>JAJEKV010000057.1:856299-1456299 GCA_021234155.1 Isoetes taiwanensis
TCAGTTCGCTTTTATTTTTTTTCACCTTTCTTTCTTTCTAACACCTTTCTTTTCTTCTTTGTTCCGGTGACGGAAAGATCAATGATGTGTATCCTGCATCTTGGTGGAAGCCTTCTGCATTTTGTAAAGCCATTCTTGCATCTCGACATATCAATTTTGAATGAAATCAAATAGTTTTCTTCACAACTTTTTTCAAATAGCTTTCTTCAAACAGCTTTTCCAGATATAAAAATATTTGAATGAAACGAACCTGCTTTCCTTCCAAGCATTTTGTTCCAAAGTGTTTTCTCCCAAAATTTTGTCTCAGACGAAGCCGGTCAAAGTCCCTTGAACACTATAAATCAATCACAAAGTAGAGATAGGAAATTTCTCCTATACGACTCCAAAATACCCCCAACTCAACAAGCTGGCTTTAGCCTTGATAATTTTGCCTTCTTAAAATTATTTTAATTTAGCCTATAAAAATTAAATTCTTTTTTCTCGAATGCAATGAATGGAATAAATGTCAGAGAATTCCACAAAGCAAATGCAATATTCTCCTATATATACTATATATTATGTCAATCATGGAAGACCAGACGCCAAAGTGTGGCAGACCAAGCAATCAATTATTCACGCTTAACTTATTTCTAATTGTGCCTATATAACCCATTTTACGCTTCAAAGTTCCCAAGCATTTTCTTCCCTTCCTTCATAATGATTTTACATACGGCTATGTCATTGTGTTTGGTCCACAGCCAGTCCCTAAATCTTTGCGAGTGATTTATATTCATCAATGTTAGATGTTTGGTTTTAATTCCTGTAACCTCTACTAAAAAGACCCTGCCTGTAGCATCCGAAAGGTAAGAGGATGGACTGGGAATTGGGAAACCAAAAGCAGAGAGACTAAGGTCCTGCGAATCGAAAAGCCTTCTAATTAAAACCAAGCACCCATCCTCGAACTCAAGGTTAGTTTTCATTTCGGCATCATCTGTTGCGCTATCCAAGAAGACAAGCTTTTGCATTTTGCTCGGCGCAGGAAGCGCATGATGTTTATGGTTCGTGAATAGCTTTTTATAACTTCATCTGCCTTTTTGTTTCTGGAGTAAATTCTTTTTGAGTTTCTCTTCCCGAATCATGCGCTATCGATGCAAGTTTCTATTATGTGAATGTGTAGGTAGAAAGATTGGAAAATAGTTGATTTTGAAACACGCCGCCGTGTTTTAGGTAATCTTAGTTTTCAATACACAGGCATTCAAAGCAGGAGGGAGAGAAAACCCCGTAGCGATATAGATAAGTAAATAGATAAAGGCCAGTAATTATTTACATCAAGCATCGAATGTAACGCTGAAAGGTATAGTTTTTCCTTATATATAGCCATACCATGCACAATTGTATCCCTACTTTCAACTTTTACGCTTAAACACGCCGGGCGCAGTGTCTTTAGTTTCTAAGTTTATAAACAAAGAAATATAACACGCCAGCGTGGAATATCGACACTACCACTTCCTATTGATAGATGCCGTGTTACATTAATCACCCTAGTTGGTGACTTAAGATGGATTGAATTACATTTGGGCCAGCAATAATAGCCCAGCCTCCAGCTTCGCCCCCACCCCACCGGCTGAACTCGAAATGAAAGCACCGGCCCGGCCGAGCACCGCCTTGCAACCCCGGAGTACTCGGATTCAAGTAATGATGATGGCGCAGAGCGCAGGCAATGATAGATAGACTGGGGCCCCTGGTAATCGCGACGGAGGCTCGCCTTCTTATCTAATCACTTCGAATGCAAGATATGCATTGATCGAGAGTGAATCTCGATCCGGCCACCGAGATTCAAAATGAGGAGCTATGCTTAGTGGTTAGCCTCTATGCCCCGATGCCCCAACACGAACCACTACCACGCGTGATAAATGCAATGGAGATGGCTCAACCAATGGAACCACTACCGCAGGCGCTTATACGATGCATTGGAGGTTCAAACCAATGGATGAGGTGGAGCGTGAGGGAGCAGAGGTGGAGGTGGAGCAGTGGGGGTGGTGGAGCTAGAGCCCGTGTTTTTGCCGGGGTTTTTACCGTAAGAATTCATACTATGCCCTCGCAATGGAAATGGAGACGATAGCCCGCCTACCAAGAGACCGGCTTTGAAACAAGAGTCCGATTTGTCCGGTTTATCCAAATTTATCCGCATTATATACAATTGTAATCTTTTTCCAATGAATACAAAAATTTTTGTCTACTTCTATATTTCTACAATGTAATACATGTTACATACCTTTTTAAAGTTTCTTGGCCATGCAACAAATGTTCCAACACTTTCTCCAACCGTAGATCCCCCACCAGGGTGTTCAGGAGGTAAAGCTTCATCCATAGCGCAATAGCTAATCATCAGAATCCTGGACATACTTATCCCCGAAGGAATTCCATGACAAGTTTACCGGATCGATGGAGTCGATCTGCATAATCCTACTTTCCTTTCTCGATTTGTAGTTAACATGAAACATTCATCTTCTACACATCGCAGGAAAATTGCTATTCAGATAACCTACTATTTGAAATTAATGTTCAAGCTATTGGAATGAGATGAGTACCAGAATTCAGTAGCCATTCTTGAGAAGCTGATTTGAGTCTCCGTTGATTTGAGAAGTCAAGGCTTATGGAAACTCAAGCGGTCGGGAAAATTTAATTAGAAGAAAGATTAGGTTAACCACGCTTAGGGCGGATAAATTTGGCGGATTTTTAAAACTTAATGAAAGAAGTCTATGGACGGGTCTTCGCCATTATTATTTGTATGTGTCAAGAATATTTCTCAAACCGCATTTTGTGTTTTCTTGAAATTCAAATTTTCTATTTCTGCATTGTAGAAAAAGTTATTTCTTCGAAAGCAGCTCGAAAGGCCAGATCCGGACCTGACCTTCCGACTGCTACTAGGCTTAACCGAGATGTCTTCAAAAGCTTAATCGAGGTCGAGGTATGACGGGCAGGAGGCTGTGGAAGAGGAATTCTAAACCCCGCCTTCTCAAGTTCTCAAGAGGACGCTGATCGTAATACACACGTATCACAATGTGTAACCCTATTCAAGGTATTTAATTTGCCACGTATCATAATCGCGGTGGAGAGTATTATGCTTGCATGAATTTGAGATATTTCCTTTCACTTAATATGCTTTGCATGAGTTTGAGTTATTATGCTTTGCATGAATTTTAAGTATTAACATCGCTAATGCTTCGATTGTCCGCTCAGAGAACATAATTTTGCTCGCTTTTATATATAGAATATAGCGGTGTTAGACACTTTGAGATAGCAATGTTCAATGAGGTTAAATAGTGTGAAATATGGATTCATGAAGGGTATGTAGCTTAAAATGTGGATGCAAAATAATTTAGTTTCAAATTAACGATAGCATGGTGGAGATACCAACACGCCAAGCGATTGATTTGTACTAATTTAGGTTTAAATGCACGCCAAGCGGGATCTCTTTGTTCAAAAGTACTCTAAAAGTGCTCATCTTCATTTGCAAGTGTTTCAAGAGGAAGAAAACCCCTACTAATTCGTTCTAATCCTCGCCAAGAAAATCTAAGGGTGATGCACCCTGCGTACCATATGATCTCACCTAGATGATGAAGGGCCGATTTTATAGCAAACCATCGACCCGCCGGCACTAAGAGGAAATGGACGAGGGTGCCGGGTGAGTACGCTGATCTTGCCAAGACAAATGGCAAGCTCGACTTAATCCTCTTCTCGAGGAAAAAGGAAGCATAAGATGGCCAAAACAAGGGATCCTAATCTCTTTAGAGGAAGAGGATGACACCCACGAAATTGCTCTTGGAGATTACATGTATGTAAGAAAGATCCGCCGACTTACTCCATCAGAGAGCTATCGTGACAAGGATACGCTCATGAAGACAGATGTGAACGGTGAGACATGTTTTAAGTATGGTTGGCCAACCAATGTAGCAAGCTTACCAATATCTATTTGCCAAGGGGTTACAAATTGCATGTGAGGCATGTTCACTAAACCCACACCAAGTCACTATTTGCAAAGTTAGGAATTAGCTGACTTGAAAGCTTCTAAAAGGGTCCTAGATCTAGGGAAGAATGTTCAACCAACCAGCTTGTCGAAGGCATGGAGGCTTCGCTTTTTGAGAATGAACAGACAGAGTGGCGCAAGCCTAGAGGCCATGAACAAGTCAATAAGCAATACTGACCATTATCCATTGGGTCTTAAGGAAACTTTACATCCATGAAGTCCTCATCCGCTCACCAAGCTCCATTTATGTTAGCAGGAGATATGATCCAAAGACATGCCATGGAGATTGTTCGAGCATGATTAGTAATCCGTGTCAAATGCCTATGCCATGGATGTGCTACCTTGGGATATGATCTCTAACAAGTTCACTGTGGTGGGATCTAACGCCCCAGAGCTATTATCAAGTGATGATATTAAATATGTCATCATCGACGCAAAGATTCCGCTGAGGCAAAAAGGCCATCATCAAAAAGCGTAACAAACAGCCAAAAGTGTTCTACAATCACTATGCGATAGGAGGTGTCGATCTTGGATGCCAATACTTCACCCGCAGATTTTGGTCGAGATTAGTGCAACTTTGAATGAAATGGGGAAGACATTTCTATACAAAAAGGTAATCAACCCGTTTCATAAATTGTATTCACGCCAGCGCAGTTTTTCAAATCAATTTGACGCCGCCAGCGCAGTTTTGAATATCGATTTTCGCCAGCGCGTTTTCAAGTCAACCAATTGATTTGAAAAACACCGGCGCGAATTCCATTGATTTGAAAACACGCTCGGGCGTGGAATGGTTTGATTTGAAAGCACCGGGGCGGAATTGCATTAGTAACTTTATTCATTTCACGCCAGCGCGATTTTTCTCTTCATCAATTTATTCAAATCATCCCGCTGTTTATTCTATGATACCGACCAATGTCTGGTATTTATTGCAGCCCATACGCTGAACAACCGCGCCACCTGGCCAAATGCTGGGTGGAATATGGCTGCCCATTGCCCACCGCATGTATGGTCAAAGTCCGGAGGCATTCAAGCCGCCGGAGTTTTACTGGCCGGCAGCACAATTATACAGAGAAGAAGAAGACCGCAAGAAAATCAAAGAAAAAAGGTGGTGATGACATTGCGATCCTTCCTCGAAGCTCATCCAAACAGTCCCGACCAAATGACTCTGATAAGATTGTGTTTTGTAAGGAGGCGTGATGGCTCAAGTGGAATGAATTCCGGACGCTTTTATGCACAAGGGAAGCTGCCGATACTATGGGTAGGGTGCCTCCCCGTTGATGTAAGCATCTTTGACTTGAATGTGATGAGATGAGAAAGACTCAGTGGGCTAGACGACCGAGACCATTTGGTTTTAGACCGCTGCTTAAAGAAGGAAGTCTTATACAAGAAGGGTGCTTTCACCAAGGATAGGATGTCCTCGAGTGGCCGGCAATCATGTAAAGGATGTACGCATAAATGAAGTCACCGTAGGAGCCGAAGTTACAAAGGCTATCTGGGGATGTGGCATTATCTGAAATTGGATTGTCCGGACAACATAAGGTCAAGAATGATGACACTCAAGAAGTTTGTATTCTCCGTCAAAGGACTTCCTAAAGAATTGGAAGGCTAAAAATACAAAACATAAGGAGACTCCCTACCCTAAGGTACCGGGCTGAGTTGGAGAAGAAAAGTGGCCTCGGTGGAAGAAGATTACCGGAGAAGACGACACACCGCCCAAAGATTCAGCCATTGGGTACAAAGGTCTCTTGCCGATTCAACTTCGGCCTTAAAAATATATCACTTTTGTGTTGGACAGCCAGGGAGAGGAGATATGGGCATGAAACTAAGGGACCACAGAGAGCTTTTTACCACCGTGATATAGGATTGACAACCGAGAGGTCCTTCACTATTGTCATCGTTGTCCTTCGTGAGCCACAAGATAAAAATGCACCATCCGGCCGCTCATGATCCGAGTGCCTGTGTTTATTAGGGAGGGATGCCTAATATATGATGTTAAGGATAATGAGTCGCCAACGTAACTAAGATGGCACATGTGATCTTTATTATGATATCCATGCCGCCGACGAGGAATATGATATTGCTAAGGCCAAGGTGACAATAGCAAAGGCATGGGAATGTTTTCTTAGATGATCCCACTTAAGAACTATATTCTTCATAATGATCGTGATCACGTAATGTGATGAGTCGAAGAGGATGAGGATCTGACCCTCCTAAGTGGGGAAATCAAGCACGAAGCTACAAACTAAGGAGAAGGGCCCCTTAAATAAAAATGGATTTCCCGGCCTATGGTCGCTAATACTGCCGAGGCATTTGCTCCAATTGATACAACCTGCTTGGAGCTTCATGTTGGAGGTTATATTGCCCGAGAGGCTCTTATGGGTGCAAGAAGATGTCAATGCCAGGGAGTGATGAGCGTGCCAAAGACTTTCTTTGAACCATTCTCATGCATGTGCTTGCTAAGTCTCCTAAAGGCCCTTATGGCAACCTGAAATCATCGTAAAGAATCAAAAGTCTCAGAGACTTGTCCAATTCGAAAAGTGGACGCTGTTCCCGAGAGGGAACTAGTAATCAAGTACCATAAGGAAAGCAAGAATGAACAAATAGTCGCTAAACGGGTTGCTCAAAGTAATCGCGGATGGCTAACTTAGGGAATATCCTTGCCCACATTAATGTGATGCAAGCAACAATAGAGTAGATTCCGGCTGTTAACAATGAAATAATTGGATTGTGGAAACCCAAAATGAAGGCAACTATATGTTCTAGTGATTCACGTGTTTGCCAAATCAATAGTAAAATAATGTCGGCCAGAAGGACGAATTTTAACTAATAGAAAATAACAATTTAACAATGTAAGAAGACGAAGATTAAGGGTGTGAGGGGGGAGAATGATTCATGACTCGGCAAAAAAATCAAGATGATAGGTATGGCCTTGCCGACGAAATAGCCACGCCGCGGATTTAATTTGTATTACCTTTGAATTAAATCGCCAAGCCGCAAGGTTTTGATTATTTTTCGCTGTCAAACTAAATCACGCCGAAGCGATTTGGTTATGACTATTTCAAATCACGCTTACGCCGCTTTGTGTATTGCTTTTTGTTATTTTGCTACATATTCTAAATCCAGGTGCACCGACTACCACGCCGCTTGATCTGGCCAATCCTATGGCCCAGATCAGATGTTGGAGCTTCTTGACACCTCTCGCTTCGATTATGCTCAATTATGATTGGGGACTTATGATTTTAAGATGTCGAATAACGAAGTTTGCCTAAGGTTTTGATGGTATATCGAGCCTCTATACGGTTTGGTTTAAGCTTTTAGAATATGAAATATGGGATTCAACCTCTACCAAAATAACCAATGTCCTAATATAACTACTTTAACCAATCTAACCAAGGAGCTAATGTGATTATTTTTATCTTAAATCTATGTTTTTTATAATAACCCATTGAATTGTTGTAGGGATATGGTCTATGGTTTCAAGAATTATATCTATATCAAATCCCTCGAACCCCTGTTATTTTGCTACATATACCTCGGGACATTTTGGCTTAAGCTTTTAGAATATGAAATACGGGTTTGGCTTTGGGATTCAACCTCTACCAAAATAACTCAATGTCCTAATACTTAATTACTTTAACCAATCTAACCGATGAGCTAATGTGATTATTTTTATCTTAAATCTATGTTTTTTTATAATAACCCATTGAATTGTTGTAGGATATGGTCTATGGTTTCAAGAATTATATCTATATCAAATCCCCGGAACCCCTCGTTATTTTGCTACATATTCTAAACTCAGGTGCACTGACTACCAATTAATGGCCGGAACCAATCAATCCTATGGCCCGCATGTGATTATTTTGAGCTTGACACCTCTCGCTTTTTTATGCTAAATTATGATTGGGGTAGGATGATTTTAAGATGTCTAATACCTAGTTTGCCTAAGGTTTTGATGGTATATCGAGCCTCTATACCTGGCTTGGCTTTAAGCTTTTAGAATATGAAAACCTGGGATTCAACCTCTACCAAAATAACTCAATGTCCTAATACTTAATTACTTTTAACCAATCTAACCAAGGAGCTAATGTGATTATTTTTATCTTAAATCTATGTTTTTTTTATAATAACCCATTGAATTGTTGTAGGGATATGGTCTATGGTTTCAAGAATTATATCTATATCAAATCCCCTCGAAGGTTTTGATGGTATTTTTGCTATGACATATACGGGTTTGGCTTTAAGCTTTTAGAATATGAAATACTGGATTCAACCTCTACCAAAATAACTCAATGTCCTAATACACGACTACTTTAACCAATCTAACCAAAGGAGCTAATGTGATTATTTTTATCTTAAATCTATGTTTTTTTTATAATAACCCATTGAATTGTTGTAGGGATATGGTCTATGGTTTCAAGAATTATATCTATATCAAATCCCCTCGAACCCCTCAAGTATTTTGCTACATATTCGTGATCTTGCCGACGGATACATGTTTGATGTTTCAAATTTCCATTGCGCTTCTAAGAAGGTTGTGGTGTTCGAATCTAAACGGAGTCCTTTGCAAGACTTTTCCTAAAAAATAAAGTGGCTAGAGAACAGCTTTCATCGACACAAAAGAGAATCAAACACCAAGTGGATCTATCCTACACAAGACTTGAAGGAGATGCTGACGAGGCATCTCGTGTTATTTCGAAGTTGGTATTTGGTCATCCATGGAACTAAGGAACATCAAGGATACTTTGGAGGCACTGGGGAAATGGGGAGAAATTGGTTGACCCTTTGGGATCGTAACAAATGTGTGAAGTTCACTAATCCCAAGGATCCAACAGCAAGCCTATATCTTCATCAAACACTTGAGTAACATGATGGATCTAACTTAGTATCGGTGAATAAGGATGATATAATCATAAGTGATGATGATGCTCTCAAATGCTTCTACAATCAAAACAATGTGCCCCTAATCCACCATCTTACATCCAAAAACTTTGGGACGATGATTTTTCGGGTGAAGTTTGTGTCTATTATGCATAATTTGGCTATGGGGATGATGACGGGTGAAGTGTTAGATTCGTGCACTTAACCGATAGAACGGGGATTATGGAACCACACCTTTGTTAAATAATGGAAAAAACATGGATTGATCCCTTAATGTTTTATTGGAATATATGATATTTTTGTATGATATTTGTGCCATGTATCGATAATTTCGAAGTCCGAATTGCCTCAAGAAAATAATGCAATTTGTTATTATCAAACCTAATATTATCATCTATTGAGCAAGCAATATTTGTCTCATCTATGTTAGCAACTTGCTCTTCATTTCTGTGATATTTCACCCAAGATATGAAAAGTCACATCGAATCGAACCTTTATGTTATTTTTGAAGTCCAAAAAAAAAGATTAAAAAAACAAAACCCCTAGAAGACAATAGCAAAAGTTGATGATTTTGGAGTTGACATAATCCCAATTTAATTGGATGATGGTTAATATTGTATGATTGTTTCTATGTTGATGATCAGATCATGGTATCCAATTTCATTGAATATTCTAAACAAATGCAAGAACATTCTAAAGTCCGTGTTTCAAATGACGGATTTAGGGGAGCCAAGAAAATTTTAGGAATTGAGGTGATTAGAAACAAGGAGCAAAAGTGGCTTTGTTACATCAAAGCAAGCATATAGAGAATATGCTTAAGAGGTTTAATTTGATGGATGCTAAAATCGCAAAATTCCCATGACACTGACACAGCTTACAAACATTCGTGAACCTACTTTGATGCAAGTATCAATAAATGGAAAATGTTCCTTATCGAGCTTTTTGGTTGATGCTTACTATATCTAGCAAACAAAGACACGTGATATTGCTTATGTCAGAAAATATATTGAGTAGAAGGAATCATGATGCCACAAGAAAGCATTGGGAAAGCTAAAACAAAAGTATTGAGATACTTAAAAGGCACTCAAGAACAGTGGAATATGTTTTGATTCAACCGACCTAACAATGTCATGTTATAGTGATGCGATTGGGGAGGCGATCTCTCAACTAGAAGGTCAACCTCGTGTTATGCCATATTTTAGAGGAGGTGTAATTGCCGGAGATGTAAAAACAAGCAAGCAGAGGCTATGAGCTCAAGCAGGCGGTGCAGTATGCCGTGATCATCACTAGTAGCTAGAGAAAATAGTTTGTGCTGGCGAGGTCGCCGCAGAACTAAACTCGGAACAAATAGATCCTGGCAAACAATTTGGACAGTATAGTCAAAGTTGTATGGCTATTATAGTCAAAAAATCCCGGCAACATGACGTAACCAAGCACATAGAGCTAAGTATACATTTTATGTTTTAGAACGCCGGAAAAGAAGTTGATTCAAATGGACTATGTGGATACCAGCAAGCAAGTTGCAGACATTTTTACAAAAGCTCTCTCTGAAAGCAAACACAATGGGTTCAAGGCTGAACTGAACATATCAGGAATGCAGACTTATAAGCTGAAGGAGGAGTGATGGGAATTCAGCTAATAAGTCTATTCTTACCTATGAGAAGCAGTGGCAGTAGGTAAATTCAAATTCATTACTTGCATTCAACTACCTCTGGAAAAAGGCTATCTATGAGAAGCAGTGGCAGTAGATATGCTTAACTCTCTTACACGCTTCCAGGTTTGATCTTTGCTTATGAAGAGAATGGTTTAAGTGGTTAAATGTAAATTAATATCTCATGATGGTTAATGGTCGTTGATATACCTTATTAAACATTGAAAGGGAAATGAATTCAATGGTGGTTAAAGGGAGATCGTTTCAGAACTTGTCCTGTGGGATATTTGCAAAACAAGAAGAATGCTTGTCGTATGAGATTAGTAAGCTGAACCCATGCCGTCACCGTCGGGAATTCAATATAGAAGCAGAAGAAACATCCATCATGATAGAAACGGGTGTGATAACGATCAGAGAGGTGAAGGTCGGTGCCGGATTCCATGGTCAAAGGCCAGTCAAACTTGGAACAGTATTCGGGTCAATACACTTGGAACAGTGTATTAGCTACAGGAATTTCCAATGGTACAAGGTGAAATCATTATTAATTTGATTATTGCTTGACTCTACCAGCCATCTTATTTGATAATAGCTATGAACTTAGAGCTCTTATGAAATTTGAAGAGAGCTTTTTTTGGATTGAGCTTGCAACTTATCTAGTGGAAATTAGTGACCACAATTTGGCTTTCCACTAGAATAAGTTTTTGTACTCAAACTTGATTGATGCAATATACATTTGGAAAGGTTTAATCTTGCTAGACATTGACTTGTTGTGTTTAAGTGCATTCAAACCTTTCAAAAAAAACCATGTAAAAAACCATGTTATTTTAAAGAATCTGACGTGGCATCATCTCCTCCATTGTTTTCATCAAATCTGGGCCGCCCAAATTAGGGCTGGGTCCAACACTTACACAATAACATTATGATTTATCCTTTTCACTCTCCCTTCATATGATAATCTTTGCAACTGATCGTGCTGTCAGAATATTCTTGCTGCATACCCATTTCATTCAATAACCTTCTGCTCCAAATCATTTCCTTGGCTGCAAGAGTTGTAGCAGAATATTCTGCTTCTGCAGATGAAAGTGCTATTGCACTTTGTTTCTTGCATTTCCATGATATAGGACCACCTCCCAACATTAGAATAAATCCTAAGGTGGACTTTCTTTCATCAGGATCCCCTCCCCAATCTGAATCACAAAATGATTCAAGGCTAAGATTACTTGAGTCAAACAAAATACCATGATTAACTGTCCCTTTCAAATACCTGATCACCCTTTTTGCAGCTTGCCAATGCATTGTACCAAAGTTGTTGTTATATCTACTCAAGATATTAACAGCATATAAAATATCAGGCCTGGTAGAATTTGCCAAATAAAGAAGACAACCAATTAATTCTCTGTAAGGCAAATTCTGGACATCATTTTTTGCTTTGTTTGTCTGAGGACATTGATCCTTATAAATTTTGTTTCCTGGTACCATTGGTATTTTTACTGTCTTGCAATCCTCCATATTGAATCTTTTGAGTATTCCCATGATATTCTGTCCTTGTGACAAGGCCAGAATTTTATTCCTTCTATCCCTATACACTTCAATGCCTAGAAACCTTTTAAGCTCCCCTAAATCAGTCATTTTGAATATGCTTTTCAAGATACCTTTGCACTTTTGCAATACATCCAAGTTGCTACTGACCATAACGTTGTCATCCATATATGTAGCATAATAACAGGGGGTTTGCTTTGTGTTTTTGTACACTTTTCACAAAGGTTTTCCTAAGATTTCATGTATGATTCTAATAGATGTACCAATGCGCATATCTAGAGTGCACCATTTTTAGTTGTTTATTTAGCTTTTTTTTTTCAATGGTCCAACATCCAAGGGCTCACAACAAAAAAGCCCTTCTTTTTATTTCTAGCTAATGCCATTTTTCAAGAGTTTTGTATGCAAGCATCCGCCATCATGTTTTAGGGTTATTTTAGGGTTAAGACGAAAGAAGGCAAGAATCGAAAAGCAATACAAATGCCGGAGGGTCTAACATGCTTCAAGATTCAAAGATTCGCTTCAAGAATAAGATTTAACATTGGGTTTGAAGATCTAGCATCTTTACTTTGTTAGTTTATTTTTTCCTTCTCCACTTCACTATTGGCACTAACGCCAGCTAGGTATGGTGGAGCGTAAGGTAAGAACGGGCGTTGTTAGGGTATGGAATGGAATCAAGATCGTGAAATAATGACATTGTATTTCCCGCCGGATTGATTTTGCCACCCCCTTCCTCGCTGCATCTTCGAATCATTTCATTTGCTTCCATTGTTCATGAAGAAAGATTTAATAAGTTCTCCCTATGCAGATGCAAAGAAGCGTATAGAACTATGGATATGGATATGAAAATGGGTCAGGCAAATGGGTGCATGGAAGAACTAGGGAAGAAACGTTTCGCAGCATCCGCATTTCTCTACCCGCCAGGCAAGATTTTTTCGCATGGGAGAGGAAAAGATCAATAGAAATGCAAAAGAAGCACAAATACTCGGAAGAACCCTCGAGCTCTTAGATTCCAGGTTATGTCAGGAGACCTCGTGGCCATGATTGCAATTTTAAGAAGTAATACCAAAGAACTACGTAAAAGGAAAGCTCGCAAAGAATGGTAGCACAACTAAAGGACGCTTCTATAGGTTTCTAGCTCAAAAGCACAGCTTGGCGTAAAACCCTTAAGCTGGATTTTAGCCTATTTTACATAACAGCAAGCAACAAAGAGCACTTATTTAGTGCCTTCCAAGAAGCTTCACCCATTCCCTTCCACCTTCCCTTCGGATTTGTGCTACATTATCGCCTTTCCAAAATTTGTAATTTGAAATTTGTGGTATTGTGTTTCAGACGGCTGACCTCAGCCTTTGACATCATCTCAGATCTCAGACTTTATTTCTCATATTATGTGGTAGAATCTCGAAAAATCAACATTTGTTTCAAGAAGATCGGATTTCATCTAATTGTGGTCTAATGATATGTTTATATAGCGATTATTTCAACGCATGAGATACTCCCGCTAATTGCTTTCTCATTTCATGTTTCTATATAGGTGCTAAAATATCATTGGAGATGCAGGACTTGAAGTGCTTGGCAACCATTGTAAAAAGCTTAGAGTCTTCGTGATTGAAAAATTTGTGAGCACCAAAGATGGTTTTTGTATCACATTGGGGCTACTTTTGTCCGCTCAAAACTCAGGGACATGTTTACAAATTACAGGTAATTTATGCATCAAATATCACCTGCCAAAGATTATCTCTGTATTCGGGAATGATGATGAGAACCACACCTTCATTTGATGATGGGCGAAGAATTTGCTAGAGGGATGTTCAAATATGGTTCGGTTCATTATTTATATAACGCCTATGGTGGACTTTACAAACGAAGTTTGCCCCTACATTGGAAGTATATGGTGAAAGATTGTGTGGCTTTTTGGGTCGCGGTTGGAGAGAATAATGAGGGGTTCAGTTTAGGAAGTTTGAACTCGTGGATTGTCCTACATCAGTACCGAATTGCAAAATTTGGCCAGCTTTTAGATCGTTACAATCGCTTGAGATACATGGGCCCAAGGCTATGAAGCAAGAAATACAAGTGATTTTTGCAATGGGGCCTTATTGGGCAATGGGCCTTATTTTGGAACATAGAATACCCCGGAAGTTCCTCAGAAAAGTTGCGCTTATTCCGCTGAAGTGCCTCAAGCATTTATGTTCATTTCAGAGTTTATGCCCATCCATTTGTTGCCTTTGCAATTCTATAAACACCCTATGCAAGGCAAATCTTAACTCTATTTACTTGTGAGATGTTTGATTATTCCCCATAAATATATGTATCCAAGATGGCATTTTAAATATATGACAACATATGTGCCATGGCAAAGACATGGTTTAAGTGTTTTCTTCCAAGTAGTATGATATATCGTTTGTTTTTTGCCCTAAGGGGCAAAATTTTTAAAGTTATAATACAAAACCATTACATTATACACCTAAAACCCTTTTAAACCCCTTTTTGTTTGGGTATATTCACACGGTGACTTTGCAGCACAGAGCCCCTATAATTATGTTTTGTACGCATAAAAATCAACACCATATAGTATGTTACCCGAAATCTTATAGTATTTTTTCAAATCTTGTTATATGTAAAGATTATAATTTCTATACATCCATACCTATAAACGCAGGAATTTTGTGGACGGTGTAGATTAAGGAATAACGGGTGAATATGCCTGCTTAACAAATCCTCGCTCTCTGAGTCACCCCCGTGTGAATATATACACCCAAACAAAAAGGGGTTTAAGGGGTTTTAAGGTGTGTAATGTAATGGTTTGTATTATAACTTTAAAATTTTGTACTTTCCGGCAAAAACAAACATTATATCATCACTTGAAGAAGAGCACTTAAACCATGTGTTTTGCCATGGCACATATACAAAGCTATGTAAAAAAATTCTTCACCTTCCTTAAACAAGTATATGTTCCCATCATCCTGAGTTTAGTGAACTCCTCGGTCCTCGTGAGGTAAGTGTCCATGCACAAATACCATTGTCCGGGTGATTGTTTCAGCCCATAGTAAATTTTTCAATTTACACTTTGTTTTTCCTTGTTCAAATCCAGGTGGTGCTTGATATAGATATCCTCTTCTAATTTTGCATTATGAAAGTAAAGGGTAACATCCATATGATGTATTTCTAAGTCCGAAAGCATTTGCCATTGCCAGCAAAGATTCTTATAATTTATATTTTTACTATGGGAGAAAAGGTATCATCATAATCAATCCTTGGTTTTTGAGTAAAACCCCAGCTACCAATCTTGCTTTATGCTTTGAATATGCCCCCCTTCAAGGTTTTGTTTAATTTTTATATATCCATTTACATCCTACAGCACTTCTACCCTTAGGTAAATCCACCAAATCAAAGGTTTCAGTTCTTTTAAATGCATTGAGTTCTTCTTCCATTGCCTTAATCCAATTGTTTGCATCGACTCTCCATTGTTTCCTCTAATGATTTAGGAGCTTCCAAAATCTATCATTGGCAAAATCTCAATGATATTTACCTCACGCATTATGCTTCAATCTTCTACTTTTACGAGAGTGGATCTCTACCAATAAATCGCAAGATTTCAACCTCTTTAGCCTCGTCTTGTAAAATTTGAATATTAGTTCTTCTTCCAACCTGCAGTCCTTCCTTGCTTGCTCTTTTTGTGTAACAATTTCTCCTTTATCTTGTGGTTGTTCTTCCTGCATATCAGCAATGTTATTCTCCTACAAAACTGATGTATTAGTATCAGCATCATCATCATAAATACTTGTCAGTTTGTCTAGTAATTGTGTATCTTGAGATGGTTCCCTTTGTTTGATTGTCATAACAGAAGACTTAATGTCCTTATAATGTTGGCTTTCATCAAAGACAACATCCCTGCTAACTACAATTTTTCTTCTTGCAGGGTCAAAAAGCCTATAGGCTTTAGAGTGCTCGTCATACCCAACAAGATAGGCAATTAAAGCCCTGTTATCAAGTTTTTTCCTTTGCTCTTTAGGAACATGCACAAAACCTAGACATCCATAGCTTTTTAGCTTGTCATAATTTGGCTTAGTTCCAGACCAAAGCATTTCAGGCAAGGATCCATTGATACTTGTTGATGGAAGTATATTTTGCACTTCAACTGCGCATATTTCAATGCTTTCCTTCCCATAGGAAGTTTGGTAGTCTGTGGTGTTTAATCATTGCTCATCAAGATTTTAATATTGTCCTATTCTTCCTCTCTGCCACACCATTTTGTTGTGGAGAATGAGAACATGTTAATTGCCTTTTTATTCCCCTTGTCTTGCAAAAGGCTTTAAATCTTGTTGACATGTATTCTCCTCCCCTATCAGATCTCACACATTTCACTTTGCTTCCTGTTTCAAGCTCTACTTCTGCAACAAAATCCTTAAATGCCTCAAAGGCTTCATCTTTTGTTCTTAGACATTTTACTTTGGCTTTTCGACTGAAATCATCTATGAAAGTGATAAAATATTTTTTACCTGTAATTCCTCTTATGTTAAGAGGTCCACATAGGTCTCAGAGATGCACCACTTCCAATTTCTTGGCCTCTTTTGGATTTTTGAATGGTAATCTAGTATGTTTCCTAAACCATACAAACTATAAAGTACAGCTTGTTGTTCTCACTTTCTAATTGGCATACTAATCAATCCCTCGCTTTGTTATGGCCGCGATATTCTTGTTACTTGTATGGGCATAACTTTTGATGCCAAATACTGATATCCGAACCTATGATTGCATTTCTACAAAATGACACATGATTGTTTTCTCCCAAACCAAAAAGATTTCCTTTTTTCCAAGAAATTTGATTTCATTATCCATCAAAATAGTATTGCATTTTGTCAAATATGATAAAAACAAGATATCCCAAGTCCATGTCGGGTTGATAGAAATCTGGATTTCTCACCAAAACAAGATTATGATAAACGGAGCAAATCATTGAAATGAGCAAAAGAAATATTCCTTAAAATTCCCTTTTTTTAAAAATGAGCTAAAATGAGGTAAAAATTTTTATTTTAGTCATAAAATTACATTTTGACCCCCAAAATCACTTCATTTTGTGCAAAGAGAAAATTGACTATGTCAAAGTGACACTTTTTCTAACAGCTAGAATTTAATCAAGTGTATGTCCCACAAATATTTTTTAAGCTTGGACTATATTCCCAAAAATGTACTTTTTAGGGTTACAATGTGTCATTTTTAATGACGAATATTTCACAAAGTACCAAAATTGTAATCCCAATACACTTTTGCTATTCGAGAATAATAATGTATTCCTAATACATTTTGCTTTTTCTTGAAAGTCAAAGTGTATTCCGTAATACATTTTTGGTTTGTTTAAATCCAAAGTGTATTTAATACACTTTTGTTGTACAAGTTTTTGAGACTCAATGTAAATGATCTTGGGGTTTTTGCTTTATATTTCTCTTTCAATGATCCGCAACTTTTTGTTTCAAATGATTTGAATGACCTTAAGTGATTTTATTTGTTTTTTACGTGTGATACATGAACAAAGTTCTAAATAATGAAGGGATTAGTAAAGAGAAAATAATCCAAACAACAACTATATTCAATTTATTTTTCTAACCTTCAATTGTTTTTATTTGCTTTTGTGTGGATATGTGGTTAAGGTATTAAAATAAAGGGATTTGATTTTTTTGTTCTTACCACCGTGGGATACCGGATCTTGGCTGTAACGAGAGGAAAATGTATTCCTAACACACTTTTGTATTCCGTAATACATTTTTTTTTCGAGGAGGACAGAGACGTTTTTGCCCTCGCTTCCGGGCGCATCTTTTGTCTACGCATTCCTCACGCTTCACGCATGCCTCGATTGAAAAGGCTATGGCGCTTATTAAAGTTGCCAAGGCGCCGCCTTAACTTTTGAAAATGTTTTTTGCATTAGGTCGCATGGCATAATATAGGGCCTGGCGCGTGACCGACGGATGCCGTAATCAGTCGTACGGTAGAACGGATGTAGGGTCGCATGTAGGGCAAAGAGTTTTTTCAGGGTCGGATGCCGTAATCGATGCCGTGATCGTTGGATCATTCAGGTCGGATGACGTAATCGGGATGCTTTTAGATGCCGTAATCAAGAAGCAAAGGATCACCGACCAATCGTTCATGGAGTTCCTATATAGTGAGCATGTCAAACAAGGTTGTTTTGGTGGCTATGGTAGATATGTACAGTCATGGGCTATGGTGTGGCATGGCTGCCGGGTTTATGGTGGCGGAAGCATATTGTCCAAAAGTAAGTTGCATAGTTTTTCCCTTTTTTAAAACTAGATGAGCTGTGTCCACTACTTCCAGCTATGAGATATTCTTTGATTTGCCCCATGCCGCGGTCCTCTATGTTTAAACTCAAGCTTTTGCATTGTAACGCTGAAGCTTTAAAATAGGGTCTCACATGCTTTTGCAATCAGGAGTAAAGGACAAAGTTGATGAATGAGAATTTTGTTGTATGAGACCTTGAAGGTGAAAAATGCTTTGTGGTACCTCGCCCATCCTATATTATGGTAAGATATTTCACATTTTCGTGTTTTTTTAGTTGCCATTGCTAACTTTTGTCAAAATATTCCAAATTTAAGTGTCGCATTTAATTATTCTATCATTTTTTGCTGATTCTTAGCATATCATTTCTTGCCGATTCTAGTATAGAGTTTTGTTTTAAAGTAGGTTTGCATGATCATTTTTTTAGCCAAATTTAGCTTCTCCTGGTTTCATTTCTTTTTATCGATCGAATTTTGCTTAGTTCTTTTTAGCTTTGAAGATCTTTTATGTTAACCGCTTGTATAATTAGATTGCAGGTTCTACTTCAGTTTTGAGAGCAATTCTCTCAATATCTTTTCACCTTCCTTGAACTCTACATCCTGAAGTACCAATAGAGTCGCATTTGAGGATTTCATCAAATTAGCATGAGATTTTTAGTCACCGGGTTGGCATGTAAAAAATATTATTACAGAAGACTACCACAATGGTTTGTAAAGTTGTTGCTATTTTAATGAACTGAACTGAGTCCGAACTCCAGGTTGCAAAATGGAGGCCGTGATATTTATAATATTTACATGAAATGTACATGCCTTGAAAAATAAAAAATAAATAATATGAATTCTTATTATATTAATGTCTTGTGAGTGTGTCAAGGTCGCTGCAGGATGTGCATCAATGTTTTAATTTTCATCCCTCAACAAAAAATAAAAGAAGTTGCATATTAAACGGGCCCTAAACAAGGAAATAAATCCTTCCCCCTAATTCAAAGCACCAAACAATCTTAAAGCTTTGTCCGATCTTTTAGAATGCCTTTGGGTGCAACAGATGCTACCTTCAGATTTGAGCAACATTTTGGCATGTTGAATGGCCTCTAAATATAAGGTGTAATGCAGGGATTGGAAACATGGTTCCTAATTTGTATTCGGAATAGCATAAGATGGGCGTGCTATTCCTATCAGCGCAAGACTTCAAGGTGTGGTGCGTGGATTTGAAATATGGCTGCCAATTTGTATTCGAATTCCGAAGAGTGCAAGACTTAATATTCCGAATAACGTAAGAGTGTAAGGGTAACTGACAATCCTATTCCAAAATAAAGTAGGAATTTTGAAAAACACTGATTAGGTTCTTCTTTAGACAGATATTGGTATGCTCGGGTAGGTTCTTCCTCTCACATCATAAAACTTTATATTTACATTTTTCTTCATACCTTGCACTTTGCTGTGTAATGTCTATACTTTAACTTGTGACCTTCTACAAATTCACCCCTTTTGTCATGTCTCTACAATAACCCATAACAAAAAAATGCAGCTAAAATAGTGCATACTAAATCATACATCATAATGATCTTGGAGTTAACCTCTAAAATGCCATTTCAAGTGATTTTATATATTGATCCAAAGAGGTAAGAAAATAATTTTTTCTAAAATACACATTTTAAAAATATCATCACCATGATCTTCTGAACACAACCCAAAAATGCCATTTCAAATGGTTAGTACATTTTAGAGAAGTTGAATTTTCAAACGGAGTGTCAAGAACACTCCTGCTAATATGCAACTGTGTTCAAAGTTGGTACACATAAAACATCTTTTAAAACAATTGCTTTTCCTTGTAGGTCAAACAACTCAAGTGTTCCAGAAAATTGAACCTTCTGCAAACCTCCATTGCCTAGTCCTAGAGGGATATAGCCTCCTTTCCATGTTTCCATCCCAAGAAGCTCAAGGCACTCTCACATCGCTTTCTGCCTCCACTATCTAATATTAACATGTTATTTGCATCAGGGGATTGTTTTCTTGAAATATCAAAAGAAATATTGTTTACCTCAAAGATTCCCTGTTAATGCCTTCACTACTTCCTTTTCTATTTCGTGAGTTAAATTTACTGCTGGTTCTTGCCTTCCACCATTCTTTCCTTGTTTTGCTTTATTTGGTTTGCCTCTCCTTCCTTTGCTGCTAGAGCACCTGTTTGCAAAATGGCCTTTGCCACCACAGTTATAGCATTCAACATCCTTAAGCTTAGGGCATTCAGCCTTTAAATGTCCATGAGCCTTGCAATGATAGCAAGGACCAATGCTCCCCTTCTGTTTTGTTTGTTTTGAGTTGCTCCCTTTGTACCTAGAACGACCTGTTAGAACTTTGTTTTGTTCAAACTCAGTTCTGATCATTTCTTCAGCATTCTCCCTACTCCTGGCTACATTTCTGATTAATGTAGCTAATTGCTTGTTCTCTCCAACTGCCCTGGCCACATGCAAGAGTTTTTGTTGATCTGTCATTAGTACACCTGCACCCTCTAAATCAGCTACTATGTTGTCAAACTTAGAGAAGAAAACTGTCAAATCATCTTCTTCCCTAAGTCTAAGCTTCCTCAATTCTTTATCCAAGATGTCAATTTGAGACGAACTTTTTTCTTCGTAGTGCTTTAGAAGATATTTCCAAATTTCCCCAGGGGTTTTCCCCCTGACTTTCAACAGAATAGATGCTCCTACCTTGCTTGTTAAGATTGCATAGGCTTCCTTCAGTTTGGCTTTGTCAACACCTGCAAAACCACCACCTATACTGCTTGTTGCAGTTGTATCCATCCTTCTCACGGGCAGATGTTTCATCGTACAGTGATACCTCCCTTCTTCCCCAAGAACTAAACTCACTGTACCATTAGTATTACTAGAGCTAGTTTCATCTAGTAATTCCCATAGATTCTCATTTTCAAGAACATTCTTCATTTGTTCTTTCCAGATTTGAAATCCAGGGCCTCCTTCATAAACCTTAATTCCATTTAGCAAAGCAGCTCCAAATCTACTAGACATTTTAGATAACCTGGCTCTGATACCACTGATAGGATCTAATTAAAATGTCTAGTTAATTTCATCAACTAACTTCAATTCTCACTTAGACAATATTAGACCATTGCGATATAACAAGTGAACTTCAACCATTAAACTTCCAATGCAATGTAAATATTTAACTTAGGACCAAATGGAATTATTTACATTGAACAGCTCGGGCATTCACAATGAAGTGAATCCTGTTACCACAAATGAACTCCACCGATGTCGATTTGATCCATCTTCACATTATTTATAGTCTGGCCCCAATTCTCATGGAATCGGTGCCGATCAGATGCGTCGGTTTAGCTCAATGCTAAGTTTAAATAGCAAGCATGGCTCGAGCTTATTCGACCGCCATAAATCTGTATTTTTAACCATTGAAACCATAGGCTTAAGCTTAAAGCTTATTTAACCAATAAACCTTAGGTTCATGAACTATTGAACCTTTAAAGAACACTTAACCTTTTACCATGGTATAACCTTAGGAACTTAGGTCAATATTGGTTTCAGATTGAACATGCAGTCTGCTCTAGATCCACCATGTGATTCTGAGATAAAAACCTAAGAGATTCTTCCCATACAACTTGTGTTGATCATAATCAACTTTGACTCAGAATCCCCATCATATTATAATAAAATTCTATAAATGCTGCATATAGATAGAATTAAGTTTATAAATAATATCATTTATAATGCATACTAGTACTAGATATAAAAAAATATAAATTATAAATGTCAAACTAATAAAATGAACTTCAAGAGTTTTCAGATACAAATTCAATTTCGTATTATAAGGTAATGACAAATTTACAATTCATTAACTATAATGAAGTTTGATAAATGACAATTGAGACCCAGCTAAATATAAGACTCATAATTTATTTATTTATTTATTTATTCTAATTATTTTCTTATTTAAATTAGTATGTTAACTTTTGTAATTTCTTAGGGTCTAGTGTCTCATGTATTTTATGAATGCATGAGCCAATACGGCTACAATAAGGCATTAGATCGAATAAGCCAATTCTAGAAGACCAAAGGAAGGATTTGAAGGATAAAAGAGCAGAGGTTGTGTAAAATCCAAATGCTTCATTGAGTTGTAATCCTGTGTGATGTTCGGCTTTATTTATACCCAAGTTACTTAGGAGCCCTGGGGATTCACCTTCATTAGCCGTGATAACCCATGAGGAGTTCAACTGAGGGTGTTTTTTGGACCATTTAGTAATGATACTTAGGGGTTTAGGTGTTTTAGGCATCGATCCGGAGTAATATCTATACATAGGGTCAAATTGCCTTTTAAAAAATACAAGGGGGTTTTTGCTACCCTCCAATGTGCGCATGCCATGCCCCTTTATATAAGTGCATCCCCCGGGGCCGTGAGAGGCTGGTACAATACAAAAGTATTTTCCCATATCGACATCTATAACGACGTCCAGACATTGTCTAGTCGTCGATAAACATCGATAAAAAGTCGATAAACGATGCCTATAACGACGTCAGGACATCGTTATACGTCTTGTTGTCGTTGTTACGCACGTAGCAATCGTGGGCGCCGCTGTTTATTTTACAAACCGCCGCTCAACGCATGAAATCCAGAACATCGGTACCGCCCACGCGGTCGCGGCGGTCCAACTTGATTCGGCGCCGCCACCGTTGATACCGGGCGGCGTGACACGCTGGCAAATATCGCTAAACGACGCTACTTACATGTGGTCGCCACGCCGCCGCAAGTGCCACCGCATTTCCGCTAAGCCGTGCTATCAATATAGTAACTATTCAGGGAAGCAGATGTCCTTCCTATTGCAATTGCTTTCTGCATTTGCCCACTGGTCATGATAAATACCCAAACATAAGTGAGTTTGTATATAGCAGGCATGTGGAAATTACCATAAGAGATACCACTGCAGACATCAAACCAATCTTGATGCTTTTAGAAAGTATTCACCATGTAAGAATATTTTATGTAAGGATATGAGATTACACTGTAACTTTCTTAAAAAATGCAGAAAGGAAAATCAGAAAGGGTTTGTGCACTTAGAATTCAAAGACCATCTTTATCAAAGAAAATGGTCAATAAAATGGTGATCAATGGAGCTGCTGTAGCAAACCAGATAAAGAACTGGGTGAAAGCATGTTGTAGTGGAACACCCTGGGTGTCCCCCCTGTCCCCCCTAAAAATGTGGTGGGAGATATCAAATTTGTGGTGCGATTTTAAATGTTTGTTTCTACTTAGTGCATGTACCGCCCGATTCAATCATTTCTTGAACCGCGAATAACCCATTCTTACGCCACCCGGCCCCATTCCACTTCCTACGCCACCCGGCCCCATTCCAATCTCCACCGAACCTATTTCTAAACCCACGCATCTATCCCCGCTTTCTGAAGCACACGGCTATGGCGCTTTTAATCCGCTAGGGTCAATCCGTTCATACCTTCAATCATTTAATTTGAAGCAAATCGGCTCTAAAATCTCAAACCGGAGCACGTAAGAGAAAGAGAACCCGTAACAAGAACGGATCATAAAAGACGCCAAAGGAAAAGACAAAGGGAAGCTAAAGAAGAATTAGCAAAAATTGCATCAGAGAGGGAGGATCCACTGAACGGCCTCTACTAGGCGCCGGATGGTATTAAAATTGTTATCTTCATTTCATAGCACCACTAAAAGGCTTGTCTAACAAATATAAGAAAGAGGTTTTACTAGATTATCCGGCAGGATGACACAATGGATGCTGCGATTTGGCTTAAGAGCTAAAAGATTTACAAGCCAAGAGCATTGTGGTCAGCTGTAACCTCGTGGCTTCCATTCAACTTGTGAAGAAGTCTAAGGTAAATGATGCTTTAGCAAACAAGAGTAGTTGCCTTGCTATGGCCAGAAGAGGAAGCATTAATAATCTAAAGTGCTAATCTTGTCAGTTAGTTCACTGGTTTTGGTAAACCGTTAGGTGTTCATCCTAGGAATCTTACCAAAGCAAAATTGAAGAGGGAAGAGACAGATTGCAAGGGGGGAAATGGGTTTTGTACAAAAGAGTTAGAAGAGCAGATAATACCCAAATTCACATAGAACTTGTGCAAAGAATTTTGGACCGAAAACAAAGAGGGGTCTCCAAATGCAAAGGATGTTAAGTCTGTAAGATTGGAAATAAAATGTAAGAGAGGATCATGCCACTCACTATCCGAAGAATCAGGTGTTATTTCATCTCTTCATTTTCACCACTTTTTTTTTAACGTGGTATGTGTATGTGGTTAGTGATTGCTTGTGATATGTGGTTGCTGGGTGAGGCATGGGTGTGAAATAAACGCTAATACATAGGCGCTTCAGGGTGTAAGTGTGGTGAATAAGATGGTAAAATACATGCCGTGAATATATGCCAAGTGTGGTGCCTAGTGTGAATAACATGGTGTAAAAATAAATGTCAGAATATATGCCATGTGGTCCCTAGTGTGGTGAATAACATGGTGTGGTGCCTAGTGTGGTGTCTTAGTGTGGTGCCTAGTGTGGTGCCAAGGGTGCCTCGAAGTGGTGCCTAATGTGGTGGAAAAATATGTCAGAAATAAATGTCAAGGAATATATTCTATGCAGCCTAGTGTGGTGAATAACGAGGTGTAAAAGATGAATGTCCGTATATATGCTATGTGGTGCCTAAAGGTGGTGAAAAAATATGGTGTACAAAAATTATGTAATATATGTTGCCAGGTGCCTAGTGAATAAGGGAATAAGGAGGGTAAGATGAATGTCTGTAATATATGCTATGTGGTGCCTAGTGTGGTGGAAAATGTAGTGTGCAATAATATCACAAGGAGCCCAAAACTAAACTACTATATTTAACCAATGTCATATCATCTGAAAACCATGATATATGTGGTTTTTTATGCATGATTTTATTTGATAGAAGCAAACCACATATCATAGTGGTTTGTTGGGGTCGATAGTGGTTATGAATGTTGGTTTTAAATGTGATAGTGGTTTGTTTATATCGATTATGGTTTATGAGATGCTTTAATGGGTACTATAGTAGTTCATTAAAACTAGTAATAGTTTGATAATACAACTCTATGACTTATGACATGGTCTAAAAGGTAGTTTACTTTTGCCCAATATTACTCAATTTACATTGAATTAAATTGAATTGAAGTAAAAGGTCCTGGTGTCCAACTTGATGTCCAGCCCAATGCTCTAGAATACATCTTAGCGCCCACCTTACTGCTCGCAACGATGGCAGCACCACACTGTCCTGGTGCCCAAACCAAACTAGGTTTCCAAATAGGTGACTGGCAGTGACAGAGCCACATAATCCTGGTACTTAACAGTGGTGTCCAACGGTGGCAGAGCGGTACTGTCCTGAAATTTTTGAATAGGTCAAATATGGGTGATGTGGAAAGTCTGATGACTAGGATGGTGATGTCATCAATTTGGTGATGTGGCATGATGATGTGGATGCCTCCTAGTGGTGGCAAAGTGACGAGATCCTAGGATCCATGTTAAATGCCGAATGGTATTTTGCTAGTGTTTTAGTGGCAGTCGAATCGCACTAGCCTGGTACCCGTTAGTGATTAAAAACCTCACCCCGAAGGGTTTTCAAGGACATGCCATAGAATTTGGTTGGCATAATGTTCTGCGAAAATGATTGGTTCATTATATAATATTGATTAAATGAGCAATAAGAAGTTGGTCTCAAGAGATCTTACTTTGAATGTTCAATCAAAGAGGCTTTTAACTCGGCATTCTCCATTTATCTCTGCTTACGGTATTGGCACGTGTATGCACGAATGCATCAAGACATTCAGATTCCAAGACCTTGAAAAAGCCTTGCAGGTCATATATCTACAAATATGACAGAAAATAGCTCAAGAACAAGTTGAACAATAGGCTCAAAAGCAGGAATAACTTGAAAACAGGCAAGCCTTGGAGGTTTAAGGGTTTGATTGATATTACAAGGTTCAAGGATTATGGATTTATAATAAAGAAATATGTTGGGGTTGCCTTTTGGCAAACTCTTTGACTTTATGGTGAGGTTTAAGGGTTTGGTTGATATTATAAGGTTTAAGGATTTTGGATTTATAATGAAGAACTATGTTGGGGTTATCTTGTGGTAAACTCCCTTTTTGTTTTAGATTTAATTAATGTGGCATGTGGGAGGATTTAGGTAAATACACCTAGATTACCATTCAAACAATTACATGCATAAGGTGTAAAAAAAATCAACGCATTAGTCAAATGTCAAATATCATGGTCATCAACGGCCAGGATTGTGATATGCGCTTTGGAATTTTATTGGTCAACTCCTCTCTATACCATCTAAAAGGCACCACTATAAAGGCACTAACTTCTTGATCTAGAAGGATCTTTCTCTTATACAGTTGTCCAAGCGCAAGTACGAACTTTACAAAGTGAGGGAAGCACACAATGGGCAGTTTATAAGGGAGACACAACGTTTATTCCAGGTCAATGGCCTTCCATGGCTATGTCTAAAAATTTAAATAGCACAATAGTAGCACAATATTATCACTTTCTACAAGAAATTTATCGTCATAGCCAAGGTCGCAACAAAAAAAAAATCTTTTTTCGAACCCTTGCATTTGGGGAATGGAGTTGGTGTGGACGTGACCAAACAAATATTTCCTTGTACTGATTGGCTTACAGTTGTGCATCAATTCAAGAACGCGCAAGATTTGAATCTATGCTATTACGTCATATTAATGTATTTATTAATGTAATGTGCCAGTGTTGTCAAATGGTTGTTTTTACAACAAAATCAGAAAGAAACCCAATTTTGAATGGTTTTGAGGATCCTACAATCCTTGTTTTTTCATTAATGGCTAATGTTGCCTACGTTAACTAATAACTTAATTGAATTTACTAAGAATAAACATTAGACAATTGAACCCAAGTGTCTTCTCTTCTGTTTCCAAATTTTGCAAAACTAGCCGATTTGGAATTTACCAAAAAATGGCATATAAATCCCCTTTTCTATAACCAAAAACTCTTACAAAGTATGAACATAGAATTTTATCGAACTGGCCAGACCACTATGATTATCGATATTCTAATCATTAAACAATTGAAAAAGGAGGAATAGAGATAGGGAATTGATCTGCCAGAAAGAAATATAATTGTTCTTTGTTTTTTAGATTGAATATGAAGATGAACCTGAACATCATCATCGAATTTCTTGATATATGGGCTTCCTCTCTCAAGATGTGGAATCCTGCAAAAAATATCTTCAAAAATACCGAGGACTTGGCCACATCTTGCCAGCGTCTTATTTATGGACTTGACGATTTTTTTCGCAAGTGTCATGTTAAAGCCACATCGAGAGAAAAACTACACGGATTTTTTTTCATTTCATGCTGGTGCAAACATGACCATGGTTGTTAAATAAGATGCTCGCACATCTTGTGGTAGCCGGCAGCCGCCAATCCTTTTATGTATTTAAAACACACCACCTTCTCCTTCACAAACTGTGCATTCTGGTACAATACATCTGCTAAGTTTTCACCTGAGAAAAGATGGTGGGTCTTTTTAGCAAGTTACCCAAGGACAACACTGGCAAAGTGAGAAGTCATTTTCTTAACCTCAAAATTGATGCAAAACTTTGCTTTTAAGGATTGCTAAAAATTTGTCTCGTCCTTCAACTGTGGGAGCAGTAAGCCCTCGCACTAAGCTGTCACTAAGCCCTGGGCTGCAGAGAGCGTAAACCGCCGTTTGGGGAAATTCCTCGAATATTCCCTAATTATTTATTGCAGGTAGTTTTAAGGTTATGTTTCTTGGTTCTTCTGGTTCTTATCCGGCGTCTTTGTTTATCCGGCATCTTTGTTTCTTTGTTTCTTACCCTGTTTCTGTATAATCTGGATTCTGGAACAATTCTTAACGATTTTCTCTTTAAGAAAGGTGCGTATGACGACTTGCGACTAGAACCCGACCTAGGCATGGCGCTCCGCATCCGTGGCTTTGATTCGATCAATTAGGAACCGTAATCCCGGAAAAAGGCGTAAGAATGATCAAGCTTAGAGATTCGGACCGAAAGGATTGAAGGGCTTATTAGGGTTACAAACAACTTGGAAAGGGTTAGAACAGACAAATCGATTCTATAGCAAAGGTCACTTAATTTGGCCGATTTGTGCAAAGTTAGGTTGGATTCACAGAGATAGGGCCGGATTGAAGGAAGCAGCCGCCGCCAATTATCGCTCGAGGAAACCCGAAGTTCCAGAACAATTTCTGGCCCGTTTCAAGAACGCCTTTTTCTCTCATGTTCTTCCCATCTCTCCGCGTCGCAGAGTAGAGCTTATTCTTCCCTTCTCCCGCTTGCAAATGGGGCGCAGAGCTTAATTTTTCTTTTTCATTCTCCCGCTTGCAGCGGGCCGACATAGAGCATTTGGCGCTTTTGTCCCATGACATCCTCGTTTCCTATAGGGAACCGCCTCCCTTTGAGGGGTTTCCTACCGAAACCTCTGAAAGGGGCTGGGCTCCTCACCGTAATCCACCAAAGAGGTGGAAATTCCGCGCGCCCACTTTTTTTTTCAATTCTATTTTTGTCCGCTATGGCATATGAGCCCCAGCTTTGGCATGGCGATCTCTCGGTTCCTGGAGGCATTTGATCTCATTTCAACATTTTTGAGGTCCCGCTTATGGCGCTTTGCAAGATATCTTGTCTTTTTTTCATTTGCATTATCTTTTGTTTAACATCTTACCTCTTTGTGCCGCAGATATGGAGATCTTGATGCCGGATATGTAAAAAACAGTGATGATCGGGTGAAATGGAGCTATTGATGCATCCCGTGGCCGCTTTTGTTGAAAAAGAGGAATGCTCGTTTCCGAGATCTTCCGAATGCTCGCTCAGATCTTCTTCCGATATGAAAGTTGCTTCCTCAGAGGGGACAAAAGAGAAGCCACGATCTTTTGAAGAGTTTGCTTTTGGCACCGCATGTTCGCAAGCGTAAGTCGAAAAATATGAGAAGCTCCTCGTGATACCGCAGATGAGTTAACATGCAGCCCGATTCTTTTGTGTATACCGCTTTGATTCTTTGTGATCTTTTGTGATTCTTTGTGTATGCAAAACTTTGATTCTTTGTGATGTACCGATTTCATCGGTGGTATACCAAGCAATTCCGCCGCTTTGTGCTTTTAGACTCTGATTTTGTTGTTCAAAGGAAAATTGTGGCGTGTTGCCGCCTACGCCACCGTAAAACCACAAGCCAAAAAAATTACCACTGAAAATCGAGGAATTTCCACCCACCGGTGGTTTACTTATTTCGCGAAATGGGAAACACGTAAAGAAGCCTTTTAAACCTTTTCTTTGCAGGTTTGCAACCTAATGCCAAATCCCCTGTTTTGCTTGCATTGCTTTGTTGCACTTGCAATGCTCTTCTTTAAAATCCGAATGCAACTCCGTCGCCGTAGTAGGCCATAGCAGAGGATATTAGAGGTCCCTAGCATGCAAAAATCCGGAAGAACGGAATTTCCCCAAACGCCGGCAATCCGGAAGAACGGAATTTCCCCAAACGCCGGCTTACATTGGATAGGGATTGTTTCCGGCCAGTAAATTAGCAAAGCGGCGCCAAGACGCCGCCGCCACGCGGCCGCCTCGTTGGTTTAATCACGCCGTAAACCCTCAATTCGGGCACGTTATCTAGCACATATATAGGCAATGTTTTAACTTCGTTTAGAGATTAAAAGTTAAAAACATATTCTAGAGGCTAGGGGAGAACCGCCATTTAGCCTATAAATACCCTTTTTCCCCTTTTCTCTTTTGATCAAGCATTTGCCACTCTGCGCTCTGAGCTCTTGCTACCGTCGCTGCTTCTCCAATTTGCTTGCATGGTCCGCCTCTACTCTTCAAGCATCTCAAGAAGAATAAAGCCAGGGAGTCTCGCTGTGGGACGCATCCTTTCCTTTTTATTTTCTTTTGTGCTTTTAATGAAGTTTCAGAGGGTGCCCTTCTTAATCCCTTTCTGAGTCTTACGCTTGTGGTCTTTTGAATATCTCTTTGGTTTATGGGAAGACTGGGATTTCCGTATTTACAACATCTTGTTTTACTTTACTTATGCATCCGAAGCCGCTTGGATTTGGGTGCCCATTTTGAGCCAGAAGGTTTTTTTTGGTAGTTATTGACATTGTAGATTTAAGGGGCATCCTTGGTTATTGGGTCTGTTTTGTCTCTAGAGTTGCATGTAGTTTAAGCTTTCTACTCTTTCCATAGTACGGTTTCTTTTTGTTGCTAATTTCTTCTGTTTTTGAAACAAATACGCCACCGGGCTCTTTTACACGAGGGTTTGATTCAATATTTTGTGTCAGCAGTTGGGGATAGGGCCAAGCCCGTGGTTCATCTTGTCAATCTCCTGGCAAGATGTTAGGGCTCCTCTTTTGCAACAACTCACGCAATTCTGCTTAAGAAAATTTCCCTTGTAATGATTCCCAGTCGCAAAGATCAACTACCCCCGCCGTAATTTATCAATCACTTTGCCTTCAAAGATAATGTTGGACTTCAAATCAGGTGATATCTTTTGCTCTCACTGGCCGAGAATTTCTGCTCCTACCGACATCTTCTTGCAGCCTTGATTCGATTTTTGTTTGTGCTTTCTTAACCCCTTGTGGTGTAGTTTACAGAGCCATATCCATACCCATGCTTCTCGAGCATTCCCCTGTCCTCTTTAATTTTTCCTAGAAACATCTTTGGGCTCCCACTGGTGTTTTCGCTTGTGATCTATATATCTGATCCTGAATTCATCAAATTGCAATGAGCGATTATTCATTATACTGTGTTCGATTCAGTAATATAACATCAAAGAGTAATTTCGTTCAGTACTTTATTTTAAAAGCTAAGATTTCAATAGCCAAGCAGCATGTTTAACGGACATGTTTGGGTTCAATTCCCAAAAGGCAAAGCTAGAAACCACTGTAAACCATTGTGAGAGGGCAATACTAACACAAAATATACAGAAAAGCTCCGTAAGAAAAGATAATTATTCCACATGGTATTAATTACGGAGATGTTATTTAAAAGTAACAGCATTATTACAGATGACCATTAATGGTGTGACCATCAATGGTGGCCGTTACTTGTTAATAGAGTTACTTATTACAAATGATAATCATCAATGGTGACCTTTATCACTTATGGCATGACCGTTAATTATACGTACCACGTTTGAATGAATCACACAAAAAAAAATAGGTATTTTAATTTGTGATATAAACTAAATGCCAATTATATGGACCTAAAAATCATTAGCAATGTGATGGAGAACTCGTCACCATTTATGACTTAAGATGGCAATGGCTTCCAGCTCGTTTTGTTCACCAAACCAATGTAAGTTACATTAGCAATGTGATGGAGAACTCGTCACCATTTATGACTTAAGATGGCAATGGCTTCCAACTTAAATATGCCTCATTTTGTTCACCAAACCAATGTAAGTTAAGACAACAAGCATTCACTATCTCAATACAAAAACTATTGGTAGTTAGTCCATGTTTTATGATAAAAAAAACTACAATATTTTATTGTAGAAAGCAACGTTAGTTCATGTGAAATAAAGTAGGTAGTGTCATTAGAAAAGCACTTTAAGTTACACAAACAATTAAAGTCAAATTCATTAGTGGTTTATGGCCTTACTAATCAATACACATACTTAAAACTCAACAATAAAGCACGACTATAAACCAAACAAACAAACTATTATAAAGAACCATGATGCTTAACTATGGTAACAAACTAAAATAATAAGTCATACATAAGAACCACATCATGTAACTATTAGTGGTTATTCAACACATTAACCCACTTAGTAACATCTCTTTTTTATAGTGGTTTTATGTAAAAATTGCTGTAAAAAACTAATAGTGATTGTTTTTTGGGCGCCTTGTGTATGCTGATCACCTTGTTATCTTCCTTGCAGTTGCAATTGTTCAGGAAATTCAAGACGGAACATCCTAGTGTTATGATCAAACAGAGGATGTTTGAAAAGCTGAAACCATGGTTTGTTGTAAAATTAAAGGACTTCAATAGTTGCTGCTGTATATACCATGTTAAATGCAGATGCTAATAGATGGCTTCAATAGTATGAGAACTAAGCACCCAAAAGGTCGCAATGACTTGTCACTTTTGCGTGTCGACATATATGGTGAATGTATGCCCAATACAAAAATAAGTAGCACAAGAAGTCCGTGGCATGGAATTTTATGTGAGAAAACTAGCTTCCAACCTTACCATAAGAGGGAATGCATTCGGGTGAGTGTAAAGAGTGTGGATTAAGAAGTTCCCTATCCGCCCACATGAACAATCTAGTGATAGTGGCATGGTGAAGTGGGAATACCTAGACTATGAAAAACTCAGATTCAGAGATAGCAAAGAAGAAGTCTAAGCTCGCTCACCAACACAATGAAACCGCAAGTCTTCCATCGATGAACAAAATGTTGGAGAAGCTTCCAAAATTTCCTTTACACAACTTCTTCGTGATATAAGTGGCGTGTGTGCCACTACAAAGAACTCCTTGATAACTTGCCCCGAGATGCTTACCTATCCGTGGTTGACTTCGCAGAGAATTATACTTTTAAGGAGCGTAATGAAGTTCACCCATGCGCCGGGTCAACAACCGATAACTATATTTGTTCAAATAACCTATCGTTGATCCACGTATGCATTACACCATTGAGAAGGAAACACACTACTATGTGTCCTGATGATAGGGAACATGACACACTTTTTGTTCAACATTGTTTTATGAAACATTTTGAGTACTTAAAGTAAAAGGCAATGTCCCCAAACAAAGACTATGTATTTTCGGGATGGTGCCGCATCACAATTCAAAGCAAAATGATCATTTTATTTTGTTGGAAGGTATACTTGTGATACGAGGTCAACATGATGTGGAACTTCTTTTGATCAAACCATGGAAAAGGTGAACATGATGGGAAGGCAAAGAGAATTGAAAAGATGGATACGAGGTCTATAAATTTTAAACATCCCGACATTAAACTAGATAATGCCCATGATGTGGTGAAAATTGCAGAGAAACAATTTCAATGTGGTACATCCGAAAGTGGACTGAAAATGGAAGAAAAGTTCTGAGATACGGGAAATAAAACCCGAGGATATCAACAGAAAAAGGCTTGGGGTGCGAGACAACCCGTAAACCGTGCAAATTCATTCAAACCCATGGATTCAAGACAGAAATCCAACACGCCTACATACCGTAAAAGCCTATCATGTTTTTGCAAAGAATTGTTTGATGGAAAATGGAACATGTGTGAGAACGAATTGTATGTAGATGAATGGGACCTTGTAGTCGCTTGAACCATCCTCCAATGTTCATGCGGATGTAGAAGAGACCCGCAAGTCTACTGTGCCACTATACTCAACCTTGGCAAAATGTACTTGCGTAAGCACTTAGAGAAGGAGACAGCCTTTGCAGCTTGTCGCACCTAAAGGGAACGAGGAGGATTCTCAGATTTTGATGTTGCTATGCACCAAGCCAAAATTTGAAGTTGAAAATGACTTCAAGCAGAGCGGAAACTTGTTTATGAGAGGTGAAACCGCTTGGGAGGGCATTTACTATAGAAAGAAGCCCTGGTCAAAGGTGATGTATGAGTTATTGACAAACGAGCCAAAGTCACTTGTATTCTCTACTCAAATTTGTGCTATTCGAAGTTCCCATGCAAAGCAGATCAAGAAAGGTGCTCGAACTGCTTATGTGCTAGACCAAAGTGTGATGAGGAAAAGATTCTAGAAAACTTGCCCAAGGTTTTATCCGATGAAGTTAGCATGTCCGATGAAGAATAGCTGAACACATTCTTACTGTGTTAGGAAATGATTCGTAAATTTTGAATATGTTGTTGTGGTCTTGCCTTGTTTGGGAATAATATAGGAAACTCAATTCCATGCTCAATTGTATTTTGATGTCCCTTGTTTCAATGTAATATGTTTGTTTCCTCGATGTAATATGTAATTGTATTTTGATGTCCCCGATGTAACATGCCCCTGTGTTCACCACATGTTTCACCACATGTTTCACCACATGTGGTGACACATGTGTTTCACTATATGTTTCACCACGTGTTTCACTTTCTCTGCCTCTCCCGATAACGTATAGATCCTTCCCAAACAGCCTTTTCTACTGAAATGCTTTCCTTTTCCTTAAATTCTCTCGGCCCCATCAATTCCTCTCATCATCCTTTATCGACAAACCGCACCAAAAATCAGATCATAAGTGGGAGCGTAAACGAAGCTCATGTTTTAGTGTTGCCGGATTTCACCAACTATTCAGAAAAAACTTGATGAAATCTTGGACATACTTGAAGAACAAGAGTTACGATCTCACAATGCGTGATCCGATTGAGGCCCAAGAATCGATGTCATCATTAACCTCTTCAAAACAGCTATTATTATATCTCTAATGCATTTTGATAATACTAGAAGCTCGTGGTTATAGTTTTCCCTCGATTTTTCTCAAGATACTTCATTTCATAAGAAGTATGAACTATTCTACCGGGTGTGGTAGATTTCCATATGTATTTTTTCTCTTTGAAATATAAAACCGTAGTTTTCACCACGCTTTTCACCACAGATTTCACCATAATCAGCCTGGGCATTGACCATTTTTGACCCTATTTAAAATGGAATGGCTCTCGATTCCCTCGATAGTATCTTGACCGATTTTGGTGACAAAGAATATATGGATCCCAAATTAGGTCCCCGAATTGATATGAGGCCAAAAAATCATTGAGCTCCGCTTTGTGCAAAGATTCTTGCAAGGCCACTAACTTTTTGCTTCGTGGAATTTGTTTTTCTTTTCGCTTCTTTTGAACTCTATTTCTTTTGAACCCGAAGCCACCCATCTCATATTTTCCTATTTGTCGAAATGGTTACCATATTTTGTTAGTGTGCGATCATAGATTCTCGTGACCTTCAAATTCCTTTGTTTGCATTTTATAATTAATGACAAAAAGCTAACCGAAAGAACAAGGAAACTCGTGAGAACAGCTTAAAGCAAAATAAGTTCTATTGCAAAACAAGGACTATTGCAAAACATGTTCTCATTAATGAAAAGTTTTACAAAGAATAGTCACAAGGACTATTGCCAAAAAAATTGAAACCAGGGATTACAATACAAATCTAAACTAATCAAAGCGGGGCCATCTTGAGCTCTATATGGAGATCGCCCCCGCAGCATACATCTTCATTTCGAGGAGTCGCCTCGCCATCATAACCTCGTGATGCACCCACCGAAAGCACCCGAACAACGGCTTACGCCTTTGATGATCCATGATGAGCTTCTCCACCCGGGTGGAGGAATTTGGCCACCATCAGAATCGGGCGGCCTCCTCCGTGGAGGAAGACGGATCCTCCGCAGAAGCCACGGATTCTCGACCGCGGCCGGCCGCGGAAGGAGCGTGCACAATGGCCGGGATAGTGTTCCCCGCGAGTGTAGTCTTGAACTTGGCCATGGCGGAAGTGAAGGAGATGGACGGAATGGGGAAGGAGGAAGGAGATGGACGGAATGGGGAAGGAGTGAAGGAGATGGCGGAATAGACGATGGGGACGGAATGAAGTCGCAGGCAGAATTTTGGGAATAAAGGGATGCAAATCGTAGGCATCCATACGATTTTGGGAATGAGGCGTAAGAGGAAAGGGACGCTTTGCATGCATGCCACCTAGGCTCCAACATGCCACAAGAAAGGGTCAAGCATGCCACATAGACCCAAAAGCATGCCACCTAGGTCCAACATGCCAAGGTGGCTCAAACATGCCACCTAGGCTCCAACATGCCACGAAGCCCCAACATGCCACCTATGATTCACCACATGATTCACCACATGATTCACCAAATGCACCACATGATCCACCACATGCACCATTTGCATCACCAAACATGTTGGTCAATGGAAGTCAAACATGTAACAAAGGTCATGTAAAGGCTCAAGCATGCCAAGGTGGCTCAAATATGCCACCTGGCTCAACATGCCAAGGTGGCTCAAACATGCCACCTAGGCTCCAACATGCCACGAAGCTCCAAAGATGCCACCTATGATTCACCACATGATTCACCACATGGTTCACCAAATGCACCACATGATTCACCACATGCACCATTTGCATCACCACATCTATCACGACATGTAACACCACATTGTCATGAATCTTTGAATACATCAATTTCTTTCCGAGATTTGAACTCCACCGAGTGTTGCTCGTCAGCCTGTGAAAGTCTATTGTATACAATAGTATACAACAATGTACATTAGAGTGTCAATGAAAGAATAGGTTACAAGAATAACCTCTTTGGTTACAATAATACAAACATGTGATTACAAGTAAAGATCTATTGATCCGCCAACCTCAGCCTTCATTACTACAAAGAATCAGGCTTCACAACAACAATCATCATTCTCAAGGCAAGGTCCAACAAACAAGAACTAGAAATTGGTACACCCCGCAACAAACATATCAGGCCTCACATTGATGAGTAATACCTTCAAATTTACTTAACTCACCTTGCATTGGGATAGTATGTCCAAGTCTCGACATCGCAGCCACAACATGCTTTACAAAGACACATATAGCAGTGACCACACGACCAATCACCGGCGTAATGGTACATTCAAATTGCAAGTTGAGGGTTCAACAGCTTGTCCTTTGAAGCAAGCTCGCTCGACAAGAATGTGTAAATGAGCTGGATCCATGAAATGGAACCTCTGCTCCATGTCATGCTTGATGCGTAATTGGTGCATACACCGCCAAAGTCCAAGGTCCGGTAAAACAAGATGATTTAAGAAACAATGTAAGACTTCAAATTTGAGTTGTTTATATTAAATTACTAACCTCATGAAGAAATGGACTATCCCACACCGAACCAATCCCTACTTTTCTCCATATTCTCGATTGCCTCTTGATCAAGCACAAGAGGCTCAAGAGTATGGACTCACTCTTGTCATAGCTTCTACCCTTAACTCCATTGTAGTAAAAACAAAGGTGATTGGGCTTAACCTTGTAGTCTTTCAGATGGACAGAGTTGGTGCGGTATCTGGAAACTTCGCTTCAAAGATTTTTGGTGGCTGGAAACTTCTCGCAAAGTAGGGATGAAGAAGTAAGCTACATATCCCAATTGCATCAAACAAGGCTTGGTTAACTTTGAGGGTAGAAAATAATTCCCTTTTGGTGTGCTAGATGGACTCACATAGTCATTGCCACCAAAGATGAACAGCTTAGACCTCGAATTAGTAAATGGCACCATGCTCGCAAAACCCGAATTGAATCACAATTGATTGGAAGCAAAAAAGAGACTAAGCCAGCCAGATCTTGTTTTATGCCCGCTTACTTTTTTTCGAAGTTTCCTCGCTTGAGGTATCTAATTCGCACACCGAGTGAGCCGGCGTCATCCTAGGGGGCAAAGTAGATAATGATAAAACGTGAAACGAAGGAGATTAGTTGTGCTTACTTCTTTTTTCGAAGTTTTCTGATGTATCTAATTCGGCCACCTAAAAATGAGTGAGCTTAATCTCATCCTAGGGGGGCAAATTAGACACATCAAACAGACAAACTAAAGAGACTAAGCCGTGGTGAAAGATTGCAATGTTGATTACAAATCCCGCAAAGTGAACGAAATTTGTCAATGAGAATACAATTATACTAAGCACTTCGTGAATTTTGTTATGAAGTACCTCAAGAGGTCGAGCAGCACTTATTAATCAATCCCTTTTGGTGTGCTAGATGGACTCACATAGTCATTGCCACCAAGATGAACAGAAGTTAGACCTGAATTAGTAAATGGCACCATGCTCGCAAACCCGAATTGAATCACAATTGATTGTAACTATGCTTTGGTTTTTTAACTAAGTCCGTGACTTTTTTACTCTCTTTACGATGTTCCCTTTTTTGATATATCTAAAGTGTCCCCTAAAATGAGCTTAAACCATCTCATCCTGTGGGGCACTTTTAGATACACAAAAACAGAGAAGCAAAAGAGACTAAGCCAGCCAGATCTTGTTTTTATGTCGGGCTTATTCCTTTTCGAAGTTTTTCGTTGATGTATCTAATTCGCCACCGAAAGTGAAGATGTCATCCTAGGGGCAAATTAGATACATCAAACAGAAAAACGAAGGAGATTAAGTAGTGGCTTACTCTTTTCGTTTGATGTATCTAATTCGGCCACCTAAAATGAGTGAGCTTTAACCTCATCCTAGGGGGCAAATTAGACACACAAAACACAGACAAACGAAAAGAGACTAAGCCAGTGGTGAAAGATTGCAACAGTTGATTACAAATCCCGCAAAGTGAACACAAATTTGTCAATGAGAATACAATTATACTAAGCACTTCGTGAATTTTGTTATGAAGTACCTCAAGAGGTTGATCCATTCTCCCAAAGGTCCCGTTGAATTCAACCGAAAGTAATCCAAGGTTAGTACCACATGACACAACAAAACCACTTTAACACACCACAAATTCCATCATGACAAACTTTGCACCACAAATGGCGCCATATTCACCACATGTGGTGTGGCATGTGGCACCAGTGGTGGCGCCATATTCACCACATGTGGTGTGGCATGTGGCACCAAACCGGTGCCACATGACACACCACCTATGGCACCACAATGCAATCAAGGCACCACATATGGCAATCCATTATTTCTCGCACCACAAATGGCGTCAAAGACACCACATGTGGTGCAAAATGTGGATCCATAGTGGTGCCACATTAGACACCACATGTGGTGCAAAATGTGGATCCATAGTGGTGCCACATTAGACACCACATGTGGCACCACAATGCAAAGAAGGCACCACATCCGGCAGGCATCCACCACCCCATATGTGGCGTATAGCGTGGTGCGATATTTAGCGCAGCTAGCTATAACCACATATGGCGCATAATCCACCATTCACAAGTATCACCATATCTAACATCACATATGACACTAAGTATAGAAACATATGGAAGCCAATTCACTATTCAGATAAGGTACCACATTTGGTACTATATGTGACACTACATATGCTACAAACTACATTATTAACATATAATTGGCACCATATGACTGTCCTGTAACACATTTGGAGCTACATATCATCGTGGAACTGAAATTATCCACCACAACTCGAAACTAGCAAAGACAAATTTCCTACACATAACTTACAACACACCCAAATGAAGAAGTAAGTGGTGTACCGGGATTGTTCAAGCTTGCTAGACCTTTGCTGGAAAATAACAGTTCCAATATTAAATTGCATCATATGGTGGTTCCGTAAGAAGAGGGTTGAAAAGTACCTATTTTTTCAAGTGATTTTCCCCGACATTCTTCTTACAATTTTGAGGAGGCTTGAATTGTGGCCTAGTCATTTCAAGAGAGGAAGCATCATCTGTGGCAGTGTTGCTCTCGCTTCTCACTATTTGAAATGCTTGCATGCTTCCTCTTACGTTGGGACGGAGAGTCTTCGTGACCCTTTTTTCTTAATCAAGGCTTTAAACTCAACCAGCTTTATTTTTTTTCCTTTGTGTGAAGGTAATACGCAATGCCCATAGTCCGGTGGAGGCCATGCCTCCCCTGTGCACACTTCCCCCGCCTGCGGATTTTTTGTAAAGGTACATATATTCATTATACCTCTCCTTGCTCGATTCTTCAACCCGCATGATGAAACAAAACAATATTCTAAACAACAGAGAATCATGGGCATCCCCGATCTAGAATGCAACCCACCGTAAGTGGATTTTCCTAATACTTTCGGTCCCCAAACGCACTCGATTTCTTCTTGTGTGGCGTAATGCTTTTTTTGCCCAGACATTTCCTTTGTAGGTGTATCCCGTGGCATTCAAGTCCGTATGATCGTGAGCCATTTCGCGGATCGATCTTCTTGCCAGAAATCAGAAATGGTCTTGGCGGATTAAGGGAGCGTGATCAGAGATTTTGAGGGAAAATGAAAATTCAGAATCAGAAATGGTCTTGCCGGATTAAGGGAGCGTGATCAGAGTTTTTGAGGGAAAATGATCGTGTACGTTGCTGAATAAGCCTGAATAAGACTGAAAGGACAAAATTTTGAATAAGTAATCATGTGTATTTTTGAAAATAACTCCCTCTCCCACTACAAATTCGGTAGTTCCCACCACACTTAGCACCCAAAAATGTGGTGCTAAAATGCACGTTTTTGTTCCACTACAACATGCTTTCACCCAACTTTCTCCTTTCACTTTACATAATCCATTTGCATTGGCAATTGGCAACCTGGTATTAAAATCAAATATGTGGAGAAAGTTGACAGACGAGGTACTTTCTTGTTAGCAAGAATGAGGCAAAGCATGGCTATCAAGATTGGATGCCAACTCCATTGTAAGAAGGACACGATGTGATAAAAGAGGCCAGATAGAATAAGTAGCAATTAGTCTAGGTTTCATAAACTTTTGAATTTCGTACTTTTGTCCAGATTTATCCAAATTTACTGCTACATACTATTACCTTGCATGCTTGGTTATGTCAAATTGTTCGATGTTTATCACAGTAAGAGGAGTAAAAGGCCTCCTCATGCTCCTGTAGTAGAAACACCGTGTGCAATATGTTTGTGACCAACTGGAACTGGGAAAAAACATGCAAAGCTTTAGAAAAAAGAACTTATCTGATGCTAACACTATGCTACTACTTTCGAAATATACCATACATGATTTAGCAATGTTTCATAACAAATCAACAATAAGAAGCTTTTGAAGCAATAAAATAGTTCCAGTAATATGCTCTAAAAGCACTTTGAAAAGTACATTGGCATTTCTGATAAGTAATTAGCAGCCAGGAGACAAAATAGAAAGAAGCATACTTATGATTCGTCTCACTCTTAGACACCGTGTGCAATATATTTGTGACCAACTGGAACTGGGAAAAAACATGCAAAGCTTTAGAAAAAAAAAACTTATCTGATGCTAACACTATGCTACTACTTTCAAATATACCTTACATGATTTAGCAATGTTTCATTACAGATCAACACTAAAAAGCCCTTGAAGCAATAAAATAGTTCCAGTAAGCCTAAAAGCACTTTGAAAAGTACGTTGGCATTTCTGATAAGTAATCGGTAGCTAGGAGACAAAATAGGAAGTAAAAATAGAGAGAAGCATACTTATGATTCGTCTCCTTGAAACTTTGAGACATCAGTTGGCTACTAGAGGTCAGAGGCGAATCCACCTTGAATATGGAGACCACTTATCGAGATATAGACGAATAGTCGAAAACCCACCATCATCTTCAAGGCGACCTCAAGCTTGGCGGGAACCTAACTCGTCGAAACACAGGCGAAAATAAAAAATTAAATTGGATATTGAACCTACTATATCCTTTTTTTTAAACCCTTAAATATAGCATATTAGCAAATATTCGCCCCTTAAGGGAAACCCTGTTGCCAGCACGGCCGCTGACGTAGCTGACACACGGGCTACGTCGTTAAACGACCTTTACGACGCGTGATGGACACGCTGGCCTGCCGACACGTAGGTCCATCCATGCCACGTGTCTCCACCAGGCTAGGTGACCTGGCGGCTGCCACGTGGCAACGTCGTTAAACGACGTTACCCGAATTAAAAAAAAAAAAAGTAAAAGAAAAATACTGATCCTATATAATAAAATTATGTTGTATGTCTGTCTTAAATCTCGCCCTAGATCGGACGGCTTAGATCTAGGGTTAGATTGATCGAATGGTCTGGATTGAGGGGATAATAGAGAACAGACGGGTTAAGCAACGCTCACATCCCCCGATTGCTTGGGCTGGATTGATCGGGCTGAGTTGATTTAGGGCTGGGTTTGAACGTCAAAGCTCAAAGCTCTTTGTTCTAGCATGTACCAAATCGTAGCCTCTAAGAGGTCGCTCCACTAAACCGAGTGATCGCCATCGACCAAGCATGGCCTCCAGCACCTACTTCAACGAAGTTCTATAATTTTTTCTATGCCGCATCACGATTTACATAGGTCAATTGAAGTTTAATTGCTCTGCGGATTCATCCGCTATAACATGCCATGATTTACATTGTGTTAGTTGAAGTGAAAGCTTATGGATTTACACAAGTCAGCTTCACTTATATACATAGGTCAATTGAAGCCAAAGCTTATGGAATTACATGTGCCATAAGCTTATGAACTAGAGTGATCTTTTTCATCTCGCTCCTACAATTGTTCTTGGATTTCACCAAGGAGCCTAAAACACATATCGTGCTTCAGATCCGTGTAGTTTGAGTGTCTCATGTCATTGTCAACCAAGTAGAAGTCTCATGCAATCAGCTAGTCGACTATGTGCAACTTCATCCCTAGCATATCTTATATGCCTTGCAAATCAAGAAGTCCCCGCGACTTTTACGCCTCAAGACAACTCTATACCGAACTGGAGATCTCTCGAATCGCCACATGCATTAAAGTAGAGGTAATTTCATATTGTTATATAGGTAAGGATACAACAAAGCATAGTGACCAACCAACCTCAGCCATGACCGGCCGTGATTAATTCAAGTGTGGCAAGGCAGATTAGATAATGGTCCTTCAGCAAAACGTATGTGCTGCTTTTGTCGGGCTTCAAGTGTCAAGAATCAGGCATCATCTCATCAACAATTGTTGCTGCCATGGTTTTGTTGTTGTTGCAGCCCCATGTGCCTTGCAAGTGTATAAATTGCAGAATTATGCAATCTGTTACCCCTGCTACATGCTCTTAAAATACTCATAAAGGCATGATGAAACAAATACAGGCCATTCCATATGTCGGCCATTCCATGTCCCATGTGAATTTGAGAAGAGATCCTTGACGAAAGATCCTCTACAATCATGGCATTCAGGTAACGTTTTCTGGACCAATAAATGTTTTGGTTTTCATTGAGGCTGCCTGTAATATAGCCTTGACATTCATTTTCTGCAGGGAATTGGACTTCAAAAATATCCAAGAGGAGACTTAGTTCAATATGTGCAGCCCCATGTGCCTTGCAAGTGTATAAATTGCAGAATTATGCAATCTGTTACCCCTGCTACATGCTCTTAAAATACTCATAAAGGCATGATGAAACAAATACAGGCCATTCCATATGTAGGCCATTCCATGTCCCATGTGAATTTGAGAAGAGATCCTTGACGAAATCCTCTACAATCATGGCATTCAGGTAAAGTTTTCTGGTCCAATAAATGTTTTGGTTTTCATTGAGGCTGCCTGTAATATAGCCTTGACATTCATTTTCTGCAGGGAATTGGACTTTGATGTTCCAGCATCCCAATTTATTTTTAAGTTCTTGGCATCTTACCTACAATAAGTAATGCTTGATGTCTATGAGTTTATTAATCAGTTAGCATTGTAATAGCATGAACAAGAAATTATTACTTTTTGATGCATTGCATTGACAGTGATGAAGGTATATACGTGTTTCTCATTACCAAAAAAGAAAAGTCCAATGATTTATTTTCATGACATGAACAGGCATTCTTATTACCAAGCTTCCATTTCAAACTTGACAGGATAATGATGGTGGAACCAGCAGCAACTGAATGCATACATTAAGGCAACAAAATCAATGTTCAAATCTCAAATTGGCACTTTTTATTCTTCACATTGTGCATCCATGAGAAATGTTCTACCTACATTTCTGCAAAAGCAGCACAGCCTCTACAGTTTAGACTTGGATTAATGTTTTTATGTGTTATGCCTTAAGGGTTGTGAAGTTTAATAAGATGTAAAAGCTTGGCAGGCTATATTTTAGGTTTGTTGCTTAACAAAGGTGGGCATCAAGGTCAATTTCTTTAAGAGCAATTACTAAAATACAAAAGCATTCAATGAATCCAATGCCACCATCATAGTTGTGTACTCAAGCTTTTCAAACTAGCAATGACCAAGAGACTAACTTCAAAGAAAATAGAAAAGAAAGAAAGCAAAATGAATCTAAATGAAAGGAAATCATATAAAGGACTAGACGACAAAAACTCTTTGAAAAAGAACCACCAAGGGCTAAATGCACAACCCTAGGGCACAAGAGGAAAATATTGACATCGGCCAAAAGCACACAGTATAATCATGTATATTATGAATAGTATTTGTTCATTGACAGGTTTCCAACTTAGTCCAGCAACGTTGGACTTCATTTTCTTTACAAAACTAATGCTTTTGGGATTTCAGAAGACCTTTATGCTTAGCATGCCACTATAATGTAATGGAATGATATCCATATTAATGCTTGGTAGCATGTAAAACTTATGACATTCGCATACGATTTATGACATATCATTATGCAAAGTCAATACATTCTTCAAACACAACCAGCCAATACAACAGAAGCAAAATTCTAAAGTCTTGGATGGAATAATGGCACAACATCCACTAACATCTGCACGAAGGGAAAGAGGGAGGGGTTGCAATACACCTCGGTGTCATTGCTGCCTTATCATTTGCAAGTTTCCAACTTATGCCCAACAACGCTGGGCACCGTTACTAGTTAAATATTAGTATCTTATATTATAATGTTATAGCGTGTTGCATCAAGCCCTAATTTGAGTGGATGAGATCATTTTGATTGCATCCAAAGGCTGAGATTTATTGTACATCTTTCCACCACCGTGATTGGTCATACTTCAATCTCTTAAGGGGAAAGGGAAAAAGAAAAGGGGGAAAGGGAAAAGGGAAGAGGAAACTCAAAATGTGAAAGGCAAAAAGGCAAGGGGAAAAGGTAAAGGAAAGAAAGGAGAAAAGGGAAGGGAAAAATGGTATGGAGAAAGGGAATGAGGGAAAGGATGAGGAAAAAGGAAAAGAGAAGGGAAAAAATAGCATGGAAACAAAGCAAAGAAAAGAGAAACGTAAAAGGGAGGGGGAAAGGGAGGGGAAAAAGAGCACGAGAGAAAGGGAAAGAAGGCCCCCAGGGGGGAGGGAGGGAATAGGGGAAATAGGAAAAGGGTGAGGAGAAAAGAAGCAAAAAGGCCATGGGTAAAGGAAAATGCAAAAGAAAAGGGGAGGGAAAGGGGAAAAGGAACCGGGTAAAAAAGGCACAAGGGAGAAGAGAGAAAGGGAAAAGTGAAAGGGGGAAAGGGCACGGGAAAAGGGATAGATGGACAGGGTGAAGAAAGGGGAAAAAGTAAGCGAAGAAAAGCATGAGGAAAAGGGAGAAGAGTGAAAAGGTGAGGAAAGGGGAAAAGGGAAGGGAAAAATGGCATGAGAAAAGAAAATGGGAAAGGTAAAGGGAAAAGAAAATGTCAGGGGAATAGGGAAAGGGAAAGGATAAAAAAAACAGAGGGAGAAAGGGTTAAAGGTGGGGAAAATGGCACGAGGAAAAGGGAAAGAACGGGAAAAGGGAAGGGGAAAGGGCACGACGAGAAAGGGATGGGGAAAGGGGAAGAGGGAAAGGGTGGAGAGAGGAGGAAAAGGGAAGACCGAAAAGGGAAAAGGGGAACAGGAAAAGGACAGGAAGAAAGGAAGGGAAAATGGGCATGTCAAAAAAGGAAAAGAAAAGGGGAGGGGGAAAGGGTGAAAGGGAACCTGGGAAAAAGGGCACGAGGAAAAGGGGAAGAGGGAAAGAGGAAAAGAGGAGAAGGGGAATAGAGAAAGGGTGAAGAAATGAGAAAAGGGAAGCAAAAAAAGAGAATGGAAAAGGGGAAAGAGAAAAAAAAAAGGAAGAGAAAAAGGGTGTGAAAAAAACAAAGAAGAAAAATGTGTTGGGTCTGGGAAAGAGGAAAAAAGTTGGAAGGAAAGGAAAAAGAGCACGTCGAAAAAGGGAAGAGAAAAAGGGAAGAGAAAAGGGACAGAAAATAGTATATTGGGAAAAAGGAAAGTTAAAAAGGGTGTAAATAAAGGAAAAAAAAAAGGAAAGAAAAGAAGGAAACGTGTAACGAAAACGGGGAAGGAAAAAAAAAAGAGTAGGGAAAATGAGGAAAATGGAAACGAAAAAAGGGTAAAAGCGGGGCAGTGCAATAGGCAAAGAAAAAGAGAAACAGTGTCCATATTTTAACAATTGGGTACTTTTGGGTTATTCATGCTCTCATCTCTCATTACTACAATGTATCATTTACAAGTTCTCAGCTTACGCCCAGCACGTTCCTAGTAAGATAATAAGGGCATGAAGGTGAATTTGGCTAAAACCAAATTGATTGTTTTTGGGGTGCTTAATGTTGGGCATCTTAAGTTTTTGTACAAGAATGAACAGGTGGAGATAGTAGATTCATATAAATACTTGGGGGTTCATGTGGACAAAAGTCCAAGTTGGAATCAGGCAGTAGATCAAAGAGTGAATGCGGGGTTAAAGGCTCTCTTTAGCATGCAGCGCAGGAGTGCAACGGCAGATATTTGGAATTTTGAGCTGAAAAGATGTTGTATAAAGTTCTTGTACAAACTATTGTGTTGTATGGATGTGAGGTGTGGGCACCTGGATTAGCAGAAGATACTGTTGCTAGGGAGGGAAGCAATGGACAAGAGGCTACTGTGAGAAGACGCCGATAACTGGTCCGAAAGAGGAAATAGCCTTATATAGTAGCTCGTCCCTTCCCAGAATGGTGATCCGATGGCTCGGATCAATGCTATACTTTTCCCTTTACAGGTGCACTTATCAGTGTTTGCAAAACGCTTAACCCCATTCTGTGGCAAGGTCCTATAGACAACATATATGTCGGCCAGTGAAGTGGTATTCTCATTGAGCTTTGTGAAATCGTTGAGTACAAATTAATTCCCCTACTGGGGTAGAACTTTTGAAAGAACTTGAATTTTAAATGCTCCGAAACTAGACAATCATCGAGAGCACGAAGAAACTAGGAAATACAAGATAAAGAGATCTTTCATCCGCCGCTCGGTTTATCCAAAGAAGCAAAAGTCGGGCGGCGACGCCTCATCGGAATCAAAAGCCCCGCCCTTTGCGCCGATCCCCGGCACCCCAATCACCAAGAGACCTCAAAAGTAACCGCAAACAAAAAGATGAAAAATGACCCACATGAGGAGTTAGGCGCCTTTGGCGCATTAATGCATTCAATATCTAATAAAGTTCGGGGCCTGAGGGCCACGCTGAAAAAGCGACCGCCGACCAATCGAGAACCTGGCCCGCTGAATGACTATCGCGAAGAAAAATATCCGATTAGTGCTGCCTCAGAGGCTACATCGCCACGCTGAGAGATGATAAAAAATGGAAAATGCCTCAGAGGCTACAGTGCCACGCTGAGAGATAATAAAAAATGGAGAATGCCCCAAAGGCTACAGAGTCCACACTAGAAAGATGAAACATAAGAACATACAAACTTGCAAAGAACAACAAAAACGAAAACATGGAGGATGTCAGAGGCATCAAAGCAACCTGAGAGGTAGAGAAAAGTGACAGAAATCAAGATGGCCACTCGACCAAAAAGAATTAGAGCAACATCCACATGGAACGGAAGAATAAAATGGAACAATGACTGACAACAAGCCTAAGAAACTCAACCGAACTAGAGCCAGTGAACCTACATCATCCGTGAAGAACATAAAGAGAGGAGGGGAAGGGCGGGAAGGTAGGTAGAGGCGCTAATGACAAAAACAAAGCTCAAGAGAACGCCGATAAGGAAGAAGTAGAAGAGACATGTATATAAAGGAAAATTGGGCTCAGAATAGCAAATGACGTCCCTTGCCAAAGAATGGCGGTTCTATTGCTTCGCAATAGAACCTTGACATTCTGTGGCAAGGTCCTATAGACAACATATATGTCGGCCGATAGAAGAGGAACAAATCTCAAAATACTCAGCAAGCTAGATAGGAAAATAGAATAAGTGAAAGGAGATAATGAAATCAAGACAAAAACCAGGTACAAGAAACAAGTTGTAGAAAAGATAAAGCTCTGGTGGCAGGATGGAAGGAACTAAAGGGACACCAGGAACTGATGGAATATAAGAAGCACTATAGCAAAAGAACTGGACAGAGAAAAGTTCGGGTGACATATCACGGACTTCATTCTATGGAGGACGTGATAAGAGGGTCAGACAGAAATAAAACTGAAACAAACAGAGGCAAAGGCAGAAAAAGCATAAATGGATAACTGAGACAAGAAACTTATTGGAAGCGGCAAAAAGCACCATCATGTAAGCAAGACAAATAGGACGAGTATAGAGAGACTACAGCGAGGATTAGATGGAACAAATGAGTGGGTAAAAAAGAACAGATGGGATTGCTGAAAGGAGACGCCGGAGCCCGGAACAATACAAAACTAGGAAGGAGGAGCAATGCAATAGGAGAACTCGAATGGATGCAAGAGCAGCCGAGATAAAGTGGATGAACAAAAGACCAAGGCGAATAAGGCAAGGAGTCGAAAAAACCAAAAGGACACAAAAGAATCGAAGACAAAAAGAAACACATATAACAGGATTGAAGGTTAAAGGAACAATCAGAACCCATGGAACAGAAGAAGCACATAAATAGAAGAGTCGGTTTGAGGAAAAGTAGTTGTGACACATCAAGCACCAAACTAGAGAACATGACAATGAGAACTAACGAAGCAGACTAGACAAGAGCAACAGAGTAAAAAGGATTTAAAACAAGACAAACAAGATGGAGCAAAATGGCAGAAAGAAGCACTATTAGAAGACAAAAGTTAAACAAAATGCAACAACAAAAAACTATGGTCTAAAATAAGGTGATCAACGCAATTGGAGTAAACACACATTATGAAGAAAAGAAGTAAATGCGAACGATTGGGAAATGAAAATCAACAATGACGTGCAAAGTTAAGGACCTTGGACCTATAACAGCAAGAAAACCAAATGAGTGAAACAAGACAAAACAAAAAGAAGACGGAACCAAAATGAGCATAAAAGACACAACTGAAATGGGTAAAAGAGACATCGGAACAAAGACAACACAGGTGCAAAGAAAGTGCGGCAACAAACAACTAAGGAACAGAATAACACAAGGGAGCGAAATAGAAGGAGGTGGATCACCAAAAACTAAGGGACAGAATAAGACAAGTGAGCAAATAGAAGGTGGATCTACCAGACCGAGAGCAACTGAGAAAACTAGGATAGATGAAAAGAATATGAAATCAACAATCCAACGGAACGGAAAGACGAAGATATAAACAGGAAATCAATGGAGCGAAAGAAGAAAACAAAGTAATGAAGCCACAAAGATAACAGAGCATTGAAACCAACGAGGTAAAAGGCGCAAGCAAGGAGGCAAGAATCCGGAACAATGAAATGCATAAGGTTATAAATGGAGTAATGAGACAACAAAGGTAATAGAGTAATGGAACAAACGAGACAAAGAGGGCAAGTAAAGAGTGCCAAAGAACCAGAACAACGAAATGCATAAAGTGAACAAATGGAGCAATGCAGAGAAAGGTGGGAAAGGAAATGTTGAGACAATGGAACAAACGACGCAAAAAGATCAAGTAAAGCGTGCCAGAGTACCGAAACGACGAAATGCATAGTGAACAAATAGAATAACGCAACAAACGATCGAAAAGAGACTGTTGAGATAAAAACAAACAAATCCATAAATGCAACAAACAACAGAAGACAACAAACAACAACAACAATAATAACAAGATAACGAAGGAATAGAATTAATGGATTAAAGAATACTACGTCAATAAAGGTTATGATAAGACTGAACTGATGTAGCTAGAAAAGAAAAAAGGAGCAACAATCCCAAGGAACCATGGGAGAAGCCAGACAACAAGAGCAATTTAGGCGAATAGAATGAGAGATGTCACAAAAGTGGGAGCCAGCAGTACACATGATAATAAAAATAAGGAATATACGAGTAAGAGAGCAAGTGTAACATAGAATAATAAAGAAACAGAGAGCAGCTGAGCAATACGTAATGAAATTTTGATGACAACACTGAGAAACAATACAACGCAAGACAAAAGAAATAAAATAACCCAACAAAACCATGTAACTACAAAAAATAGCAAAAAATTGTAAACCCCATAACTGCACAATTGTAAACCCCCTAACTGCAGAATATGGACAATCAAAATCCTGTCAAACATCCTACTCAACGTAGATGATGTGCACTTATCAAACCAGAGCATAACCTCATGGAGCATAAACTCATGTCTGACAGGTGATCTAACATAATTTGTAAGTCCACCACCAACTATTGGTATGCAAGCCATAAGGAATATCCCATAGAAAAGGCAAGTTCTGAAGCAAAAAAATGCTCTTACATAAAAACGAACTTACGAAAATTGAATTTGCAAAAGAGACAAAGCAAAATATAGAATACAGGCTAGAGACATAAAAAATTGATATGCCTTGGAAGGGGAAAGACAATGAACGAGAACTCCCAAGTTCAAACAATGCGTAAATGGAGCAAACAAATTCAAAATTATGGTGCGACAAAAGGCCATGGAAACTAGGTGGTCATGAAAATACTATATGCCAAAATGAATGCTCATATCCGAACAAAAAACGAAAATGACAATGCAATATGCACATATGAAAGAGCAAACTTACCATTGAGAAAATATGTAATCGGAACAAAACACGTGCTCATATGAAAGAGCATATTAATGGAAAGCGAAGGGCTAATAGAATATATAATGGACCAGAAGAGCAATGGGGTAAATCAAGAATAGAAGGAAGGGAATGAACTACCTAAAAGGACCAACTAGAACTAAAAAATCTGGAGGCGAAAGTGCAATAATAGGACAATACGAAGGAGAGGATCCAAGATCGTAAGAAAAATGACTAAAGAAAATATCACGGAACTGAGATTAGCTAGCGGAAGCAAAGATATCATCTACGATGCGTAATAGCCCAAAGGTGCACAAACTAATTTCCAATTCCCATAGAAACAAGCGAAAAGTCCAAGTAGCAAGCAACAAAAAGCTAAAACAATGATTAAAGAATGCCAAGATTACCAAAGAGTACAAATATCTAGCCAAACCAAAATCCAAAATGCATCATTTCATGCTGGAGACTATGAAATATATGCAACGATAAAATGAACCATGGGCAGAGCGAACACACACCAAAACCAAAATCCAAAATGCATCATTTCATGCTAGAGACTATGAAATATATGCAACGATAAAATGAACCATGGGCAGAGCGAACACACACCAAAAACGTCAGTGCAATAATAGGCCAACATGTAAAAACAAAGAAATTATCAATACCCACGACAAAGACGGGAACAAAAAATGGGCACAGATGTAGGTGGCTAAATGACAAAGTGGCAAAAGACAACCAGATAATATAACAAGAATCAATCTTGCCGAGATAGGATTCGCTTGCTAGATTCTCACCAAGATAATGATTAGGCAAAGTCGCCTAACGAACATAAAGTGGTGAGTTAATGGAGCAAACGAGTGGTTGATGGAGGAAGAACGTGGGCATAAAATAATGGAGTAGGTAACATGGGCCAACAAACAAATAGTCAAACATCTAGCCCACTTGGGGAACTAGGAAACATCGCTACCTAACACATCAAAAAACAAAAGAATATGACAATCAAAAAACAATCTTGAGCCAGAACAATGGAAGGAACAATGGAAAGTACTCACAGCCAACCGAAAATACGAACTAGAGAAACATGGATGTGACATGGATAGATTTAAAAACTGCCGTGTAACATCCCATCCACGCTCAAAGCAGGACCAAAACCATGGAAAACTAGTAAGCATATAATCATATGTAGAACATATGTGCTCTTAATCTGGTGCATCAACTATGTTAGAGACAAATCTCACTCACCCATACTCGTCACTTATCATACACAGTTCTGTGATCTGTCGTTTTGATACCAGCATCATGTGTTGTGTGATAGTCCATGCATAACAAATCAATTCTTAAAAGTCAAACCTATACAGTCATACAAGCTGAAAAACAGTATGTCCTTTATCCGCAGAATGAATTTCATGGTAGATATGTACACATTATACCAAAAAAGACCAAAGTAGACTGCTCACCTCCAGCATAATCATCTAGATGCATGCTGCCTAATGCATCTTAGCAAACTATACAGCCTATTGCCCATGACAACTGCTAGCTTTACATCAACAAAGGCCTACGCTACGTATGCCATTACTATAGCAAGCTGCCATGTAAACTACCAGAAAACAACCAGCACAGACTTGGGCCTACAAAACAGTAACAAAGGACTACAACAATGCAAAGAATATCATGCAACACACTATGCAACAGATTGATATAACATGCATGCCCTATCTTTTTCATGTACTAGCTAAGACAGCTATATCATTCTTGCAGCCCCTAGCTTTCGACATGCATATGCAAGGACATCCAAACTAGACTACAAGAACATCCCAAAACATGGCAACCTTTATGGACCTACACCTACACAACTGGATTCATTTTGTGTATCCAAGCACAAGCAAAATGCTGACTGGGTAGCTCTCTATATAACCCATAGAAGCAGCTTCATGTTACTGGACAAATATAAAATCCAGCGCATCGGCACTTATTCAATCACTACACGATGTATGCAAACACCTCGGCCACATTCTGCTATAAGACTTGCAAAAGAAAAATGCCACAAAGAACACAAACAAGAAACAAAATGCCGACCGGATAGCTCTCTATATAACCCATAGAAGCGGCTTCATGTATTTATGGACAAATATAAAATCCAAACAAGATCGGCACTTATTCAATCACCACACGATGTATGCAAACACCTCGCCACATTCTCGCTATAAGAGCTTAAAAGAAAATGCCCAAAGAACACAAACAGTAAACAATTTCAATTCAAACCAACAATAGCTGTTTTTATAGGACTATGCAACAGATGGTCGAACTAGTTCAACTTCTAAGCAAGATTTTCCAAGACTTCAAACAATGAATTCATCATATCTAAATATTCAAATGGATCAACTCGTTCCTTTAATGATCGTATTACAGCTACAATATCTATCTGTCTTAAAAACATCATCAAGTATCCAAAGAACCAAGATGAACTAGACTCTTAACCATGTTCTTTTATTGTGCCAGCCAGCTATAACAGACTTATGAATCCATTTTGCGACACATTAATATTTTATCAAGAGAAAGGGGATGTCTTTTAGCCTTAATTCCGTTCATCTGTTTTACCTCATACATGCAATACATACCTGATTCTTAAACTCCCATCACGAGCATTCATCCTTGTCCGTTTGTTTGTTGTGCAGGTATCCATCGTTCCATCCATATCTCTTTGAGAGGAAAAAATCGGCTACTCTGGGTTTTCCTACTGCATCAGTAAACACTGGTCAAAAGTAAAACTCTTTCAACACTGTTGAAACTGCAGAAAGATCTGTTTTTAGGTAAATCTCGATGCCCATAGCATCCAAGGCCCTGAGTACAATCACATGTAAAACAGTAGGCAGGGATATCCTTAGCTTCACGATTCAAACAAGCATGGGTTAGAAGGACAGGAACCATAGATGAATGGCTTATGTCTAGCATCCACGACCTGGCACTGCCTGAATCATCAGAAGAAGAAAGGAAGAATCCATAAGTCCCAAGGAACAGGATAGAGCCATTGTCTAGCGTCCAAGATCCGACCAAAGCGCAAAGGGTAAAGCTGAGCCCGGATAATCTGAAACTGAAGGCATATAGGAACACGAAAAAACACAGCCACCGAAATACAAATGGAAAAGATGGAAAGAGCGCAACACAAATCTAGAATAATCGATCCAACCAAGGGCGGGGAAACCTCAGAGATCTTGTCAAAGAGGAACCAAAAAGAAGCTGTGGGCATAGAAAGAACGACATAGAACACGATGCATGGAACCCACTAAACAGAGAAAGAGGAAACGATGCCTGTAAGCACGAATAAAAGACAGAAAAAGAGGATCGATTGTAGATTCACCAAATCAGAGAAAAATGGAAAACAGATGCAATCACAATATAAACAGATGCATGACAATATAAATCAAAATCAAAGAACGGGAAATAGATGCCATAGTACTGAAGGAAAAGACGATACCATCATCGGATGAGGAATCAACCAAAGCTAACCTATTCAAAGCTTATCTGGTAGATGAATAGGCTTGTTAGCGATAGGAAAACAAAAAATGCCTGTACAGGTGAGATTAAGATTGTTCAAAGCAGATGATCGAGAAGGGATACAATGGAAGGTAGGTAGAGGCGCTAATGACAAAAACAAAGCTCAAGAGAACGCCGATAAGGAAGAAGTAGAAGAGACATGTATATAAAGAAAAATTGGGCTCAGAATAGCAAATGACGTCCCTTGCCAAAGAATGGCGGTTCTATTGCAACCTTGACATTATAAATCACAAGGTTTAGACCACTGCACATTCCTAATAAATGGTTCCCCATTGCTGTAGGCGCCATTTATCTGTATCTGATGTAATGCGATTCCAACCTGCCAGTTCTAACTCATCTTCATCCATTTGATTCATCCAGATAGGGTCCCCACTACTACTTGCTAATGATGCTTGTTTCCCCGCGGTTCGCGCATTGAAATCTCCTATCAAAACAACCTCCCCCAATTCCATTAGCTCTAAGCTATCTAACTCCAGCTGCTGGAATGGGTCTTCAAAATCTAAACCATATCTTTGATATGTGTGTTTTTGTAATGGTGGAAAGTAGCATCCTGCAATGAAGACCCGTTTGCCATCCCTTCCCGGTATTTCCACCCATATAAATTGCTTGGTGTCTCGTTTCATTACTACCTTGACAAGGTGCACTATTTTCGTTCTTACATAGCACGCAATCCCCCCGTATCCTCTTCTGCACCACCCTTTTCTATTCCATGTTGAATGTAAAACCACGAACCCTGGTATTTCTGGGAGCCCGCTTTCTTCATGCTCCCAAGTCTCTTCAAAAAATGCCATATCTACTGATGCTAGTACATCTCCCATCTCCTCAACCTTTCCCTTGTTTAGATGATTGATGTTCCATGCAAGTAACCTGATGGCCTGTAATTCCTATGCGTCCCCAATGATGCATACCTTGCCACGCTTCCAAACAGCTTTTTGGTTATTTTGCCTTGCCTCCTTAAATTTTTGTATTTCTATCTTATGCTGTTGAAACTGCTCTTGAGTGAGGTCCTCGTTGATCCAAACGTTCTTACCTTTAAGCTTAGTTCTTGCTTGCAATACTCGCATTTTATCATCCCTGCTGCTGAGTTTGACAATAATATTCCTGGGCTTGTCCCCTTTCTTACCTACACGATACGCTTCAACCGGGTTAACTAACAAAACCTCCAATGTGCCAAACAGATTCAAGACCTCTTGCTTAATATTCTCATCTTCTTTTTCTGCTAACCCAGCTATTCGGATATTTAGTGCTCGCTTTGCCCTTTCCTGTTGCTCCAGAACATCAGTCATCCTGTTATTTAATTTTTCTACTACCTCTTTCCAAGAGCCGAGGTCATCATCTTCTCTTTCAGACATATCTTCCTTTCTTTTAAGAATTTCGATTTCACGGCGTAGTTCCTTGTTTTCTGCTTTTAATTCTACTAGGGTACTTGCAATGCCATGGTTTTCTGCCCTCAGTTCTAGTAATGTATCAGAAATCTGTTGTAGAGCACGTACCATTTCTGCTTCTCTTTTTGCTGCTTCTATTCGTGAATGTTCCATTGAATCCCACATCTTCATGATCAAGGTGATCACAGTTGCTTCCTCCATGTTGCCCTGCTGCCAGATATTCGTCAGCTTTTTGGAGCCCCCTGTGTTCTCTGTATTTTCTGCTATGGATAATGATGTAGTAAGCAAATGCAAGTTCCCTGTTTTAGATAGCTTCAAGTCCCCTGTTTTTCCTGTTATGAGCGGCCCAGTTGCCTTCTGCAGAATCCCTGATGCCAAGCCTCCTGTTTTTAGTTTCGAGTTCCCTGCAAAATCCCCTGTTTTTCTGGTTGTGAACCCAGCAGCCATCTGCGAAATCTCTGATATAAAACCCCCTGTTTTTGCCGACCCGGACCCATCTGACAAGCCCACCAATGATTTCGACTGCTCCTGTGACAACCCATGTCTTCGACTCCAACCTCTGGTGCGCTGCTACCTGAATCAGAAGATTCCGACCTCTCCACTATTGCATCCGAGTTTTTTACAGTTTTTTTTGGATCTCCTATGTCAGTCGCTGTTGCAACAGCCCCCGAGCCAGACGATGACCCTACCCCCTCGGTTTTCCCGCTTCCATCTCCCTCATGTTTTTTCTTTGCCCTAGTTTTGTGCGCCATAGTTTTTTAGAGAGAGAGAGAGAGAGAGAGAGAGAGAGAGAGAGAGAGAGAGAGAGAGAGAGAGAGAGAGAGAGATGAAATGAAATGGTATTAATTGTCTATGAGACCATCAGGTTTAGAAAACATATAAATATTCTTACAATTCTCCTTCATTTATTTCCAGTGTGCCCTCTGATAGAGCCTCACTTATCTCAATCTCTTCTCTCTCATATACTTCCAACAAATATTTATGATTTTTAATATAAGTCTCCAATCTGCAAGGTAGTTACCAACAACCTTGCTTGGTAGATAGAAAAAACATATTACAGTAATATCTTCTGGTATAGAGTACATACTTCTCAAATTAGAGTATGCTGAGCAATTCAAAATGACGTGCTCCTCGTCTTCAATATCTTCCGTCCCACAAACCTTACATGTGCGTTCATGATGCGGTATGTTGCCCCATCTGCCTACCTCCACCCCTAAATGGTGAGAGCTCATTCTCATTCTGCATGTGATATGTCTCTTATAGTATGATAATTTTTCGCACATATGTGGTGCCTCTGTTAACATTGGATTGATTTCCTCCTTATAGTACCGCATCTTAGTCTTCGGATCCTTCCAGATCCTTTGCTGTACATGGTCAAATACCCAACTATGCAACTCGGGAGAGAGAGAGAGAGAGAGAGAGAGAGAGAGAGAGAGAGAGAGAGAGAGAGAGAGAGAGAGAGAGAGAGAGAGAGAGAGAGAGAGAGAGAGAGAGAGAGAGAGAGAGAGAGAGAGAGAGAGAGAGAGAGAGAGAGAGATGAAATGAAATGAAATGTTTTTTATTATTACGCCTACTGAGACCATCAGGTCTATCAGACGTTCAAGTTATCTTCTGCATCCAACCAATCATCTGATGAGCCTCCGAAGTCGGAAGCATCATCTGTCAGCTCTAACTCCTCTATCTCATGTTCATCATTTTGCAAAAGCACCTCTAAACTAGAAATACATGCTTTTCTAACCTTTAATACATCTATAATGAAATTCCCAACACTAGTGGGAGGCAAACAAAACAAATCTTCTAATGTCCCGTGTACTCCATATCTGTTGCAATACCTCATATGCTGGGCACAACATAAGAGCATGCACTTCATCTTCAATATATTGACCGCAAACTTTGCATAGCCGTCTGTCTCTAGGGATACAATGCCATCGACCCTCTTCAATACTCAGATGGTGAGAGCTCAAGCGTATGCGAGATATCTCTTTACGTTTCATCACGGACATATCACTTTTCAAATAACTTGCTTCCTGTAACCTGGGATTCATATTAGTACGATATGCCTGCATTTTGTCTTCGGATTATCCCATAATGTTGCATGTATGCCTCTAATCACCCATTCTCTAATATCTGTAGTCGGACAATCATCTATGTTCAGCTTCCATTTTTGCAACTAGCACTTAACCTTTTTATACCATCCATTTGTATCACTTTCCTTCATGGCAAGATAAGGCAATCTAGTATCATCCATTCCCTTTATTTTATTTACATATATCAGTGTCTGAATAAGGGCCTCTCCTTCCAATGGAATCATACCACACTCCGCTAACATCATTTCATATGGGGTTTGAGTTTTCACTCCTAATTCAGTGCATAGGAATCGCTTTTGGATTTTTTCCACCTGTGTCCATAAGCACGCGGGCAATCCTGGCCCCCATACTTCACATCCATAGAGGACTACTGACTGCACTAAAACTTTATATAGCATCTTCTTCAGGCCTAAATTCATAACATGTGCCTTCTCGCAACTCCTTTGCATAGCGTAGAGAGACTTAAGACCGCCATTTGTTCTCTGTTCAATGCACTTATTCCACCTGAAATTCTTATCCAGCACTAGTCCCAAATATTTATATGTGTTAACAGATTCTAGCTTTTTCCCTTTATAATAAAAGTCACAGTTCTTCCTGGATCCTACTATCATTGTCTTAGACTTCATCAAGTTCACCCGCATTCCCATTACATCCGAAAAATCAGCCAAGGTATTGTGACACACCTAGGGGGTTGGCAGACAAGTTAACATTTGAGTTTTTAACCATAGGTTAGAAATAATTAACTTTGAAAGAGATTATGAAAATACGATAAATACGGTATTCGTATCATGCTAGATATCTGATGGAATATCAGATATGAATAGTGAAGCTAAGTTTAGGAAGATTTTATTGTTAGTTTGGGAAAAGGGAAGATATTTTCCTTAACCTTAGGAGTAAGGGTATTTTAAAGGGGAAACGTCTTTTTGTTTGGAAATTTCTGGAGAGCTTAGCCTGCGCCATCGAGCTTAGTTACAGAAGGAGAACAATCCAAGCAGGTGGGTTAACCGGATCCAAAACCATAAGATTCCGTGAAGACTTGGCCGCTAATGCTAGATTGATATGTTTGTTGTTGCTAAATTCACAGAAAGTATCTGGTTGTTCAAATCTGCCATTGTTGTTGTTCTTGCAGCCAGCGGATTATACAAGCCAAACTCCTGTTATAAGTCTTGAAGCCGTTCCTTATCCATTCATGGCTTGATGTAGTTTGTTTTCTTTTTCTTCCAGGAAGCCTATGAATCTACCCTGGCGGCCAAACACTTGTTCTCAGACTGAACGGCCTTGAATCCAGCTTCTATATGTCATGCAGAGAATCATTCCTTAAAATCGGCCTGAGATTTGCTTATTCCGGCCTGTTCCGGTCCTCCTCTGCTAAGATCCGATCATGTTTGCTGAGCCCACTCTGTTCTACGCAGTCTTAAGTCTCTGTTATACCTATTTGAAACCCTTTTGTATCGTTCTTCATCCATATTTTCTCATTTATTTTTAAAAGCCATTGGTAGCTTAATTGGTTAAGAGTTTATCCTGTTGCCCCATAGACCCAGGTTCGAGTTTTGGTTTAAACTCAACTTTTGTCTAGCCTCTTCTTTTAAGTGTTTATGAAGTACCCCTTATAGGATTTCTTGCTAGTATTTAATGAATTGTTGGAACGTTTTCTCTATTTGTGTTTTCTAATGCATAACATGGTTTATGTGGAATGTTAATAAGATATAGATTAATTGTGTGAACGAACCCGCTCCCTTCGTCGATGCCGGAGGGCTGGAGCGGTAGAGCATCATGCACACCAGGTGATTGGTGTGTGAACGTGCATCCGTGTCGCGAACGGTGTACGTGAGAGCCTGGGCGAGGGACTGATCATCCCTGGATAATATTAATAACTGATGATGTTGTGTGTTGTGATGTTGTGTTTCTTTTCTGTTGAAGTTGTATTGCCATGTTGTGTTTTTTTTTTTCCAGATTGCTAGACCAGGTAACGGTTGCCCACTTAGTCCTTGTTCTGGACTAATCCCCATCATTTCCTTCTCATTTCTTACAGATTGATCTGGCAACCACGAGACCGTTGAGCGAGGGGAGCTTGAGTGATAGAGATGCTGTCTTGCTTAGAATCTTATATAGTTCCAATTGTAACCTTGAATTTATGAATTCTATTAATGAAAGATATTTATTATCTGAGTCCTTTATTCTTTCTCTTGTTTGATTCCAAGTGTTTAACGCTCTAGGAGCGTTTCATTTTGGTATCAGAGCCTAGGTTCCTGATCATTAACCATTGTTTGGTTATTGGGCCAGGGCCAATGGGAGTCATTAACATTAGAGTTATGGGAGCCAAGAAGGAAAACTTCTTGGGAAAGTTATCTAGTCGAGATATCAAGCGTGGTCAGAGGGGGCAAGGGAGAGCCTACCTGAAGCTTCGAAATGGGAGAACTAGGAAAACCCGAAACCAAGGCCAAATACCATTCTTTGAACATGATAGATCCTATGAACCTCCTGAAAGGATAGATGTCTGCGTGATTAGATCACGTGTGTATTCTCTTGAGAAGGAATTAAAATATGTTTTACTTGTGTCAACCATTCCCGGCTAGCACTAACCTTATGTTAAGGATTGGACTTAGATTGTCTTGCTAGAACTCTAACAAACTTGCTAAGGTGGATTATAGATTAACATGGAGGGAGGTGATGACAACGCGGCAGTACAAATGCTAGGTCAAATACTGCAAGGAGTGCAGCAGCAGTTGGGTTTGCTCCAGAACCAGATGCCTGTCGCAAAGGATCCGGTAGCGGACGAGATTAACAAGATCCTTCGCAATGTCAAGCAAGAAAGGTTTACAGGAAAGGATACCACGGGCGATGATGCAGATGCATGGCTCCGTGGCATAGAATTCTATTTTAGCGTAAAGAAGACGCCTGAAAAGCAGAAAGCTGTTATCGCGGATTTGTTACTCACCAGCTATGCTAAGATTTGGTGGGACGATTATAAGAAGATCCATAAGCTTACCTTTGGAGATATTGGTGGGATGTGTTCCAGTAAAGCTTTTCAGCTACATTACCGCCTGCGTGGGATATAGATTGGCTTAAGATGCATGATTTCTTGAATTTGCTCCAAACAAATTCAGTTGAAGATTATCTGATTAAATTCCAGAAGATTGCAAACCTTTATGGACCTCCGTTCGAGCCAGAACAGTTAGCTGATAAGTATATAAAGGGTTTGAAGCCAGAATTGTCTGTTCTAATTGGAGGTGTTACATATCCTAGCTTGGGTGAAGCGATTAGAGCTGCTAAATATAAGGAAGTAGTATTGGAGACAACACGGAAGAAGCGTACAAATGATGATGATGTAGGTTGGAATCAGTTTGACAATCGCCGACAACGAGTTGAGGATATTTTGACATTGAAAAGTATCAATAATGGACAATGCCAATCTGGGCGAGAAAAGTTAAGGGAGAAGTTATTTCGAGAACGTAAGTGTTTTTATTGCCACCAAGTGGGTCATCAAATGAGAGATTGTCCCCAGAAGTTACAGGAACATCGGATTGCTTATGGCATATCCAATCCGCGGGGTGGAGGTACTCCGGAGGATAACCGGGGTAAACAGCCCATGCATGCTCGAGCAATTACCATTGAAGATGCAGTCAAAGAGTGCGTGCATGCATGTGCAAATACATCGATGGGAATCCCACAGCAGGCCCAAGCTAGTATGATTTGTGTTCCACGTAAGTTTGAGAATCTTTCCATGAGGACATGGGTAAATTTTTAGTGTGGGAGAAATTGTGACACACCTAGGGGGTTGGCAGACAAGTTAACATTTGAGTTTTTAACCATAGGTTAGAAATAATTAACTTTGAAAGAGATTATGAAAATACGATAAATACGGTATTCGTATCATGCTAGATATCTGATGGAATATCAGATATGAATAGTGAAGCTAAGTTTAGGAAGATTTTATTGTTAGTTTGGGAAAAGGGAAGATATTTTCCTTAACCTTAGGAGTAAGGGTATTTTAAAGGGGAAACGTCTTTTTGTTTGGAAATTTCTGGAGAGCTTAGCCTGCGCCATCGAGCTTAGTTACAGAAGGAGAACAATCCAAGCAGGTGGGTTAACCGGAGCCAAAACCATAAGATTCCGTGAAGACTTGGCCGCTAATGCTAGATTGATATGTTTGTTGTTGCTAAATTCACGAGAAAGTATCGGTCGTTCAAATCGCCATTGTTGTTGTTCTTGCAGCCGGCGGATTATACAAGCCAAACTCTCTGTTATAAGTCTTGAAGCCGTTCCTTATCCATTCATGGCTTGATGTAGTTTGTTTTCTTTTTCTTCCGAAGCCTATGAATCTACCACGGCGGCCAAACACTTGTTCTCGACCGAACGGCCTTGAATCCAGCTTCTATATGTCATGCAGAGAATCATTCCTTAAAATCGGCCTGAGATTTGCTTATTCCGGCCTGTTCCGGTCCTCCTCTGCTAAGATCCGATCATGTTTGCTGAGCCCACTCTGTTCTACGCAGTCTTAAGTCTCTGTTATACCTATTTGAAACCCTTTTGTATCGTTCTTCATCCATATTTTCTCATTTGTTTTTAAAAGCCATTGGTAGCTTAGTTGGTTAAGAGTTTATCCTGTTGCCCCATAGACCCAGGTTCGAGTTTTGGTTTAAACTCAACTTTTGTCTAGCCTCTTCTTTTAAGTGTTTATGAAGTACCCCTTATAGGATTTCTTGCTAGTATTTAATGAATTGTTGGAACGTTTTCTCTATTTGTGTTTTCTAATGCATAACATGGTTTATGTGGAATGTTAATAAGATATAGATTAATTGTGTGAACGAACCCGCTCCCTTCGTCGATGCCGGAGGGCTGGAGCGGTAGAGCATCGTGCACACCAGGTGATTGGTGTGTGAACGTGCATCCGTGTCGCGAACGGTGTAATGTGAGAGCACAGGCGAGGGACCCGATCATCCCCGGATAACATTAATAACCCGATGATGTTGTGTGTTGTGATGTTGTGTTTCTTTTTCGTTGAAGTTGTATTGCCATGTTGTTTTTTTTTTTCCGATTGCTAGACCCGTAATCTGCGGTTGCCCACTTAGTCCTTGTTCTGGACTAATCCCCATCATTTCCTTCTCATTTCTTACAGATTGATCTGGCAACCACGAGACCGTTGAGCGAGGGGAGCTTGAGTGATAGAGATGCTGTCTTGCTTAGAATCTTATATAGTTCCAATTGTAACCTTGAATTTATGAATTCTATTAATGAAAGATATTTATTATCTGAGTCCTTTATTCTTTCTCTTGTTTGATTCCAAGTGTTTAACGCTCTAGGAGCGTTTCAGGTATCAAGGTGTTTCTGGAGCCCTGCTTTCTGTCTAGACATGAGCACCACATCATCTGCATATAGCAAAAGACCAAGGACATAACCAGCAATAGGAGTGCCATACCCACCACGCTCTATAATCCATTCTTCCAAACCATCTATGAACAATCCGAACAATGTGGGAGACAAAGGGCAGCCCTGTTTAACCCCAACATTACTGACTACCACGTCACCACATATATTTTTAAAAGGCAAAGATAGCTCTACTAACACCTGTTCATACAGCAGCTTCGTTGCATCTCTATATTCCTGTGGAATGTTTACTTTATTCATCCTCTCCCATAAGCATTCCGTCGGAACCATAAGCATTCCCTCGGAACCATATCGAAAGCTTTACTAAAATCAATAAATGCTAAATACAAAGGTTTTTTCTTACCTTTAACTGCCTCCATTACTACCTGCATTGTCACCAAGTGATCAATAGTGGAGTGCTTATGTCTAAAACCCGCTTGCCCCTTGGCTCTCAAGTTATGCTCCTCAGCCCACTTAGTGATCTTGACCTCTAGCACGGATGCAAAGAGTTTAGAGAAAATACTAGAAATCAGAATGGTCATGTAATTATTGATGTCGGATTTATCACCTCCCTTGAAAATAGGTACTACTCGATTAATCTGCCAAGTTTTTGGAAACCCTTCAGCTATTACCATGTTAAACATCCGCATAATAGGTTCCACTAACTCCCCCTCTGCCCATTTCAACATTTCCGCCACCAAACCCCCTGCATCCGCTGCTTTACCATTAGCCAGTCTGCATGTACATCTCTCTCTCTCTCTCTCTCTCTCTCTCTCTCTCTCTCTCTCTCACACTAGTTCCTTAGCGTCTGGGCGTTTGGTCTAGTGGTAATACAATAGTTCCTTAGCAATATGGTCTCAAGTTCGAGACCGTCCAGAATCGCACTCGGTACTGTTGGGGGTCAAATCCCAACAGACGCAATGTAAGGTGGTTGGGGCAGTGTGGTGTGTGGTCACATGTCCAGTTGGATGCTGCCTAGTGGCGTGACGTTAAAACTACTATCTATCTATCTATCTCTCTCTCTCTCTCTCTCTCTCTCTAGGGGAAAGCTCCCAAGAAGGGCCTGTCTAAATCTGATGTAAAAAATGAAGGAAAATCTGATGGGCTTCTGGAAAACACGTCGGGCATAGCTAAATCCGATGCTAAGACAAAAAACAAGGATGTGACAGATGTTGCGGAAGAAGTCGTGGCGGCTACCACTTTTCCAAAAAAAAAAAAAAAAAGCAAAAGGAGTCGTTGTTACACAGGTGAAGAAATCGGAGCCAGAAAGCGATGAGTCAGAATCAGATGCTTCCAGCTCTGCCAGAAATGGAGACATTTCACCACAGGAGGAACCAGGGGCAGCCAAAATGCAAGGTTTCGTCTCCAAATCTATTTTTCAGTGTCTAGATACAAACTTGGCTGGAGGTCTGTTGCAGCAAGAGATCATGCAAAATATCAGGAATGTAATCACTCAACCCATTCATGAAGTTCTGGCCGTGGCAGTAAAGGATTTGATTCTGGAGATGAAATCAACAATTGCAAGGGATGTTAAAGCAGAAATGGATAAGATTTGTGCTGAAATCCAGAATGAAATGGCACTTTTTAAAATAGAAGTTAAGAAAGAATTGGAGCAGTTTGATCAATGAATCAGAGGAGGATGTGGACACACCAAAAGAGGAGGATACGGCTATTTATGAGCTATCACAGAAGCTTGCAAGCTTTATGGAAGAGCAGAAGAGGAGAAATCGAGCACTCAATCTGAGGTTAGTAGGCTTGCCAGAAACTCATGATGAAAAAACAAAGTCTGTAGTAGAAAATTTCCTCAAGGAAAAGATGCAGATTGATGAGGCTGGTATAGTAGATGCATTTCGGGTAGGGAAACAGGCAGAATAAGGTTTCGAGATAAGGATCATGGATGGTATGTGCTTAAAAACAGGGCTGCTCTAAAAGGTGAGAACGTTTGGATCAATGAAGATTTAACAAAGGAGCAGCTTGCCCTCCACAAAGAAGAAATCAGGAAATTTAAAGAAGCAAGAAGTCAAAAGAAGAAAGTTTCGTGGAGGCGAGGGAAGGTGATCGTTGATAACTAGGGAAGCGAGACCATCAGAATTGGTATGTGGAATATCAATATGCTTACGGACTCTAAAGTAAGTAGCATGTTTGAAGTTCTCAAATCTTTAGATCTGGTTATATTTGTGGAAACATGGGAGCATGAACAGTTTATTTTGCCGGATATACCTGGTTTTCAAAAAATCACATCTGTGTGGAATGAGATAGGAACAAGTTATAGGGGTAACGGAGGCATTACGTGTTTTGTTCGAGAGAGATTTGCACATCTAATAAAGGAAGCGGATGTCAGTAACAGTAAGCAGTATATTTGGGTGGAAATAATGGGGCATAGAAGGATATATCTAGCAGGATGTTACTATCCTCCCGTACACAAAAAGGCATATGATACAGGGGACGTTGATCGAGCAGATCCCTTTTTTCAATTAGAGCAGGATATTGTCAAACTTGCAGACAAAGGTGACGTAATACTCATGGGGGATTTTAATGGGAGAACTGCCAGTAAGCAAGCATCGGTCCTTAACCAGGATGGAGATCTCATATGGATGCAGGATATGGATGATGATGAACTGCGGGCTGTAGGATGGGATAGAAAATCAGATGATAAGGCTTATGTGACTCACACGGGTAGGATGTTGCTAGAAATGTGTAGTGGATTGGATCTCAGAATATTTAATGGGCTGAATCGATTCCCAGGATTAGAGAAATGTACATGCAGAGGAAAAAGTGTGGTTGATTATGTTATTGGAGGTGAAGGAATTGCTCAGTATATAACACATCTTGAAGTATGGGATCACCAGCCTGAATCCGATCACGTTCCAATCTCATTTCACTTGCAAATCGGTAATGTAACCAGCCAGTTCGAGAGAATCAGCAGGGAAATTGTGTGAGACTAGATAGAAAAAAAGCAGATTTATATCAGAAAGCATGTGAGGAGGGCATACCAAGGTTAGTGGGTTTGAAGCACGCAGCTGATCTAGATAGGCATATTACGCAACTCATCCTTGAGGCGACGGAACGATGCTTTGCACACAAACGTAAGGCGAAAGGTCTGCCATGTAACAGTTGGTAAGAGAGAGAGAGAGAGAGAGAGAGAGAGAGAGAGAGAGAGAGAGAGAGAGAGAGAGAGAGAGAGAGAGAGAGAGAGAGAGAGAGAGAGAGAGAGAGCTCTCCCACATGACTGAAAAAAAATGTGGGAGAGATGGCGAGAGAGGCGAGAGAGGGCGAGAGGAAGGTGAGAGTCACCTTTTCATGCGGGAGAGAGGATTCTTATCCAAACTAACGTTAAGGGCATTTCCCATTATTGTTCCCTTGTTAAGTACTTTTCCCTTCATTCTTCGTGCTGGCAGGGTAGAGCAGAATAGGGCAGGGTATTGCTGTCAAACAAAGCCATGGCCAAGTCCGACCAACAGCAGCCAAGTCCGGCGAGCAGCCAAGTCCGGCAGATTTTTAGACCGACGAGCACCATTTTTAGTCCGGTAGTGCCAGTGCGGGCAGGGTAGTGTAGGACTGCACCATTTTTCCTTTCTTTCTTCTTTTCCTTCAAACAGGGTAGGGCAAGAAGGGTACTCTGTTATGGTAGCCATATTTCTGAGCGGGTTTAAACCTTCGCTGGTCGGAGAACATTTGGATGAAAACAGGGCGAACATTCGGCAAGAGAAGACGCAACACATGCTTTTTCCCCGTGTTGCAGATTCAAGGGTCGGATTTTGAAGGGCAGTTCCTGCTTCTAGAGCAATTTTTTATTTCGAATTTAGGCATTTTGGGTCGAATGCATTTTGGGTCGGCATTTTAGGCAAGCTCTGTCATTTTCGGTCAAAGAAATTCCTGCTCAGCTCGACAAAGCTCAAAGATTTCGCTTTCAATTGCAAGTTTTAGCTAGATTTCAGTTCAATCTGTGCCTATATCTGCTTCCAAGACGATGCTTCTGGCCAAATGCTGGTGATCTCATTCTCATATGGAACTTTTTGCTTCAAAGATGATGCTTCTGCCAAAGATTGCCTTGAAAAATTGGCACTGGGCCAGATGTGATTTGCGCATTTGGGATTGCCCACTAAATCGGCACTGGCCCAGGTGTGATTTGCGCATTGGGGTAACAAAACTTCTTATCGAAAGGCTAAAGCTTCTGTAGTATCCAAAGACGATGAAGAGAAGCTATGGGCTTTAGTGAGTTCTGGCAGAAGGGAAGCGAACAGTAAAAAACTGGAAAAACAGGGTCTAGAGGGATTTGTGCACTGGAGGCATGATTCTTTAAAAACTGGAAAAACAGGATCTAGAGGGATTTGTGCACTGGAAGCATGAATCTTTATGTTTTTTTCACGATTCGTGCCATGATTCGTCATTCTTTAAGCTTGAAATCCAGGGAGGGCAAAAGCTGCCCATGGCTGCCCGGTTACGTCCGTCAACAAAATGTACTAACTAAAGGGGGGATCTCTCACACACAGAGAGAGAGAGAGAGAGAGAGAGAGAGAGAGAGAGAGAGAGAGAGAGAGAGAGAGAGAGAGAGAGAGAGAGAGAGAGAGAGAGAGAGAAGCGTCGGCCACATGCGAGCTGAGAGATCATGAGAGACGAGTTGAGAGACAATTAGAGAGGAGAGTTAATGAGAGATGTGCGAGAGTCCACTTAGTGGACTCTCACATTGGGAGACAATTTGCCCCTAATTGCTGTTAGGGGCATTCTCATTTAGTTTCTTCCGTTAAAGGAGGTGTCTCTAAATTCTTTTTAGGTTTCCCGTAAAAATTTTCTGGCGGTCTGCCTCTCAGCTATGGCGTTTGCAGCCATCACAGTTATGGCCTTCGCGACCATTGCCCGCAGTTATGGCCTTTGTAGCCATTGTCTGAAGAAGAGAGAGGAATAGACAGATTCTGAAAATGCTATGGCGAGATGCCATTCAAGTAGATGTCGGACAATCCGGCGATGAAGTAACTCAGATCCCATTCTTTTCGGTACCAGCTTCTTTTTAATTCTTTTGTCCAGATCTCTGAGCTCTTTTCGTCCTTGCTTTGATCGATGTCCCTTAGTTTGCTTTTGATCTTAATATTGCTCATAGAAATTTGTAACCCTATGCATGTACAGAGGAAGGCTTCCTTAAGCTGCTTATTCATCCTGTTGTCATGCTAGATTCATCTATGCTATTATAATGCTTACAAATTAGAAGTCCGTTTGTAATTTTGGATTTTGTAAACAGATTCAGATTTCTTACACAATAGGCAAACAGGGGATGATACGATAACTAGGATTCCTACTGTTATCCTTCCTGTTTTCCATGGCAGAAAAAATTGGGATCTCCCAGACACAACCACTTTTGGCTTGAATCCAATAGAAAATAAGAAAGTTAAGGCAGTGAAAGTCTTGGATTCTGCCATAGCGGAAAAGGTGCCACGATTCTGTTATAGGGGAAAAGGCTAACAAATCCACAGCTTAGTATACTCTGTCAGACACAGCCACAGCCCACAAATCCGGCATAGCCCACAAATCCGGCAGACAAAAGCTTATGATACTCTCTGTTTTGTGATTTTTGCCTTGACATAGCCACATCCACAAATCATGCATAACAATAAAAGAAATCCACAAATGAACAACATAATAGAAAATCTTGTTTATTTCTATAAATCCGAGCCAAGATCCCAGCTTCAAGCATAAGTGTTCAGGGCGGCCGTAAGCGTAAGCACTAAGCAGGGGATCTCCTTAAGAAAAAGGGGTTCCGGAAAATTTTTTGGTAAGAAAAATCGACCTTCTTGGTCTTTTCCCTCTAACGGGCCTGGTTAAGTGATGAGAGATTATTATCTCTCATAATCTCTCACGCTATACGGTATAAAAATTGTCTCTCGCCGTATAGTGCGAGAGACAATTTTTTTTCGATCATGTGGCCGACGCAAGAGAGAGAGAGAGAGAGAGAGAGAGAGAGAGAGAGAGAGAGAGAGAGAGAGAGAGAGAGAGAGAGAGAGAGAGAGAGAGAGAGAGAGAGAGAGAGAGAGAGAGAGAGAGAGAGAGAGAGAGAGAGAGAGAGAGAGAGAGAGAGAGAGAGAGAGAGATTCTATGCTGACAAAACATGTACCTCCATTCTCTGCTCTATTAAACTTGTCCTTATGCTTCTGCAATACTTGTTCCATGGCGAGCACCAAAGATTTCTTCAAGCCAATTCCCTTAAAGTCATGGTATCAAGTATTCTATTGTCTAGAAGCAGCAATTTTAATTGATTGTCAAAACTTTGAACTTCACTTTAGCCACTTCATCCTCCGGCCATGGAAGGCAACTCTTCGTGCGCAGCACCTTGTTTTGTCTAGCATGGACATGACGTGGACGATTGCTATTGACAGGAACATGGGAAAAAAAAATTAAGGTTAATGTCAACAGGGAAAATCCCTTTGACGGCATCATGAGACCCGGACTCTTAACCCTTTTCCTTAACCCTTTTTAACCCTTTTTTCCTTTTCCTTTTGAAAGGCCTCTTTATCAACAGGACCATGCGTCCTTTCTGATGCGGGATGCGGCTTCATGGGCCTTAGCTCTGCTCCTCCAAAACTCAACGGCCGCACTTCATCACGACAAGGTCGTAACAGATCCATTGCTCCCAAGGTTAGTGTGCCTGGCCCTTTCAATTTGCCATCTTTAAGAAAAGAGCAGCAGGATATTACATCAAATCGGCCTTCTTCGCTTCTTAAGGATATTGATAAGTGTTTGGCGGGTGGTTCAGTTTGGGGTGTGCTTGAAAGGAAAACCCGAATATCTGATTCTAGTAGTGTTGCCGCAGAAACAGAGGTGGCAACAACTTGTAAGCGAAGTGGGTTGTATATCCCTCCTAATTTACGCTCAATCAAAGCTGGGGAAAATGGAAAGACTTTGGTGCGAAAAGGTGACGACTTTCCAACATTACAGGCTTCTTCGTTGCTTCAGAAACAACATCTAAATGTGGAGAAACACCATATGCAACTAATCAGCACTTCTTTTGAAAGTGAAGAATCATCTGTTGGTAGATTTCCATCTGTGGGGAGTACCCGGACCAATGGTTCAAGTTTTGGTCCCACAAAAATTCATTTGTTGCACACTGCTGAGTGGGATGATGATGAACGCACATCTTTACAAAGGGGTTTAGGAGAAATTGGACATTTGAGGCTAGATAGTGTTTGTGGTAAAAAGCCATACGATAGGAGAGCTTATTCTGGCAAGTTTGGGAACAGAACATCTGGGGAAGGTAGAGATTGGTATCATGTAAGGATCGAGAGTAGAACGGGTGAAAATTTTGACAGAAAATTTAAAAGGTTTGATATGTTTAATGCAAGTTCCAGATCTAGTTGCTATGGAAAAAAAGGTTGGAATGGAAAGGAAAATGCTTTCAGAGGTCCGGCACTTGAGCAAGGACAAAATTCTACTCCCAAGCAAATATGTGGGATCAGTTGGAAGGGAAATGGTAATGTAGAAGCTCGACGGCACCAAAGAAGGGGTATTGTTTCAGAGATTCCAATTAATAAGCTAGACAATTTTGCATATCTTTCACATTATAAAGATGCTGTTTTTGATAAGTTTTCTGGTGCGGAAAATACCATAAGGCTACCATCCATTAAAGATGGAGACTTATTCACATGTTTTAGGAGCAAGAATAGCAGAAGGAAGAGGGAGGAATCTGAGCAAAATGAGCTTGTCAATAGGGATAGAGAGCTTTTTGAAGCTCAGCTTGAAATAGTGCAGAAACTGCAAGAAGAAGAACGGCAACGTCAGATTGAAGATATTTGCAAGAAACAAGCACAAGAAAGGCAATGTAGGGAGGAATTAGGACTTGAATTTAAGGAGAAAAAGGGAGAAAAACAAAATGTTTTAGGATCTCAAGAAGATGCATTAACAGTTATGCATAGGACAGGAAATCTCCATGATGCCAGGGACAATGAAGATATGTTATTGTCTTTGATGGAATTAAATCAGGATTCTTGTCACAAGCTTATTGACAACCAAAAGGAATGTGAAGCAGGCACACCGGAGACCAACACTGCTAGGCAGCAAAGTTTTGTTGTTACTGAAATAAATTTGAATGCCAGTTTTTCATCCATTATGGGAGAGCCAAATAGATTTGAGAAAGAACAAACTCATCAGGCTTTAATTAAGGCAGTTCCCTTGCACACAGGGTTAGAGCGGCATTATGAAAGTTCTCGGATTGTGGGAAATAATGCAGCATACAGTAATGCACTGACATCAAAGGGAAATGATGTGCAATATTTGATGCATCCATGGAAGAGCTTTTCGATGCCAACTTCCTTGTCACTCTTTTCCCATGATGAGAGCAGTAATCTCTATGGCGTGAATTATGCTGGATGGCTTGATGACTGGAAACCTCTCTTTGGCAGTTCCTGGCACTTGGATTTTAAATTGAGTCAACTAGTTTTATGATTCCCACATTGTGGGAAATAACGAGCATACAGTAATGCACTGCATCAAAGTTCATTGCATCAATTGAAGAGCTTTTCCATGTTCCTTGTCCACTCTTTCCCAGGATGAGAGCACTAATATGTAGGGCATAAATTATGCTGGATGTCATGTCTCGGTGACTGGAAACATTTCGTTGGTTGTTCAGGACACTTGGATTTTAATCTGGATTGACTAAAAAAATATAAAGATATAAGGATATGCAAATAGCTGAAGTTCATGTTGAAGTAGGATACTTTGCCCCTATTGTAGGACAAGGTTTGCATGCAGTTTTAGCACCACCTTTATATGTCATTTTGGTGTACTGTCGACTTTTTTGTTAATTTGGGTTTGGTGCACATGCATGGCAATCATTGCAAGTAGGTAGAGATCCGTCCCATGCGTCTCTCTCTATTTGTGGAAGTGTGATACGTCTCTCTCTACTTTTGAAAGTGTTCAAATGATGGTAAATTTCATGACATATTCCATCACATTTTCATAGGACAAGTATAAGCTTTGCAAAATGCCAAGCATTTTTTAACATATTTATTAAGAAGCTATAACTTCTGTTCAAATCCTCAACCAACAGCTGGCATATTACTATTTCGCACCATGAATAGTCCAAATTCTCATTAGAATGTCATCACCTTCACCATTAATAGTCCAAATTCGCATATTACTATTTCGTCTCACCATGAATAGTCCAAATTCTCATTAGAATGTCATCACCTTCACCATTAATAGTCCAAATTCTCATTAGAATGTTATCACCTGCTTAGGTATGGTCTCCCAGTGGTACACTGACCCGGGCTCCTAGGCCTCTAGACAAGTTTGAGATTTTGTCGTTTAAAAAAAAAAATTCCTATATAGGAGTTTTGGATCTTCCCACTGACATTTCCTTCACCACTTTGAGAACCGCCACATAAACGGCCATAGATAGATAGACAGATAGTGCCAATAATAAATAATTGAATTTTAACAAAGACCAAAAGGCCTATGGGACCTAAATACAAATACAATAGAACAATACACTGGTTGCATCAGGATTAACAAGGTGTTGCGCACGGTCAGTGCCTCGAGGGTGCGTTTGGCATCTTGATCCAAAATGTATTCACTTGTTCTCTTCTATTATCAAATTGTGGCCATTGATTTGCATAATATTCCCAAGTATATTCTCTCCCATGCATTCTCCACCGTCCACAAAATCTGTAATGGGGTCAAACGCCCTTTTCCACCTCAACATACGATACTGTAACCATTGTAGCAAGTTAATATGGAAGTCAAAATATGTATCATCTGGTTAACATTCAATGACAGCATTGCTTTCATAGAACACTTCCTAAGAGGATTTGAATAAACGGCCATAGATAGATAGACAGATAGTGCCAATAATAATAATTGAATTTTAACAAAGACCAAAAGGCCTATGGGACCTAAATACAAATACAATAGAACAATGCACTGGTTGCATCAGGATTAACAAGGTGTTGCGCACGGTCAGTGCCTCGAGGGTGCGTTTGGCATCTTGATCCAAAATGTATTCACTTGTTCTCTTCTATTATCAAATTGTGGCCATTGATTTGCATAATATTCCCAAGTATATTCTCTCCCATGCATTCTCCACCGTCCACAAAATCTGTAATGGGGTCAAACGCCCTTTTCCACCTCAACATACGATACTGTAACCATTGTAGCAAGTTAATAGAATAGAATAGAATAGAATATACATTAACGTCCCTCAGGCCGTGAGTCCCCCGGACTTATGTAGCATCCTGCGAGCTCCCATAGGGTGCTGCCAGCAAACAGACGCATAGGTTTTATGTAGCCATCCAGCGGACTTCACTTGTTCTTTACATATTACCCGCATCGTGGCTTCTTGGCCATACACAAATGCATCGTTATAAACAGTTTTGAACTGTACTTTGTGGGCTTCTCTGATCCGCCTCATCCGTGCTTTTCAGATTATTAGCCCTCTCTCTTTGTGCACCCCCGGGTGTCTTATTATCATTTCTTTTATAGCTTTCGCTATATCTGTGAGTGTCTCTTCTTTGTCCATCAGTGCTGGGAGTGGGAGATCCCACCTGACCTTGTTAAATTTGGACCTTATGTCGTTGTAAACCGGGCACTCCTTTACCATGTGCTCTTCGTCTTCTATTTTTCCTGAGTCACATACTCGGCATATTCGCTCTGCTCTATCTATTTTCCTCCATCTATCTTTCTCAATTCGGAGGTCGTGGCTTCCCATCCTGAATCTGGCCAGCATTCCCCTGTTACTCTTATTCAACTTGTTGCTTTTGTATGTGATATGCCCTATCTGTCCCCCTGGATTGAAGGTTTCCAATAGCCAGTCTGCCTTGGGCCCTGTGTGCCGTGCCAGCCAGTTTCTCATTGCTCTGCCTGTCCATTCTTCGTCCCATCCGTCTGCTTGTATAATCTGACTTAGTTGCATCCCCATATTTGCTGTCCATTTCGCCAATTCGTTAAACCATCCTTTGCCCTTTGTTATGTCTTTGTTTTTGTTGATTCATCTATCGCTAGTGACGGCCAGTTTGTCCTCTTTCCCATAGCTATTGTCCTTCATTAGGTACCTAATCGTTTCTTTCAGGGCCCTCACTTCCATTGGCTTTTCCCCTGTCTCGTATAAGATTGTTGCCAATGATGTACCTATCTTCACCTGGAATTCCTGTCCGTGCCATTGCCTCAGTATTCCTTCTTGTTTTTCCCATTTCTTTTCTGATAGTCCTGGTCCCCATGTCTCACATCCGTACAACTGTGTTGATGCTACTATCGTGCTGAATAGGTATGCTTTGATTTCCCAATTGGTGATCCTGTTGTTGTTGCAATAATTCATCATGATGTAATAATTGCCTATTGCTGCTTGGAATCTGGTATCCGCTCCTTTTGACCATCTCCCCCCATGTGTGTCGTACCCACGATGCACTGCACCACGTGGCTTCCTCTAGTTCCTCCCCCTTGTATCTAAATGGCCTGTGTTTTATCTTTGTCCCGAAGGTCACTATTTTTGTTTTTCCCAGGTTGACTGTCAGTCCTGTCTCTTCACAGAATTCCTCTAGTATCTCTAGCATCCTGTGCATCCCTTTGGCTTTGGTCGCCATCATACCTAAATCATCTGCATATAGCATTATTGGGACTTTTGTTTTCCCTATCATTGGTGCTTCACTGTCTCCCTGTCTTTCCCTGACAAATTCCTGTAGAGCATCTATGTATATCCCAAACAGTGTGGGTGATAGTGGACATCCTTGCTTTACTCCTGTATCGCATTCTATGGCTTCTCCTCCCCCCTCTGTTTTGGCATACACCTTTTGGTATAGCCTTGCGATTGATCCTACTAACCCTTCTAGTGCTCTTAGTCCTATTAGCCTAAGTAGAAGCTTATCCCTAGGCACTGTGTCGAAGGCTTTTTTAAAGTCCACGAAGCAGCATATGATCTTCTTGTTATTCTCCTTTGTCTGCTCTATCATTATCCTTAGAGTCACCAAATGGTCTGTAGTCGAATACTCTGGTCGAAAACCTGCCTGTCCTTGTGCTCTGAGCTTCCCTGCTTCTGCCCACGTTTTCAGTTTTTGATCCAGCGTTTTCCCGAACCATTTCGCGAATACTGAACTGACCATAATAGTCCTGTAATTGCTCGGTTCCTCCTTGTTCCCTCCTTTGTGGAGCGGGATTACCTTGTTAAACTGCCATCTTTCCGGGGACCCAAATGTACTACCTCATTGAATATTTCTGTTATAATCCCTATTATCTCTGTTCCTACGCACTTCAGCATTTCTGCTGTTAGCCCATATAGATCTGGAGCTTTATTGTTTGCCATTTTGTTTAGTGCCCATGTCACTTCTTCCTTGGAGAAAGGGGGTTTGTGTCTACCTTCTGGGTCCATGATTGGTGCAGCTCCTGTTTTGTACAACCGTTCTAGGTATCTTGTCCAGTCTATTTCTACTTCCGTTCTTCTCCCCTCCTCCCCTGTTGATGTATCCGCTTTTGCTTTTGAGCCTCTTTTCATATTGTTCCAGAATACTTTAGGTCTCCTTTTCAGGTCTTCGGCCAATCCCCATTGATGGTTCTTCAGGTCCTGGGTTCTCTTTCTTTTCAAAATTTTCACGTACTTGCTGCGTTCCTCTTGGTATGCCTCAGTTCCTTTTGCCTGTTTGGCTTTCCTTCGTTGTTCCATGCACCCTTCATCAAACCATACTGATCTTCTAAATGCTATAGCCCTCCCTGGAAGTCAAAATATGTATCATCTGGTTAACATTCAATGACAGCATTGCTTTCATAGAACACTTCCTAAGAGGATTTGAATCCCTTACCACAGTAGACAGCACCATGAACCTTAAAAGCAACATTACATATAAGGCATGCTCACGATGATGTAAAACATTCGCGGATGTTCAATGGCATCTGCTCAGTCTCTGCATATCGGCTGCCATGAATAACCATGCAAGTAAACTATACAAATACAATAATGCAAGACATCATTACCTGTTGTTGCTTGCTAAAACCGAGCAGTTGTTGATATATCTGGCGCTTTGTATCCAGTAAGAAAGGAGAAAAAGCATGAACATGGTCTACAGAAAGATAACTACATCTCTGAAACACCAAATCCGACACATTCATCTCTGTATTGGCTAGTTTGGCTTATCCCCCGGCCCCCAATCGAAGGTTCCCGGCCCGCAGTTCGATGAAGCAACCCTCCCCTCAACCGTTGTTTTGGATAGTGAAATATACCAAAAATAAATCTTTTAAAACGAATAATATTAACACCATATATCAATTTAATTACAATAAGGATTATAGTACATTCTGATGCATTCACATATCTTCTGGAATGCATTCCCAGAACCAACAAATTTTCTATGCCATATATATTCCTCAAAATAACTATCATAATGGTGTTTACGTGTACCATACCTAGGCAATGCCTTCTTCACTGTGCCCCATGTAGACTCTATTGTATTGGTGTGCACTCCTATTTTACGATCAACAAAGAGTCTCGAATGATTAACTGTGTAATGATTAAGATGGAGCTGCTCTAGCCATTCCATATCGTACCCAACCCAGCAATCGAACAATATGGTTGTGCCGGACTCAATATACTGATAGATTATATCAGTAAGCATCTCCCTTTTCCTGTCCGGAACAACAACAAGAAACATGTTATCTGACCCCCTCTCTATTCCACCAAACAACCATTGACCCTCTACCCTTTTACCCTTGTATTTTCTTTCCCCAAACTTGCTCTCATCTATCTCTACAATTTTCCCAGGACCCCCTATCTTATTAGAAGTGTGTACAAGTGTATCGTGACATATGTCACGACAAAAATTATACCAATCACAAGCAGTTCTTTCAGATACATCACACTGATCCATTGCCTAGCAAACCTACAGCTTCATCGACCAATAGTATATTAGCTCTAACATCTGCTGCCACGTCAGTTTGCTCCCAGAAAACCAAGTACCTGACTATGCGTTGTATCGCATCGAGTGCATTTCCACTTGAACTTGTCCTTTAGACTATTGTCGCCCCTCATTTTCATCACTTGTTGATCACACAACTCGCAAACTCGTTCCTCTGGCAACAGGCCTAATTGCGTCTTCCAATGAGGAAGTGCATTCATGCAATTCTCTTAGACTCATAGGTTCTATAGGGGCATCATTGAAACAAAGACGATATTTGTTGGAGAGGAAGCCAAGATGGTTATGAGTGAATTCTTGTCACGAATGTCATGACTCTATTTTATAGGGGTTATTGCATTTAAACATTTTCGTCTATAGTATTTGGATTAGATTTACTAATTAGCATAAAATTAGATGGGGTAGGTTGGTTTAATCAACATAAAATTAGATGGGGTAGGTTGTTTATAGAGCATAAAACTAGATGGGGTAGGTTGGTTTATATGAAGAATTTTGGTTAAATATTTTAAAGCGACAAAACAAAATGCGTTTGATTATAGAAAACAAAAAATGCTTAAGAAGCATTTGGGGGAGGAGGAGGATAATTCAGCCCTTTTCTCTGTGTTTGGCAAAATACTAGCAGCACGATAGCATTTCTTGCCGTGCAAAATATATCATGTTAACTAATTTTTCACCCTGGACAATGCTCTTATGCGTTTGGCTATGCCTGAAGCAAAGAAGATAGGCGCCCAACCAACTGCAAAAATGTTGCTCCATATCGACGTCTATAACGACGTCCAGACGTCGTTTGAGCGTCGATGAATGTCGACTAAACGTTGATGAACGGCCGTAACGGCGACGCGGCGCACGCCGTTTTACGCCCGTGACGACGCGTCGTTATTCGCCGCGTCGCAGCGGGTGGTGTCGTTTAGCGCGGCAAAGTCATCGTTGAACGACCGTTATAACACGCGGGTACATTTGCCCACGGTGAGGCGACCCGGGCGTTACCCGGTGACGACGGCCGATGTGGCGACGAGTGGCGGCGTCGTTCATCGATGCAAGCGACGTCGGCCGCCAGCGTGCCTTTCGGCGTCGCCATCGCACCGCTGACGTGGCAGACATGCTAGCGTCATCGTTCAACGACAGGAAGTGACGTGGCGGGCCCCTGTGTCAGCTGACGGGGGGTGCTTTGCCAGCACACACGCTGACGTGGCGACACGCCAGCTCCATCATTGAACGACGTCTAAAACACGTGGCTGCCACGCGATAACACTGTGTCAGCTGATGTGGCCGTGCCAGCTCATCCTTCGCCACCGACGTGGCGACACGCCATCTCCGTCGTTGAACGACGTTCAGAACACGTGGCAGCCACGTGGAAACGCCGTTCAACGACGTCAATCGAATTATGAATAAAAAAATAGAAAAAATACAAGAAAAATACTGATTAAATATTAGTATTCAATATAATAGTAAATAAGCATTATTATTTAATATTACTTAATATTTTAAATAAATATTAACAAAATAAATCGAGAATAAAAATTTAAAAATTAGAAAAACAAAAGAAAAATATTGATTAAATATTAGTATTCAGTATCATAGTAGATAAGCATTATTATTTAATATGTAATTAAATATTTAATAAATCAAAGAATCAAAAAATAGAATTGAGCATAAAAATTTTAAAATAATTAATCATAGGAAGATCAATAATAAAAACAAAGCATAAAAAATTTACATTGAATTCAATTACTATATTTCACAACTAGAAAATTGCCCACCGTTGGTATGCTTTCTATGTGATTGTATATGAATATTCAGAGAGTAATGTGTTATCTAAGTAAATGATGTTAAATTGAGTTTTTAGTCCTTATAAGAGATATTGTATGCATCATCATCGTATCTATGGATTCGAAATGATTTCAATCAAGGAACCCATATGGTTTTAGATTAGATATCTTATCTTTGAGTAGTGGAGTTGGACAACTGCAGTGCATAAGTCGATGTATTATAAGGATCTTAGTTGCGCTCTAAAGGTCTAGGATCAATGGGCTAGTTGGAACTTGTAAGGTGTAACAACATGAACTTAGAAAGTATAACATTGTTGCCCCTAATATGTTGCACCTAATTTCTTAGGATATGAGACTAAGCGGCGTTGAGTTACCAAATGTTACATGTTAAATAGTGGGTTCAACCTTACAGATTTTAACACGTAAATCGGAAAAATTGACTGAATGTGTGCAACTAAGTTTGAAATGATATATAGCATATTTGAGAGGATGCCAATATATTTGATCATGTATAAGTTAAGTTGAGTCAGAGGAATAAAGATGCAAAAATGGTGCAGGGATTTCATGTCCATTCCACCCTGGGCATACATTCCAAGAAATAACATCTGCGTGAGCATTGCATGGGAAAGTTGCAGGGATTCCTGTGCAAGCAACCTTCGAATGGTGGAGATTGACTTTCCACTTTGTTTAACTCACTATTGGGATGAACTGGTTCTAACTTCAGTTTAAAGTTTGCTTCTATTTCCTGCTCCAACTGCCCCATCTATTTCGCTTGATATTAATGGTCTTGATGCGCTCACTACAATTGCCTGTGCCAAAACCATTTTTTAGATTGTCAAGTTGACCTAGACATTATATTTGCACACAATAATAGCGCACCTTGCTATAATCCCTGCTATTCATCCCTTGGAATGGCTCCAAATTTTCTGCGTCAAATATCACATTCAATGATCTGGATAGGAGTTAGCTTCAATGCATGGGTTGCTCTCTGGTTTTGGCATAAACCTCAATGCTTTCAGATCTGGAGAGAACAGTTAATTACCATCTTTCAAAAGCAAAAATGCAGGCATCTTCTACTCCAATTCTCATGCACCACTACAGAAGCTTGTGGGCTTGCCTTACAATTGGAGAGACAGAGTGCTTCATAGTGCCATGGTCGTTGCTAGATCCTTCTTCCATTGCACTGCCATAATGCACACATGACCTATTATTATCCTTCAAAATAATAACCACGCAAAAAACCATGCAAAGATTACCTTTCCTTCTGGCTCCCTAAATGGGATCAAGTGCCATAGCCTTTCACTGGCTATCAAACCTTCAAGCAACCGATCAATGAAATTTGGCTATTGTAAAGGAAAGGAAGAGCGAGAGCGAGAAGAAAGCTAGGAGGAAAAAACTCTTGGACTAATTCGACCGTCCAATTTTTAGATTAAATCTAGGCGGTCCAATTTAGAAAGAAATAGTTACGTGAAGAAAAGAGAATGCAATAGATTTGGAAGATAGCTTGAAATCCCTGCTTAGAAATCGTCTGATTGCATTGTAAGGGTTATGTCAGTAGTGATGGTCAGAGAAAAGCACTTCTGCGGCTAGTCATGCCATTGCTACGCATGTCATTTCGTGATACCTAAGATGGAATTGAAACCGAGATGTGTGATCTCAGTGATAGGCATGCTATACACATCCAAAAACAACATTTTCAGGTCTTTGTTGGCGAATGGCTTCCTGGAACAGAAGGAACAAAACCAAATAAAGATCCACCACATGCTTGGGTTGGAAAAACATTAAGACAAACCTTGCTTTCTAAGCAGAGAGCGACCTCTTGGACCTGCAAGCCAATCTTCCTCCTTCACATACTGAATATGAAAGCATACATAAGCTTGAAATTGCCTGCTTAGAAATCGCCTGGAAAATTCCTAGACATGCAAACCAAATGCAAATGAAAGAAATAGGGCATAATGGAAGAAACATTGTGAAACAAAACTGTACGTAGTTGAGCTGAAAAGGAGTCTCACTAAAATAGTGCATAAAACATAACCCAAGTTTGTGAGCAGTGCTCTGAGATCTATCTATATAATATGCTTATCTTTGTCTTTGAAACTACGAATCACAAAAGGAAAAAACTTACTTCAAAATCTAGAGCTAGACCCTCTGCTAAAAGAGAGCAAACATAAAAATTTGCACCTCCTTTTAAAAGCAGCTTTTTTCCATAACAGGGCAATGGAAATGCCCATCTGACACATTGTCCATCTTGATGGCGCAAAGTACCATCGACTCTACCTGCAATCAAAATCAAAATAAGGGTCAACTTAATCGACTTTGCCATAACTCAAAGTGATCTGGAAAGTTTGCAAAGATCCGCTATTACAGCCCGTTTCAAGCCCAAAGAGGAAAGATTTATACCTGTAACAGAACTTGCATGGCACTGGAGCGGAATGCATCTGTAGTCAGATTATTATTGGCCAACATCAATTGCCAGGGCAACCATAACCAGAGTTTCAACCATCAACATCCTTTTGCTGGCAACACAATGGCATCCTTTTGCATCTCCTTGCTTCGAAGCCCTAAAATTACCTTACTTCAATTTTCTCCTTTCATAAACCACTCGACTAAAGCCGAATATTTTATAGCTTACCTTAGCAAGGGTGGTGCTTCCAATCCGGTTGAAGAAGACAGAGGCTTAGTCGAAATATATGCTCCACCCCTCGAAAAGGCCATACTGAAATTAATCTTAACCGTCTAGTGAAACAAATCTCGGGCGTCAAAATTAGGGTGCCATTGAAGACACACCGCATAACATTAGAATATAGGATGTAATTTGCACATTACAAAATCAGACGCCAGACGTTAAAGCAATCAGAAGCTCCCTTTCACTTATCCTTGCAACGATGGTGAAGGGGGGGTTCTCAGTGGGAGAAGCAGGGGGATTGCTGTCCCTTGGAGGAGGAGGAGGAGGGGGATTGCTGGAGATGTCCCTTGGAGGAAGAGGAGGAGGAGGATTACTGCTAGAAGGGACATATCGCGCGAAGGTGGTCTTTAACTTCCAGACCATTATAACAAGATGGGCAAGAAGATTGGAGGAGGAGGAGGAGGAGGAGGCTTGACATTCGCTACTGAGGGATCCACTTATAAAGTGGATGTAGGGTTAGGGTTAACTTTCGTATTTGGCATACGAAAATAATTTCGTATTCAAACGCGCCGTTGAACGTCAGACGCGTCGTTGAACGTCAGAGACATCGTTGAACGACGCTACTCTGACGTGTCATCACGTCTGGCCGTCCGCCATGGCAACAGCACCCAGCCACGCAAGCCGACTCGACACGTCAGCTCTGTTGGTCGTCGATGAACGATGTTACGTTGACGTGCCATGACATGCACGTCGTCCGCCGTGGCAACAGCACCAGGCCACGCAAGCCGACGGGACACGTCAGCCTGCACCTCGTCGATGAACGACGTCTCGCTGACTAGCCATGACACGTACGCCGTCCGCCATGGCAACAGCACCAGGCCATGCAAGCCGATGCGACACGTCAGCTCTGCAGGTCGTCGATGAACGACGTCTCGCTGACGTGCCATGACACGCAGGCCGGCCACTTGGGCAACAGCACCAGGGCACGCAAGCCGACATGATACATCAGTAGAGATCTGCGTCGTTTATTGATGTTTAGGTCGTTTAACGACGTCTTCGTCGTTCATCGACGTCCGTGCGTCGTTTATCCACGTGGGGACGTCGTTCCACGTCGACGATCCCTTGTAGTGATTGACCTTTCATGATGAAACAAATGGTACTTTCAAATGTGACGTATTGATCCAAGTACTAGCATTACACCAATAGTTTCTTTAATAGATGAAGCAAACAATGATGATAACAATGAAGCAAACATAATGTTCTTACTATTGATGATACAATAAGTGATAACAAGAAGAAGAAATGATAGAGGAGTTATAAAAAATTTGTATCGTATTAATATTAACTACATAATGTCATTTTAATCTGATGTAATGCTTAACAATAATGACAGGATAATATCTGACAATATTCGTGATTGTAATAGCAACAACTATAGTGAAATAACAATGGCCAGGCCACACAAACATTGACGAAATTTGTGACACTGAAGGCACTATTATATTTGATGCTAATAACATCACCTATAATGTCACTAGTGGTCACTGACATTAATAAGAATGTTATATGTGTAACAACTATTAATCTTATATTATAATGTTATTGTGTAAGTGTTGGACCCAGCCCTAGATCTAACGGCTCAGATCTTGGGTTGCACATCTAACGGTCGTGGAAAAAAAAAGAAAGAGGCAAAAGAAAAAAGGGAAAATTCCAAATATACCCCTCAAGTTTGTGAAAATTCCAAAAATACCCCTAGAAATAGGGTGTTTAGCTCAAATGGCAATAACTTTTTTGTGATCAATCAACTAAAAAAGTGTCCTTCATAGATCTTATAGATATGAGTGAGCGCTATCCAATAGCAGGGAGTTGAATCTTCAAGTTATAGTGTTTTAATTAAGTGCTATAAAAAATGACGTAAATGAGCATAACTTGTGAATTTCAACTCCGATTTTGATGAATTTGACGTCGTTCGGAAGATCTTCTCCTGATCTATAATGTTTGTGAAAACAACTTTTGCATTTGAGGAGCAACAAAAACTCTATTACCTTTTTTCCAAAACTGCTCTTTATTTGGAGGGTATTTTTGGAATTTTCACAAACTTGAGGGGTATATTTGGAATTTTCCCAAGAAAAAAAGCATGCATCGACCAAGCATGGTGATCGTTCCATGATCAAGCATAACCAAGCTATGCCAGGCCATGATTTGCGCAGGCAGCACTCGAGGTAAGAAGGCAGTACTTCTTGGAGCTTCGGTATTTGATTTTTAGCTTCATTCATGTTAACTAGGGGTCGTTTGCATCAGAACCTACATGACAATGCAGTGTTCTCGCCGCTTTCTATGGCTGTAGCTATGGTAGTGGCCGGAGCAAAAAATGCTATCCCACAGCAGATCATTTCTGTTCTCAAGCTTCCAAATGAAGCTGCACACGAAGTTTCAATTTCTGTTCTCAAGCTTCCACATGAAGCTTCAATTGCGGAGGTTCTTCATCACCTGTGATGAGCTCTTGCATGTGCTGTAACGTGCAAGTAAAAGTCGACGCCACTACACAGCCAGCATACTACAACAGTCAGTACAGCCAGTATGCTATAATATTGCCATATCTATTTGCCAGGATGCATTTTGCATCTCTGCTGGTTACTATGGTATTCCAGAGTCGGACCTAGAGAGGCCTTAGTTAGACTGGATTGTTTTGGCTTACCACTACGAAAATGAATTGCTCTGTCTTACCATTATGGAGTAGATAACGCCCTGGGCCGAGGGTGTTACTGAAAAAAAAATTTGAGGGCCATCAAAATGGCGAGGGTGTGCGCCGTGGCGCCTGCGAGCCATTTTGATGGCCCAAAATTTTTTGAAGTAACACCGAGGGCTGCATGCTATCGCTTCTTAACATTAATCTTGTCGAGAGTTTTGGGCCATCCGATCATTATCAAAATTGATCTGGATCCGTCCATTTCATAACATCCTAGGGTGTTATGGAGTAGCAGTGTGTTATAGCTCCAGTAACACACTGATCAAGATTGATCTGAACCGTTGGATCACTATAAACTTGAGGGGCAGTGTGTTAAGGAAAGATATCAGCCACGTAGGGGAGGGGGGCTGTATACTGCATTCTACCCAGATGTTTGAGATAAAATGAAAGAGAGTTTCAAACCGAGGAGTTGTGGGGTTGCTGGGAGTTCAATCCGGTATGCTCCTTGTGCACAACTGTGAAGAGAACTATTTTTATTTTGCTTTGATTATGCTGTCATCTATTTCTTATTGGTGGTTGCAGTATAAAATTACCAACTATATAGTGAAGATAAGCAGCAACCAGCTAATATACTACAGCTACTACATTGTCTGGCACTTTTGATTGCATAATTAAATAATGTCTGGCTTATGCTAATTTTTGTAGCATTTGATTGCATAATGCCTGCCATACCTTTGCATCCTTTAGTTGTCTGCAGTAGAGTTGTAAGATGGCAATGCCATACAACAATATCTCAAGACTTGCTATTTTGGGTTCGAATGTTGCATTAGAATTGTTAAGGTATGCTGCATTAAAATTTGCTAAGGTATACTGCATTAGAATCTCTAGATTACGTTGTTTTAGAAAGGGCTTCACTAAAATTGCAACGTTCTGGATTTTATAGTCCATGAAATCTATTCAACAGATAAATGGTTAGAAACTGAATTCAACTGTAAGCTTTGTAGGACAATGAAGGGGACCACATTGCCCATCTATACGACTCTTGAGATGCTGCAACCAATGCATGTGGTAATAGACACAAAGCTGGATGTCTTACTCCAATTCTTTCAATCATTTTGTTGTTATTAGTCCAATTATTTTCTCTCCTCAAGTTGTTAATTTCTTTTCTAATAATTGCTCTTATCATGTATGTGGCAGGCAGAGAAGGTTGTGGACTCTTTGGAAGATGTTTTTCCTTGACGCATGCTCTGCTCACAAGGGGCACAGCTCCTATAGTAACTGCTTCAAACAGTAAACTTCTAGCACTTGCTTGCATTGAAAGGATATCTCCACTATATCTTCTAATATGAATTCCTCTTCGAGCTAGCTCTACTAAAGCTTTTGCCATGTAACTTTCATTTATATAAATCTTTGCGCATGCATTTCTATTTTCTCCGCTCATTCTTGATTTTGGATTCATCATTCATCGGATCTTTAATATTTGTTTTTTGAGTCTTTGCCCAGGTTTTAAATACACATGCTTAAACAAGGTTGTCTTTTGTAGATGTGTATGACCAGGGTTGCAGATTTAAGCAGCCAGCTTTATGAAAGCTCTCTTAGAGCTTTGTGTAGAAAGAGGTACTTTTATTGCAACAATTACATTGGCTTTTGTCAAAAAGAACAAAAAGATTCTTTGCAAGAACAAAAGCTGTATAAAAGCCATGGTATCTATATTCGTTACTTTCTGTGTCCATGGAAAATGAGACTATTTATGTGTACAACTGTCAACATGATTCAAAATGGAAAGTAAATTTTGATTTCTTTTGTCTAGCAGACATTATAAATGACATAGCTCATCCCTATAATGGCATAGCTCATCCCTAGGACCAATACAAACAGAAACCTTAACTATCAGCTTATAATAATAGGCTAATGCATGGCCTATTCATATGTTGTGTTTTAAACTCTATAATCTGTACCATATTTGTAATGATTACATTTCCTACTTTTATGTATGGTTCCAGGAACGAATTTCTAAGTGCCATGCTTCACTTTCTACAATCACGGGCATGCAACATTAAGATTTCATGGTATTCTGTTTCTCCAGATATCCTCGGTTGCTTTAGATTAGCATGTTATGAATCCGCCCATTCTTTGTGATTGGAGGGAAACTGGAAGGTGGTCCTTCTAGGATTGATTAGATTAGCATAATAATAATATAATAATAATAATAACAAGTGCCTATAACAAGTGCTTATAATAATAGGCTAATGCATGGCCTATTCATATGTAGAACATAATAAACAGTGGGGATCTTCTGTGTTGGTGTGTTTTAAACTCTATAATCTGTACCATATTTGTAATGATTACATTTCCTACTTTTATGTATGGTTCCAGGAACGAATTTCTAAGTGCCATGCTTCACTTTCTACAATCACGGGCATGCAACATTAAGATTTCATGGTATTCTGTTTCTCCAGATATCCTCGGTTGCTTTAGATTAGCATGTTATGAATCCGCCCATTCTTTGTGATTGGAGGGAAACTGAAAGGTGGTCCTTCTAGGATTGATTAGATTAGCATAATAATAATAATATAATAATAATAATAACAATAACATTTAAGATAATAATGTATAATATAACAAGTGCCGCACCTTATTTGCGAATAATTGTCACATAGTAAGCCCTGCAATGTAACATATAATAAAATATTCACTATGTTTTTAGCCTAAGCTTTTGCCAATATGAAAACAACCCTTATAGCCAATTGATAATATTGTGGCATCATTGACAGGGGTTCCAATTTGGTTGGTGAGGATGACATCGAATCGAGAGCCTAAATTAGTTCTCAAAAACAAAGGGGGCTGGGGGACAAAAGGCACATGGTAAAGAAGGCCCATCCTTTAACCCTTTGCCTCTTTTGACATGGTCTTTAGGGCCCTCTTCTACTATATAAATTCACCACCTTAAGTTAGCCTCCAACACTAAGAAGAATCAAGAAGACATGGCTTAGCATAGCGAGCAAAACTAGGAGAGCAACAAGCACAAAACCAGGAGAGCGAGGGCCAACTTTTGCAGGACAAACAACCAGGGTTCAATCACGACTTGGTTGAGATCCCCAAAGAATGCATCATGGAAGATGGCTTGATTGGCAGCAGATATACAGTTAGGGTTCGATCACAACTTGGTCGAACTATCTAAAGAATGCATCGTGAAAGCTGACTTGATTGACAACATATTCGGCAAGGAAACAACGGAGGCAAATGTGTATTTGCTGTATGACAAGGCCATATTGACACCAAAGAGTGAAGACATGCTAAACATCAACAACAAGGTTCTTCAGATGTTATAAGTACTGTGATATTCTACTCAAAGCTCTCATAGATATCGATGCAACACTAGGAGCTAGGTTTCTTTTAATTGTTGATAAACCTTTAAAAAAATTTGTTATAATAAAAAGTTACAAAAGTTGGATAATTATTGCATGCTTTTCTCATTGTGGCCTAGAACGCACATAGGTTCTCAAACTATGCCCAGCAACGCTGGGCACCATTACTAGTGCTATAACTGGTGCTAATAACACCACCTATTTCTCATGCCTTGGTTGCCCCAGTTAAGGTTTATAAGCAAATCGAGAAAATCATCAGAGATTTTATCTGGAATGGTAATCATATGATGAATTGGGACTCTATTGTGAGGAAGAAGAAAGAAGGGGCCCTCATTTGCAAAGATCTTCATAAACAAGCTCAAGCTCTTACTGGTAAATTCATTTGGAAAGCTCTTAATGGATCATCAAGTGCTGCATCTCTTTTTATTGATTATTGGATAAATGCTAGCAAGCCTCAGGGCCATCCTTCTATACCTCATATGCTTCCAAATTCAGCATTATGTGATCTCAAGCCTGCCGCAAATATATCTCTTTTGATGAGGAACTTTATTAAAGCATGGAACAATATTTACTCTGTCTTTTCTTATCCCAATGTGCCTGATATTCACTCAAACATGCCAATTTTCTGGGCCTTAATCTTTAAGGATGATCCTAGCTGTGTGCTTGCCATTAAGCACCCTCAAATCTATAAAAAATGGAGATCTCATGCTCTGGATTTAGTTGGAGATCTTTGGATCATGGATAGATGGATTACCTGGTCTGCTTTAAATAAGAAAATTAAAGGTACTGGCTCTGACAATTAGATCTTCTATCATATAAAAATAGGTTGGGCTTACGGGTTGGGTTCCCGTGGACAGAAAAATTCATCTACCTCATAGAACTTGCCCAAAACCCCATTAAAATCCAGAACAAGGAGAATTTCAGTTAATCTCTTGGTTGAGATATTGGAGTTGATGAGCAGGCTGTATCTTGTTCAGGATCCAAGGTTTCTTTGTCAACTTCATCACCTGCATCCGCCTGCGGCTCATGTTCAGCAGCAAAACTTTTGTCTGGTGCAGGATCCCGTGCAGAATGAGTCTCAGGGGAATTAATTTCCCCTCCTAAAACAGATGCACTGGGAATCTCTTCGTGATGGCTTGCAGTAGCATTTATCTCTATCTATCTATCATATAAAGCAGGTGGTTGGCAATTTGAAGCCAACTCCATCTACTAACAATGATCTTCACTAGCAATTGAACAATAAATCCCTATATAAAGTTAGCACCGTATATGATTTTCTTAATCATAAAATGCATCTAGTGAAAGCCTCTTCTAGCTGGAATCTTAGTCCAGATGCTTCAAAGTCTCTTATTCATAATGTGTGGAACTCTTATTGCTCCAAAAATATCTCTTTCTTCAATTGATTGATAGCTAATAAAAGTGTCCCTTGTCTGCTCAATTATTCCAATAGAGATCATAATATCTCAGCTCTCTGTCCTGTTCTTTGTAATGAGGTGGAGAGCATGGAGCATATCTTTTTCTGCTCAAAAATTATGCCTTTCTAGAGGTGGTTTGATCATTATTTTGGCTCCAAAGGTAGATCCTCTATCATTAACTTCTTGGAGACTAATAATACTTTTACCAACGCTATTGCCTTCCTTGCTCTATGGAATATTTGGAAATCGAGGAATAGATGCTTATATGGTCACAAGAGATTCTCTGTTACTTGGATTAAAATTCATTTCATGTATGATTTTGAATTATCTGCTACTGCCCATAGAAATATTGCTGCTAACAATTATGACAAGTCTTGGGATCGACATGGTTCATATGAGGGGTATTTTAATTTGTACAAATCAAACTTATCTTTTACAAGACACTAAAATATCATTTTTTCTAGGATACATGGAGTTGTGTTGAGATCATCAAGAAAGAAAGCTTGACAGAGGCTCAAATATATATGAAGTTAAACTATATGGAGATATTAGGCCACATGAGCATCAGGTTAAATTTCCCCCTCATAATCAGTGGTCAATAAGGCAGATCATCAGAGACAATGAAGTATGTAAGGCAAGAGAAAGGATTTGGGCTGCAACCTCCACTAGAGAAGTCTTTCAGATGGCATATATGTACTGGTTTATTTATAAGCACCATCAGGAATTCACTGAAAGGCAATTTGCCAAGTACAGGCAATTATACTATACTCACATGATGGTAGCTGATGCCTATGGTACCCTACTCTTAATGGTACAACAGGATTTCTACAGATTGATTAAAGATCATATGTGGATGGTTGATTCTTATATCAAAGGCACTGCTGACAGTTACACCATTAAATATAATCAGCTTTTCAATTCTGCCACAAATACTGCTGACACTAAGATTCCTACCATTCCATCCGCCCAAATTGACACCATAGCCTCCTCCTGGATGCAATAAGGTCTTTTGGTTTTGCAGGTTTATTAACAGACTCAGCTTATGTGGGAACAAGATATGGACATGATAGTCATCAACTTTGCATCACAACCTACTTGGTCATGGTTATTATCGGATTCCACAATTTCATCGAGCTTCTGAAGACTACCTGAAGACTTCCTTTTATAAGGTTGACGAGGTCAACTAAACCTTTATTCTGTTTTTTTACTAAACTTTGACTACCATATTTTGGATACTTTAAATCTAAAAAGCTTCTTCTTTGATTTGTATGCCTCCTATTGGCTGCCAAAAACTTTTATATGTTTTTCCTTAATTAATGAAAAAATCATCTCGTTCCTTCGAAATAATAATAATAATAATAATATCACCACCTATAATGTCACCAATGGGTGCTGACATTAATCCTGATGCTATATGTGTAACAACTAGTGACACTATAATTGATGCTAATAGCAACATCTGTAGCGTCATAACAAAGATACTGACACTATTAATGACACAAATAGTGAGTTGATTCCTGACACAAATTGCGTCATCTATAACATCACCTTGTATAAGCGTCATCAATAATGTCATAGTGTATATGTCTCAATGGTCTAGTGACATTTTGCTGACACTAATAGACCCCTTCTCTTTTAGTGTCTGTTTCCTTTCTATTTTAGCGGCGATAAAAGCCATAAGAAACATGCTCGCCTTTTGAAAACTTGACCAAACAAACATTCCAACGGAGTAATTAATGATTGAAGTTAACAAAACTTTTCCCTTTCTAGTGAGTTACCGTAATAATATGCGAATATGATCAATTATCAAATGCACAGACGATTTAATTTCCTCATTAACTAAACCCTTTCAATACATAAGACACTTGATTTCAAGGCAGCAGGATCCTACCTCTTCTCTATGTAATTCTAGCAAGCAAGGCATCTTTATACCCATCCAATTCTACAATCATCCTTTTACTTCCCATTGAGCTAAAGTCAATTAAATTGGGATCTTTTTTAACACCCCTAACTGACTAGGACGAGGCATAATGATTCTGAAGGACAACATTGTTGATCCTGAATGGTTTGAAAGTACATATTGCAAACCAAGCAATGCATAATGTTCTGGAAGAGACTGACCCACAACCATGATTACACCATTTTTTTTCCCACATTGGATCTAAAAGTTTAGTCTGCAAATGATGAACTCGAATGAAACCCATTTTTTCTTGGCTTCAACAACCAATTCAGAAATACAAGGGATCATTGGAACTTGCTATTATTTTTTAAGTCATCATTTTGGCTAATGGTTCTTCACACGTAGTTTTGCTCTTCTTTAATCTTCATTACCAAAGAATACTGTGCACACCAAAAAATTGAAAAGAAAGAAGGCAAGAACCTGAATATGTCGATCTGGGTGCATGTGATCTGGCCCAAAATTCTGCTTCAAAATTGAGTAACTTTCTATTTTATAGAACGGCTGTTTAGCACATTTATGGTACAAAAGGCAGTAGTAGACCAATTAAAGAATTTGCTGAAGGTCCGCATCTTGTCTGGCAGTCAAGCAACATAAGGTCGTCAAAGAACTTATTAATACTGACGTCCTCACTCATCCTCTTGTCATATCTATTTCAAATTAATACCATGAGGGAAGAGAATGCTCAATAATTTAATAAGAGATGGTAAGATAACTAACCTTTCTTCTTTTGATCTTAACCATAAACTCACGTGCAAGATGCTGGATTGGAGCAGGCTCCAGGGGTCACAAAGCTAATGACTTATCTAGTGGATCTCCTGGGACTATAGACCAGGGTGAAAGCATGTTGTAATGGAACAAAAACGTGCATTTTAGCGCCACAATTTTGGGTGCTAAATGTGGTGGGATAAACCGAATTTGTAGTGGGAGAGGCAGTTATTTTTTCAAATATACACATGATTACTTATTCAAGATTTTGTCTTTTCTTAATTACACGATGCCTGTTCTCATTTTCCCCCAAAAACTCTGATCCCGCTCCCTAAATCCGGCAAGACCATTTCTGATTTCTGGCAAGAAGATCGATCACGAAATGGCTTTGATCATACCGGACTTGAATGCCATGGGATACACCTACAAGGAAATGTACAGGCAAGAAAAGCATTATGCCACACAAGAAGAAATCGAGTCTGTTTGGGGGCCGAAAGTATCAGGGAAATCCACTTACAGGTGGGTTGCATTGTAGATTCGGGGATGCCCATGATTCTCTGTTGTTTAAAATATTGTTTTGTTTCATCATGCAGGTTGAAGAATCTGAGCAAGGAGAGGTATAATGAATATATGTCCCTTTACAAGAAAATCTCACAAAGGACGTGTGCCTGGGGAGGCATGGCCTCACAGACTATGGCTGTTGCATATTACCTTCACACAAAAGGTAAAGAAATAAACTGGTTGAGTTTCTGGCAACAGTTAAGAGAAAAAGGGTCTGAAGCCTCTCCGTCCCAACGTAAGAGGAAGCATGCAAGCATTTCAAATAGTGAGGAAGCAGAGCAAAATGCCACAGATGATGCTTCCTCTCTTGAAATGACTAGGCCATAATTCAAGCCTCCTCAAGCTGTAGGAAGAATCTCGGGGAAAATCACTGAAAAAATAGGTACTTTTCAACCCTCTTCTTCTGGAACCACCATATGATGCAATTTAATATTGGAACTGTTATTTTCCAGAGAGGTCTAGCAAGCTTGAACAATCAGGTACACCACTTCTTCTTCATTTGGGTGTGTTGTAAGTTATGTGTAGGAAATTTGTGCTGCTAGTTTTGAGTTGTGGTGGATAATTTCAGTTCACAGTAGTATGTAGCTCCAAATGTGTTACAGGGCAGTCATATGGTGCCAATTATATGTTAATAATATAGTTTATAGCATATGTAGTATCATATATAGTACCAAACGTGGCACCTTATCTGAATAGTGAATTGGCTTCCATATGTTTCGATACTTAGTGTCATATGTGATGTTAGATATGATGATACTTGTGAATGGTGAATTGTCTGCCATATGTGGTGCCAACTGATGCGCTAAATATTGCACCACGCTATGTGCCACATGTGGGGTGGTGGATGTCTGCCGGATGTGGTGCTTTCTGTGCATTGTGGTGCCACATGTGGTGTCTAATGTGGCACCACTATGGTTCCACATTTTGCACCACATGTGGTGTCTTTGACGCCATTTGTGGTGCGAAGTAATGGATGTCTGCCATATGTGGTGCTTTGGGTGCATTGTGGTGCCATATGTGGTGTGGCATGTGGCACCATAATGGTGCCACATACCACACCACATGTGGTGCCTATGACGCCATTTGTGGTGCAAAGTTTGTCATGATGGAATTTGTGGTGTGTAAAGTGGTGCGTGTTGTGTCATGTGGTACTAACCTTGGATTACTTTCCAGTTGAATTCAATAGGACACTGGGAGAATGGATCAACTCTACAAGATCAGAAGTGATTCAGTGTAAGACAAAGTTGCAAACTTGTGATCAAAGCCTGCAGGTGCTACAAATGAAGGTTCAGCACCTTGAGTTCCAGACCAAGAAGATGAATAAAGATTTAAAAAAATGGAAAGGAATGATTAAGGATAAACCAAGTCATGCAGACGGTATTCGGGCTATATGCTAAGATACAGAGGCTGAGCTCAAGGAACTATTACTAGACCTTGAGCAGACAAAAATCAAGGAGCTTAATCTGCTGTCAGCCAGGGAAGCAGACACAACAGCATTGAAAGTGCTGGAACCAAGGTTAGAGAGGTTTCTGTCTTGCAAGGACCGTCTTTCTTTATTTGTCTTGGATCCACTACTTCTAGACCTTGATAAGGCTGAAGATTATGGTAGTGGCTGTCCATTCTGTGGCAAGATCCTCCAGTAGATGGGGAAACCACTACCAACTTTGATTGCTGAATGCAGTTACCAATACCATCTTCCATGTCTGCTCAGCCTCTTGAGGTACTTCATAACAAAATTCCTGAAGTGCTTAGTATAATTGTATTCTCATTGACAAATTTGTGTTCACTTTGTAATCACTGTTGCATTGAGAATTGCTGTCATGAATTTTCTACAGCATGGGTACAAGCCTTACTTCAAGCTACTGAGGCACTTATAGGTGAGCGCCCTTGTCATATTGAGATGCCAAAGCATAGTTACAATCAATTGTGATTCAATTCCAGGTTTGCAGAGCATGGTGCCGTTTACTAATTCAGGTTTAACTATTCGTATTGGTGGCAATGACTTTGTGAGTCCATATAGCACACCAAAAAGGGACTTATTTTCTACCCTCAAAGGTAACCAAGTCTTGTTTGATGTAATTGGGATATGTAGCTTACTTCTTCATCCCTACTTTGTAGATATAGAGGTACAATGTGCTCAGTTAGGGGGACAAGACACTCACACGACCCCTTCAAAAGCATTAGACACAGATAGAAACTCGGGCAAATCAGAAGATGCATCAGGTTATAGGAACTCGGACAAATCAGTAGATGTCAACAAATCAGTAGGTGCATCAAGTCAAGCTCCAGCTCGACAACAATCTGCCAAATCAGCAGATGCATTAAGTCATGCTCCACACCAATCTACCAAATCAGCAGATGCATCAGGTTATGATTTGAACAAATCGATAGGTGAATCTAAGTCAAAAGGTAACTTCCAACCTTTTGTGCCTATCTTCTTTTTAATTTGACCCATATAGTTACAGAATTTGTTCAGTTTTTGCAGCTAGAAGTGTCTCAGAGAAAAATCAAGAGCAGAATTCCAAGCAAAAGACAGCTCCAAGACATGCTAAAAGTGACGCGTTTCCAGCCCCAAGACCAAGACATCTTTGGCGAAGTTTCCGCCCGCACCAAGACATCTTTGAAGCGAAGTTTCGACCGCACCAACTCGTCCATCCAAGAAGACTACAAGGTTAAGCCCAATCCTGCTTGTTTTTTACTACAATGGAGTTTTGGGTAGAAGCTATGACAAGAGTAAAAAAATACCCACTGCCAAAGAAGAGGGTGTTACCATGGTCACACTTAACAGATCCAAGATTGCAGTAACTAGACCAGGCTGGGCCGAGTTCTTAGATTGGTGCAGTCAGAATTTTCATATAGCACTTTGGTCCAACCTGCAGGCTCAAAACATGAGAATGATAGTTAAGGGAGCATTGATGAAATACAAGGACAAATTTCAGTTCATATGGACTCAGGATCAGTGTACAAGCACAAATTTATATAATAGTGGAAAGCCAATTTTTCTGAATCACCTCAAAAAGGTCTACGACACATATCCAGATTTCACAAAAGAGAACGTGCTTCTCATTGATGACAGCAGATACAAAGGGTACCTCAATGAGCCAAACACCATGATCTGTCCAAACAGCTGGAGCCCTGACAGAGTAGATGGCAATTTCCTCATGAATGATCTAAAGGATTGGCTTCAGGGGTTGCTTAAGGCAGAGAATGTGCAAAGTTATGTCGAAAGCAACAAAATGCGGAATATGTTTGACACTGAGAGTCAAATTTGTATTAATATGATGAAAAAACATAGAACTAAAGCCTAGAAATAGTATTATTGTGTATATGATGTAACTTCTCTATACTTTTTAATATAAACAAAGTTTTACTTCAATTGTTCATTTCTTGGCTATTTCAATGTTCCTCAAGGTTTTCAATGATCTTCCATTTGCTGAATGTAAACTTACACTACCAGCACGAGGACTGTAGTGTTAAGAGCGCACATCCGACCAAAACATTTGCCACTTGAAGTGTTTAAAGGACAGCAGGAGCCTCTTGTACTTGATCAAGATTCAATCAGAATATTGGAGAAAAGTAGGGATTGGTTCAGTGACAGGATATTCCATTTCTTCATGAGGTTAGTAATTTAATATAAACAACTCAGATTTGAAGTCTTATGTTGTTTTTTAAAGCATCTTGTTTTACCAGACCTTGGACTTTGGCAGGTGTATGCACCAATTCTGCATCAAGCATGACATGGAACAGAGGTTCCATTTCATGGATCCGCTCATTTACACATTACTGTCTAACGAGCATGCTTCAAAGGACAAACTGTTGAACCCTCAACTTGCAATTTCAGAATGTACCATTCTGCCAGCATGTTATCAGCAGCACTGGACAGTGTATATCATTGTAAGTCTTGGAGGTCAGCCAGTTAAATGTCAGCCAGGTGTGTACCATTTTGACAACCTAGAAATGTACAAGGGCTCCGAGCCTGTCATGAGTTTTGTTGAGGATGCAAACACAAAATTCCCAAGCACCATAAAGCTGCACCACAAGAGAATCACAAGTTCCCCCACTCAGTCTTGTAAAGAAAGTTGTGGCTGCAGTAATGCGAGACTTGGACATACTATCCCAATGCAAGGTGAGTTCATAAATTTGAAGGTATTACTCATCCAATGTGAGGCCTGATATGTTTGTTGCAGGGTGTACCAATTTCTAGTGGAGAGCTGTTGGACACACGCAGAATGATGATTGATGTTGTGAAACACAGTTGCTCTAGGCTGAGGCTGACAGATCAATAGATCTTTACTTGTAATCTATTGTTTGTATTATTGTAACCAAAGAGGTTATTCTTGTAACATATTCTTTCATTGACATTCTAATGTACATTGTTGTATACTATTGTATACAATAGATTTCTAGCTGACCAAAGCAACACTCTGGTGGAGTTCAAATCTCCAGAAGAAATTGATGTAAATTAACGTATCTTGGAGTAAAAAGCTAAAGATGTATTCAAAGAGACATCTAGATGAAAATGACAATGTGGTGATACATGTGGTGATGCAAATGGTACATGTGGTGAATCATGTGGTGACACGTGGTAAATGTAGTGAATCATGTGGTGACATGTGGTGCATGTGGTGACAAATGTGGTGATACTGTGGTGATGCAAATGGTACATGTGGTGGGTGGCTCGGCTCCCGAGGTGTGAAATCGTATGCATGCAAACGTCCCTTTCCTCTTCTGCCTCATTCTAAAAAATCGTATGCATGCAAACATACCTTTTATTCTCAAAATTTTTGCCTCGCGGCTTCATTCCGTCCATCTTCCTCTTCCCTCCATTTCGTTCATTCCGGCCCATTTTTCGTTCATTCCGCCCATTTCGATTCATTCCGTCCATGGCCAGGTTCAAAACTACAGTGCGCAGGTCTACTCCAGCTATTGTGCCTACTCCTTCACCGCCAGCACGGTCAGAATCCGTGTCTTCGTCAGGAGGCCATCCGGTTACAGTGGTGGCCAAGTTCACTCCACCAGAAGTGGAAAAGCTTATCACTGAGGCACAGGCTGTCTGTTCAATCCGGGTTCTCGAATGGGTCGATCGAGGTTACCCCGATGAGGAGCGTCTTCTAGAAATGAAGATGTATGCCATGGAGGACGACCTCCATATAGAGCTGAAGATGGCCCCCGCCTGAAGATCAAGCCTGCTCCAGCCCTGATTAGTTTAGATTTGTTTTTTTAATCCCTGGTTTCAATTGTTTTGCAATAGTCCTTGCAGGGATAGGTTCAATACGCTGTACGTTTTATACGGAATACGTATGAATTGTATGATACGGCACATATTTGCCGTATAAAACGTAAAACATACGGCAAAAAAAAATTCCGGCGTCGGAAGATTTTCGCGTACGCGAAACCTTCTAATTCGCGTACGCGAAAGTTTTTTCGCGTACGCGAAACAGTAAAAATCGCGTACGCGAAAAATATATATATATTTTTTTGAAATTCAAATTTCGCGTACGCGAAACCGCCGCCAAAAAAAAAATATATATACTAGACTAGCCCAAAACCTAATGTTTTGTCAAGACATCCAAGTTTTTACCAAACTAACTAATAGTAAAAACGGGACTTATCAGACCCTGTAAACAGGGAAGCCTTAGAGATTTCATAAAAAATTAAAGAACATGATAAACTAAATAAACCATAAAAAGTTACAACCTAGGGTTGCTTTTATAAATAAGAATTATTATTACAATGCAAAGAGCTAAATAGTCAAGAAATATTTATATGACATGTAACATGTGGAAAGAACAAACTAAGCCTAATGACTTAACCACAAAGAATAAAAGATCAGTTATTACTTTATGCATCCAAACCAAAAAAAATATCATTAATAATTCTAAAGAGGAATACCTATGGCTATAATGCACAAAGATATGCCAGAAATACTAAATAAACTGTACATAACAGCAAACACAATTATATTCCAGATAACCTTATAAACAGTAAAAGACAAGAGTAGATATTGAAGGAGTTCAGCATATTCCATAGTACTCCAATAGTGGAACCAAGTGTTGCTATATTTTAGAGGATAAAAATGCTTACCAAGCATATTGTTCAAAACAATATTATAATAACAGTGTGTTCATAAGCTTGCAAAAACATGAAGACATCATGCCTAAAACACCAAGTATGGGAGAAGGAGTTCGGTTACCTGCAGCAAAAAAGCATACATTAGCCTAAGAAGGGTAATAATGCCTATGCTAGCAGGTAAGCAATGAACAACCTTGGCCTTTCGGCCCTTTACCCACAAATTAAAAGAAATAAACAATACCATAAGTAAATTATACCATAAATAATCTTGAATAGATAACAAAGGAATCCCATAGTAACAAAACAGAATTAAAAAAGAAGTAGAAGAACAGCTTGCCCCTGGAAGTTAAATTGCTAAGCTAACAGCTAATAAAGCAGAATTATGTACATAATCATAACCTTATCATTTCAGGGATTGTTCGTGTACCACTAATTACACATGAATTAGACACGCTCTATTACAGGTAAAACCATGGCGGCTAAGTTAAAACATAGGAACCAATTCAATGCTAATGGCAATACACAGATCAGGGTGCTCTAATAGCAGATCTAGCCAGCAAGTAAATATCACCATTAAAGTTAGCTAAGCATAAAATATTACAAATAATGAGGATGTCCTATAATGTAGAACAGAGGGGCTAACTTAAATCATTAACCGATACACGGGACTACAATCAACCGAGACAAATAACACATGAAATATTAGGAATAGTACTAACAGAACCATTAATACCATAAGGGAGTCTTAGATAAACCAGAATTACTCTATCTTTGGGCAAGGATTTATTAACAATCTACATCAACAACAGCAGCCAAACTTTAAGATCATTAAAGACAATTACTAAACCAAGAGTATACATGCCAAGGATCAATTCAAAGTGAGTAGACCGGCATTTAAAGACTCTTTAAAAATTCAAGTGTAGTGCAATGCAACCCAGCAAATGCCAGCATTAATGCAAAAATGTTCAAAAGATAAGATGCAATAATGAGAATCTAAGCCTAAAATGAGACCTGATTCGGCTGGATCTCCTCATCATCAGTGTCAAAATCCTCATCAGACAGGGGTACCACATCAATATTGCTAGGAGCTTCAGAAATTTTCAGAGTTTTGCTACCCTGCTCCGGCCCTGGTATGAATCTTTTGATGCCAGGGTCATTCTTATCCCTATTAGGATCCAAACCGTGCTGCTTGCAAAGCTCAATAAGCTGAGCCTTAGTAGGCTGAGTGCTTCCATGCTCTAACCCATTTCTTCTCAGGAATTCAGTAAGCTTGGCCCTGGTCAGACCCTTGTTCTGAGCGCCCTCAGGTCTGCCAGCTTTGGACATGGCAAAGGCAAAGATGGGAACACCCCAGCAATACCTCTATTTATACAGGTCGGCCATCACATAAACAGGTTTAAGCCTAAAATCACATTTAAGACTAATTTAAACCTAATCAACTGCTGTATTAGAAGATTCGTTGAATTAGTAGAATGATTTCATTACCTGGATCTGATTATCATGGTGCACGCTCAAGCCATCCAGTAGACAGAGTGTACTTCACCGTAAAAAACAGTTACAATCAGTTTTGCATATCAATTGAATCAGAGAGCCGCCGGAATCGTCATATCGCCCGAGCTCCGGCAGCTAGGGTTCGTTCCCCTGTATTAGGTTACGATCAGCATATGCTGACTTGTCGCCTCCCCTGTTTCGCCGAATATACCAAATTTAACAAGTTCATTCCATTCAAAATAATCATAAACCATTGAAACGAATATAACAACTTTATATTAGTGCCAAATTAAAGACCAATATATACCATCAAGTGGTGTAGTGGGTTAACAACTTATCCACATATAGACTAGTAGGGTCATGTATTCTGAGAGAAAATACAAAATAATAAGTGTATTGGACCAATCCCGCCATATCATAACCTCCGGACCAAAAAACATCAACTCAGCCAGCCTCTGCCACCACAGATCAAGTCACCAAATGCATGACTACTCTACCACAATATCTTAGGTGAACTCAGATGATGATGAACACCATTGCATACAGTACACCAAAGGGAACCAGATAAAAACTATACCATACTTCAAGAAGTTGATTACTTTTAAAGGACCACCTACATAGGTAAGTTGGGATCCAGGCTTCCTAACATTACAAGTTAAAATTTAATCTGGTCATTTACCCTTAGAGAACCATAAAATGAAAATAAGCGTCATTGCTACTAAACCATAGAATCCAAGAATACAACATCACATGAAGCTCAAGATTACCAAGGCCATAGGCAGGAAAAGGATGGCCAGTAAGTATAAAATCAGGACATTATCTCTTCAATAGTCAATCATTATCAAGACAAACCCTAAACTTCGTATATATATATATATATATATATATATATATATATATATATATATATATATATATATATATATATATATATATATATATATATATATATATATATATATATATATATAAAAAAACCCTCCCTCCTACCGGAAGGCAGAGTTGGGTCCCGAAAGTAAACATAAGGACAGAAGGGTCCCTATGTTTAGGGACCCCTCTGCCAACTGAATATACAGTGCAAAAATAATCATGTAAAGTTATAGCAGAATAAAACAACATACCTGAGTCTGTAGAGTTCGTATTTAAGCACATTGATGTCATACTTGAGCCCGGGGAAGCTTTCTTCCTGGAGCACAAAAAGTACCTTATGCCACAGATCAGCACTTCTAAAGCCCTTAGAGCTAAACAAGTTAATCAGTTCAAAAATGTCCTTGGCAGCACTCATAGGGTTACTGTGCACATAAAGATATGGTTGCACTTGAGACACAATGACATTACAGGCCATGAGGTACGGGCGGCACCCAGAAGCATTAATGAATTTCGTAGCACGAAATGGCAGCTTATCTCTCTTGTCAAACCTGTACGTAGCATATGTCCCATTATTATGTGACAAAATTTCAATGCTCATGTTAAGGAAATCTGCTTTTCTTCCCAAAATTGGGTTTGAAACACAATATTCAGTTTCGTCCTTGATGGCCAAGTGCTCAAGATTATAGATACTATTTCCATCAAACTGCTTCAATATTCCTAAAGCTTTCCTCAAGTATGGGTTATTCACACCCAATAGGTCATCAATATACCTAAAGGTATTCCTGAATGCCGCAGCTTCCTCCATTTTTCTTTCTTTTATTAAATTTTTAATAAACCCCAGCTCGAACCAAGCCAGGTAAAGATTACACCAGGCTGGGCTTGAAGAAAAGCCCATGGGAATTCCTTTAATCTGCCTCCAGATGCCATTATGCATAAGTAGAAAACAGTTCCTTAACAACCATCTGTTAATCTCCACAAATAAACCCTTATCCATTCTTTTCCAGTTACTGTCATCCGGTGTCCTAGTTTTCCAATCCATAATAATTTTAGAGTTATCCAAAATTTTATACCACATGTCACAGCAGGAATGTTCTGACCTCTTATGACTCCATACCAAATTGACAATCAGCTCAATTATCATGCAAATCCCATCATTACCATCCAATGGTATATTCTCGTAACATTTTGTAATGTCCGCAACAAAGATATCATTAATTTTAGTAGGTAAATTACATACCACATCATAAATAGAGTTGATGATCCATGATGCCTTGATTTTATTTTTCTGAAAGAAATTCCCTGCTTTACACTGCTCATGGCAAATGGTTGGCCATGCTTCCAAAATTAAATTGAGGCCTGCAGACACAATGGAAGCTGTAACGGAAAAAATAGTGTCATGGGCATTAGTTATCCAACGGTATTCACCTTTATGTGCCTTAAAAATACCAAGCAAATATGGCAGATTATTACTGGCAATGTGTCCTTCTCCAAGAAGTGATAGTAACTCAGCTTTAATCTTTAATACCAGATCATCTTCCGAAATATCACATTTAGAAAAATCATTACTGAGCAGTCTTTTATTAGCCTCATCCCTAATATGTCGAGGACAGATAAACGCAGGATTATTGCAAGCTTTGTCAACTCCAGATACAAAAAGATTATTGTTTAACCAATGCAGATTTCTCAAGACTGCCTCATCCCTAATCAGAAATTTCTTCTTGAGCATACAGTTGTTCTCAATGAAGTATACAGCCTGCCATTTTGTTTCTTTTCTCAAGGCCTTCTTACATTCTTCAATAATACTACAATCAAAATTGCAGAAAGCAGCATTGTGCACAGTAAAGAACTCTTCAATCATGTTGTGCATCTCATGTTTAAACTGCTCCAAAGTAAATGGGTAATCTGGAATGTAGTTAAGACCAAAAGAAAACCAATTTCGAAGACCATTGCAATGCACAATGTTTAAATCCGTAGTCCTAATGTGTCCAATACGAGGGTCGATGAACTTTTTCAATTTAGGAATAGAACATGGGCATGAAGGAATTTCATTGCTCACAAAGACAATTTTAGGTTTATAACATAAATCTTTTAAACATGAGGAATATCTCCATCCAAAAATAGTGTTTTCCCAAAGATTATAGCCCAGCTCACCAAAAAACCTACACAAGACTGTTTTAAAAGTTCCAGTAAAGCCGATTTTATCCACCACCTTAGAAAAATAGGTGAAGTGGACATATTTTTTATCATTTTTTTCTTTCAGAGTTTGAAGCCTAAGTCTTCCATCAGTCCTTGTAGAGATGATTCTTCTTTGGATCTGTCAATCAATATACCGATTTGAGATAAGACGGCCAGTAAAGTATTGGGAATAAATCCCAGAAATAGTAAGGCACTGTGGCCATTGATTACATGCAATGCATGCACAAGCAGTCATACTAGAAACAATAAATATATGCATCCAAGTAAGAAAACGAACCTAGTTATTGTATTTTGTAGACTGTACTCCAGTTGCCTTTGCAGCTTGGCCACTCATAGCTCTATTCCTTGTTTCAGATTCAATCACTCCAAGTGTTGAACCACCAGCAACATTACATCTAGCAAGTTTTGGTGGTCTCAGAATCCCAGCAGTAACATTGCTGGGGAGTGCTTTCTTTTTATAGGTCGGTGCAAAACCCATACTGCTGTTATCATGCATGTGTTCAATCAGGAATTTCTTGGATCTGATAGTCTTCTCAATGATGTCAACAGCTCGTGACGTGCCAAATTCACTTTTGAGATTTATATTGACATTCTCAGCCATCTTGTTTGTCATCTTAAACATGAGTTCTCTCAAAGTGAGGTATCCAATGTATGACAGTACCACACCCCTGATCGGTTCAGTAGCAAGAAAGTTGGACAGCAGTGCAAACCTCATTTGTATTTTCTGACCTGGCCATATTTTTTCCAAATTGTTGACCATGAACCAAATCAAATGGTCAAACCAAATTATGTTATCCACACATTTCTCATCACAGATCTTATCACATTCACACTTGAAAAAAGGACAATAGGTTCTGAATATCCTTTTTAGATAAAAGTCATTTCTTTTTTCCTCCATCTTCGCCATGTGTCCTTTCTGTCCAATGTACAGTGCTGTACCAATAGTGCAAGCTCTATTCAACAGTCTCAGATCAAAGGGTAACTTAACATCATAGATTTTTCTGATGTGTTTAGTAAAGGAAATGGCATCATTCTCAGCCTTGTTAACCTCATCAATATTCAGTCTAGCAAGTTTAATCCATGAATCCTTGTTAATAGGTGCAATGATACCTAAATTCTTGCTGGCCCATAAAGTCTGTTCAAACTGCTCCCCATGTATCTCCACATTTCTATGAGTCATGATAGGAAAGCTGCCACAGTTAAAGAAATTGAGCTCCTTGAGGCCATATTCATCCACAAATCGTCTAATCTTATTGTCATCCTCAATTTCAACATTGCTGTCATCAATTAAATTGCACTCATCAACTGTAGAATTACTGTCATCCAGGCTATCAACATCAAAAAGGCAATTATCCAAGGTCAAAGGCTGTTCAACATTTTTCATACCAGGATTATTCTTGGATTTTGGGGGAAACGTGAGAGGCTTAATATTGTTTTGGTTTTCCAGAACAGTAAGGCCCTTGATGAAGGAATAAAGGTCATGCAAATCTGTGCTGTCAGCAGCAATGTGAATTCCAGGAAGTGTATTATAGGTACTAACAATCAGTTCATGGCAAGTATCATAACTTTTGTTCTTAAAACCTGATACCAGATCAAGCATCCCGTTGAACCCAAGGAAAAGAATAGCAGAAATCTCACCATCAATCAGCATGCTCTCCTTGCAAATAAGTAGATTATGCACTTCTTGATTTTTGATGCATGATAACACAGTCTGAACTGCCTTATTGGGTGCCACTAAACCGGCTCCAGCATAACCAAGACCACTTAGCTCAGGGTACCATCCAGGTCGATTATCAAGGTTCTGATTGCTTGTCTGCAGGTTGCTCACAGTGATATTGACAGATTTTTGAATTCTGGGAAGAGCTTCCTGAAAAAGGCTTAAACATTAGTCAATCATATCATAGTAGTTGTCAAAATATTAGTATTACTAAAAAAGTATCTCTAAGGCTTACACTGGTAAGACCAGTGATCTGAAATCGGGAATATATACTAGACTAGCCCAAAACCTAATGTTTTGTCAAGACATCCAAGTTTTTACCAAACTAACTAATAGTAAAAACGGGACTTATCAGACCCTGTAAACAGGGAAGCCTTAGAGATTTCATAAAAAATTAAAGAACATGATAAACTAAATAAACCATAAAAAGTTACAACCTAGGGTTGCTTTTATAAATAAGAATTATTATTACAATGCAAAGAGCTAAATAGTCAAGAAATATTTATATGACATGTAACATGTGGAAAGAACAAACTAAGCCTAATGACTTAACCACAAAGAATAAAAGATCAGTTATTACTTTATGCATCCAAACCAAAAAAAAATATCATTAATAATTCTAAAGAGGAATACCTATGGCTATAATGCACAAAGATATGCCAGAAATACTAAATAAACTGTACATAACAGCAAACACAATTATATTCCAGATAACCTTATAAACAGTAAAAGACAAGAGTAGATATTGAAGGAGTTCAGCATATTCCATAGTACTCCAATAGTGGAACCAAGTGTTGCTATATTTTAGAGGATAAAAATGCTTACCAAGCATATTGTTCAAAACAATATTATAATAACAGTGTGTTCATAAGCTTGCAAAAACATGAAGACATCATGCCTAAAACACCAAGTATGGGAGAAGGAGTTCGGTTACCTGCAGCAAAAAAGCATACATTAGCCTAAGAAGGGTAATAATGCCTATGCTAGCAGGTAAGCAATGAACAACCTTGGCCTTTCGGCCCTTTACCCACAAATTAAAAGAAATAAACAATACCATAAGTAAATTATACCATAAATAATCTTGAATAGATAACAAAGGAATCCCATAGTAACAAAACAGCAATAAAAAAGAAGTAGAAGAACAGCTTGCCCCTGGAAGTTAAATTGCTAAGCTAACAGCTAATAAAGCAGAATTATGTACATAATCATAACCTTATCATTTCAGGGATTGTTCGTGTACCACTAATTACACATGAATTAGACACGCTCTATTACAGGTAAAACCATGGCGGCTAAGTTAAAACATAGGAACCAATTCAATGCTAATGGCAATACACAGATCAGGGTGCTCTAATAGCAGATCTAGCCAGCAAGTAAATATCACCATTAAAGTTAGCTAAGCATAAAATATTACAAATAATGAGGATGTCCTATAATGTAGAACAGAGGGGCTAACTTAAATCATTAACCAGTCACACAGGACTACAATCAACCGACAAATAACACATGAAATATTAGGAATAGTACTAACAGAACCATTAATACCATAAGGGAGTCTTAGATAAACCAGAATTACTCTATCTTTGGGCAAGGATTTATTAACAATCTACATCAACAACAGCAGCCAAACTTTAAGATCATTAAAGACAATTACTAAACCAAGAGTATACATGCCAAGGATCAATTCAAAGTGAGTAGACCGGCATTTAAAGACTCTTTAAAAATTCAAGTGTAGTGCAATGCAACCCAGCAAATGCCAGCATTAATGCAAAAATGTTCAAAAGATAAGATGCAATAATGAGAATCTAAGCCTAAAATGAGACCTGATTCGGCTGGATCTCCTCATCATCAGTGTCAAAATCCTCATCAGACAGGGGTACCACATCAATATTGCTAGGAGCTTCAGAAATTTTCAGAGTTTTGCTACCCTGCTCCGGCCCTGGTATGAATCTTTTGATGCCAGGGTCATTCTTATCCCTATTAGGATCCAAACCGTGCTGCTTGCAAAGCTCAATAAGCTGAGCCTTAGTAGGCTGAGTGCTTCCATGCTCTAACCCATTTCTTCTCAGGAATTCAGTAAGCTTGGCCCTGGTCAGACCCTTGTTCTGAGCGCCCTCAGGTCTGCCAGCTTTGGACATGGCAAAGGCAAAGATGGGAACACCCCAGCAATACCTCTATTTATACAGGTCGGCCATCACATAAACAGGTTTAAGCCTAAAATCACATTTAAGACTAATTTAAACCTAATCAACTGCTGTATTAGAAGATTCGTTGAATTAGTAGAATGATTTCATTACCTGGATCTGATTATCATGGTGCACGCTCAAGCCATCCAGTAGACAGAGTGTACTTCACCGTAAAAAACAGTTACAATCAGTTTTGCATATCAATTGAATCGAGAGCGGCGGAATCGTCATATCGCCTAGAACTCCAGAAGACTAGGGTTCGTTCCCTCAGTATTAGGTTACGATCAAGATATCTTTGACTTGTAAGCCTCCCATTTTCGCCGAATATACCAAATTTAACAAGTTCATTCCATTCAAAATAATCATAAACCATTGAAACGAATATAACAACTTTATATTAGTGCCAAATTAAAGACCAATATATACCATCAAGTGGTGTAGTGGGTTAACAACTTATCCACATATAGACTAGTAGGGTCATGTATTCTGAGAGAAAATACAAAATAATAAGTGTATTGGACCAATCCCGCCATATCATAACCCTCGGACCAAAAACATCAACTCGGCCGACCGCGCCACCCTGAGATCAAGTCACCAAATGCATGACTACTCTACCACAATATCTTAGGTGAACTCAGATGATGATGAACACCATTGCATACAGTACACCAAAGGGAACCAGATAAAAACTATACCATACTTCAAGAAGTTGATTACTTTTAAAGGACCACCTACATAGGTAAGTTGGGATCCAGGCTTCCTAACATTACAAGTTAAAATTTAATCTGGTCATTTACCCTTAGAGAACCATAAAATGAAAATAAGCGTCATTGCTACTAAACCATAGAATCCAAGAATACAACATCACATGAAGCTCAAGATTACCAAGGCCATAGGCAGGAAAAGGATGGCCAGTAAGTATAAAATCAGGACATTATCTCTTCAATAGTCAATCATTATCAAGACAAACCCTAAACTTCGTATATATATATATATATATATATATATATATATATATATATATATATATATATATATATATATATATATATATATATATATATATATATATATATATATATATATATATATATATATATATACAAGTTTTTGTACTATAAATGGGTCTATGAATTATGGTTTACGAAATATGGGAACAAAATTCAAGATTAAGAATGGCAGGAATGGCAACATGCATCCAGTCCAAAGTCATGAAGTTTTAAGCTAAACCCTTTGCCCGATGGCCATTCAATGCAGCTGATCATTCTCTATTAGAATGGAGACTTGCAATTAGATTTCATCTGATGACTCTACGATAACGAAGCAAACTCTGCCCATTTTTTGTGAAGGGTGTCCCCACTTTTTTCAGCGTGCAACGTGTCTTTGGCTCAGCGAAGTTAAATTGCATGTCCTCTAACAATGAGCATAGATATTTGGTGATAAATCTACATGCATCCACATTCCTCAGTGATAAACAAACTCTTTGATAAATATTTTGTTCCCTACTTATCAACTTCATTTATTTTCTTATTCTTGATGCATATCCAATTTTATTGGAGGCAAATTCAAAAGTGGTATCAAATGTACAAACAACTATTTGTAGTTGAAAGGTGCATTTTTGTACTATAAATGGGCCTATGAACTATAGTTTACGAACACCTGGGAATAAAATCCTCTACTTACATTGACATGCGTTGTAGGGCCCCAAAATATCATGCCTTGCAATTTTAGCAATGCTCTAATCCTTTACTTTATGATTACTCTACAATTGGTCTTCTCAACCAATTCGCTTCGCCATTATGCTTTTGATACCTCAAGCTTTGCCATACACCAATAATTCAATCCTCCCATCATCTACCATATCGTGTTCATCTCAAGATGGTGGTCCCATTAGACATGCTCTTAATACACTCTTAGCCCCAATGAACTGTGGTCGTAACTATAACGGTTAACGAAATCCTTTGCCAGGTAAGTTTCGACCTGCACGAAAGGCGTTAGAATCTGGGCACTGTCTCATAGAGAGTCTCGGTGAAATACACATGCCATATTAGCACAAACGAAGCAACAAGTACAGTATCCATATGTTTATAAATTGAATTGGTTTTTAACATCCACAGCGACCAAAAGTCTATCGGACATGTTAGAGCTTAACCAACATCCGACAATTACGAACACAAATGTCAATATTCAATTTGTGAGAACATACTTTGAAATGTAACATGTAAGGCAATAAACACCCTAACACGAGGCATTAGGCAAAAATTTCAAAGGAGAATGCCAATTAATACAATAGACATGAGCTGAGCCATTAGGCAAAAATTGCAAAGGAAGACATCAATTAATACAATAGAGATGAGCTCTGGCTTCAAAATGACTTTTGTTGATGAGTCAACGTAGGTGGACAGACACCTACGACAATCAACAATCTTATCTTTTAAAAGAGAAACTTGCACCATAACAGCTAGACAAACTCACATACTATCAACAGAATCTAGAAAAAGGATCATAAGTTGCTTCTATGCAACCCAAGGACAAATTAACCACATCACCCAAAAGACACAATCCACATATGTACATAATGTGCTAGAATCCTAAAATTGTATAGACATTTGAACATGAATACAAAAAGTTGATATGTTGGGCCCAATTTGAGCATTTCACCTTGTACATTTTGAATCTCTTGCCAATATTCGTTAGGAGACTTTGAAAGAATGGATATCCGCGCTTCTTTCCTCCATTTAAATGATCAAGAATGTATCTTGCGGACAACAAGTACACAGCTGCATCAACAGCTTCTCTTGGTGGTCCTACATTTATGATGGTCTAGTTGGGGATTTCAATAAAGTTTTTGATCGTCACTCTATTCTAAGCTACTCCTAATAGGCATCCAAATATAGAGGCATAAAGATATCAATAAAAGAAAACAAAATATCCTTTTTCATATTAATTTGGCTTGGCAATATTGTTACCTAAATTAACTAGAGCATCAAACCCCAAGAGTGACTTGAAAATTCCAAAGGGTTGAACCTTCCAAGTTTTTGTACTATGAGTAGTTGCATTATGAGTGGTTGTACCATGAATGATATTAGGCAGGACCCAACAGTCACACAACAAAGCAATGTTAGGGTGGTGAGTACATTACTTCCTATGTTCGAAAGAATGGTCGCCGCAAATATTTCTTTGGTTCTGGACCTTTGATATTAAGGGCAGTGCGAGTGTCTAATATTTGCGTAAATTTCAAATGTGATCAAAACATTCTTCAACCTGTGGAAACTGAACCCCCTATATATGTCCTATAATACTTCAACAGAGTGTATTGTTCTACATTTATAGTGTACTTGATGAATTGTGTCACTTTGGAACATCTGATTACATGGTGTGAGAATATCTTGCTTTGGAGAAAGAGCAGTTTTGTGTGAAGTACTTATTATTTGCAAACGTAGCACTGAATCTTTAATTGAATGCTCTAAGTGAGCAAAGAGTTAGACGTTAGAAATGTTCCCTTTTTCTCTTATACAATGTTGAACATTCAACCATCCAATTAGTTAGCCCCTTGAACACTGTCTTGTTTCAATCTTCATGGTAGATTTATCTTTCCTGGGAAGTACGTCCCTGTTCGACGGGAACATAGTTGACTAGTCCCCTTGTAATTTACACCTTGATCTTCTGTTACTTGTAAATTTACTTGTCGGATTAGAGAGCAAGGTAAAATAGATTACACAAAGACATCAAGGAAAAAATGCTTGTATTGGAATTATAGCTGCAGGTGTGAATATACCCTTGAAGCTCCAGTCTCAAGGGGGTACTTTGGTTGTGAGATAAACCTCTGGACATGAAAATTGAAGTATCAAAACTTTCACTTATTCGAACAACATTTCTTCTACCCTCGATAACACATAGCAGCCCATTAGCACTGCTATGCTCTAAGGGATATTGTGTGATGCCATTTAAAAGACAATGGTGATTACGAGCAAGTTCCCTCAGATAAACCAGGTTGTGAAAATGACCCTCTTTTCTTTTTGCCCAAACCACACAACCTGCTTTTCTATAAAAGGAGAACCAAACTGTTAAAATCCAGCATTGTGATAACGCCATTAAATGTTTACTTTCTTTATGCAATAGGAGAATCCATTAACGATGCAAACAGGTTTGGCTCCCTAGCGGATAAAGATCATTTAGTTGAAATGCCTAATATAGCTAGAACTGTTGAGCTTGTCATAATTCCAATAAATCCTAGAAAATTTGGTCATATGGCATGTTTTCTTCACGCAAGCATTAGAATTGTGTGAAGTGGACTCCATATGGGAGGTTGCAATTTTTTACAAAACTTGTCCAAAATATATCAATTAACACCTCCATGACAAATTATCAGATTAAGGTTGCAATACAATGATTTGAAGAGGTTGCAGTCTCCATGAGTTCTTGGATGAATTAAAGCTTTAACAAAGAATTAAAACTTTAAAGAATTAAAACTTCATAGCATGATACAACTTTAGAGAATTAAAAAATACAACTGCCTGTTAGGATCATTATGAAATCACAACCATTTAAAGAGGTTGTATCATGTTATGGTTGTGATTCCTTATTGATCCTAATAGCCATAGCAAGATAATTTATTTAGTAGAAAACACGAATTACAACATGAGCACAACGAAGTAGCATTTATTTAGTAGAAAATATAAATTATGACACAAGCACAACCAACCATGATGCGATCAAATAATATAAGACATATAATATCTGAGAATATACATAAGTTAACTTAGCATTCAAATAAGTATGTACATTGAATTAATTCTCTATTGAAGTACAATGCAGCATAGTGCATCCACACGAATTATTTTGAAAGCCAAGCTGGCTTGTCTAACACTGAGATGTGTATCCTGGTCTGCAACCTGCAGCCAAGTTGAGATTAAGGCCATCTCATAGTATCAACAAAACATGTATTGAGATATGTCCGCCTTATCGCCTTATCTCCTCTTACATCCTTCTTGAGCATTATACCCCAAAAGCTCTTCTGCTTGCTCGTTGGATAACATGCCATTAAAAAAATATGCAGAAAAACGGAAAAGGCTGGACCATACTTATGTTTTTGGGCAACCCCATGTAAGAAGATTTGCCATTACTGTAAAAATACCATGTGAACTTCTACAAACCGTGGCGGAAGACCAGTTTCATCTAAAGCAGAGGAGGCAGGCTTTGCAGCAAAATCAAGCTCAAGAGGCAAGTCTTCCAAATTCTACCCCATGTCATTTCTATGGTGCATCTGTGCAGAAAGTCTTCTCATATCACCTGCATTGAGACAATCAACAGGATATTAAAGTTTGCTACATTAAACAGCTGCCTTCACCAAGCATTTAGAGAGACCTATTGCAAGTTGAATACCCTGTCCTCTATTAAAAAATATCCCTCTGCAGACATTACACAGCTGACCTACTTGCCTTCACACTAGATATTCCTCTTCATTGCAGGAGAAGCATGCCTGTCCCAGACAGAAGATATGTTCTCATCAGATTAGACATACAACCTGAGATAGATATACTCATGAGAGATACTCCATTAAACAGTAGTTTCATCCAAAAATGTGCCTCAATTTTCTCTTTACTCCTGTTTTGGCTACCGGTAGGAACTGAATAGGCTGCAAAGAGAAACAAATGCCTTGTGATATTGTTGAGCAATGACTACAGGTTCTCAAATGGCATGTACCTTTGTAATAATGAGCTGGCTACGACGTCGTGTATAGATAGTGAACGAAGCACTAAGCAGGACAATAATTGTCACGAGCATGGCGTGATTTGGCTTCCCCAGAAGTTAAGTCATGCCTTCCTTGATACAAAAGAGAGAAATTGAAATAAGACCATTGCACATGCAGAAGCTGGATATTTTAATTCCAACCTGGTGAAAACCCGCTAGTGTAAGTCCAACTGTGATGCGAGCATGGAAAATGCAATCATCCTTTATGAAAAACCGTTGTCCCTCAAATAAAAAATACTGTTGTCCATGTTCTGTTTTAATATGCACGTAATCCCAGAGCGGCCTTGGGCTTCAGGAGGTATGATGAAGGCCTGCAAAATATATATTAAGTTGTTGCATTTTGCAGTATTCTTATCAGAAGCTAAGCCATGCATCAAAAAGCTTTACCTTCAAATGCCGTAACTGATGGACAAGAAACAAGACATTGGTTGAAAGAATCTCTTCCTGCTCATTTGTCCAAACATAAACCCACTGTCCAGTTTCTAGTTCACATGGAAATCGAAACCAGTTATGAACTCTTCCTTTGAATACGACCCAAGTAGTATACCAGAAAGTAGCTAGCCACCAAACAACAAAAAACACCTACACAAAATCATAGCCTTATTAGAAAATTAAAATAACATGCTTGTTCAAGACATGATCCAACCTTGCTGTTCAAATCGTAGGTCCCAAAAACAACACGATTTCCATAAAAGCACAGGTTACTAATGCTCCCAATCTGGCACTTGTTATATGTGTCGAACAATATCACCATGAATAGCGCAATCCAATGCAATGAGGTAATGCAACAAACAATATCTAAAACCAGTAATTCGAACTTCCTTTTCATCTCCAAGATCAAGTAAAGCTTCCTAGCAATTAACTTAACTGACAGGCTGAATGGGGTATTCTGGAAACCAAAGCAGAGAAGAACTACCATAGCTCAGAAACAGAACACAAAGATAGGTCCGGCATCTGTGATACTAGTGACATAGACATGGGAAGACGGGTCTTCAAGGCAGCTCTGAGGTCCAGTTGGATAACGCCCCATTTTCCAAATTCAAGCTAATATCAATGAACCCAGAACACATGCATAAGGAATCGCTGCCCAAATCAGTGCGCTGACTGACAAAAAATCTGGAAGAAAGAAAGAACAAAAAGGCTTACTTTGAGGGTCCAATTTACTGGGCGACCGCTTTACCACAGTAATGATCTTAGGTGGAGCAGTTTCGAGCAAAAGGGATGAAAGTCCGGCCTTATCCATGAGCAAAAACTGGAAATTGACCCGAAAATTCACGAGAAGCCGCAGAAAAACAGAGCTGCAGAGCAGAGTTTAGCCCCAAGCCCGCAGACGGACGAAGCAAATCAAGCTATGCTTCTACAGGTTCGGGTGAACAGGTTCTCCTTCTACATCTGCGAGTGCCAACAAACGGCGCTGCATCCAGTAGCATGGTTAAGCAATTAGATAATACCTTCACTTAAAAATGCAAACCTTAAAGCCTACACAAACCTGAAGTAATGTCCCTATCATCCAAAAAATCGACTGTTCGACAACATCATTTCCATTCGGCATCCAAGGAGCACTCGAAAAGCTGAATGACGTTAACAAATCAAATATGAGGTTTCAAAGTATTGCTATGGCAGCCTTGAAATGCAGAGCCGTGGCGGTTTTGGAGCAAGAGACGCAATGCCGAAGATACAGCAAAGAATTCGATTGCGGAATTCGATTGCATAAGCTTGGCTATGGCAGCTGGTTGTTGCGAGAGAGGAGCAATGCGCCAGTACAATTTGATAGGCAAAAAACTGGAATAAAGGGGAAATTTTTTGTACGAATTAAATTATGACGGCCATCTCATCAAAGCCTGATGTCTGCTCGTAGAGGTTTAGCGGTTAGCTTTGTATTTGTGTCATTTAATTTTTGCTGCCAACTTATAACAAGGCATTAATTACACTAAATAAATTATTGAAGGAAAATGCCCTAATTTTAAGGATGGACGGTCTACATAAAATGCCCCAATTGAATCCCTAGATCTAACGGGCCACATCAAAAGCCCCAAATAAAGGGGGCTGCTTGGGGTTGATTGAAGTGTCACCATTTCGACCGTCCATCTCAGAGATGGACGGCCGAGATCAAGTTTTACCAGCAACTTCCTTGCACCTTCCTTAACCTTAAAATCAAGGGCCACGATTTCTCACGTGCCCGATCGACGGCCCAGGGATGGGGTGCATGCCCCATCCATGCCCCATGCATGCCCCCCCATCAAATCCAAGGGCTATTGTCGTGCCACCTCAAGAAATCGACGGCCAGGATGAATCTCTACACAACTTTCACCCCCCCATAGGACCCATAATATAATAGTATATATATAATAGATATATATATATTTTTTAAATTCAAATTTAGCGTCTGCTTGAAACCTTCCGTTGCAGACGACGCGAAAGTTTTTTTCAGACGCTTAAACAGAAGATTTCGCGACGCCGAACCAAAAAAAAAAAAATTTCACAGACGCTGGTTTTTTTCTTGCCGGCGACGCGAAAAAAATTCGGCGTGACGCTTTCGAAGCTTTCGGCGACGCCGAAATTTTTTTTCCTACGGCGAGGTTTTTATACGTTAAATACGTATTTTATTAAAAAATACGTATTTTTTGACTTTATACGTCAGGAATTTTAATTTTGTACGTATAGAACCTATCCCTGAGTCCTTGTGACTATTTTTTGTAAAGCTTTTTCATTAATGACAGATTTTCATTAATGACAGAACTCTTCTCTACAGCTGTGTTGACTATTTTTTTTGCTTTAAATGTTCTCTTAGTTTCCACTGTTCGTTTAGTTAACTGAATAGTTTCTATCCTTTTCTGTACAGATATAAGAAACATGTTTGGTATTTAGTTTGCAACTCAAGTTTTTGGTATTTAGTTTGCAACTCAAGTTAATGACAGTTTTTGTCATTCATTATAAAATGCAAAGTACAAAGCAAAGTATGCCTTTACTGAAATAGCATACCAAAACAAACATTAAAGCCAACAAGGAATTTCAAGGTGCAGAATTTATGACCTGCACACTAACAAAATATGGTAACCAGCAGCAAATAGGAAAATATGAGGTGGGTGGCTCGGGTTCAAAAGAAATAGAGTTCAGAAGAAACTGAAAAGAAAAACACAGAATTCCCTGAAGCAATAGTTAGTGGCCTTGCAAGAATCTTTGCACAAAGCAGAGCTTAATGAATTTTAGCCTCATATCAATTCAGGGACCTAATTTGGGGTCCATATATTGCTGTCATCAAAATCAGTTAAGATACTGTGAGGAATCTAAGAGCCATTCCATTTTCTGACCGGGTCAAAAAATGGTCAATGCCCCTGGCTGATTATGGTGAAAATTGTGGTGAAAACTGTGGTGAAAACTGTGGTGATATTGTGGTGATGCAAACGTTGTTTTTATATTTCAAATAATAAAAATACATATGGAAATCTACCATACCAGGTAGAATAGTAATTATATAAGCACACATGGAATACAGATTCATGGGCCTTTTAACAAAATTATCTAAAGATGTCTTAGATACATATCGATGAGCAAAATTTTTGGACCAAGTTTTTCTTTTTTCAAGTTCAGTTCTAGACCATTTCCTCCACACCCTGCATGGTTAAATCAGGGACCTCATTTTTTTTATTGAAGGCAAGGTGAAACTTAGTATTCATAATTTAAAGTTACATCATATAGTACACCACATAGGTATACTTAATATGGTTAATATAATTCAGCATCATACTTCTTATGAAATGAAGTATGCAGAAAAATCAGGGAAAACTATAACCCTGAGCTTCTAGTATTATCAAAATGCATTAGAGATATAATAATAGCTGTTTTGAAGAGGTTAATGATGACATACAGTTACTGGGCCTCAATCAGATCCTGCATTGTGAGATCTGTAACTCTTCTTCTTCCAAGTATGTTCAAGAGCAGATCAAGTTTTTCTGCTGAATAGATGGTGAAATCCAACAACACTAAAACATGAGCTTCTCGTTTCTGCTCCCACCTATGATACAGATTCATAAAGTATTTTCTCAGGTTGTTGTGTCTCCATGCATCTGGCCTGTTGAGCACTTTTTTAATGGCTGAAGCATGGATCATTTCCTGCTTTAGTTGGATGAACATATCCTCTTGTTCACTCTTGGAGAGAGCTGCGAACTCATCATCAGAATCATACGCCACCCCCAGATCCCTGTCGGCTGCACCAATTCTGTTAAGTCTCCTGACTGCATCTGTGTAAAACAACATCATTAGTAACTAGTAATGGTGCCCAGCGTTGCTGGGCAAATGTTGGGAACATTTGTGGATGGAAACCTATTCAGCTCAGACTCATTAACCAAGTCCATCATATCTAGGCTATAAGAGGTTTTTGTGCATTTTATAACCTTCCCTTTGCTCTATCCTGCATATCCTTTTTTCCTTATTTTCTTACACACTTTCTTTTTTCCCTTTTCTTATTTTTCCTGCACATTTATTTTTCTCCTTCTCTCTCTTTTTTTTTTCTTTTCTTTTTTACCCTCTTCTCCCTCCTCTTTTCCTTCCTTTTCTTCTTCTCATTTTTCCCTTTCCCTTTCCCTTTTTTGACGTCTTTTTTCCTTCCCTTTTCACCTTTCTCCACCCTTCCCATTTTTCTCATGCTCCTTTTTCCCTTTCCTTTTGCTTTTCTCTTTCCCCTTCCCTTTTCTCATGCCCTTTTTGCATTCCCTTTTCCCCACATTTTTTTTATGTTTTTCTTCCTCTCCTCACCCTCTTCTTCTTTATCTCATGTCTCTTTTTTCCCATTTTCTTCTTCCTTTTTTCTCATGCCTTTTTTCCTTTCCTCCCCCCCTTTCCGCCTCCCTTTTTCTTTTTCCCTTTCCTTCTTTTTTCATCATTTCCCCACCCTTTCCCTTTTTCCCGTGCCCTTTTCCTCTTTCCTTCCCCCCTTCCCTTTCCCTTTCCCTTTCCCTTTCCATTTCCCTTTCCCTTTCCTTTTTCCTTTTCCCTTTTTCCCATGTATTTTTCCATTCCTTTTTTTCCACTTTTTTTTACTTGCCTTTTCTTCCGCCTTTCCCTACCCTCTTCCCCTTTTCCCCATCCCTATTCCTCTTTTTTTCTTTTTCTTTTCCCTTTCCCCATGCTCTTTTTCCCTTTATTTTTACCCTTTCCTCACCCTTTCCCTCTTCCAGTTTTTTCTGTGCCCTTTTTCCCTTCCTCTTTTCCATTTAACCTCCTTATTCCTCGTGTTCTTTTTTCTTTCCCCTTTCCCCTTTCGCCTCCCATTTCCTTTTTCCTTTTCCTTCTTTTTTTCATCCTTTTCTCTTTTTCCATGCCCTTTTCCTCTTTTCTTTCCACCCTTTTTTTTTCCTTCTCTCTTTTCCTTTCCATTTTCCCACACCTTTTTCCATTCCATTTTTTCCACCTTTTTCACATGCCCTTTTTCCTCCTTTTCCCACCCTCTTCCCCTTTTCCCTTTTCCTCTTTTCCTATTCCATGTTTTCTGTTCTCTTTTTGCTTTTCGTTTTTCCCTTTTCCCTTTTTCCATCTCTTTTTCCCTTTCTTTTTTTCCTTTCCTCACCCTTTTCCTCTTCTCGTGCCACTTTCTCCTTCCTCTCTCATTTCCCTCTCCCTTTTCCTCATGCCCTTTTCCCTTTTTTGCCTCCTTTTTCCTTTTTGGGTGCATTGTGGTGCCATATGTGGTGTGGCATGTGGCACCATAATGGTGCCATATGCCACACCACATGTGGTGCCTATGACGCCATTTGTGGTGCAAAGTTTGTCATGATGGAATTTGTGGTGTGTAAAGTGGTGCGTGTTGTGTCATGTGGTACTAACCTTGGATTACTTTCCAGTTGAATTCAATAGGACACTGGGAGAATGGATCAACTCTACAAGATCAGAAGTGATTCAGTGTAAGACAAAGTTGCAAACTTGTGATCAAAGCCTGCAGGTGCTACAAATGAAGGTTCAGCACCTTGAGTTCCAGACCAAGAAGATGAATAAAGATTTAAAAAAATGGAAAGGAATGATTAAGGATAAACCAAGTCATGCAGACGGTATTCGGGCTATATGCTAAGATACAGAGGCTGAGCTCAAGGAACTATTACTAGACCTTGAGCAGACAAAAATCAAGGAGCTTAATCTGCTGTCAGCCAGGGAAGCAGACACAACAGCATTGAAAGTGCTGGAACCAAGGTTAGAGAGGTTTCTGTCTTGCAAGGACCGTCTTTCTTTATTTGTCTTGGATCCACTACTTAGGGGCATGGAAAAAACGTAAGAGAAAATGAAAGGAAAGGGGAAAAGGAAAGGGAAAAATGGGAAGGGCGGGAAAAAGGTGAAAAGGGAAGAGAAGAAGCCTATCAGAAAAAGGGGAATGGGAAAGGAAAGGGTAAGGGAAAGGGAAAAAGGAGAAGGGGAAAGGGAAGGGGAAGGAAAAGGGAAGGGAAGGGGAGGGAGAAGGGGGCTAAAAAAAAGAAAAAGAGGAGAAGGGAAAAAGATAACATGTGAGAAAAATAAGAAAAAAAGAAAAAAGGAAATTGTGTAGGATAATGAGGAAAAAGAAGAAACACAGAATAGAGCAAAAACCAAAGGAAAGGGAAAGGATATTGAATGCACAAAAACCTTTTATAGCTCAGCAACACTGGGCTTGGTTTCTATTATATGATTTATGAAAAGAAGTCTAGGCTGAATAGGTTTCCGTCCACATAGGCTCCCAAATTATGCCTAGCAACGCTGGGCACTATTACTAGTTGGATTTAATGGCATATAATTTCTTTGACTTGGTTTCCCTAGCCTTTGGCAAATATCACATGTTTTAGCAGCTAAATAAGAATCCTTGAATAGTGTGGGCCACCAGAGCCCAGCTTGTAAGATTTTTCTTGCTGTTAATTCAGCGGAGAAGTGTCCACCACTTATACCTTGGTGGGCTTCATTGATCAACTCATGGGTCTCATGTGGTAAAACACATCGGCAGAGAACATAATTCTTGCCTTTCTTATATAATTGGCCCGAAATTAAGGTATAAGGTGAAATTCTTTTAAGAAAATCACGTTTTTGTACAATATCCATATTTTCTGGAAATTTTCCAGAGGTAAGATACTCTGCAATTCCTGCGTACCAAGGTGGAATAGCATTAACATGGAACAACTTTACATCTGGTAAATCATCTGAAATTCCAACCGGTGGTTCTCCATTTGACAATCGAGATAGATGATCTGGTATTTTGTGCGCAGATCCTGGTTTAAGCACTATTTTGAAATTGAATTCTTGTAAAATAAGGAGCCACCTTGTAATTCGACCATTTACACAAGGTTTGTTAATCAGGTATAGTAAGGCTTGATGATCCACATAAAAGGTAAATTGATTTCCCAAAAGATAATGCCGAAACTTTTGCACGGCAAAGACCATTGCCAAAGCTTCTCTTTCAGTTGTTGAATAATTTTTCTCTGCTCTATTCAATTGCTTGCTTGCATAATGGATGGGTTGATTACGATTAGAATCTTGTTGCTGAGATAATACTACACCTACTGTAGTTTTAGATGCATCAGTATGCACATGGAACTCTTTGTTCCAATCAGGTGCAATTAATATAGGTGCAATAGCTAAAAGAGTCTTCAACTTGTTGAATGCATCATCACATTCTTTTGTCCATTAAAATCAAATTGGTCACTTGTAAGTCTATTCAAGGGAGTTGCAGTCTCAGCAGTCCCATTGACAAATTTTCTGTAATTTATTTTTCCAAGAAATCTTTTTAATTGAGTTACGTTGTTGGGAGGAGGCATTTCAAGTATGACCTTGACTTTATCTGGATGCTGCCTAGTGGCGTGACGTTAAAACTACTATCTACTATCCTTACAAACAACATGTCCCAAAAGGATTCCATGATCAACTAAGAAAATACATTTGTCAGGGTTTAATGATATCCCATAGTTACGACATCTTTGAAAACATTTTTATAACTTCTATAAGTGATCAGACCAGTTACTAAATACTATAAAGTCATCCATAAAATCACCTATGTATTCCTTAAAAATTTGGAGCGTGGCTCTTTGAAAAATGGCTGGTGCATTGGTAAGCCCGAAGGGCATTACTCTGTAAGCAAATGTACCAAATTGTGTAATAAAAGTAGTTTTGATTTGGTCATCTGGATGTATTCTAATTTGGTTATACCCACTGAAACCATCCATGAAAGAATAACATTCATGGGTGTAAATATGGTAATGCTACCCAAAAAAGCGCGAAAGTACATAGCACCTATGACTAAGAAAAAATGTGTCATAACTTGACCTCCACAATTTGTACGCTCCTCCACGAGATCTCTATCATCGCTCCTTGCCTTCCTACATCATATATATTATTTTTTAAGTAACAACTCTAAGGTCGTTGAAGAGAAATGTCTTCAAGCGAAGCACCTAAAGCACTTGTCCGGATGGTGCGTTTTGGGTAGCATTACCATCATGTCCAGCTACATTTTCAAGCACTCTGTAAAAGGTAATGGAAAATGACCCTTTTCCGTAACTTCATTGAGTTTACGGAAGTCAACGCAAACTCGTAGCTTCCCATTTTTCTTTTTAACAATTACTATGGGAGATACCCATTCACTGTTATTTACTTCAAATGTAAATCCAGCTTGTAACAAATTCTCAATTTCAGCTTTGACATTAAGTGCATAATTGGGATTTAATCTATAACATTTTTGGTAAACAGGATTAGCATTGGGTACCAAAGGCATTCTCATTTGGAAAACTTGTGGATCTATTCCACGCAAATCCCCATAACTCCAAGCAAAGATATCTCTAAATTCCTGTAATAGTGCAGTTGCTTGAAGGAGTATGGGAGGTGGTATATTTGCTCCTACTCGTATGAGTTTTTCTTCCTGATTATTTCCCAAATTAATCTCTTGTAATTGTGGTGTTCCTAAATAAGGAATTACAGAATTATTCTTGACAATATGAGCAGATCTAGGTTGCAAATTAGATTGTCCATTTTGTATTTCAGAAAAGTTTTTGGGATACTCAATATTTGGCTCAATCATAAAGCAATCTAGAGTATCTATTTCTGCATAAATGTTGTAGAAATCCTTCTTCATACTCATCATAAATACCTTCTTCTTCTCCTTCTTCATCAAAGAATATCTGCTCATCTTCCAAAATGGTTGTTGCACCAGTTGGTAAGTCAATCTTAGTGACAAGTCCTTGTCTTGATAAAGTCAAAGTATTTGAGGACCAATCATGGATTACTTTTGCAGCTCTTAACCAAGGTCTACCCAATAATAATTGGTAATCTATACTCTGTGATTGAGTATCCAAAACCACAAAGTCTTGCTGAAATTGCATATCACCAATTATAAAAGGTACATTTCTTAAAATACCAAGAGGTTCTACCTTTCGATGATCTGCTATTCTTACATCGAATGGGGCCTTTTGGAGTTCTGTCATTTTCAATTTCTTTCTCAAAGAGTTTGTCATGATATTGACACCAGCTCCTCCATCAACAATAACCTTTTGAACTTCAACATCTTTAATATGTAGCACAATAACAGGGGGTTAGTTTTAGATTTTTATACGCTTTTTCACATGGTTTTTCTATGATTTCGTTGTTGTATTCGTTGAGGTGTACTAAATAGTATTTCTAGAGTGCACCCTTTATGGGCCGTTGATTTTCGTTGGTTGGAACAATCCGAGGGTTGTTATCTTTCTCTGCATGTGTTTGTGCATGAACACTGCGCATGTGTATGCATGTGCATGTGCACATGCATGTGCATGTGCATGTTCATGTGCATGTGCATGTATATGCATGTGCATGTGTATTGTGCATGTGCATGTGCATGTGCAAGTGCAAGTGCAAGTGCAAGTGCAAGTGCAAGTGCAAGTGCAAGTGCAAGTGCAAGTGCATGTGCATGTGTGCATGTGTGTGCATGTGTGCATATGCATGTGTACTTGCCCTCTTTGATTCTTATTGCCGGAGTGGATTTTACTTCCACGAGATGGATTTTTTGCTCACACTTACAAAGGTATTTGTTTTTTAATGTTTCTTCAGTTAGCATAATGTTTTCTTTTACAAGGTATTGGTTTCCTGATTCTACAATGTAGTGCTGCAAAATCCCCTTTTGTTTCCTTCCTAATATTTATTTGCGCAGATTCAAGTTTAGGGCCCTCTGTTTCCTTCCAACTCTTGGATATTCACGGCTGCGGATTGTTCATAGCAGCCAGCCTTTAGCTTCAATCAACAAATGGATTCTTATGCACACAACAGGCGGATTATTCCACGCCCTTTTCCATGTCACGCAAATCAGTCAAACAGTAGCCACAAGAATGCATTTATATTGTAGGTTTGGAACTTTAATCGAACCATAAGGTGAATCATGCATTACCTTTAAGCTAGAGATGGAGCATCCAAAATCATATGGATTGATAAACAATGGTGTCATTGTGAAAGAGAAATAGTTGTAGCGGAAGTAACAATATGTAGCATAAATAACAGGGGGTTTTCTTTGTGTTGCAAACTTTATGACTTTCAGAATAATGGGATCAATCTGCTCTATCTTTATGGTAACTTTTACTTATGTTCTATTTGTTTTATTGTGATCAAATTCAAAAGCTATAGGTGATGAAAGCCTCAAATGAATTCTAGTTTTTTCCTGGTTTGAATTCTAAAATTTTTGTCACACCGGGGGGGGGGGTGACGTCCCTAAGGCCCCGAAGGGGCCAAAAAAATGTTTTGGCAACACAAACCATTAACATCCAACATATAAAAATTAAATCCCCAACACATAACAACCATTGACATTAACAACCAACATATAACTACCATTGACATTAATTAACACAACCATTGGGTCCAACACATTTAAATTAAAATCCCCCTTAAACCCCCTTTGGTTTGGGTGCATATTCACAAGGGGGTGACGTAGGGCAGCGAGAGCCCTCATAATTGTATTTTGCACGTACGAAATCAACACCATATAGTATTCCACTTGAAATCTTACAGTATTTTGCGAATCTTGTTATACAGTATAGCAAATTTTGTACTTGCATACCCCACAAACGAGGAACTTTACGTACGGTATAGATTAAGGAATAAGGGGTGAATATGCCTATCCAACAGCTCTCGTTGCCCGGAGTCACCCCCCGTGTGAATATGCACCCAAACCAAAGGGGGTTTAAGGGGGATTTTAATTTAAATGTGTTGGACCCAATGGTTGTGTTAATTAATGTCAATGGTCACTATAACTACAGGATTTTGTTTGTCAAAGGATTGTGTCTTGAAGGTAGAAATTGTGTCCTTGGTCTGAAACATTTCCTCATATATACCAATGCTAGGCAAATATCGTGCCAGCATACTCAATGGTAACGGGATTGGAGTATTTTGAATAACTTGGTTAAGTTTAGATATTTCCATATCTTGATTATCAATATTTGTTTCAAATTCCTTGAAACCAGGCATATATTTTGCAACCACTTTCAAAGGTGTTGGAATCAGGATTTTTTGAATTTGAGCTTTAAGTAATTTCATATCATTCAACACTTGGTCTTCCAAAGGTTCATTTTGATCATTTTGAGGACTTTTATATTGCAAATCATTGATTTGATCCTTGACAAAATCAAACGTTTCCTTTTCTTTCTCAATTCCAGGATACTTGTTTGATTTTATCTTTTGAGAACTTGTTGAAATTTCAGGTATTTCTAAGCCCTCTTTCCTTGCTCTATTACGTGTTACGTGTTACAACATTCGCTTCTGTTGTATATTCAAGGCTAACCATTCTAGCCTCAGTAACTTTGTCTCTAACATCTTCCTTTGCACTGGTAAGTTTTTTCTTTCTTAGGCCTAGGGCATTGACGTGACAAATGACCCTTTTCTCCACAGTTCCAACACTCAATTATTCTACTCTTCTTATCCTTGTCATCTTGTGAAACTACGAAACTTTGAGTAGTTTCTTTTTCTTTCTTCTTATTAAAATAAGAATCTTTGGTATTATGATTATTTCTTTCACATATGTGACAATACATCTTTTCCAGATTTGTATAGCATTCCGTAGCATAGTGTCCAGGCTTAGAACACCTAGTACACCAGATAAAACTTCTCTTTTGCTCTCTTTTAGCTAGTTTTTTCATTTCTTCTTCCATTGTCTGTAATTTATTTTGTATTTCTATCACGCCTTTGAATTCTTGGACATCTTCTTATGTGCCAAAGAATCCAGTTCAGATTTATTGTGTTTCTCATTGCCAAAAATTGCACTAAGTTCAACAGCTCTCTTAGCTGCTGCTTCCAAAGTATCTGGACCATCAAGTTCCAATTGTTGCTTCATTTTAGTAGGAAAACCTTGTACAAACCACGTTACTAAATCATCTTGATGTGGTTTAGGATCTAGCTTACTAGCTAGTTTTGTGATTCTTAAAGCAAAGGATCTGGGATTTCCTCCAGGTTTTATCTGTGCAGACTTAAGATCCTCCTTAATTTCCTTTTTGGTGGGAGTTATTTGGAAGATTTCTAAAAACTTTTATTTTAATTCCTTCCAAGTATTAATCCCATCCATGTTTTCATAAATCCAAATAGCTGTTTCCCCTTCCAAAGTGGTAGGAAAAACCACTAATCGTAAATCATCAGTTTCCTGATTATTTACTATGCTTATATTTTCAAATTGCCTAACGTGAGTTTTAGCATTAGTTTCAGAAGTCTTTCCTGATCCAAACTTTGGATAGGGTATGAAATTCTTTGAAGAACTCATGGTATATAATGCGCCAATATCTGGAAAAATATCAGATGGCCTTTCAAGAGCAAGTTTTTTCTGCTCTCTTTTCTCTCGTCTCACAGTTCTATCAAGTTCTTCTTTTTGTCTAATTTCCTCTCTCTTTCTCCGTTCCTTGCTAGACTTTTATACATAAATGCCTTCAAGCATCATTAACAATGCTTACTGATCTGATTAGAGGTGTTAGTCCTCAAAAAGCCTCTTCAAAAAGCCTCTAATAAATCAGACTGCGCAGACCAGCTTTGGGTTTAACCATAATAAGTAATGATATACTTGGATATTATGGACGAAATTTGGCCCTGTGATAGAGCACTAGTATATCCACTTACCTTCCAAATTTCAGAAAAAACTAAGAACGTTAACTTAGTCAAATTACTACTGTAACAGATCTGAAATTCAGCAAAAACAAGGACCAAATGTCCCGGCAACGGAACCAAAAATGTTCATTGTCTCTCACCCAGTGAATATTTAATCATCCAAAGCACAAATTTATGTCTTAGAAATAAGCTAAGAAAGAACTTGAATGCAATGATTCACATACCAGAGCATTTTCTAACCAAGCAGCGATTTTATCAATGCTAGATTCTCCAATCTCGAAGGTCTCCAGAGCAGTCATATTTGATACAAAGTGTTTTTGTCTTGAATCGATTGCCGGAATGGCAGAATAACGGCAAGCAGCGCTGCCCTAAAATGACCTTTCTTCCTTGAATAATGTTTTGTTCATATTATTATTAGTTACGAATGCTTTTTACTTAAATTTTAGTTGAAGTGCAAAAAGCAAGAGACATTCATACGTTGCAAATGAGATGACCAAAAGGCACTTTATTTCCAACAACGTCTAGTTTACAACAAAGCGTGAGGGATTTATATAGCCTTCCACAAAGTGTCTTTTCAAATCTTTCCATGTCATCTCCTAATGGTCTAAGGCATAAAATCCATTATTTTATATTCTACTACAACATTATTATGATAATTATATAGCATCTTCTAAGGTCTTCACTGGAACTGCATGGTACTGCTACCGGCTTCATGTCCTCTTTTGCGTTTAAAGTGCCCGCCATAATCCTCAACTTCTCGGTGTCACTTGCATCTTTGAGATCTTCATCGCCCTCATTATCAGGAGGAGCATAAATGCCACCTTTGAATGGCTTTGCAAAAGTTTGCTAAGTTTTCCGAGTGCAAATGCAACCACAAAAGTGGAGTATCTAGGGCAACGGGCAACTTCCCTCTCCAGAACTGTGTTTTGGCTTTGCCAATGGACTCAAAACGTCGACTTTGCCCTAGGGACCAAGTTTTGTGGTTAGAAGGTCACCGCTTCTTTAAGCACAGCCAAAACAGCAAGTGTCGAGCACACTCATGGTCAATTGGCCTAGGGCGTGGATGTTGAATCCTGCCATGCAGGGCGTAAGTGTTTGTTTCTTTTGCAAAATGGACCATGTAACTTGATCCCTAGGGTAGGACGACATGGCAAAGTCGAATCGTCATTCCGGAGCCTCTGCAATGCCCGAAGAACAAAGTGCTTTGGTTTCTACACGGGCTTTGGACCTTGTCGGAGCAAGGCTCTTGAATGGGAAATTCAACAGTCGGATAGGGGAACCGAGCTCCCGGAGGATGGCCATTAACATACGGCCCCCTCGGGGGATCCCTGCCAAGATCGACTGCCTCGGGTTTCAAGCAGATCACCAAGACTCAACCATCCAGAGCCATCCGGATAGCATGGACGCCGCCCGAGAACTAGGAGCAAGCCAATGATCTAGTATGTGGTTGATTTGATATGCAATGCCGGCTTCCCGACCGACATTAAGCCGAGTTTGCATCTTTTCTTAGCCTTACGGAACCTCTAGATCCCTAGATTTTAGCCTCTAGCGAACGAATCTAACCATGTATGTTATGTTATTTTAGTTCATTGGATGATATAGATAGATAGATAGATAGATACATTATTGTCCCTTGTACCCTGAGGCCCGTGGACTTATGTAGCATGGGCGAGCTCCCTTACGGGTGCTACTAGCACCCCTTGTGTATTGGGAAGGGGGGTAGAGACCCAGACCCTTTGTAGATGATGTTCCTAGAATAACCTCATTAGTACCCAGTAAATGCGGCCTGTGCATAGGAGGCCGTCTGGCTGTGGGCAGTGGGGTTAGACTGGCTGATAAGGAAGGCTTGTCTGGCTACAGTTGATCCCTCTGGTGCGTAGCAATAGCAGGGGAAGGTTGTGGGCTAGGTCTAATAGTTTGCCACTGAGTGTGGGCAAGGTATGGGCTCGACACGTCCTAGGTGATGCGTCGCCTCAGTGGGGTTCAAGTCGTAGACGAGCAATGGCTCTCTAGCTCTCCTGTAGTTGGCATGGACCTTCTAGAGGGGAGTGATCCCCTCCTACCTCATCGAGACTGGGGGATGCAACTCAAGAATAGTCCCTCTGACTATGCACCCGACAGGCCACGGTTACATTCCCAATACTTTTCACACTATCTGCAAAGCCTGCACAGGAGGGGCGGATGGAGTGGACTATTCAACGGCCATGTTCTTGTGCCAGTCAAATCCATTTGCCATGAATTCAATGACTTCTGGAGATCCCACGCCATCAGTCGACTCCCATGAGTCTGTGCCTTGGGTAGGATTTCCCTTCTTTGTGGTGTTATTGATATTGTTGTTCAGATGTTATAGTGAGCCACCCTTCGAGATGGATGTGTATCTTATGTGATGCCATGTGTCTATATTTTATGCACTTCCATAGCTAAGTAGATCCTGAGGGAGACAGGATGAATGACACGTCTATTCTTGCCCGTGGGGTTCTTGCCGACCATCAAGAACCCGATGATAGGTAGACGGCCTCGTGTTGACAGGTATGCACTGACAAGAGGGATGAACTCCAGTTCTATACGTGCGGAGCACCGTATACGAACATGGGACGTCACAATAGTATCAGAGCCATGACCTTTGTGGACCAAGATCGAGCACCGGCCATTTCCCAAGTAGCACTAACAGTCTAGATCTTCAGTCTTGAAGTTAAAATCCCAAGCATGAACCTCGAATAATGGGGAAATTTTTTTCCCATTGTAGTACAAAAGGTTAGATAAGATTATGTAGAAGTTGTGTGCATTAATTATAGTTAACTTTAGAAAACAATTTGCCAGTATGGACGTGAGTACTCACATCGTGTGCCCGGGACCATACTGAGAATTCCAGTCGGCCTTCGTGCACGTCGTGAGTATTCAACTATAGTTGACCAAGAATAGTGAGCTCAATAGGTAATCGAACAGAGTAAATCGGCTTAAAATCAAAATCTAAGCTAGAAAAATCCATTAGAATGCTAAGAAAACGAACAGAAGGAATAAATTAAAGGGCGTGAGCCCAGCACCCGACTAAGAATCTCAGTCGAGCCTTTGACACATGCCATGAGTAGTTGGAGTAAAATATCCTAAGGGAATCAGAGATTCCACTAAACACTTAAGCTCTAAATAGTTAGATAATATAACCCTCCTAGTAGAAACCCTAAAATCCCCAACCCTATAAATAGACCTCTTAGGGTATGCCATTTTGCATCCTTCCCTCTTAGTTATCTAGCTCCGGCCTGCAAGCCAATTTTAGGGCGCCAGTGAGGCGATCGAGGCAAAATAAAAAATGGCTCGCACTAAACAAACAGCAAGGGTGGTGGTAATGGAAGACGGATCGACAAGCATCCAGGTCCACACTATAGAATAAATGCACAAGCCAAGAAACGGAAGAGAAACGAAGATCCACAAAATCCCACAGATGGGCAAGAGGATCAACAAACACAGGAGGATCGAGAACAGAATCCTGAGATACAGGAACAGAGTGATCACGCAGAGGAGGACCAGGACGAGGGACCATCAAAGAAGGAGCGGAAGAAAGTTCCAGCTTGAAACCGATCACCAAAGTCTCCAATACGTCTTCACCCAAATATCTCAATCTAAGGCAAAGGAGATGGATGGAGTTCCTGGAAGAGTACGGGTTCGATATAGTGTACAGATGGGCAGACGAAGTGCACCAACCGGATATTGGAGGACATGTTGACAAACTATGTCTGGAATAAGCAGTCCAAGTGGGATGACTATATCCATTTGGCGGAGTTTGCATATAATAGTACCAAGCAGGATTCATCTCAAATGTCGCCATTTATTATCAATTATGGCTACTAATGCTTGATTCCAGATATATGGCACAACCCAGTATTCAAGGTAGAAGTTTCTCAACAGATGCTAGCTGACATGCAGCAGTTGGTCGAAGAAATCAGAAGATACTTTCTAGCAGCAAGAGATCAGATGAAGAGCCTAGCAGACAGGCACAGAACACTGAGAGAGTTCTAGGTAGGGGAGGTGGGCTGGACCATTTAAAATAGTCGAAAGAGTAGGTAACCAATCCTACAAACTGGACTTGCCAGTACACTTGCAAATATTTTACACATGACACAATTTAGATCGAAGACAATGATTTTGTCACAAGCAGGTGAAGCCCTGAATCATGGAAAACAAAGAGTTAGCCATACAAGAATGGCACACCAAGCGCGTTTTGTCCTTCATAAGTATTTTACATATCGCGCATGGCGTGAATTACCTTTCATCATCAGAGCCTTTGTGGTCATCTCCAGCAGTCGTAGTGTATACTTCACTCCCCGGATGCTTACTGCCAGAAGCATCGACTCCACGGTTTAGTTCGGACATGTTTTCTTCTATGAAAGGTACTTTAGAGTTTTGTTTTCTAACCTCATTGGTTGAATCTGTGCTTGCATCATCTTGGCTTGTATCAGGAACTACCATAGTCGAAGTGACTGTACCCCCAAGTGTAATATTACCAGTTGGAATATTACCAAGCATAGACTCTATATTTTTTCTCCATGATCTCACGTTCCCCCGCTAGCATTGCGGCCTTCTCCTCGGGGGTTGCATTGCTTCTTGAACATTCTGGAATTGCTCTTGGAGGCGATTGTGGAAGAGGAATCTGCTTAGCCCCATTGTACGGTACCAAAGCAAACGAGTTTTTATCCTTGCAGGACCCCAATTAGCCGTGGCTAATACCTTTTTGAAAAACACTACAAAAAAATCCCTGGACTGGTCACCATTGATAAAACTTAGATATCTCTTTGATGTCTTCAGGGCTTCTCTACCAGTGTACTCTCCAACATGAAGTTCACAGCAAGTGGTATCAAATGGGGCGAAAGCCTCAACAAGATAACTAGCCAGATTGATTGAAAACCCAGGTTTATTCAAGGGCCCCTTCTCTTTTGTTAGCAATTCTAGAGTGATGTCCTTTCAGGAAGGTCAGGAACATTAAATTCCTGGCATTCATTTACTTCATCCTCATCATCTGCTTTGTACAACACATTTTTCAAGGTAGATTCATCCAAAAGAAAACATTGTCATGCACCTTTATCTAATGCGCCTTTGCTCTTAGTTACCTCATAGTCATCATCTGGCACAAGGGATATTATTATGAAGATTATACAGGAGCTTTTAAACTGCATCTTCAAATCAGTATCCTTTGTCTCAAAGAGAAGAGAACCTTCCCTAACGACCTTTAGGCATTCCATGTCGTATGAAGCCACCAAAGCATGCATATGCCTGGAGGGCATATGATCACAATAGTAAAGAGCTTCTCAGTTGTTAAGCCTATGCAACTAGTAGAAAAATCGTAATACTCTTTTTGAGTCATCCCCTTCTCTCCTTTTGCAGTCCTGCTATCCAATACAAATAAAAAAATATTACGAGTGCCTATTGTTGTATCGGTTAGGAAACCCTTATAGCCAGTAGAGACCAGGTATTAGAGTGCAGGTAAATCACCACCAATATGTTTCAGGATGGCAACCTTTCTTCTCCGCCATCACCTTATCTGATAGTTTTGCAGTATGCTGCTGGTTCTTTGATTTTCTGTTTTTCAGAAAGTTCTTGGACCAGAAGACATATTTCTCGATGTCATCACCAGACACGCTATACTTGTCTAGCAGGCCAAGTTCAGACAATGTTACATCACCAGATAGCTTCTGAAGTTCTTGCCCAACTGCTACCTTCATAACTCGCATGTCCTTTATATGACTGCAACATTCAAACGAAGGACATTTTGTCCTTAACTGAAGAACCCTTCTTGTACAGAACCTCTTTGTTTATGCATTGATCTACCAGTCAAATGACTTCATCATCCTAAAGGCCCTGTACTTTTCTCATCTCAGTAGTCTTCAAATAAAATATGGAAGTAGGGTCTAAGCACAATGGTGGAGGACACTTTTTTATGTCGGCGCACATGGTGCGTGTGCTATGCTTTAAAAACTATTTTCTTTGTATTTTGAAAAAAATAATTTTTATTTTTTTGATATTTTTCTCTAACACATATTTATGTTTTGCCTTAGAATATAAAATTTCAGCCCAAACGAACTTTTAAAAAAAGGGGGATAAAAATAAAAAAAAATATTCATTAAGGTGGCGCTGGTGCTATGCTTGAATTTCGCAAAAATGCCCCCCAGCTGCATGCGTTTATCCAGTATCTTGAGGAGGCACTTTTCTTATTGTATCTGGTAGCTGTTTTTGAGCATAAGCATTCCAAAACTCGTTCTACTTCGCCCATGGCTTCGTCCTTAGAGAAGATGATCCTGTAGCATCTATATGGCCTTTGGAAGATGTTTCAGAAGTCTCCTTAGCTTCCTCCCCACTTTTGTTTCCTATCTTTCTGGGCCATGGCTTCTTATCTTGGATGAAGGGCATGCAGCATAACTTGGAATCAATACTCAAAATTACAAAAAGTAAGTCATATATATTACAAAAGGTGTACAATGGTATAGGAGTCATTGCAATTTTCAGAGTTGTTGGAGTCTTCAAGAGGGATGTCCAGCAACTGCCTTTGTACCTCTTGTAGAGCATTGAGGACATAATAGGCCGAGACAAGATTGTTGTTGAGACCGTAATCCAGCACATCAACTGTCCTTCTACAACCATACACCAGTGATTAACTATGAGATTGTTTCTTCAACTGTATGGGAAGACAAGGAATACAATGCTGGACACACAAATTGTCTTCTTCCTGCCCCTTGAAAGGCATAATAGGAAGGGTGGTGTGTGGAGGGTTTAGAAACTCTTTGTGTAGGCTGTCATCTACTAAGAAAATCATACCATGATATTTAGGAAAATCATCGAGTACAACCTCCAACTCCTTGAAAAAAAAGTTGCTTGATTGTGGTTGGATGCTCGCATGCATAGCATTGCTCTTGACCATATACCTTTAACAATCTAGTCCGCAATTCTGGGAACAATGCATCCACCATATCCCTTGTATTCCGAAGTAGAGAAGCACTCCATATCACAATATCAAACCTCTGCAGTGCCCACTCCACAAACTCATGGTACCCTGGTCTGCACTTGTTTGTAGTTTCTTTTACAACATGGTTTGTATGAGGTGGAGGCAAGATTTTTTGGCTGCTTCTCCTCTATTGTATCTGTACCAGTACACCATTTATGTGCAGCACCATCAACTTCCGCCGGGGTTCCCACCCCTCAACGTTTGCACCCTCTATCAAGTTGTGCTGCGATCTGCTGGATTCTGCTATAGCTTTGCTACCCGATGATGGAGAGTGTTGAAATCCATAGTTAAACGCAGTTGTATTAGTATCTTCCCTTCTCTCTCTCTCTCTCTCTCTCTCTCTCTCTCTCTCTCTCTCTCTCTCTCTCTCTCTCTCTCTCTCTCTCTCTCTCTCTCTCTCTCTCTCTCTCTTGTGTCGGCCACATGCTCGATCAAATTTTGTCTCTCGTCGTATACGGCGAGAGACAATTTTTATACGTATGTGCACGAGAGATGACGAGAGACAATTATCTCTCGCACACTAACTGGCCCAGTTTGGCCTAGTTTTACCTGAAATTCCCATACCGGCCGAAATATTTTATATTGCGTTTAGTTGTGGATCCCCTGTTCTTGTTCTTAGCTATGAAGCTTAACAATCTATTTTCTTTCCAGCAGATTTGTCCAAGATATTCTGCCATGACCTGCATCTCGTAGTCCGTTGCCGGATTGGTACCCTCGCTGGCCCTTGCAGGATATTACTTCCGTCTTGAACCAGTTCGAGGTGCATTTCTTCTTTTCCGATTTTTGTTTTCTTCGCTCGAATCTTTGCAATCTGTATCAAATTTCCTGTATAACCAATCTACAATCTACAACGGGGCATGTGACCAACATTTACTGCGGTCTAAAGAGGTCTAAAGATGCAAAACCAGCGGTCTAAAGATGTATAGATCCGACAGAAAAGAGGTAAAAAACAGAGGATCCGTAGATCCGACAAAAACACATATGAAAAACAGGGTACATGATTTTGAAAGCACAGGATCCGGCAAAAACAGAGGTTGCATGGAATCCGACGGAGTTTACTTGGTTTTTATCTGGCAAATTTATTTGCGAAAGAGTTTTACCTGCTATGGTCCGGCAGAGTTTACCTGTAAGCAAAAACCTGCGAAGAAGGCCTGCGATTGAAGCGAGATGAAGATCATCTGCGAGAAAGGAGCTCGACGACACAACTTAATCAATACCTTTAATAGAAAGGATCTGTGAGTTCGTTGAAGAAGAAAAGACCCTAATTAGAAAACCTGAGCAGTTGATTAACCAAATGGATGAACCCAACTTCCATTTCGGAATATTGGCAGCAGAATGCCCAGTTTTTCCTGCTTCAATTTGATCTTCGTAAGCTCAAAATTTGATTTTCGGAAGCATATATCTGTAAAATCGGTTTTTTTTTGTGCTGAAGAGCAGATGCCTTCCCTTTTTTGTTTTTTATCTCCTAATCTGTAGCACAGAATCTATAAGCGACAGAAATCCCTTGCCGATTCGATTCTGCACAGCTTCGACGACTGCATCACAGACTTTGCTTATTATTTGTGTCTTCAAAGCTTCAAACCCTATTCTAAAACCAAAATCGTGTTATTCTGTTAAAATGAATCTTGAATCTAGGAATCTGTGGACGGTTGTGAATCCGGAAGTCACCCTGTGAATCTTGAAAGCTATGAATCGAAAACCGCTATGAATTGAAAGTCCCTGTTCTGAATCGGTTGTGGGCCGCCATGGCATTCCGCTGTCATACCCCTGTTCTGCCGTGAAAATATTTTTGGGTATAGAATATTTCCATTTCCCGAGGGTACCCCTAACAATCAAACGTAATGAGAATGCCCCTCTCTGCTGTTAGGGAGAAATTGTCTCTCGAGGTGAGAGTCAACAAAACCCACTCTCACCCATCTCTCCCCTTCTCCCATCTCTCGTATTGTCTCTCGTAATCTCTAAGTCAGCATGTGGCCAAGGCATCTCTCTCTCTCTCTCTCTCTCTCTCTCTCTCTCTCTCTCTCTCTCTCTCTCTCTCTCTCTCTCTCTCTCTCTCTCTCTCTCGATATGCTAGCTACAATAGCGGGTAGCTTCGTGATTGATTTGATGCAGATGAGAGAGGCAGGAATTAAGGCTATAGAAATGTACTTGACAGACGAGGAAAGAGAGGAAAGTGATGACGATCCTCATGAGGGGTTGTCAGATGATAACTAGAAATCTATATTATGTAATTGGTCTTATAGACCTGATGGTCTCAAAAGACGCAATAAAACACATCACTTCATCTCTCTCTCTCTCTCTCTCTCTCTCTCTCTCTCTCTCTCTCTCTCTCTCTCTCTCTCTCTCTCTCTCTCTCTCTCTCTCTCTCTCTCTCTCTCTCTCTCTCTCTCTCTCTCTCTCTCTCTCTCTCTCTCTCTCTCTCTCTCTCTCTCTCTCTCTCTCTCTCTCTCTCTCTCTCTCTCTCTCTCTCCCCCCCTTCCCTCCTTTAGGCGCCACCAGCCTTAGCATCTAAGGCTTGAGCCGGCTCAAAGCGACAAGCGAAGCCTAGCTCCAGTTTCCAGCTCAGCTCCGGTCTTCGGCTCGATTCAGCTCCATCAATGCAGGTCTAGCTTCCGCCACCAGGTTTTGGTTTCCCGCTTTTGATTTGATCCACCAGGTCTGCACCAGGTCAGGTAGCTTACGCTTCAGTAGGCCGTTTTTAGCCCACTTGCAGCTTTGATTTCCAGTGGGGTAGGTCTTGCAGATTACCCTGGTATGGCATACCGAGTAGCACATCTCTAGACCTAATTTGGCCTGGCAATATTAGCTTCTGCATCACCAGTCTCGTTCCTTCGCCAGCACGGCCCCAGAGTCAGAAGAGATCTTATCTCTATCTGGTCTTGGCACAGCGGCAGCACAACCCTCACATCAGTCCCCTCTTAAATTTTCCTTGCCTTGGTCTGCTCCTACCTCTGTCTGAAACTCGTTGTTTTGGCCCTGCCCAATTCCTGTCTCATATAGCATCCAGATGATCCGTGAGATCAAGCGCATGGCCAGGGAGACCCGCAAGGCAAAGAACCTTATTAGGGTGCCCACACCGGCTTCTAATAAGCCCTATGACCCCACGATAGAGCCCTACCTCCAGGCAGCTCCCTCCTTTAGGCCCCAGCGTCCCATCCTGGCACAATCCGCTCCCAATACATGCTCAGTTGCAGCCTTGGACAGAATTGCGGCTCGGATTCATTGTATTCCCCCAGAACTGCTGATCAAGCTCCACACGGTCCAATCTATCGTCACTCTCACAGAGACATCTGCTCAATTACCCTTAGAAAGCTGGGTACAGCTTCTAGAGATACTGCAACAGTCAGTAGGGCACAGTAGTGTTTCACCAGTATCCGCCACAACATCAGCACCTGAGCATGTAAATGCTATGTCCCAAGAAGATGCTATAGTACCTGGGCCCACACAGCCACCGGCGGAGGATTGTTTGCCCACTGAGCAGACAAAGGCCCCGCTTTCGGAGCCTGGTAGAGCCACAGAGCACACGTCCGCCCTGAACCTACGCATTGTACGTCTTGAAGAGGCGAGTGACACTCCTACTATAGTTGAGGTGGACTGGTTTTTTACTCAGGTAATGCACATACAGGCTGAGGGCATCCTCTCCGCACACCGAGTTGGAGCAGCACGCCCCGACCACCCCCGACACCTGCTAGTCCGTTTTTGAGATGGCTTGCCCAGATTACACATCCTGCAGCATGGCAATCACTTGAAAGGAACTGCCTTCTCTGTCCAGGAAGACTTTATCCCCGCACAGCTCTGCAGACGGAAGGAAGAATTATGTCGAGTCCGCGAGGCTCGTCTGCAACGGAAGTGGGCCGTATATCGAGGAGGCCAGGCTATCATCCGAGATCATTGGCCGATTGACCCATGGACAGTTCTTGTATAGTCCTGTGCTTCCTGCCTACGTTTTGATTTGGTTCTAGTTTGGCTTTCATACTCTCATTTTATTGGTTGTATTGTTATCTTATATGGGGCATAGCCTCCATGTTCTGCTTGGGCTTCTGCCCGCTTGTTTGGTTCTTGGTATTTGAGATTTGTTAGGGGGCATAGCCCCCGAGTTCTGTTAGGGCTCATGCCATCTTTTTCTGTTCTGGTCCCATTGGGTTCTCGTAGACGTTAAAAACTCTTACCTTACCTTACCTTACCTTAAACAAAGTTGCGTATTAAACGGGAGCAAATCATTGAAACGAGAGCGAAAGGAATATTCCTCAAAGATTCCCTTTTTTTTTACAAAAAAGGAGGTAAAATGAGGTTAAAAAAAAAAAGATGCATGAAATTCTATTTTGACCCCCCCCCGAAATGACTAATTTTTTTTTGCAACGAAGGAATTGACTTTTTTAAAGTGTCACTTTTCTTAGCAAAAAGAATGTTCTTAAAGTATGTTTTAAGAGAGAAACTCTAATTTCAGAGGATAAAATATTTAACAAAAAATTGAAGTAAGTAAGTCGTAATTGCGTAGTATTCTCAAAATTTGAAGATAGAATCTTCATATTCACATCAAAATTCTGATCTTTTTCTAAGACTTCGGTTATGTGCAAAAGTGTGAGGAGTGATGAGAGAGGGATCCGGGGCGTCCTCATGTTCATTTATGCCATCGTCATCACCTTCACTTCTTTTCTTTGTCACTTTCGAGGAAGTGCTTGAGTTATCTTCCTCATCACTATCAACAGACGGTGAAGCATTGTCACCACCTTCTTCATCATCTTCTTCATAATTACAAGCTTTTTTTTTTTAAGCAAATTGATAGTCTTCTCGGCGTAGGCGATTGTCGATTTCAATTTAAAATCATAGCACAATATAGTCACGTCATTAAGGTTCATTTCGTCCCTACAACCCACCTTCTTGGACTTTCTCCCTTTTCCTTGGCTTCTCATTTCTAACTTATATCTACCTTCAAAAGCATTTTCTCGGCGTGTTGCAAGCCAATGAATCTTGAGTTTAGTGACTAAGCCTTCCTCCTTGGTGTATGTCAAGCACTTTTGCTATCCGTAAGGCAGTCGACCTTTGTCATCCTCCTCGGTCGGAAGAGCAATTAGCATACCTTTGGTAATTTACGTGATATTACCTTGGGGCTCATTCTGCGTCTTGGTCCGGGGTACATGACTCGGTCCTCCTCGTCTTCTACTGCGCAGGTGCAAATGTAGCACCGCTTGGACTGCTTAGTCTTTGGGGTTGATGGAAGGTGTTAGGCCATTGAAATGGTTCTTGCAACCTGTCTTAGAGCTATATTTTGTACAACAATTTTACGTTCGAGAAAGAAATTACTCCACCACATCCGATCTTCTTCTTAGAAGTACTTAAAAGCTGAGGAAATTCCATTTTCAATGGCTTTTAAGGATGACTCTGGGGTACTTTTCTTCTGCTTGGACTCCTTAGGATTTTTGAGAGGAAGTTGCTCAGCACGTTCTATGAAGGAAGTGTCTGGAATATATTTAAGGAAGCGTAATCCCTCTGGCGGACTCCAGTCCTTAGTTGTGGTATACTTCTTCCCCTGTAAGAAGCTTTGGCCATCCTTCAAGTAGAACTTGATATGATGTTGAAAGGTGAGATCATTCAACTTGTTCACAGCTTGTTCTCTGTTTGAGCGTTGAGAGAAAAACAAACTCTCTGAAATCAGCAGTCTCTTTAAGAAGATCGACCACTAGAGTAGGAGTGTAAGAATCTTCAATAATTCGAACTAAAGAAGGAAGACAGAAAGCCTTCTTCCTTCTAAGGCGCACAGAAAATCTGCTGAACATTTGGTCAATCTGATCATGAGTGTGGCCTACAAGAAACCGAGCTTCACTTTTCTAAAGATCCCTAGCTCCACTAACATGGCACGATGACATAAAGAGTGTTTGATTCTTGTTCTCCCTTGTAGTATTGTCAAGTTGAGATAAAGCCTTTGGTGGTAATTGCTCTTGCTTTCGCCACGGGACCTTGTTAAGAATTGTAATTGTGAGGTTCGGGTCACCATGCAAGTTTGGATCGTCAAAAATACTTTGCACCTTAGACTTCCTTTGAAGACCATAGCTCCTACAAGGTGGACCTTAACAAAACATTCCTCCACATCTTTAGGAATGTTCAAGAAATGTGGTAGAGTTGTTTTTTTTGGTCCATTCCATCAATCACATGAGACATGTATTGCGATTGGACGTTCAAGAGCTTTTTTTTCTATGCTTGGCAAGCTTTCTTCTCTCTGCTTTGCTTGTTGTTCACGATGCGGCAAGGTTACATTTGCACAATATCGTAGAAGAAATCAGGTCAAAGCATTTTCTCCGAAACAAGTGAGAGATTGGAGAACATGAACTTACTTCTTTTCGACCTCTGTCTTTTTGCGGTTTTTCGTTGACTCTTTAATTACGCACACCTCGAGCAAACGGACATTCTATGTTTTCTAGGAATTTTCACAAGACCGAATTCACTTTTCCACGGTCGGTGAAGTGTGAGTAAGAGATGTCTTTGAAGCTGAGTGCAAGTCTCTTTGTACTCATTAAAAAACATCTTTTGGTGATGTTATCGGTTAAATGATACATGTTCTTTGTTAGGTAGCTTCTCACATGTTTCTCTAAAATATTTCTCCATCCAGACACGTGACAAGGGCATGCATGGTTACAACTCTTCTTGGTCCACAATGATCATCGATTCTTTGGATTTTTGTCGAGTCTTTTGTGTATTCTAGACATTCTTGTGGACCCTAAACGGTGGACAACTATAAAACATTTCTGGCAAACTTCTTGACGGTTAATGTAGTGCAAGAAGGTGTTGCGGTCTGGTCTTACATGATAAGCTATTCTGCCAATGTCATGGAACTGTAGTTGTCTCCAACTGCTCGTAATTTAGCCATGTTAAATCTGTTGATGCAACCCAATGAGCAGCATTTAGTTCTCAAAAGTCTCCTCATTTTCTGTTCATCCATAAGATTTCTTCTTCTTACAGAGGAGCAAGCCCTCAAACCAAAATCCACCTTGAATTTCTTTGAAGATTGGCTGGAGAACATGTAATCTCTTTGTTCCTCGTTGGTGTCTTCATCTTCTGATGAAACTTCTACTCTGGGGGTGACTTCCTCTGTCCTGAGTGGTGTGCTTGTAGAGGAAAACAGACCACGTGAAGTTGTTCCCGGAATAGGCGGGGGTACAGTGTTAAAGGGTGGTGATGGCCCATAAGAGGTTGTGGCATCAGCTGTTCTTGTACCATCTTGAAAAGGAGTTCTTGCAAACATCTCCTTTAGAGCGGACTGGAATTCTGCAAATCCATGTGTCACAACCGTTGTTGTGTGAAGAGGAGTGCATGCTGGAGCTTCGTCTTCATTTGTAGTGAAGTCCTGGTGAGAGAAATTGTAGTGAATCTCACAGTCTTCTGTGTTTTCTGTGTTCCTTGTATGTTTGCACGAAGGAGGCGAAACTACAAAAGGCGGGGGTAGCTTGTTCTTGAGCACCCTTTGTTGTGGAGCTTCTGTAGGTCCCGGGGATGGAACAAAGGGTGGTGGCAACCTGCTCCGAACTGGTGGTGATTCTTTGGAAGGAGATGCCAGTGTGCTGTCTACAGGACTTGGTGACGGTTGGAAGGGTGGTGGAAGTCTGTTACGTGCTGGACTCGGTGACTTTTCAAGAAGCAAGAACGATGAAGTAGAGGTAGGAGTCGGAGAAAACCGGTCTTCAAAAGAAACGACGTTGGTCCCGTGTGTGTCCTCGAGAACTAGAGCGAGCTTGAGACAACGAAAAGGTGGTGGAAGTTTGTTGACAAAGCGGTTTGTCATCTTAAGAAGCGCAAAAGCGATTGTAGAGTTTAGATAATGTTTCTCTCTGCGGGGCTTTTCTTATTCGAATACAAGCCCGCCTACTACAAGTAGAAGTTCCGCAACAATTAAGTTTAAAGGCAAACTAAAAGCTATTCCGAATACACTAGAGCAGAACAAGAAGGCCAAACGTATTCCACTTCACATAGAAAACGAGCAAGACGGAATGGACACCTTTAAAAGGAAATTTTGGCGCCTTGATTCGTATTCGGTCTCGAGCTGAAGTCGCCCGGCGCCGGTATACCGATTATAATATTCAGAGCTGTATTCCGATACTCATAGAGAAAACATGGAGAGGTGAGTAAGAAAGTACAAGGTACAATCATTTGTGTGTCTGTTTCTTATTCCGGAATACACGTACGCCTTCCCTCGAAGGCGAAAGTGTATTCCGGAATACACTTTAAGCCTTCCTCGAAGGCTTAAAGTGTATTCCGAATACACTTACGCCTTCGAGGAAAGGGGTAAGTGTATTCCGGAATACACTTACGCCTTCGAGGAAAGGGGTAAGTGTATTCCGAATACACTTACGCCGAGGAAAGAAAGTGTATTCGAGGAATACACTTTCGCCTTCCTTTAAAGGCGAAAGTGTATTCCGGAATACACTTTCGTGTTTTTATGTTTTGTAAGGTTATTTTTCCGTGATTTTTGTAGTAACTTTAGGTGTTTTTTCTGCTTCTAAAACTTGTTTAGACCTGTTTTTTTGTCAAGATTGCAGTGTTGTTTTGGCATTTTTGTCCTCTTTTTGCCCTTGTTTTTTCCTTTTCGCAAGACATTTTGTATTCTGGAATAGTTTTTTGCCACGCTTTCTCTAACAAGATCGTGTTTACACACAATTTGCAATGCACAAAGAAGGCAAGCAAACACAAGAGGACCGTTAAAATCCCAAACGAAACCGCACCCGAGAGAAGGGTTGAGGAGACATCTGCATACTTTGCTATCTACTAAAAATTTTCAAACTCAATGGTTTTTTAAGGGGTACTTTACGGAAAGTCAAAGACACTTACTTTCCTACATGTCCGTCGGAGTGCTGGAGCAAAAAGGTACGATGAGAGGGAATTTGTCTGCATGGGCACCATCCAGGCCGTGAGTGAAGTAGTTGGGGAGTCCGGCCAGCGAGGGAGACTGTCTTTTCAGACATCCCAAGGCTTTATTTATGTTGATGAATCCTGTTTTAGAGTGGTGAAAGTAAATCCTCATCCTCTATATAAGTATGTTACTCACTATCTCAAAGAAGAGGTCGCCTGCGTGCCATCATCAACTACGTTCGGTTAATAACGAGCGAAGACTTCCCTTACAAATGAGTCATCACAAGGGGAAGAGGATGACCAACCGAGCCCGAGCAGTGCATCATCACAATCTGGGAGTCCATCACAGTCCGGCGAAAGGCCACCGTCACCACCACCAAAGAAGAGGCCAAGGGGAAGCGATTCTTCGCTAAAGAGCCTAAAAAAAGCGGGACGGCTTTAATTGCGGTGAGAGGATATTTCCGAGGAACCTAAGAAGAAGAAGGGGAAGGGTAAAGCACCTGGTGTTGCTATTAAGGAAAAAAAAGTTGACAAAATAGCTGAAAAGATGGAAGAGATTAACCTGCACAAGTTTGTGCAAGGTGTCATTTATTTGCCGGGCCACTTCAATGAAGCTTCCACCGAAAAATGAAGCTGGTGAAAGGCCACTTCAGGTTCGCAAAATTTATGCCGATCACTTAAGGAACCCGAAAAGACGAGAATAAGGAGCAATCCAAATGCTCATGTGGCCCCAATAGTTGTCCTTGTTGTTGCGGGGAAGAGTGCAAAACCCCCGGGACTATGCGAGAAAACGCAGAGACCTACACTCACTACGTCTTGGGAGGCAATCACACCTTTAAGGCAAGAAGGCAACTTTATAAAGAGAAGAAGAACCCGAGGTACCTCTCCAGTCCCTGCTTGCCTCATCGTGGTCTTACCGATGAAGAAGCGAAAATCGTTGCCAACACCCACAATCGAAACGAATATAAACTAAAGATGAGCTTCGTCGACAAGATCCGGTTCATGCGTGGAGTACGTAATTTTCAAGAAAAAAAGTACGGTGAGGACCTGAAGAAGCCAGCATTTTCCTTGGAGCTTAAGGAGGCGTGTGCCATTGAATGCTGCCTGAAATATGACGAGGCCAACAAAAGGCAGTCTCTCATTGGCCACGACATAACCGGTTCGATTAGCTTTTAGAGATGGCAAGGTAAGCACAAAATGTATTCGGAATAGCAAATCAACTATTTAGCGTGAATCTTCTTGAACAGATTTGGGAACTCCAGGACCAGATATTTACAATGTTCGAGCGAGGGGAATTAAAGAGCAAGGGAAAGGAGAGCGACTAAGAAAAAACCTCGGGCGTACCCAAAAAGAAATGACCATTACCGTCGGCAAGGAAATGCGGAGGGCTTCTCCGACACGGAGCTTCTCGAGCAGCTTCTCCAAAAAGTTGTTGATAAGGAGTTTAGCCTAGAAGAAATGTCAAAGGAATTGCACAAGTAAGTTCTCTGACACAAACATTAGTTATTGCATGTTAGATTTCCAAAAACATCGGCGTAGCTAGTGTATTCCAGAGGAAGGCATGTGTATTCCGGAATACACATTGCTCCTCTGAATGTTGGCCTGTGTATTCTGGAATACGCATGCGTTCCTTTAGAGAAGCAATCTGTATTCCGGAATACACATTGCTTTTCTAGAGACAAGCAATGTGTTTGTCCTGTAGCAGAACTATTTTCTGCATATTGTTTCGAGGTAGCATCACAAGTTAACCGGTTTGTATTCCAGAATACAAATAGCTTGACTTGTATTTGTTTTTCTTTTACGTTGCCTTCATTCTTTCGTTTAAACTCATTGTTTACTTAACGTCTTGCAGCCAAAAGAATGTCATAACATGTCAAACATGTTTGATGGAGCAGCTAAACGTCGACACATGGGAAAGGTGCAAGGAACTCTACCCAATTGCCACATCCGACGAGCGCATTGTGCAATATTCACCAAATTTTGAGGGCTGGGTAATTACACTTAGAATTCCTTCTCTCTGCACAAACGATCTCTTGACAGTTGTTGTTTTGTTTTTCTTTAGAGCAAAAAGAAAAATAAAGACCTACCTGAGGGCTTTATGAATTTGGTTAGAACAAGCGGGGAAGAGAGGTCGTTAATTTGAAAGAAGAACTGTTGAGCCAGAACCATCCGACTACGAGAGATTCTGCATGTTTGATCAAAACAATTTATATTCAATCATTCATGGTGATTGCACGAACCTTGTCGGAACGGTTAAGCCACAGGACTTTACTTTGGTTATTGCTGATCTTCCCTATGGGTTTAAGCTTAAAGACAGCAGATACGACGACCAGCCCTTCAAATTTTCAGAGTTTAATGCTTTCATTGAAGGAATCAAGCAGATCTCAACGGCCAAACATTGGCGTTTAGTTACGTTCCATTCGAGCATGCGATGCGGCTTGGTGGAATCAGCTTTCAAAAATCACTTTGGTTCTCCGGTCAGTGGGATATGAAAAACCTTATGCGGTAAGTCTTATTCGAATACAATTACTTTTCTCTTTAATTACGTAGTGTGTATTCGGAATAGTATTTCTGTTTACGGTTTTGAAGTGTTTTCTTGTTTTTGCTAACATCACTTTAAATGCTTCACTAGGTACAAAAGCGAACATCAACTACCATGGTGGAGGACCAAGGTTGCTCGACAAGGTAGAGTACCTTCATGTAGCTTATTGGAGTTTTGATGGGAAGAGGACCATGGATCACTTTAACCTTTGCCGCTTTGTCAAAACTTTTCAAACGTCCTAGAGTTTCCAGCAGTCTTACAGAAATTGCAGGACCCAAATGCACAAGGCAGGATTGTGAATCACTACCAGAAACCACAAAAGCTCATCAACCACAAAAGCTCATCAACCATCTCCTGGACATGTTCTCGCGTCCAGGAGATTGGGTGCTTGATGCTTTCTCTGGTTCTGGTACTACTATCGCATGTGCACTTAAGAAGGGCCGCAACTGTGTAGCCGTGGATATTGATAAGGAGGCTGTGCATTTTGTGAAGATGAGACTGGCTGCCTTACCTACTTTACCAGATGAAAATCAAGAGTTAGGGGCCAAGTCTTCATCTGATTATGCTAAACTAACGTCCTCAGAGATACAGCCTCCATTCTCCAGCTCACTAGACGATGAGGCAACCTTTGCAGAGCTTAAAGAAGTAGCTTTAGGGTCCAAGCACAATAGGGCGTCTCATTTTTCTTGTCCCCTTTGTCCCCCATTTTAGTACTAAAAACCAATAAAGCCACGTGAGGTTGTTATCTTGGAGGCAATTTCAAATTCCATAAAAAACAAAAATAGTAAAAATTCAAATTGCACGATTCTTGGAAAATTTTGGCTCAGCAGCGTGCATTCCCGAAAGGAAAACTAGAAGATCGAAATCTTCATGCTTCTCGTCTACCGATTTGTTCCAGGTTTGAATGGATCAATGTTTATTGTGTTTCTTTTTTCCTATTTGCCAAATTCGTTTTCTAAGTAATTAGTGTATCTGAATCCTTGCCTCATGAATCGGACATGGAAATAGAATTCCACTGATATATTTGAGTCCAGACTCGAAAGTAAATTTGAGTCCAGACATGGAAATAGAATTCCACTGATATCAATATTTTTTTAAACTTGAAAGTACTCTCTGATAATTCTACCCTAGTCCTATAATATATGTAGTAATGGCTGTATCTACCTCAGATATTTGGAGCACTATGCTTTAACTCTTTAAGGTTTTTGCACTTCAATATAATATTAATGTTTGACTAAATACAGATCTAGCTTTCTAAATTTTTTCGTGTGTTTTTGTACATTATTTCTTCAGATGGAGATTGCAGGATTAGATGCCACTAGGAATGGAAATCCAGAGACTGATACAAGCATGGAAGATTCTGATGCAGTACAAAAACGAAGAAAGGAAGAGCAAAAAATAAAGGCTAGATTAAAAAAGAGAGCTCAACGTCAAAGACGCAAGGAGGAGGCAGCTCAATTGGTTTGTAATGATGATAATGCGTCAAATTCAGGGCTTCCACTATGGAGATTGAAGTACAAGGCTCTTAAAATTGTAAGATACTATTTGAATACTACCAAAGATCTTAACAATGATGACGTGCAAAAAGTATGGGAGCTTGTTAAGAATAATAGGTCGATCGAGAATTTTGAGCTTGATAAAGAGAGGCAAATTGACGCCCGATATTGTATGCAATCTAAAGGATGGTGCGCAACAAGTGAAATCAGCATGTAGCAATGATAAGCTTGCAGCTAAAAGGGCCGCGACTTTCTATGTCAATTGCGCATGCACCTCATGGCAAGAGAAGGCGCACGCTAAAGCATTAGGTATCCATCCAAGGAACATATCTTTAGCTAGAAGGCATATGATTTCAGTGCAAAAAGGAGAACGTAAGTTGGCACTTGAAGGAAGAAAAAAAAGGACTGATTGTCTCAGTGAAGAAGTTATTGATTGTGTTAAATCTTATTGGGCAAACCACACCAGAGTATCTCCAAATGCTAAAGATGTTAGATCAGGAAGAGGGAAGTATCCTAAACATCCGACACATTATCTCGAAGTGAGCCAGGTGAGTTTTGTCCTGCCATATTTTTTATATTCAATTATAAAGCATTGTTAAATTTGCTATATTGCTAGTTGATTAAGTAGCATATTAGTGCTAAATTGCTTATGTGGTTAGGTCTTGTTTGCCTCGTTTGTAGTCAATAGTACTAAATAGCTTCTTATCTTTTAATACTTGCATGAATACTATGAAAAATGGAATTAGTACTTCATGCGAAATGGGAATATGTATACTAACTAGTGACGAGGTTTTGATATTAGTAATAGTGAACAAAAATTAAAATTTGGGGAAGGGCGTGTGCGCTAACTAGTACTATGTTGTTTGAGTTAGTGGATCACAGTTTAACAGATGCAATAATTTGTACTAGTATGTTTGTTCTAGTACTATCCAAGGGAGGTAGCATACGTTTGCTAACTAGTGCTATGCTATGCAAGGTAGGACTACTCATGGATGTAGTGGTGCTTAGCACTAGAATGACTTTTTTACGTTAGCGAGACCCTAATTTTGTGTTTATGCTTGTGTTCTCCACGAAGTTTACCATTCTTTGTTGTAATTGCAGATTGAATTTTTCTTGGGCTTCAAGGCTGAGTTTCCCCATGTTGAAATAAAGCAGAGGAGTTTTGAGAAATTGAAACCCTACTTTGTGGTGAAGTTGAAGGATTTCAATACCTGTTGTTGCATGCACCATCAGAGGATAACCATGTTGCGGGAAGGGATCAACAAAATGAGAAGTTCTTCATTGGTGCACCCTTCAGATTGCAATTGTACATGTCCGATATGCAATAGCGAACACGGACCCAGTAGGTTGTAGCGCATCAAAGTGGAAGATGAACTCCAGTAGTGAGATGTGGAAGAAGATGGTGTGTCCGAAAGACGAGGAAGATGATTGGCACAAAAATGATTGTCTCGTAGGTGAGTGCAAAACTTGTGGTATTAAAAATTTTCCTATTTGCCCAAAGGAGGAAGTTGATGATAGCAACACCAAAGTTCAGTGGGAGTATTTGGACTATGAGGATGTTGGCTTTGATAAGAAGGGCAAAAAGAAGACTAGATTACAACACCAGTATCTAGAAACTGAACCAAAAGTTTTGATGGAGACATTTAGGAAGAAGGCAAAGGAATATGTCGGTCATAATTTCCGTTACAAGTGGCAGGAATCACAATTTAGAAAGCTGTTACAAAGGTTTCCAGAAGATACCATAGTATCTATTCTTGACTTTGCTGAAAATTACACTTTGAAAGAGCAGAATGAAGTTCAATCAATGCACTGGCACAATGAACAGGTTACTATTCTTGTTCATTTGACATATAGAAGGGATTCTAAAACGCAAGAAATTATCAAAGAAGAGCATTTTTACATCTCAGATGATAGGCAACATGATTCGTTGTTCGTACAGCACTGCCTTATGTTACATCACAATTGGTTGATTGAAAACAACATAAAAGCAAAAATGCATGTGCTTTTCTCAGATGGAGCAGCTTCCCAATTCAAATCCGCGAGAGGATTCTACTTCATTTCGAGATCGAAGGGCTTGACAGACATGGACATGATGTGGAACTTTTGGGGTTCAGGTCACGGTAAAGGAGAACACGATGGTGCAGGTGCAGTAATCAAGAGGGCATTAAGGGCAGCACAGTTGAGAGGTGTTACATTAAGGAATGCTCAAGATATTGTCGAGTGGCTACGGAAATACATGGAAACAGCAGCTCCAACATCTTATCTTAAACAAAGTGTGGTCAGGAGGCACTTCTGGGAAATTGGAAAGAGCGAGGTGGATAGAAAAAATGAATGGGCTGCAAAAACAGTTAAAGATACAAGAAGCTTGCATTGCATTCTTGGATTTTCAACTAATCCAACACATTTACAGGTAAGAAAGCTTTCTTGTTTCTGTACAGAATGCATTCTGATGAATTGGGATTTTTGTCCCAATAAAACACACACAGGAGAATGGAAATTAGTTGTCATTGAGCCCTTTTGCCAAGTTTAGCGGGGATAGGGGAGAGGAAGACGACGATGCAATTTATTTTGGCACGTCAGATGATCTTAGCAGCCAGCTCATATTTGGTGATGTTTTTGCAGTTGTTGCACCAACAAACAACTATGAGAATGTTGAATTCTATCTTGTTCTATGTACAAAGCCAAGATATGTTGTTGAACAGGAGTTTGTAGATCAGCATGGGCAGAAATTTTCCATTGGGGATGAGGTCATCGAAGGTAATTACTATGAGAAGTTGCACAACTCAAAAAAAGGCTACAAATATTGTCCAGACAATAAAGCCATTGTGTTTGTGGAGCAAGTTGCAGGAATTAAAATCCATATGTCTATTGCCAAACACAGTGTCAAAGGTTGTGATACGGTTTATACTCTCGAAGAAGAAGAAAAAGAACGAATACTTGAGAATCTCCCCGGTCTTCTATAAAAGATTCATCATGATGCACATGATTAACAATTCGGTTTTGAAAATGGTACTGGATCCCTGCATTCTTTCCTTTTTTGTTTAATACATAATTTATCAGATTATGTCCATCAGATTATTATTAGCATAAACTATCTTAAACTATCATGCATGCTACTGATGGAATACTCCATGTATGAATTTTTTAATGTATCAGATTTATTAGTTTATATTCAGTAGCATAATCTTTATCAGATTATGTCCATCTTTTAGTATGCTCAATGTCCATCAGAGAATTCATACATGGAGTATTTGTATAAGATGCATGCTACTGATGGAATACTCCATGTATGAATTCTTTAATTAATCTGATATTATGCTTAAAGCCTCACATAACAAAACAATCAGTGAAAGGCAGTTTAGCTTAACACTGCTACTCTTAAGGATTACCACAAAAATGAATATCTAACTACAAGCTTAATGCTACAACACCATGGACTGAGGAAAATACTTAGCTCAACAAATCATGATCTACAAGAACATGTATGCCTCTATGTCAGGTTGATTGTTTGCTGTCTGAAATGGGAATATGTATACTAACTAGTGACAGGTTTTGATATTAGTACTAGTGAACGAAATTAAAGTACTGTGTCTGCTAACTAATACTATGTTGTTTGAGTTAGTGGATCACACTTTAACAGATGCAATAATTTGTACTAAACGTTAATTAGAACTACATTCTGGGTTGCATCTTCATTGCTTAAACGTGTTCAGCTGTGCTAGGGTTTAGAGACAACAACACAATATGTGGTTGATTGATCAGAATAAAATCGATAACTTTTAAAAAAGATGTATATCCATGGATGAGTTAACATAAAACGAATCATCACTAACTCATGAAAGAGCTTGTACACAAAAAAGTTTAAGTAGTATATATATTCCTTTACATCAACATTTACACCAAAACTTATCCATATTAGCATCAACATTTACACCAAAACTTATCCATATTAGCCGAGAAAATAAGAAGATTTCACATATTGGCCGAGATCCTATGAAGCCACATGTCCTAATTATGAAGTGCAGGCATCTTCAACGCAACATAAAGGTCATTGCCCTCAGCTACTACAGTCATCTCCAGAAGGCGCTCGTCAGTTGCATGCACACGGTCTATCCACTGCTGGACCTTAGATGAGACTACAGCTCCTTTTCTCTGTAACTTATTCACCTCCACACAAGAGAATTTCGCCACAATCTTCAGTTTCGTGCCAGGCTGGCTGGAAGCGGTTGATTCCTCCATGGGGGACTTAGCGGTGAGTTTGAACCTGGCCATGAACCTCGAAGAAGAGTGATCGAAGAAGGAACTTCGTGAATCTTCTCACTCATCAAACTTCTGCATGCATAATTAAATACAGGCCTCGAAAGTCGAGCCCAATAATAAGAAACCCTTTTTTAATTGAAAACTAAGGCAAAAATCAATAGAACTAACTAGATAGATGAAATAGTCACTAGTTATAATAGGTATCAAATGTTCTATATGGGGTATCAATATGGGGTACCAACCAATAAAAAAAAATCAATAGGTAGATAAAAACTTAGTATGCTAAGATCGAGCACCGTAAATATCGGACGCCGTCATGTTATAGCCACGGGTATATCCGTGGGATATCCGGGTCTTTGACATGTTATAGCCACATCTTGAGCCACATCACAAGAAAAATACACGGCGTTTTTGTGGACTTAGCGGATTTTTTGAGATTTAGCACTGGCTATAACATGACGACGTCCGACATTTACGGGGTTGGTGCTAAGATCTTAGACTTCACAAAATGCACAAAGGTCACTAAGTGTTGATGTATGTGGAGCACTACACCAACAATCTAAACTATATTTATTTTGTTCGCAATGCGTTGAATGTCAATATGATATCTGTGAATTGATGCAGTAGTAGCAGTCAATTATATTACTGCCCAGCTTATATATACTTCCCAGAACTTATAGTTATAGCGTGCTACAGTCAATCTAAACAATGCCGATGTGAGGTCTGTGAACTGACACAGTAGCAACAGTCAGTTATGTTTCTGCCCAGCCTGTAAACCTTCCAGCATGCCACAGCTTCACAATTTAAGAAACCACTAACAATAATGAATCTGTGCATACAAGACACAGTCAATTACTTTCTGTCCAGCCTGTGTGTACATGAGAATTTATAGTTTACAGCTTGCACACAACAACACAATTACAAAACAACCACTAGATATTTGTAGCAGTCTTCTACCATAGACTTAACTATTTTTATTGAGAAGATTTAACCGCAGTACAGCAAGCTTCCTTCCTCTTGCTTCACTAAGACTAAAACACAAACAAACAAAACAAGGCTACAATATATAAATTTTCCAAACCAGAGCAGGGCTTTTCTCATTTATATGATAATTTCACAACAATAGATGTTCCAATAAATCCTGCAACGATATGCTTGTTATACATTCCAACAAATGTGGTGCACTTTGCCTTAAATCTTCTTTGTGTCAAAACAGTTGACATTCTTACATTCAATATTGCATTCAATGAATATGATATATGCATATGCCGCGTTCCTCCACGATATCTACGCCTAGACTCAAGTATTTAAACTTTCTTTTGTACCAGATAAGGCAGCATGTCAAGTCTGTTACATAATCAAAATCTGTAACTCATTGTGACCAAAGCATAAGAGCTCCAAATAAAGCCTCCAAATACACCAAACTCTGTGATCTCCTTCAATTAAGCAATGCAAGATTTCCAAATGACGACCATTTCAGAGGTATATGGTTTAGAATCCATTTATGCGCACAAAGAATAGAATTAGATTTATTTTAAATAATGACCGCACTCTTTGGGTCGATTTTTCTTCCTGGAGCCGTGCATCTTTTGATGCCATTTTCGTTTTTGATCCTCCAGTCCTTGAAAGTCGCCGCCGGAGATCTTAGGAAACGGTGCTGCCAGCATCGTTGATTTTCCTCCACCTCTAAAGACCACCGTATGAATCTTCGGGCATGCTATTGTGGACGTTTTTGCCATACTTGGCTTCAGCAACAAAATAGGACATAGTTCACTTACGATCCATGCGAATAGACTAGGAAAAAAGCTAAGAAAAAAAAAGCAAGGGTAAATAGATTGGAAAAATAAGGCTATAGGTAAAAAGGCATTTGGAACAACGAGATTTGGAAGGAAAGCATTGGAAAATATGGGAAATGCAGAATTGAGCTCGTAGGAATTGCCTCGAAATATAGGTTGACCAGATAAGGAATATACGGGATTGTCTCAGATATATATGTCTTTTGAGAAGAAATGAGCTTTGCCCCAAGTTGTCCTTGGCCAGATCATAATGTTGCCCATCAAGCTTTTTGAGGGGGATTGACCCATTGAATAGCGATACATTTGAAATGGATAGAGACTGTGCCCCAAAATGTTTGCACAGGCCAAGGGTCATAGTATCTCAATCTATTTTTTTTTTTTCGGAGTGGGCACATGATTGATAATGATGGACAAGGTAGTCTGATTCATATGATCATTGTGCACTCATGTTAAGCAGTCTAGGCAAGGTTTTGATGGAGTAGAAAACAAGAATTGGGGCGGCAAAGATATGTTGTATTCACAATTCCATTTAAGGGCATACTTGGGAATTTTGGCATGGAGAGGCTATGAAATGTCAAGGCAAAACAAACATGGCTATAGGAGAGAAATCAAGAAAATCTATTCCGCATGGATCAACAAGTGAATCTACAACTTCATTTTTTTGTTAATCACTACTGCTCCAGATTATGATCAGATAGTTACCTCAACTTGGCATCCCTTTTAACACTGAACTTGGTGTATCTTCAACACAACTGACATCGTATCAGTATGAACATGCCCACAACTTCTATATGTTCACAAACTCCATCCTGTTGGTGTTCAATAACACTAGCAGATTTGTTGTTTGCTTCATTATGAGCAAAACTTTTGGAAACATCCATTGCATCTTGAATCTCGAAAAGCCACTGTTTTACCCTGGAATGGAAATTTGTAAATGTTGTTGCACCTATAGTCTGATGTGTCCTGAGCAGATAGTAAAATTGCAAAGGTGAACTATGTTGACCCCTTTGGGCGTCAACATTATGCCCCAACAAGATAGGGCTGGTCCCATCAGCCGAGTGAAGTAGATTTACATCAAAGCATTGATCTCGCAACAAGTGAAATGAACTGTATGTTGATATACAGGCCAACATGATAAAAATGGAGTGGGGCGCAAAACTACACTGGTAAAAGGACGAGCTTGATGGAAGATGAGAAAGTGATGCATATATTGGATACATAATGTATTGGCGATGGGCAAACCAACATGACAAGGTTGCTATGGCAAAGCAATGGCAAAACCATGTGCTGGTATGCAGACCAGCAGATAGTGCGCAGGCAAACTGGTATGCAGACCAGTATGGTGTATGAACAGAAACATGCATGCAGGCAAATTCACATGTGAAAACAGACTGGTATTCAGACCAGTATGGTGTATGAACAGTACTTGCATGCAGGCAAGTTCACATTAACTTACATTTAAAGTTTAAACCCAATTTCTCCACTTTTTGCTCGAGATCCTGCAAATGACATTCAGTCCTGAGTGCATGTTAGAACATTGGTACCAGCATATGACATATAAAGACCAACACGATATGGGGATGCATAATAGAACTTGTGTGCATGTTTGGCACTATGTACGAAGGAAAATGGCAAGGCAAATTGGTAGGCGGATCAGTATAATGGACAAATATGTAAACTAGTAGGCAATGATGGCTTGCAATGTAAACGATTGGTGTGACAGACTGGTATGCAAACCAGTATAATATTGTGAACAGAAGACTTGCATGCAGGCAAGTCCACATTAAAATGACCTATGATTCCAATTGTTCATCTGCTAACCACTGTTCCAACTCCTGCAAAAATGTCAAACCTTAAGTATGCATTAGAGCGTTTATACAAAGATTTGCCTCAACCCCAAGATTTTTCACTCACCATATCTACTACATCTATTTGTCAAGCACAACTTTTGGGACCCTAGATAAATAGATAAAATCCTATGGACATAGCTAATAGTGACAATTACATGACTAGAATAAAACGTGCAGGTAGATACTAACCACGTAGAAGCGACCAAACTTTTGAAATCTAAACTAAACTATAAACTACACTAGACCATCTAACTAAATCCTAAGCCTACCATATGCCCCAAAATGGAGCTTTGCCTTGAATCCCTCAAGGCCAGTACTTTTTGAGGTATTTCAGGTTGGTAGGATTAGGAAGTAGCTCCAGGTCCATTCGTTGCAACCAATATGAGTGTTCACCAGCCTTTTTTGCTATCATATATGGGCCTTCCCAACGTGGCTGAAACTTCTTGACATGTTTCTCCCTATTCCACTTCATTACCAATTCACCTTCCTCAAATCCACTCTGCAAAAGCTTTTTCCTCTGAAAATAGACTTTATCCTTAGCCCTCTTAATTTGCATGTTCATTTCTGCCATCCATCTATCCTCCTCGAGTTGCATGATGTGCTCTAATCTAGCTTTCAGAGGATCATGTTCACCTATTTCCATCTCCATAGCATATTTTAAGGTAGGCAACTCAATATCAATTGGGAGCAATGCTTACATTCCAGTATCTGAGATTAAAAGGAGAATAGCATTCTTTGACTTCCAAGCAGTCCTATATGCCCATAATGCGGTCTCTAATTTGATATGCCAGTCCCTCCCGGTCTCATTCACTGTTTTTTTCAATATTCGTACCAATACTTTGTTACTAGATTCGGCCTGCCCATTACCTTCCGGATAGTAGGAGGAGCTTTTAAGATGCTTTATATGCAACCTCGCCACTAGTTCCGTAATTACACTGTTTATAAAATGTGTACCCCTGTCCGTCAAAATTTTCCTGGGTATGCCAAACCTGCAGCAAAGATGTGTAAAGATGAATCCGGCTGTATTCTCTGCTGTAGCCCTCCTGAGGGGAACTGCCTCTGCCCACTTGGTAAATAGATCAGTCGCCACCAAAATGTATTCATGTTGCACTGAAGAATGTGGGTCAATAGGTCCTATATAGTCCAACCCCCACATTTGAAATGGCCCATCTGCTTCTATAGGGACCAATTCACCTGGATGGAACTTTGCTGCTGCAAAAGCTTGGCATGCATGGCAATGCTTAACGTATTCTTGGCAATCTTGATGTAAAGTTGGCCAGAAGTAACCAGCCCTAAGCACTTTTTTGCTGTCATTCTTCCTGCCATATGGCCTCCACAAATGCCTTCATGGCAATGAGCCATTGCTACACCCTGTTCTTCTTCATCTAGACATCGAAGCAATATTCCATCCATTGTTTTCCGACACAAGATATCTCCGACTAAAAGAAAGGATAGACAATTCAATTTAAACCGTCGCAATGCTTTAGGAGACTTATATTTAGGCAACTCTTGATCCCTCAAGTATATTATGATCTCGTGCATCCATGACTGTTGTGCGTCAACAAATAGTTCTGGACTGATTTGTTCTATCCAAGTTGACTGAAAATGGACGTATGATTCTATATTATCCTCCACATCAATGTGCACCTGTTCTGCCTCCTCTTTCTCTTCTAAATCATAATTATAAAATGCATATGGTATATACTTACTTGGGTCTCTCGCACCATCATAAACCTTCACTTCCAAGCGATATTCCTGCAGCATAACAGCCCACTTATGCAACTTTGCTTTCTTGTGGCTTTTGCTGTAGAGAAGCGGTAAAGGATTTTGTTTCATGTACACCGTGATTTCTGAGTTGGAAAAATAGTGGCCACATTTATCCACTAGGGATTTTAGAGCTGCTGCGTATTTCTCTAGTTTGGGGTACTTCTCCTCCACAAGCGACCATTGCTTTCCTGCATACATAACTACACCGCCTTGTTGACATAAGGTTATCCCGACTGCCCACCTTGTGACTGTGATATAGGCAGAAAATGGGTGATCCTGCTTTGGAGGAATTAATAGTTGTTTGCTTGACATGATTGTTTTTATTTTTGACCATGCATCATCGCATTCCTTCGTCCATTCAATCTCAACAAACTTGCTTCTACCCTTTGGTACATGCCCCTGTCTCGTTAACTTCGTAATAGGGCTTAATATATGAGACATGTTCGGAATATACATCCTCAAAAAGCTCACCATCCCGATAAGTCCTTTGACCGCTTTCAAGGTCTTAGGTGGTCGCATGCTTTGAAGTACTTCCATTTTGTCTTCGGCAATGCGAATGCCATTTTCTGACACTTCATGCCCCAATAAAACACCCCTGTCAGTAAAAAAAACACATTTGCAAGGATTTAAACATACCTCAAATTTTTTGCATAGCTCACACACGTGCCATAGTTGCCCCAAGTGTTGAGACCTAGGAGTTGCCAAGCACAAATCATCCAAGAATATCCTGAGTAAGTCTGATGGGATGTACTTGAATATTCTGCACATAACTCGTTGAAAGGCAGCAGGGGCATTCTTAAGGCCGAAAGGCATCCTCTTCATTGCATATGTGCCCCATGGAGTTATAAAGGAGGTTTTTGGTTGATCCTCTTCCTTAATATAGATCTGATTGAATCTCGAGAAGCCATCCATAAATGAATAGACTTCCTGACCTGCCACAGTATGAAGTATATCTTCCAGGAAAGGTAATGGATAACAATCTTTAAGCGTGGCCTTGTTTAACTCCTGATAGTCAATGCAGATTCTCAGTTTTCCATTTTTTTTAAGTACCGGCACTATGCATGATACCCAAGGTGGATTTTGTATTTCATAAATCAGTCCTGCTTGCAACATTTTCTGAATTTCCTCCTGCACCAGCATTAGCAAAGCTGGATTTATCCTTCGTAATTTCTGCTGTACTGGCTTAGCCTCCGGCTTCACTTTTATTTCAAATTCATATGTTTCTTTAGATACACCTTTCATTTCAGAGTAATCATAAGCAAATACTTCCGAGTATTCTTGGAATAACTGAACAAGATTGCCTTTTTCCTGTTCATTGACTAAGGTCCCTAAAGCCAATTTCCTTTCTTGACCATTCTTCACAATAGTGATATCACAAGTATGTGCTTCCCTTGCAACGTCGACCACCAATATTGGATGCAATTTCTCTAAATCTTCTACTTCTATATCTTCCTCTTTAACTGCCCCTTCGCAAAGATAATTAAATAAGGTATTCTTGCATAACGCGTCAGCCTCCGAATTTTGTTCACGTGGCACATGAAGTATCTCCCAGAACATAAATTTTGCCAATTTAGCATGCGCTTCATTCCACAACTGAAGTAGATATTCATTTCTAACTCTATAGTCCCCGAGGATTTGACTACAAACAAGCTGCGAATCACCTCTAATATGGAGATGCGTGATGTTATGTTCTTGTGCCATTACCAGACCTGCCAATAATGCTTTATATTCTGCTGCATTGGACGTGCAACCATGTATGATCTCTCCCCTTTCTGCAAGCACTTCCATCTTGCTATTTTTAAGCACAACTCCCGTGCTAGCTAACTGCAACTTCCTTGAGATGCCCCCATCAAACCATAGATACGCAGATTTTTCGCCCCCATCTTCCTGTACTATTGTTTCCTGCTTTACTAGTAAGTAATTATTAATGTCATTGGATGTGATCGTTGGAGTCACCTCAGCATTGATAACAAATTGTCCCATCCCTTCATCTACCAGCAGGTCCTCTGTTTCTATAAGAAATGCTTCCTCATTCTTCTCCTCATCGTTTCTCCTTCTCCCCTCACCGTTATAGATATACGATAATTTCATGCCATTGGTGATACTACAATAACCTCCGCCCCATCTTGGCCTAAGCGTCAAGCGATTTCATCCATCGTCTTCCCAATAACGAGATCATAGCTCGTGGGCTTACTTGGATCATCGTGAAGATGGTACGACAACAAAATTTGCCACCACCGTTATGTCCTCAACTATCACGGCACATCATTTACAATCCCAATGGGGCGCACTTTATGACCGAGAAAAGGTTCGGTATCGCGATAGTGGACTTATTCACATTAAGTCCAAGTTGCATCATTACATTATGCGGCATGACATTAGAACCAGATCCTCCATCAACAAATACTCTTTCCAATTGCTTCCCTTGCCTTTGTAGCTCCACATTCAAAAATACCGGGGTCTACGGCAGCTTCATTCACAATTATAGCGTTCACTAAACATTCTTCATCATCAATCTCCATATTGTTTACACGGCTCTCACCATTTTGCTCCATTAAGTCCATTAATTTTTGTTTTGTATGAAGGGGCGAACTTTTAGCAAGGTTAGCAGATCCATCCATTACACTTGAGCCCCTTAATAATCTTTCCAAATCTTGTGGGCCTTCTGTTTCTTTCGTTTTCTTAGGTGCAATGGGTAGATTATTCCTCAAGTGGCCTAAACCAGCCTCTGTAGCAGAATCAGCCATTTTCGGGCTACTTTTAAGCGAAGTTTTTGCATGTTTTGCTACTGGTACAAACCGTGTTTTGCACGTCTTTGGCTTTTTGTCACTTCACCGGCTTGGCGGTTCAAGATGTTGAGCACGGCTTTGTTGTCTTGTAACCACATTCAAGACTTCGATCCTCCCTGTTCAAGCTCTACATTCTCCACATTACGTTCTATCGATTGATGTTTGCATTCGAACTCGTGCTTGTACCTTTGTTTTTTAATATGTCCTGCCTAGACAAATATTGTTTGACCCTGCACTTTTCTTCCGTATGTCCTATTTCTTTGCAAAATGCACAAACCGGACATTCTTTTCCATAATGACCTCTTATATTACACTTTGGACAAGGCCTTGCAAAACATGTAGCTTCTGTATGCCCCAACCTTTGGCAAAAAGTGCACGTATTGATTGTAGCATTTGCTGCTTGCACTTTTAGAGCTTCAAGAAGTCGTTTTGATATTTCTAGTAATGCCTGCATGCCCGTTTCAAGTCTATCAGTAGCCTTTGCTACCTCCTTCTTGATTTCCTCTTCAAATCGAACTTTCTTTTCTTTCTTATCACTTTGTACAGCATATATTTCTCCTTCTCTCTCATTTTCCCATTCATGAGTCAGGTGTTGAGCAGTATAAATCTTATTGTCTTCTTCTGGCATTAAGGCTATAGTCTTAGATATTTCGATGGCAATAGAGGATGCCTTATGGAAAGAATCTAACTGACCTGCAAGTTGAAGCTTGTACAATTTTTTGTAGACCTTGTACAATGGCTTCAGGCCAAGTACAAAGAATTCCACCACATAATCCGTGGGAGTTTGCACTTCCATCTGCTGACACTTTGTTAGATACGTGTGAAACCGCTCCACAAAGGAAGATACACTTTCTCCCCTTCGTATGATCATGGTGTGTAGCCCTTGAATTAGTGTACGTCTAGAAGATGCAACTCCAAATCTGTCCAGAAAATTCTGAGTAAGAATATCCCATGGGCAACTGCCATAGCTTACTTGATAACTGTACCATTGTTTAGCATCTCCTCTCATGCATCACTACTACAAAAATAGGTAGAAATGGCACAAAAGTGACCTTTATGCTCCGCCCTTTTACGGAGCATAAACGTCACTTTTGTGCCATTTATGACGTTTGTGCTCCTCAAATGGCACAAAAGTGACGTTTATGCTCCATAAAAGGGCGGAGCATAAAGGTCACTTTTGTGCCATTTCTACCTATTTTTGTAGTAGTGCATTGACCAAATGATTTCACAATGCTTTCAGGACCATCCTTCTTCTTCCCATATTGTTCAAACCAGTCCTCAAATTGGATAATGAAATCTTGAGGGTTTTTGGTTCCATCAAAAATTGGCGCAGGGGAAGGCACAGTGACTTCAATATGGTAAGGCTGTACTACAGGAATTGTGTCTGAACTTTTAACAGTATTATGATGGTAACGCTGGTCTGCCATTTGCACAGACCCTTCTGACTCGCCTTCTTTGTCCATGGGATCCTTATAGGGCAGCTCCACTGCTAAGGTCCCACCAGGAGTGCCAAAAGAATGTTGATGTATGTGGAGCACTACACCAACAATCTAAACTATATTTATTTTGTTCGCAATGCGTTGAATGTCAATATGATATCTGTGAATTGATGCAGTAGTAGCAGTCAATTATATTACTGCCCAGCTTATATATACTTCCCAGAACTTATAGTTATAGCGTGCTACAGTCAATCTAAACAATGCCGATGTGAGGTCTGTGAACTGACACAGTAGCAACAGTCAGTTATGTTTCTGCCCAGCCTGTAAACCTTCCAGCATGCCACAGCTTCACAATTTAAGAAACCACTAACAATAATGAATCTGTGCATACAAGACACAGTCAATTACTTTCTGTCCAGCCTGTGTGTACATGAGAATTTATAGTTTACAGCTTGCACACAACAACACAATTACAAAACAACCACTAGATTTTTGTAGCAGTCTTCTACCATAGACTTAACTATTTTTATTGAGAAGATTCAACCGCAGTACAGCAAGCTTCCTTCCTCTTGCTTCACTAAAGACTAAAACACAAACAAACAAATCAAGGCTACAATATATGAATTTTCCAAACCAGAGCAGGGCTTTTCTCATTTATATGATAATTTCACAACAATAGATGTTCCAATAAATCCTGCAACGATATGCTTGTTATACATTCCAACAAATCTGTGGCTGCACTGCCTTAAATACTGCTGTGTCAAAACAGATTGACATTCTTACATTCAATATTGCATTCCACTGAATATGATATATGCATATGCCGCGTTCCTCCCTGATATCTACCTGCCTAGACTCAAGTATTTAAACTTTCTTTTGTACCAGATAAGGCAGCATGTCAAGTCTGTTACATAATCAAAATCTGTAATTCATTGTGACCAAATCATAAGAGCTCCAAATAAAGCCTCCAAATGCACCAAACTCTGTGATCTCCTTCAATTAAGCAATGCAATATTTCCAAATGACCTGACCATTTCGTATAACAGTTTAGAATCCATTGTCTGCACAAAGAATAGAATTAGATTTATTTTAAATAATGACTGCACTCACTGGGTCGATTTTTCTTCCTGGAGCCGTGCATCTTTTGATGCCATTTTCGTTTTTGATCCTCCAGTCCTTGGGCGTCGCCAGGATCTTAGGAAACGGTGCTGCCAGCATCGTTGATTTTCCTCCACCTCTAAAGACCACCGTATGAATCTTCGGGCATGCTATTGTGGACGTTTTTGCCATACTTGGCTTCAGCAACAAAATAGGACATAGTTCACTTACGATCCATGCGAATAGACTAGGAAAAAAGCTAAGAAAAAAAAAGCAAGGGTAAATAGATTGGAAAAATAAGGCTATAGGTAAAAAGGCATTTGGAACAACGAGATTTGGAAGGAAAGCATTGGAAAATATGGGAAATGCAGAATTGAGCTCGTAGGAATTGCCTCGAAATATAGGTTGACCAGATAAGGAATATACGGGATTGTCTCAGATATATATGTCTTTTGAGAAGAAATGAGCTTTGCCCCAAGTTGTCCTTGGCCAGATCATAATGTTGCCCATCAAGCTTTTTGAGGGGGATTGACCCATTGAATAGCGATACATTTGAAATGGATAGAGACTGTGCCCCAAAATGTTTGCACAGGCCAAGGGTCATAGTATCTCAATCTATTTTTTCTTTTTCCGGAGTGGGCACATGATTGATAACAGTGGACAAGGTACAGATTCATATGATCATTGTGCACTCATGTTAAGCAGTCTAGGCAAGGTTTTGATGGAGTAGAAAACAAGAATTGGGGCGGCAAAGATATGTTGTATTCACAATTCCATTTAAGGGCATACTTGGGAATTTTGGCATGGAGAGGCTATGAAATGTCAAGGCAAAACAAACATGGCTATAGGAGAGAAATCAAGAAAATCTATTCCGCATGGATCAACAAGTGAATCTACAACTTCATTTTTTTGTTAATCACTAGATAGTTACCTCAACTTGGCATCCCTTTAACACTGAACTTGGTGTATCTTCAACACAACTGACATCGTATCAGTATGAACATGCCCACAACTTCTATATGTTCACAAACTCCATCCTGTTGGTGTTCAATAACACTAGCAGATTTGTTGTTTGCTTCATTATGAGCAAAACTTTTGGAAACATCCATTGCATCTTGAATCTCGAAAAGCCACTGTTTTACCCTGGAATGGAAATTTGTAAATGTTGTTGCACCTATAGTCTGATGTGTCCTGAGCAGATAGTAAAATTGCAAAGGTGAACTATGTTGACCCCTTTGGGCGTCAACACTAAGAAAATTCAAACATACATGTTCACTAAACCCTATGGGATTAATTAAAAATTTTACATAAGGCATTGATGTTTATGGAAAGGGGGTGTCTTTTTCCCATCTTTCCATAAATTGACAAGAAGATCACAAAGGTCACTAAGCAAAATCAACCATACACTCCCACTCCATCATTGAGCAAATGTGGAGATACAATTTTATGTTCTTTAACATGTTCATTAAACCCTATGCATGTTCTTAAACATGTTCATTAAACCATACGCATGTTCTTAATCATGTTCTTCAACATGTTCATTAAACCTATGGGATAGATTAAAGATTTTACAAAAGGAATGGGATTAATTAAAAATTTTACAAAAGGAATGGGATAAACCCTATGCATGTTCTTAAACATGTTCATTAAACCATATGCATGTTCTTAATCATGTTCTTCAACATGTTCATTAAACCTATGGGATAAATTAAAGATTTTACAAAAGGAATGGGATTAATTAAAATTTTTACAAAAGGAATGGATCTTCATGGAGAGCTGGAGTCTTCTTCGCATCTCTCCATGAACATCCAATCCCAACCTAGATTTGTGCATAGATTTCCCAAACACCCCCACCCTTTAATTACCAAGAAGCATGAAGAAGGCATCCCATGCCCCCCCCCCTCCCACACCCAATATCAATAAACTCAAAAGCAATAGTGCTTATATAACTATGGTTTTTTTTTCGACCATGCTTGTGGGATATATGAACCCACGAAAAATTTTGTTTGTTTTTAGGGTTCAGCCGGATCTTCTTCTGCGATCAATGGCCGATCCCACAAGCAAATCTGTCCTCTTGCCACCGTTCGTAGGGTAGCCTCCCTGGCAGAAAGACCAACTGGTTTTGAGTTAAGGACCTCAAAATTCCTTTGGAGGTCCTTACTGTAACTGTTTCACTGCACTTTGCTTATTCAAGCAAACCTGTTCAGTTAAAACATTTGTCACATAAGCTTGCATACAATTCTGCTTTCAATGTTTCCTGTAAGAGCTTTACTGCACTAAATTCATTCAAGCAACCTGAGTTTAGAAGCCATTCGAACACATTTGCCAACAAATGCTTGCACAAAATTCTGCCAACGAATCACTTGATCTGCTTGTGAACTTTCATACCAATTTAGGCAGACAGGAATAAATGTTATTATGCTACAGAATTATTGTTATTATGATCAGAATAAAATAACATCAGAAGGTTCATACAAATAGATCAAAATAATGTTGATCATAATGGTTTATAAAGATACATCAGAATAATATTGATCACAGTTTCATGCTACTCAGCTCCTTCAAAATCTTGGCACTGCTATCATCATATTGGTTCCTAATCACGACAGACCTTCCAACATAAGCGTAAGCATTCACTTCAGAAACCATACCCTGCAACCAAGGTTGCAAGGTCTTCAATAAATAATCCCCATCATTTACATCTGGGATAAATGACCTTGGTGTGATGCATGAATCACTCTTGTTGAGGAAGTTAGTGAACCGTAATGGATCGATCAATAGCGTGGTCCTTAGACTAAACTCCGTATATTTCTTCCAAACTTTTGACAAATCCTTTAAAAACACCGACTCACCTGAGGACTTCAGAGTAATTTTTCTTGCCTCGGTGCGCGACCATATGAATAGAAACTTTTCATGCATGCTTGATGGCATGAAGGAACCGAGGTACACGTTTGGGTTTCCAAATGTGGACCAGATTGCCACTTCAAAATGTTTGAGGCAGAAATTCAAAAATGTAACTGCTCCAGGCCGCACAGCAACCAACTCCTTTTTCAAAGTAACAATTTCAACACCCAATTTCATTTCCGGTACTGGCGTATCCTTATTGAAAACCTTCACGAGCAGGTCATTGATTTCTAAAATCAGAAGTTTCTTCCCAACACTGCACATATAACAATTTAAGAACTTAGCATACATGGAAATAAACATATTAACAGCTCACAAGTACGAACCTATTGCACTTTAAATTTCCAATGAATCTTTTGTTGCTCCTGGAATTTCCTTTATTACTAATAACTGGCTTCTCAGGAGATTCGCCAACACTGGACAAGCTTTGCTCGTCATTCTGAAACTTCCGCTTCCTCTTATCTACACTACGTGAAGGTGATTTGTCCTTTGTAAAAGTGTTCTCCTTTTGCAAAGAAGTTCCTGAATCATCAAGTCATTTGGTTTCAACAAAAGTACATGGTATATTAAAGCAATGTTTGGACTTGATTTACTTTACCTCTTGCCAGTTCATCCTCTTTGTTGCTAATTGATTTTCCTTCATGTGTTGCATCAGATATTGCTACAGTAAGCTTATCTAACATCAAATCAATACTCTTGGACCCTTTTATTGGTGTGGAAGGCATATCACGTTCAAGCTCCATCATCTCTTCACCTGCAATTGGAATAGACATCCAAGTGTTAAAACTTTACTGCAGCAGGCTACTACTCCCTCTTTACATTAACATGTGTTGAGCATCGAGCAAGCACCTAAACTAGCAACAATCTCAATTCACACATGAAACATGAAATTGACAAGATGTCTACCTGCAGAAAGTTCTTGCTGGTTATTGACTGATTTATCTTCATCTTTACTTTCATCAAGTATAATAATGTCTTTGTGTCCTTCAACCAATGTGATTGAAGCATTATGGTCAAATCCATCCGTACCCATCTTGGACAATTGAAATTTCCCCACTGCAGACTTTTGAGACATTGCTTTCATATGAGAAGTTTTGCCCTCCGTGCTTGCACTTAGATCCACAGCTGTAGCATGATAATCAGCCACAACAACTTTTACAATCCATTACAACTGAACATAATGAAATAATAGCTATTACTCACCGTGTGATTCTGGCAATTCACTGTTTGGACATCCATGAGATAGTTCAGCTGCAGAAAAAGTTAGTGTTGGGTTTCTTATGCCAAGAGACTTCAGCCATGTATTGGGTATGTCCGTAAGGCATTCTGGACACTTTAAATCTTTCGCGAAACAAATATAAGCGCATAAAGGATGGAAAGCATGCAAGCAATGTGAAATAACAGCACACACGCTACTTGGATCAAAACCAAATGTGCAATAAGAGCATGTCTTTAATTCCACAAAAGCATCTAATGCGGATGACGGTTGCTCAACGTATGGAAAACCAACTTGTAGGTTAGATAGTCTCTTCAATGAGGCAGAAATCGAATGCAATTTCTCCACTTTTTGATGCAAGTATTTCTTGGTCTCCTCTTCCTGAAAAACAGAAAATGAGTCATCCAAAATATACCATGAAAAAAGACTAACCATATGCTTACCTTCTGTGCACATTGTTTGTGACGTTCAAAGACAAAGATACTTCCCGGGGCGTACATTGTCGCCCGTCACGCGGCAAGACGCCACCCGATTGGCGGTACGCGTAGCGGATAGCCAGGTAAGTAGCCCTAGGGGGCAACTTGCTAGGAGTGTTCATATATTATTAATGTGCACATGTGCACATTAATGAGGGCACACCTTTCCATGTTGGCATATTTTGCCACCTAGCCACTAAAGGCAAGTGGGGCCTTTCCAATTATCCCACATGCCAAATTGGGTAATTGGAAACCCTAGCCTAAACCCCATGTCTATTTAGGGTAGGAAAACCCTAGCTTGCTAGTTTTTTTCGTCCTTAGGGTTTTAGAGCTCAGTTTTGGCTGCCCCAGGAGCCAAAACCGCCTCCCAGACGCTGCCCAAGCGAATTGCGCCATCAGTTTCCCTGAATTCGATCAGCTCAGCAGGATGGTTGAACTCAGGTCAGGAGGAGCCACTCAAGGATCAGGTATTTGGTCAATTTAATAGCTTAAACCGTCTTCTAGTCATAGAATCAGTAGGTTTAGACTATTAAATTGCCCATAGTAGTTATCTAGATCTTAGATCTCGGACACTAACTAAAGAACCTAACTCTATGATTGGATCTAGTTCTTTAGTTCTTCTGTGATATATTTGGATGATGTATTTCTGTGAACTCCTTGTATTGGGAAGGGGGGTAGAGGCCCTAAAGCTTGTAGTTGATGCTCCTAGAGTAGCCTCTCTAGCACACTGTAGATTCGGCCTGTGTACAAGAGCCACACCTGGTTGTGGGTGAAGGGGCCAGACTGGCTAAGAAGGAGATTCATGTCCTGATTCTTGAACGATCCCCCTGGTGTGTAAAGCCTACCGGGGATCATTGTGACTAGGTCTGATGGCTTACCACTGAGTGCGGGTAAGGCATGGGCTGGACCCGTGAAGTGGTGTACACTTTCCGGTGGGTTGGTCGAATCACAGGCGGTGGCCCTCTAGTCACCTTGAGTTAGCATGTAGATCTCTGGAGGGAGTGATCCCTACCTGCCCCATCGGAACTGGGAGGATGAGACCCAGGAATAGCCCCTTTGGCTATGCATCCGGAGACTCTGATCAGGTCCCAACACTTTTCAGCCTACTCTGCAAAGTGTGCACAGGAGGGGCGGATGGAGTGGACAACCCTATGCCATGTTCTTATGCCAGCCAAATCCATTGCCATGAATTCTGTCTGCAACGAACTCTGGAGACCCAAGCCGTCAGTCATCCTTTGAGTCTGAGCCTTGGGTAGGATCCCCTATGTGATGTGCTGATCTTTGTCTATCTGAGATATGAGGAGGACCATCCTTGAGATGGTCACGGGATGTTGATGTATGTGCTCTTGACATGTATGTTTACGCTTCGCGCAGCCTAGGTAGGCCCGAGGGAGGCGGGGTAGAATGACACCTTCACTCTTCCAGGGACGGAGACTTCGTTACGGGTGCAGTGATATGTGGAGGGCCCCCATCGACATGGAGCTGGTGTGGGGGAAGAACTCCTGTTTGTATACGGTGAGTGCACCGTATACGAGTAGGGGACGTCACAGTGGTATCAGAGCAATGTTCTTGGAGACCAAGAGCAAAGCACTGACCATGTTCCCAGTAGTACTAACTTGATAGGATCCTCAAGCCTCGAAAAGTGGGAAAATTTTTTCTCACCTTTGTAGTTATGCTAAGCTAGTAACAATTAAGTGAATTGGAATTTAACAAGATTAAAAAGAACGAGCCAAAATTTTCCAAGTGAGGTGGTCTCACAGCTCGCGCCTCGTCGCAAAACTAACTTTTTGTTTTGAAGCGAGGCGCAAGCTATGAGACATCGAGCCAAGAACACCAAAACATGATGAATTTGAGATAAATAATGTGGTAAGGCTAATTCTAAGGTAGGAATTAGTTAGAATAGCATGTTTTAATTACCTAAAAACCCTAGAAATGTATGAGATCTCACAGCTCGCGCCTGGTCGCAAAACTAAACATTAGTATTGGAACGAGGCGCAAGCTGTGAGACCAATAGGTAGGAAAAGTCTGAAATAAGTATAAGTTTTAGATAAGTTGGTGCCTTAGCATGTTAAACAGAGCAACTTGAGTTTTGACCTAAAATTCCCCAAGCTATAAATAGATGTAGAACCCACTCATTTTTTCGTCCAAGCCCTAGAAATCCGCTCTTCCCAACTTAGGCGATCTTTCGGCGCTTTTATCCGATTGACGATCCGTAAAACATGGCCCGAACCAAACAGACCGCAAGGAAGCGTCGCCCAGGCGAAAACACCAGCGCCACTGAGACAGAGATCATTCGGAAGATGCTTCGTGAGAGGCTAGCAAGAGGGGGTCGTTCGCCTTCGGACGAAGAGCAAGACACCTCCGATTTGATCGATGTCTTCAACCAGCAGGTGGAGGACGAGGCCACATCACCAAACTCCATGGACGACGAGACGAGGGAGGTGTATGAAGAAATAGAGCGGGAGATCCGACAGCAGGAACAAGCAGATGAGCAAGTGACAGGTTTGGAGCCAGCGGAGGTAGCAGACCTTAGAAGATTCATCAGGAAATACGAGCGCCGGCAGAAGAGAAGGGAGGACAAAAAGAGGAAAAGGAAAGAAGAGGAAGAAAGCGCAGCAGAAGAAAAGAAGAAAGCGAAAGGGAAGTTCGTGGCTGGCGTAAGGAGAACAAAGGACTGCCCGCCAAGGAAGAGGCCGAACCCCAACATTATCATCAAGGAGCGGCAACCTGACGAACCCCCAAACCCTTCCGACGACTCTTCTGATGGGGACTTCAACCCTAACGCTGCAGGTGGAAGCTCTTCCAAGAACCCAGGTGACGAGCAAGAAGTACCTGAGCAGCCGGCACCTGAGCAACCCCAGCAAGACCAAGTGCAGAAGCCCCCTGAGTACCCGGCATGGGATAGAAAGAAGCAACCACGACCCGCCCGGGAAGCCTACGTCACCGACAGGGTGAAGATTTATGAGAGAAAGATGAGGGAGCACGAGGCCTACATGAAGAAATGGGAGGCCTATAACAAATATTATGAAGAAAACAGAGTTAAGTTCATCGAGGGAGGGCGACCAACGAAGCAGCAAACCTTAAGGCCGCCACCACCGAAGCCCAAGGTTCCCAAGCCGCCACCCAGGAAGAAAGCGGATAGGAAGGAGGTAGAGAGAAGAGCGTTAAGGGAGATTAGACACTTCCAGCGCAGCTTCGGTCTCCTAATCCCCCGTGCCCCCTTCGCTCGGTTGGTGCGTGAAGTTATGCAGGCCTATAGAACAGACTTTAGAGTCACAGACGAGGCGCTGCTGGCAATGCAAGAGGCGGCTGAGGCAAAGATAGTGCAACATTTTGAAGACTCAACAGCCTGCACTATCCACGCCAAGCGGGTAACCTTGATGCGACAAGACATGAGTCTTGCGACCCGCATTAAGGGAGAACGCCCTTAGAAACTTTTATTGTAAATAATTAAAAATTTTGTAATATAGAGCAATTTTGTCTACTTTGATGACATAAACTTGAGTAATTAGAGCAAATTAATAAGTTTTAGCTTTTATCTCAGAAAAATAGGACATTTGGGAGCCGAGAGACATGATGTCTCACAGCTCGCGCCTCGTCGCGAAACAAAAAGTTAGGATTGAAGCGAGGCGCAAGCTGTGAGACCTCGCCCAAACTTGACCAAAACAGCTCCAAATCGACCAAATAAGGGGTCGATTCTGCCTAATTTGATGAGCCCATCACCCTTACACTATTAGTTTACCCAAATTGGACACCTTTAATCAAAATGGGACTGATGTCTCACAGCTCGCGCCTCGTCGCGAAACAAAAAGTTAGGATTGAAGCGAGGCGCAAGCTGTGAGACCTCTTACCAATTCTTCACCAGGACTTGTTAAAGTCACCTTCAACCTACTGCATAGCATCTTTTAGGTAACCTAGCCTTGTTCAGGCATCTCCTATAGTCCTCAAACTCCTATTTTGACCTCAGATAAGTTAGAATCACCCAATCCTAGGAAATTTTCAAGTCATCCAAAAATTAGGGTTTTCCCCTTTTCTATAAATAGACCCCTCACTTCTCAGATAGCACCCTACAAATCTGCTCCTGCCCTTCTAGCCGATTTCCCAACTCCCTGAGGCGCTCTTGCAACCGTTTGTTACCCTCTTCTGCAATTAATCAATGGCAACTTCTGATTTCCAGAGATGGTACAGCGCCATGCCTCATCGGCCGAGGCCGGCGTCGACCAAATCTTCCAGATCTTCAGGAAGGAGGTAGGCGCCCAAGCAACCTTTTGCGCGACCCCAGCTTATAGTAGAGTCCTCGACCGAAGTTTCAAGCTAGGGTAGAACCGCTTAGTGCAACTCCCCCTTGTATAGGATATTTTGTTCCTAGGCGGTCCCTGCGGCGGCATTAGGCGATGTCCCGAACATCGCCAAATACCTCACAAACAAAGCGCACCGCACACCGAGCCAATGGTCCTAAGCGCCAACGGGACCAAGTACTTCTCTTTCAACACCGCCTACGGCAATCTTTCTCACCCACCGTGTCGGAGAACATCGTGGGGAAACCTCCATTCCCCATGGGCGTAGATCCATTAGCCGTGCAGAGAACAACGGCTCCTCACCGCATCTGAACAGAGGCAGGGAAGGGAAGGAAGAAGACCGGATGAACAGGAATCTGAGGAGGAGGAAGAAGATGTTGAGCTCGACCTAGCGAGGAGCAAATGACAAGCGGAGGCGAGAGTGGCAAGACCAAAGAAGCGTCAAGCAGACTCTCGAGTCGCGCCACCCCTCGGGTTAGGCATCACAAGCCTAGCTCCCATTATAATCGAAGGTGAGGAGTTTCTGCTCTAAGCGACATTCAAAACCTCCGGAGTCTTGGGGAAAGGGAATACCGACCAAGAGTTGCTGCACCAACTCGAAGAACAGGACTTGGGCGACTTCATCGTCAGGAGGAGAGTCCCGACTTCCCCCCTCCAAGTAAGGGAAGCCGACACTTACACGGGAGAGTTTACCTCCGACATCCAAGCCTACAGCAACATCAGGCAGATCATGGAGGCAGACAAGGCTGAGAACAAGCTACCGACGGAGGAAGAGTTCCTTGCGCTCCAGGAACAGATGGGGATCCGTTATGCGACCTCAAACATCCTAACGGCAAGCTCGTCCGCAGCACCTCCCCGGGATAGGACAGCGACCCGACCTCGGGGAGGGCTTCAAAGAATCAGCCAACATTCTACGGGGAGCTCACCACGGTGGAGGTTGATGATTTGGAAGCGAATTATGAGCTGGATACCGAAAGTGGCGAGGACCCGCCTCTCACGACGGGTCACTACGCTATTACACGGCCATTGCCGATGGATGGAAGAATAGCGGTTATCCACCGCAAAGTTCACCCCCGAGGCGAGGAAGGAGTAGCGTTGCTGATTGCACTCGTGATTTGGCCGCATGCATGCGGTTACCCCTTAACTGCAAGTATGCAATCCCGGTGAAGAGAGCGGTAGCACTCGGCGTCTTCGACCGCCATACCTTACGGTGGCGGGCAAGACTGCCGCTGACGGCGGCTTATACCTCCCAATCGAGAATAGAAGATTTAGCAAGAGCATTACAGGGTGGATCTCCAGCCAATGTCCTTAGGAACTTGGGCCATTCAGTGGGAACAGCCCAAGTGAAAAAGTTCTTGGAGGATAATCCATCTTACCGGCATCAACAGAAGTGATTAGCAGTAGTTGCAAGCTCTTGTATTAGTGTAATATAAAATATAAATATAACATTCTCTTGCACTATAAATGTTTTGTTGATATATTTTGTGCCCCCTCAACCATGCCAACAAACATAAATAATGCAAGAAAGCAAGGAAAACTAACCATGTAGATATGAACCACTTGTGTATGCAGCTAGAGGCCTGAGCGCAGGAGAACGACAATAACCGGGGAACTTCTGTGGGGAACAGAGCCCTGTGCCACGCCCGGCAAGGAACCCGCTTTGAAGAGTTTGGACAAATGACTCCTTAAGAAGAAATATCGCAAATAAGGACCGGACCTCGAACAGATAAAGGCCTTGCTAGCCGCACGCTGGCGAGGCGAGGTTCGGTGGTAGCGCTCAACCGCCGCAAGCATCATTTCGGAGAACAAGTAGAGACAAGAAGAGGAGCAAAGAGAGGAAGGTCCCAGCTCAGGGGACTCCTCAGGCTCAAGCTTCGATTGGGACTCGAGGTCCCCGAGGAAGAAGAAGAGCGAGAACCAAGTCCGGAGCGCATTTAAAGGCAGAGGAACCACCGGGAGGGGACGACAAAAAGGACACAAGAACCTTCCGACTACCGGAAGAAAGTAGACTCGTGCATTGGGAAATGTTTGGAAGGCCAGGAAGCTCGAACAATTCTCAAAGCGAGAAACAGTCGTCGCATGGAGGCAAGAGAGGCTTGGCTTCGACGAGATGAGCCGAATACGGCAATGCCTATGGTATGAAGGATAAGGATAAAGCGGGGGGTGGCAACGAACCCGAAGGGAGCAAAGACGCGATTTGGTGGAAGGGCTATGCCAAGGCTCATGGCTTAAGCAGGGATGCTTGCAGGTTCAAGAAGTTTGCTAAAGCCTTCAAGCGCCATTACGTTCCAAGAGAGCACAAGTCCAGTATGATGCAGCAGTTCTACAGGTTGCAGCAAGGCAACAAGTCAGTACAGAAATACACAGAGGAATTTATGAGGCTAAGGCTGTATGTGCCAAAGTTAGGAGAGAAGCACGCAGTGGAAAGCTACATTGAAGGTCTGAATGAGGAGATCCGCAAGCTTGTAAGGGCAATAAACCCAAGAACAAGATCGTAGTTTTGAGTCCAAGGCAATAAGTTTGCAAGGAACAGGACCCGAGAATAATAGGGGGCGAGGCGCAGAAGATTACCAAGATAAAGGCAAGGCAAAGAAAGTTCGGCCGAGAACGAGAACGGCCCCAGACCAGCTAGAGCCCCATATAGTGGCAATCAAGGGAAGCAGCAGGAGAAGAAGCAGGTGTCCTTCAAAGACAAACAGGAAGGGTCAAGCTACTCCAAAGCCGTGCGATCCTTTCTGCAGGCCATGCCCAAGGAGAAGAGACAGGAGTGCATAGAAAAGCAGCTTTGCTTCAGGTGTTTCCAGCCAGGCCATAGAACAGCGAACTGCCCATATGTCATGAGTGCAGCGCTAGCAGAGTTGGGAGATTGGGACACTTTGACTGACGACGACGGCGAGGAGGCCCGCGACTACATTCAGGGTGAGTGTCATATCTTTGCCGCAATAGATACAGAGCAAGCAGAGAGCCAGTATAAAGTAATTTCCACAGTGGGAAAGGCCAAGGCCAAGTCATTTATAGTCCTAATAGATTCAGGAAGTAGCCATAACTTTGCATCTCCAAGAATGGTTCAAATGTTGAAGTTGAAACCATTAAAGTCAAAGCCAAGGCCCGTTGTCTTAGCAAGTGGAGCAGTAAGGCAGACGGCAGGTAAAAGAATCAACTTTGACATCGACTTGCCGGGGATTAAGATCCAGATGGGGGCAGAGGTAATGGGCATCGGCAAGTACGACTTGATAATAGGTATGGAGTACCTTGGACCAGCAGGGGCCATTATTGATTGTGGAAAGCGGAAGGTGACCTTCCCAACACCCGACGGCAAGATCATTGAGATAACAGGTAAAGAAGTTGTTCCCATCATGCAGTGTATGTCTTCTAAACGGCTGTTCAAGTGCATCAAGAGTGAGCAGGTAGCATACATCTTCAAGCTTGAGATTAGCGAGCCGGAATTGGAAGGAAGCAAAGAAGACAAGATGCTCAGCAAGTTGCCGAGGCAAATAGCTAAGTTGATCACGGAGTTCCACGATCTCTTTCCAGATGAGATCAAGCAGCTCCCTCCTTATAGGGGAGTCGAGTGCGAGATAGCACTCGAACCAGGAACAAAGCCCACAAGCAAGGCTCCATATAGAATGACAACGCAGGAATTGTCGGAGCTAAAGAAGCAGTTGCAGGAGCTGCTCGACCTAGGTTTCATTAGACCTAGCGTCGCCGAGATTCGAGCGCCCATTCTTTTTGTCAAGAAGAAGGATGGATCTTTGAGGATGTGCATAGACTATAGACAGTTGAATAAGCACACCATTAAGAACAAGTATGCGCTTCCAAGATCAGACGACTTGATGGATCAGCTTCAAGGAGCAAAGATCTTCTCCAAAATTGACTTAAGGTCAGGTTATCATCAGATAAGGATAAAGGAGGAGGATATCCACAAGACCGCCTTGACGCTTTGCAGTATGGGCATTATGAGTTCACGGTGATGCCTTTCGGCTTATCAAATGCCCCATAACGTTCATGAGGCTCATGAACGATATCTTCAGGGAGTTCCTGGACACCTTTGTGATTGTTTTCTTTGATGACATTTTGGTGTATAGCAGATCCCTTGAAGAGCACGTGCAACACTTGAGAAGGGTGCTAGAGAAGTTGAGGAGGCACCAGTTGTACGCCAAGTTGTCGAAGTGCCACTTCGCAACAGAGAAGGTGGAATACCTTGGTCATGTGATCTCGGCAGAAGGCATCTCGACGGACCCCGCCAAGATTGAAGCAGTGATTCAGTGGCCGGCGCCGAAGAATGTGCACGAGGTCAGAAGTTTTCTCGGTCTAGCGGGGTACTACAGGAAGTTCGTGAAGAACTTTGCTAAGATAGCAGCCCCGTTAACAGACCTGACGAGGGCAGAGAAGGCGAAAGATTGGGTAGAGCATTGGCACAAGAAAGCCCAAAAGGGATTTGAATTGTTGAAGGAAGCTTTAACAACAGCCCCAGTCTTAACCCTGCCGGACCCGGAGAAGGATAAGCTTGTAGCAACAGATGCGAGTAAGATAGCTACAGGTGCAGTGCTTATGCAAGAAGAACGTGTGGTAGCGTATGATTCCAGGAAGATGAACGACGCCGAGACGCGCTACCCAACGCACGATCAGGAGTTGCTTGCGGTTACCGGGGGGCATTAAGAATATGGAGGCACTATCTCTTGGGAAGGAAGTTCCAATTGGATACCGACCATCAGAGCCTCCAATATGTATTCACGCAACCACACCTCAATCTGAGGCAGCGGAGATGGATGGAGTTCCTCGAAGAATATGACTTTGATATAGTCTACAAGCCGGGGAAGCTCAATGTGGTAGCAGATGCGCTTTCAAGGCACCCCCTGACAACTAGAGTGCATTGCAACGCAATTTCAACGCTCTCCAGCGACTTTGGTAAGAAGATTGAAGAGTCCTTGCCAATGGATGTGGATTTCGGGGAAGTATGGGTAAGCCTCTCTAAGGAGGCTAGAACAGATAAAGAACGGGAGGCCTTCAAGCATTATAAGAAGGAAGGCAACCTGTTATACCATAAGAACAAGTTGTGCGTACCCGAATCATCAGGTGTAAGGAAGTTGATCCTCCATGACACGCACAACAGCCCAATAGCTGGCCATGCGGGATTCATGAAAACATATTTCAAAGTCTTGCAGCAGCCTATTATTGGCCGAGGAATGAAGAAGCAAATAGCTCGCTACATCAAGGAATGTCGGCCTATGCCGCCAGACGAAGCGCGTAAGCTTCAATTCCAGGGGCATTAGAGCCATTAGCAGTGCCAAACGCTAAGTGGGAGGTAATCAGCATGGATTTCATCACAGGACTCCCAAGAACAGCGAGAGGCAAGGATGCCTTGATGGTAGTGGTCGACAAGTTGTCAAAGATGGCACATTTTGTGCCTTGCAGGACCACGATATCTGACTATGGATACAAAGAAAGCTCTTCACCAAAGAGATCTTCGAGGCTTCATGGCATGCCAAGGGAGATTATCTCCGACAGAGATCGAAGTTCATGAGTGCCTTTGGCAAGACCTCTTTATGACGATTCAGACCAAGCTATCCATGAGCACGGCGTATCATCCTCGACGGATGGCCAAAGCGGAGGCGGACCAACAGGATCTTAGAAGACATGCTACTGAAACTATGTCTGGAATAAGCAAAGTATGTGGGAAGAATTCATTCACTTGGTGGAGTTTGCATACAATAGCACCAAGCAGGAATCGTCCCAGATGTCGCCATTTATGATCAATTATGGCTATCAGTGCCTAACTCCAGACACTTGGCACAACCCCGTGTCAAAAGTAGAAGTTTCGCAGCAGATGTTGGCCGATATGCAGCAGCTCGTGGAAGAGGTTCGAGGGTATCTGCTAGCAGCAAGAAGTCGACAAAAGAGCATTGCCGACAAGCATCGAACGGTAAGAGAGTTCAAAGTTGGAGATGATGTTTGGCTCAAGATCAAGGTAAAGCAGGCGAAGCTCAGGATTGGGAATTGCAAGAAGCTTGCTCCAAGGTGGGCTGGACCCTTCAGAATAATCAAGAGAGTAGGTAATCAATCCTACAAGTTGGAATTGCCAGCACACCTAAAGATCCATAAGGTCTTCCACGTGAGTTTGTTGAAGAAGCATACTCCAAATCCGCATTTAAGTCTTGGACACTCCAACGTTGTTGGAAATGACGGAGGAGCAGCTGGAAATAGTTCCAGAAATGATTCTTGATAGAGCTTTTAAGAAGACAAGGAGGTCAGAATTCCTCCAGTACTTGGTCAAGTGGAAACACTTGCCAGTGGAAGACGCCACGTGGGTACTTAAGAAAGATTTAGTAAAGCAGTACCCACAATTTATGGAGCAATGGGACGGCAAGGTCATCTCCGAAGAAATCGGCTCAGGCATGTCGATTTGCGTAGGTTAATTCTTGTATAGATTAATCTACGCATGCAACCTATGCTTGGTATGGGTCGCATGCGCTGTTACCGATGATGAGACCACTACGGTGATCTCTAGGGCGTGGTGTAATGTCAATGTAGGCATGACCGCGTTTCCGCTTGGGCGAGTGGAAGGTAGATTAGAAAGTCTACCGTCCCCACGGAAGGAGACGGCCCGAGAGAAAAGAGGTCATTAAGGAATGCATTGATAGGGAAAGCACCTTTAGCCCCATATATGCTTTGATAGGAGGAATCCATCCTTCAACCCCCCCACGAGAAGGATATCCTCCACGCTGGGCAACTAGAGGTGTAGGCATGAGCGGCATATAGGCATATAGGCGCTGTCTCCCCGGCCATTATGGAAGATTCATCCTCTTCCTACGCCGGGAGATTAGCCATGCATTCATGTAGATAGGTGGGGTGGTCACCATATAACCAAAATTTATTAAACAATTAAAACGGTACTAACGTAGTGTCGACCTGCAGGCCAGTAGAGCGCTCCGGAGGGCAAGGAGGTCGAGCTACGAAGACTTGCAACACAAGTTTTGTTGGAATGTGTTGCAAGGAATGAAGAGTACCTCGGACAGTAATTATAGATATGAAATGTTGAAATTTTGTCTAACTTAACATAGTGAATAACTTGTTAATGGTGTTATGAATTGATAAGTATTCCATAATATAATAACGTAATAATGTTCTAAAAGTAATTACCTTAGAGTAATCGTGATAAATGTATAAAGATTATATTGTAGGTATCACGTTGATTGCAGGGTGCAGGTTAGGAAGATCCCAAGGTGGGAGACCCCACGATCTTCGGGGACGACATCATTTCAAGGTGGGGAGAATGTGACGTTCAAAGACAAGATATGCCCCGGGGCGTACATTGTATCGCCATCGCCACGCCGCATTACCGCCACCCCATTGACGGGTAAGCCAACGGATAGCCAGGTAAGTAGCCCTAGGGGGCAACTTGCTAGGAGTGTTCATATATTATTAATGTGCACATGTGCACATTAATGAGGGCACACCTTTCCATGTTGGCATATTTTGCCACCTAGCCACTAAAGGCAAGTGGGGCCTTCCAATTATCCCACATGCCAAATTGGGTAATTGGAAACCCTAGCCTAAACCCCATGTCTATTTAGGGTAGGAAAACCCTAGCTTGCTAGTTTTTCGTCCTTAGGGGTTTTAGAGCTCAGTTTTGGCTGCCCCAGAGCCAAAACCGCCTCCCGTGACGCTGCCAAGCTTAATTATGCCATCGGTTTCCACGAATTCGATCAGCTCGGCCAGGATGGTTGAACTCAGTCAGGAGGAGCCACTCAAGGATCAGGTATTTGGTCAATTTAATAGCTTAAACCGTCTTCTAGTCATAGAAGAATCAGAGGGTTTAGACTATTAAATTGCCCATAGTAGTTATCTAGATCTTAGATCTGGGACACTAACTAAAGAACCTAACTCTATGATTGGATCTAGTTCTTTAGTTCTTCCGTGATATATTTGGACGATGTATTTCTCGTGAACTCCTTGTATTGGGAAGGGGGTAGAGGCCCTAAAGCTTGTAGTTGATGCTCCTAGAGTAGCCTCTCTAGCACACTTGTAGATTCGGCTTTGTGTACAAGAGCCACACCTGGGTTGTGGGTGAAGGGGCCGACCGGGCTAAGAAGGAGATTCATGTCCCCGATTCTTGAACGATCCCCCTGGTGTGTAAAGCCTACCGGGGATCATTGTGACTAGGTCCGATGGCTTACCACCGAAAGTGCGGGTAAGGCATGGGCTCGACACCCGTGAAGTGGTGTACACTTTCCAGTGGGTTCAAAAACACGGGCAGCGGTGGCCCTCTAGTCACCTTGAGTTAGCATGCGATCTCCGGAGGGAGTGATCCCTACCGCCCCATCGAACCGGGAGGATGAGACCGGGGAATAGCCCCCTTCGGCTATGCATCCGGGCGGAAGGCCAGGTCCCAACACTTTTCAGCCTACTCGCAAAGTGTGCAATGGGAGGGGCGGATGGAGTGGACAACCCTATGCCATGTTCTTATGCCGCCCAAATCCATTGCCATGAATTCGTCCCCAACGAACTCCTCGAGACCCAAGCCGCCACCATCCTTTGAGTCTGAGCCTTGGGTAGGATCCCCTATGTGATGTGCTGATCTTTGTCTATGCAGATATGAGGAGGACCATCCTTCGAGATGGTCACAGGATGTTGATGTATGTGCTACTGACATGTATGTTTACGCTTCCGCAGCCTAGGTAGGCCCGGAGGGAGCGGGGTAGAATGACACCTTCACTCTTCCCACTGAGACTCGTTACGGGTGCAGTGATATGTGGAGGGCCCTGTATCAGCATGGAGCTGGTGTGGGGGAAGAACTCCTGTTTGTATACGGTGAGTGCACCGTATACGAGTAGGGGACGTCACATTGTTCAAGCGCTTTATAGGCTTCGTTGGCCTTTAAAAGCTCATCTTCTTTAAATTTTATGTTGCTTGATAGAAAAGACATGGCATTTTCCATAGATCTCTTATCTATAGCCGATGATGCTTTCTCCATTCTATCTTTGGCATCTTGCATTTGCCCTTCTGCATAAGCCATCTCATGAGAACACTTCTTCCAATATTTTTTGCTTTCCTTGCACTTTGGTGTAGCGTCTTGCGATCTCTCAACAACTATACTCAATTTAAATGCGCAAATCTGATATCACTTGACAAAGTGCCTTTTCACTCAAATCATATTCCTGTTTATCTAGAGCACCAATAGTAGATGATTGAACATCTGCCTTTTCTTTTGGTTTCTCCCTCTTTTCGTTCTTTACAACAAATGATTTCCAATTGATTTGGCTGCCACTTATTTGCAATGCAAATGCCTTGGCATAAAACTTACCTATCTCCCCAATACACACATCAAACCTTTGGTAGCATCGCCGATATACATCTAAAAACCGATCCACATATTCTCGTGATTCATCCTTGAGAATTTATATATTTGCTTCTTACCATCACATTTTGGCGCCCCAAAGATTTTGCAGATCTCTTCGTCATCTATTTCTGCTTTTCTCACGTCTGTTTGCGTCAGGCCTTCGCATGATAATTTAGAAGTGTCCATAATCATTTCTCGCTCTGCGGCTGAGAAGTGTTCCTCTTCTTTCTTCATCTTACACAAGCTCTTTCTCAGAGGGACATCTTTGTAACATAAACATAGCAGAATTTATGGTATTAGTGCTACATATAAACATAGCAGAAAAATATGGTATTAGTGCTACATATAAAATTAGTGACAAAGATGCAAGTTTGGGACTTCCTGCAACTAATTAGTAACCTAATACTAAATAGTACAAATTTAGTAAATAAAATCAAATGCAATGCTAACTAGCAATTAAATTTGTGATTAGTACACAACCACAAACATTAGTACAAGCCAACCTAATTAAGTGCTATTTAGTTTAGCAGTACTAATATATAACATACATTTTACTATTTAGTGCCTTGACGTCAATAGTTATTATTAGCAATATCTAATGCTAATTTGCGATTGTGCTGACCACTAAGAAATATACCTTGATTGATTAGCGTTTACTTAATCCCAAATATGGCCTCCAATTTCATCATGGCAGATCCTTTTTCTCTCTAGTCAAATGCATCAAAATTTAAATGTTGGAAGCATATTTAGGTACATAATAAAGACACATGCTATCCGACGCCATCAAGACATTTAGGTAATGCATAGTTCTGAACTCCAACTATGGATCCGCCATCATTTTCTCTGAGATCTACATAATGTATAATGCTAACCAACAAAACCAATTGCTAACCGGGATCTTGTGGCAAGAATTTCCTTTTAATGTATATAAACAGAAAAAAAAAATTACTTAACTACAAACCTAGCCCTGTATGCAGTGTTCTATTAAGAACCAATGAAATTTATCAAGCAGCCATTATTAACAGAGAATGGAAGCAAATATGTGGAGTACCTCACTCGCCCTAGAAAACTCGGGATGTGGCATGTCCGTATGCGAAATATTGGACCTACTACTTTCTCGATATAAAACATATGACAGAGCAAAAGATTAGGTCGAGTTGCAATTGAACATTTCAAAGAACAAGTGATATTTCTTTCTGTATACCTTTTGCTAGGAAAAACAAGAAGAACCATGAGCATGAGAGGAAAAAAAATTCAGAGCACAAGCTAGCTATTTGTGCATTCTTACTTATGTTCATAACAACACTTATAATGTTAATTAAAATGAGTCATTTCAATTTCGTGGATGCATTTTTATTGTGTTCCGTTTCTATGACCCTCATTTCCAAATTAACATTGAGCAGAGACCACCTAATTTCCAAATTAACATTTGGCAGACTCATTTCCAAAACTGAAATGCATAAGCATGAAAATAATACCTTCTTTTCATCATATAACTCTTCAATGCATTAAATCTCTACAGAAGAACGAAATTTCAACCTTGTTTTGGTTTACAGATCTGCCGAATGCCTGATCCAGTTTGCAATTCGAAATGCCACCACCCCCTTGAATGAAATGATTTAAATTCATGCCATATGCTCGCATAAATTTCAAGCAAATGGCGTCCTTTATCTCGGCTAGATTGCAAGCATCTGGCTCGATAGCAACAGCAAGAAAGCTCTCCATAGTCATCGAAAATGTGGGAAAAACTTTCCCCGAAAATGTTGGGAGGGAATCAGGTGAATAATTAGTGCTAACGTAATTCAAAATTATTCGAGAATTAAGGAAACGGTTAGGGCTATTTTTTAGTCCTAATTTGTTTTTATTTGAGCCACCCTAATGTGCTTGGACCCTTTAGCTACCATTCCAGAGGACAAAGAGGATAAAAAACTCAAGTCTCCAGCAAAGGAGCAGATAGAACAGAAGGACGAGATGGCAGAGAGCAGCAAAAAAAATGAGGAGGACTATGATGTAGATCTTTGACTACTGCATATAAAAAGTATCATTATTTACTAGTTACGGTGCCCAGCGTTGCTGGGCATAATTTGGTAACTTGTAAATGTTGGGGAACTTGTACAATCTACCAGAACCTGTTGAGAGTATATTCTATGTCGTCTTCGCTTTTATCCCAACTTAGCTTATTCAACAGATATTTTCAGCTGGCTATTTGCATGTCTTTTAATCTATCAGCAACACAAATATACTTATTAATCAACACTCCAAGTAATTGTATTCGTTGATTAATCATAATTATTAGTCACAACACTTTAGGTAATTTCATTTCTCGATACAACTGAAGGGCTCTTTGGCCTTCTCCATGTTTATCATGTGCCATCATGATTGCAACCCCTAATGTATGTTCACCGCTGAAAAGCTCGACTAACAGATGTTAATGTATACTACCATACCTCGTGACTTTGCAGGCTTGCGGCAACAGATAGTTTGAAGGGGAGTTATTTTATCAAGAAAGTTATATTTAAAAACTATAAAATGCAGGGTTTACTGAGGCAAACAACATCACTGCTGCTAATTCTCAACCAATTAGTGCTTGATATGTAACAGATGAATGTTACACATGGAATGATGATGACGATGATCTAAAGTCGGCTGCCATGGAGATCTGATAACTCTGTTCATCGAATAGATAAAAGTTTAATAAAGTTCAAAAGAAGCTCAGGGCATGGTTTGTGATGTCATAGCTGTTAAAAAGATGATTTATTATTTTTGCTCATGCATGCCGAGAGTTTAGAGAATTAGACTTAAATAATATTTCTACTTTTGGCCCATCTATTGTTGGAAAAACCAAAAACCACATAAAATTGTGTGCACAGATTGAGCCGACAATTCGGACATGAATTCTTTGGACAAATTTATTAGGCGTCTCAGATCATTCATGCATCAGATATAATTATTATTTGTATTGTTCACCAGTCGGGTCATATTTGATCGCCTTGATGCAAAAGCTTTATGTGCCACATAAGTATAAGGCATGTGAAGCAACATTATGGAAATTGCAAGATTAAAAGGCGATGCTATCCATTGAACGTTGGTAGCCAAAGGAGTACGACACATAATGACATTGCTAACACTGACGGCAACGGAAGGAGGCTTGCTGCTTCATAGTGCTGGAGATAGAGCTTGCATACGTACAAAAGCTAAACATTATAAAAGAAAAGCATATTGATCTTTTAAAAATATATGGAGAAACTATTCATTTGCAACATACTTCTAGTGTAAAATATGTAACTACCTGGAGAAACTACTGGCTTGCAATACAATGCTTTTACAAATATGTGGAAAAACTAATGATTTGCAACATAGTTCTAGTGTAAAATATGTAACTACCTGGAGAAATTACTGGTTTGCAATATAATGCTTTTGCAATTATGTAACTCACTTGAAAAAACTACAAATTTGCAATTATAATTTCTAAAATGGAACATCAACACCTGAATCGCTTTACTCTATGGGGTTAATTAGTAGCCAAAACACGTAAAAGTGCAAATGCGTGAGAAAAGAGACGGGCTTGATGCTTGGAGTATATTTCCAGTCCAAGCCAACATGTTGTCATGTTCCAAAGCAGAGTTGCTACAGATGCATGCTCCAGATGGTTTGCATCCTTATTGGATGCCAATTTCGCCATATCTTGGTGACGCAGACTCTGTACTTCATCCTGCATTGACAGAAAGTAGAACATAAGCTACTAATTATTTACCGACTGCGAGAGAGAGAACACCTTTAATCTTGTTGTATTTCTTTGGTGCAGAGTCACCACATCTACGGTTATCTTCGTTTATGGTAGCCTGCTAGTGATGATTGAGGGAAGAAATCAATAAAAAAAGTTCGCACGTTGAGCAAACTTTAGGGTCCTCAATGTCTACCAGCCATAAAGTCACTTTTCGGATGAATAAGCAGATAAACTGAATTAACTCAACTTCTTACATTACCTGCAGAAGAAATGTAAGTTTGGAATCACGGTATGGAACATGTCTCTGCTTTCCATTTGCAATATCCACTAATGCCATGATAACTTGCCTGCATGGATAGGTTTATTATCAGAGGTCTGTATTATTTGGGCTATAAAATGTGACCCCAAATACAATCTGTCAAGAAAAACTGCCTTGCAATTGCTGGATGTACAACACATATAAATAGGAACCACTATGGCAACAATAGCTCTGTTACAAACAAAGAAAGGCCCCATACTGGTTCACCGAGAAAACCCACAAATCAAGCAGAAATGAAACTACTATCAAGCAGTAAAATACCTAAGCTAAAAAGGAAAAACTGTGGACCACTCAAATCGATGCAGCCAAAATCGTCTGCCTAATTACTGGTTGCCGATCTCCAGCTACCTGCAACCGCTTGCAGATCCCCAGCCGACTCCACCTGCTTCTGCAAATCGACCCAACAGGCCGGATTTTGGAGGAAACGGGTTTTTTAGAAGGACGCATCCGCATCATCCAGATCTCCAGCCACTTCCTTTAGCCGTGAGGGTCGTGAAAATTTAGGGTGCCATGGAAAAGACATGCTAAGTGTTTTAGTGTGCTCACATAATTCTAACCGTTGGATCTAGGGTGTGTTGGATCTCAGCCGTTGGATCTAGGGCTGGATCCAAATCCAGGAATTACAGCAAAACATTATAATATAAGATTACAATGAATCTTCAATATTGATGTACAACAATTTATTAAAAACATAATACTTTTTTTTCCTTTCTATTCTGGTGCTTTTTTTTGTAATGCTTTCAGTCTCTTCAAGTCTATGCCTAAATTTCGCTATTTTTATGATTTCTATTTCATAAGTACAAAGTTTTCGTCTAATGATGGGCCAAAATGGCATGAAAAAAAATGCGAACCTCCATAAATTCTCAACAACTATCAAAAAAGGCTTATTTTAGAAACATGGTATTTTTTTAAAGGGAATCTTTGAAACGGGAGTGATGCAACACTCCCGTTTAATTTGCAATCGTGTTCTTACCTTACCTTACCTTACCTGCCCCCAATGTATTAGCATTTCCTGGCTATCAGTAACCCTTGTAGTGGTCTTCCGTGCTTCATCCTCCCTTTCATCATTAGCAACCTTCCTTGTTCTCCTGCAAATAGCAAGGGTGGTGCTCTAATTACCAACTGAACTTTGTAGAGAAATATACAAGATGAAATACAATAGAAAAATAACCCTAAACCCTAAATCCTGGATGGGACCTTTTGTATGCCAGAGATTGTGCTGGCACTCCATTAGTGGTATTGTCTTCTTCATCAGATTCACTAAGTATAACCATTGGCTGCCTTCTTTTTCTCCAGACAAGTTTTTACTCAAGCCTAAGTTGAATGAATTAACCAAACAAAATTTACACATTCATAGGAAAAGAAAACAGGGATCAAATATATTAATTGCTTAAACAAAAATATTTTGGTTAATGGTTTAAGGTTGTCTTGAGCAATCAAAGTTTTCTTGCCTAAAATACATATGGCAAAATTACATTAGCCTTATTTTTTTCCCCCAAATGAAACTTCTATAGGGACGTCTTCATCACGATCAACATCTGACTCACCCTCACTTTCTTCTTCCACAACCTTCCTGGCCCTTGACCGTGTCATCCTGGAGACCTTGGAAATGACTTTAAGAACCTGTTTGTCGGCATCTTCGCCATCGTTATCCATCCTTGCAGCAACCGTGTTAGAGGCCTTTGTAAAGGCAGTTGCAGAATTTGGAACTGCAACATAATTGGCAGCATCATTAGCACTACTTGAATCTCCTTTAGATTCTGCAGGGGTTGGAGTCTTCAGCATTGTGATGTCAGGTGCTGCAATGTGCTACTGACTGCTGATAGTTTGTTGTCTAATGTCTACAGGATCTTCTACTATTACCAATTCAAATTGAGACCCTGGAAATAGGCATGTACCTTTTTTACCATTTCTTCGCTGTGGAGTTTGAACCCTTTTAGACTTGTGCTTTGTTGATCCTGGGGTCCTTTTACTTCTAGGTGTATTAATCTTCTTCCTTTTCCTGTTGCTATCGGGAGTTGTGGCTACATGCTCATCAACATCAATTGTCTCATTCCTAGTTTTGTAAGATGCTCTAGCATATAACACTTCCTACTTTGCTATTTCCTGCTTCCCCAATTCCTGCACTAACCCTGTAGGAACAGTCTCTGAACACTCGAGGCAACATGTTTTTTCCATGAGCAAACTTAGGCAGCTCACATGATAATAATGTACAGATTTCATCCGCAGGCTGAGGGTGCATTCATCCTGGAACGCAAGACCACATGTGTAGCATCTCTTCTCATCTCCAATTGACAATCTGAATGGTATTGGAGTGATGCTGACCAGCTGATCATTTCTCTTGGTCATTTCCCTCAGCTTGCTGACATGCTGTAAGTGCTACTGGGTTTTTGCAAGGAGGGTCTCATTACTGCCAACCTCAGCAATTAGAGCAGCCACCTGTTGTAGTATGGTTTCATCTATTGGACCACTCCCTATTTTGGGCGGTAGCAAAAGTTGGGGAATAGACAGTTCCAATTTACGAATTCGAAATTTCGTTTCCTTTGGGGTCGCATTCATTACGGTGGGCGGTAAATAGGTTATGATTAGAATGGATATGACATATATGAAGTGACGGGCGTCAAATAGATTAGACTATAATAGGTGAAGGGTGGGAAAAAAATCTGAAAGGTGCTTGTGTTGGGTGCTTGGTCGCGTTTATTTGTAACCCACCAGCATACTTTTGCCCTGAGAGGCATATCACCCTCTTCATCACAAACATGGGACTGTTCAGGGCTTCGTAAGCTTGCAACAACATGATTCATTAAATTTACTAACAAATTAGATATTACTTCAATATCCACCTCATTTCTAAAATAGTGTTCTTCAACCTCTCTGCTTTGGAGATTTCATCATTTACTTTCTTGTCTTCATATTGACTTATCAACAAATGAATTTGTTGCATTAGGTTGGTATTTAATATCATAGCAGTCAAATATTCCATGGTTTTTGTTTTATATAACCCTGGCTTATTTGTATTGTCTTTTTGGAGTTCTTTAGGTTCTATAGATTCGCCAAGAATCTTTTCAAGATTTCCTATTTCGAATGCCTCAAATCCATTATTGATAGATTTGTTGCTTCCACATGAAGTTATATAGCAACATATGTCCTGTTTCTTGTCAAACTTTTGTTTATCAATCCCTTGTAACTCTTGTTCACATCTAAATTCCTCTTTTTCTTCAAACTTTTGTACCTCAACATGCACAAAAGCCTCTAGTTCTACTTTATCGTGGCCAAGAGCACCTAGAACTCTATTGACCACAACAACTCTCTTGACTGCTTGGTTTAATGTAGGAGGTTTTCTAATTGTAATCTTTGGCATATTTCAAATGGAAATCCATTCATATACCATTCAATAATGTCTTCTTCATGTTGTCTAGGTTGCATTTCTGCAACTATATCTTGAATTCTCAAAGCAAACTCTCGAGGATGTTCTCCTTTCTCAATTTGCATTGTATCCAATATTTTTTTACATTCTTTGTATGATAATATTTCTTGGAACCTGGAAATAAATTAACTTTTCATTTCATTCCATGTAGACATGGAATCAAGATTTGAGTACATCATGTTAGCTGCGACACCACATAAAGTTAGTGAGAAAACCAACACCCTTATGCCATTTTCATCATGGCCATTGATTTTGCCAAGAGCTTCAAATTGCTGTACATGAGTTTTTGCAAGGGCCTTGTGGGGATCATCATGATCGTAAATGGGGTATTCCAAAATCATTTTTTTTTTTTAGCACACCAGCCCTACCAGGCCTACAGCCTTTCCTGAAATTCTAAGCTATCCACGTGTCATTTCCACCTCACCAAAATCCTAAGTGGCATCAATCTGCACAATTGAATCTTGAGTTTCATAAATCAAGGGTGGAGGAAATTAGAAAATGCCAAGAAAATAGAGTGGAGATGGGAGGAGGCGCAACCCCAGTAATGGATCATCGTCTTCAGCAGCAACCTCCGTTCCAGTAATATGAAATGGCTATAGAATTCTGGTTTCTTTTTTGCCCGTTTTCCAAATTTTATGGCTCTTCAACGTGCATTAGCATCAAACCCCATTCCAACCTTCGTTTTCCATATTTCTGGCTCTTCAAGCTTTAAAGCTTTGCAATTTTCTTTTGTACGGGTCAGAGCAATAAGGTCTATTTGCTTAGGGTTTTCATGCCTTGCTTCAAGTTCCTTCGACTTTCCAATCTTTGCTATGATCAATTGATGCTACATGTTTAATAGCTTTTCCTCTTTTTGAGAAAAATGCATCGGATGTCTTTAGTTGACCAATTCAAACTTACAAATTCCTTGAAAAACCTATGGTCGAATTTGCCACAGAGCATCAATAATGTCAAGTTTCTTGGTCTTGTACTGCATTGGAAGCATCTTGTTTCTTGGTAAGCGAAGTTAGGGCGAGTGTCTTTCTTCTCAGACTATGTATTGCAGCAGATATGCACGATGTGTTCTCGTTTTCTCCTTCATAGGAAACATCCAAGTTTTGTTCATAGTTCGGTTTTGCCTCTTTTTATCTGTAAGTCATCTAATCTAATAAAGAAGAGACAATGGCATCCAAGATAACATCTTTTTGCAAACCTTTCTAGATAGTGTCTTGTGTCATATCTCAATTTGAATAATATAAGTTGTGCTTTTATGATAGAAATTTGTGGATTCTGCGTACGCTGCTGAATTTGAGGAAAAGGATACCTTGCAGATGATGCTTGTCTGATGCTTGCAGAACTAGCCATAATGCTTGTAGAATGACTTTAGCAAATCTGATTGGTCGATGAAGCAAATGGAACGCAGAGCTGCATATACAGATTGCAACTTGCTTTCTGTTCCCATAGGAACCAGTTCGAGGTATCTAAATATGTTTGCATTGATTTGGCTTTGAAGCTACGTTTGCATCAATTTTTTTATCGTTGTTTGCCTTCTCTTTTGTCACGATCTTTCCTCTATGTTACTTTGTGACAATGGTGCAAGTTTTCCAACTGCATGACTGGAATTGCCCGATCATTCTACTCTTGTCCACAAGAACTATTCCGTAAGTTTGGAGTTTCAACAGATTGCATTTGTAATTCTTATATTCTTTGCAAAAACTTGGCGTGGAACAGAGTAAATAGATATGCTGGTTGTTTGATCATAATTATGCATAATGCTTTGCTTTTTCTTAAATTATCCTGAAAACTTACAGCTATAGTTTTAATACTAGTAATTTTTTCTTATATGTGTGCTCCATAACTAGCTTGCTAATTCTGATCAACTATTTTTGTTCTTAGGGTCTGTACTGCATTAGTTTGACTAAAACTAGTTTTTCATTTGAATAGCTCCCCAATTAATATCGACATGTTCTAATGCATTTTCAGATATTCTAAATATTTTAATTACTCTGCTTGGAGCTTGTTTGCTTGCAGGAGCATAATTTGACATAAACCTTGGCATATTCCCTTGGCAAATTTTCAGTGGGTAGGTATTTCAACGTCATTCTTTCGCAGGTCTGATGCTTGCCTTCTTACAAGCATCAGTTATAGCTGGTTCTACAAGCATTATCTTGTTGCTGCAACTTTGAGATAGCACTTAGTATTGGACTCCAGAAGAAAGATCTTCCCTAAACTTCATTCTTTGCTCTGCCATATCTTTGTTTGGTTGTCGAGGCCTAACTTAGACGAACATTTTAAATGGGTTGAGGTCTCCAATGTATAATGCATACTGTTGGCTTGTCCATATTTTTGTTCTTAGGGTCTGTACTGCATTAGTTTGACTGAAACTAGTTTTTCATTTGAATGGCTCCCCAATTAATATCGACATGTTCTAATGCATTTTCAGATTTTTCTAGATATTTTTATTACTCTGCTTGGAGCTTGTTTGCTTGCAGGAGCATAAATTGACATAAACCTTGGCAAATTTCCAATGGGTAGGTATTTCAACGTCATTCTTTCGCAGGTCTGATGCTTGCCTTCTACAGCAAAATATGGCTGGTTCTACAAGCATTATCTTGTTGCTGCAACTCTGAGATAGCACTTAGTATTGGACTCCAGAAAAAAGATCTTCCTTGAACTTCATTCTTTGCTCTGCCATATCTTTGTTTGGTTGTCGAGGCCTAACTTAGACGAACATTTTAAATGGGTTGAGGTCTCCAATGTATAATGCATACTGTTGGCTTGTCCATAACTTTGCAAGCACTGAGCTGGCATGAATAGATAGGGCAGACACAATCCAGGCCTGCAAGGTACTTTACCCTATTCTTTTTAATTCTCTTAACACTGCTTTGGAAAATCCTAGAAGTATCCCATCCAGAGCTCCAGAATAATGCCTTTACTAACCCATTTTCTTCTTCTATTGCCTGCCTTAATCAACTAGGTATTATTAGTAATAGCAATAATGGCTATTTCTTACAATCTGCCAAACAGCCTCAGTTATTTACTTTTCAATAACAGATTTTGCTAGCTAAAAGCGATGTCTTCTATGCTCGTATAGAGCTTATAGGAACGACAACGAACGCCCACTTGTGCAATGTAATCATATCGGATACAGATTACAATTATTTGAATCTGGAACATTGTCAATTGTTATGTAGAACAATGGTTGCATGGCGTTGACTAGATGTGGGCTCCTTATTTCTTCTGTAATTATGGTCAGATGCACCTCTTTCAAGAGGCGGTACATGCAGAGCTCTCTAAGCAGAAAAAGTTGTTTAGATGCATGAGAGAGGAGAAAATGAATGAAATGGTAAGTTGTTCAGCATTTGGTTCTATTTTGTATTTCCTAGATTGTTTTTGCTTTCTTGTCATTGTCCATTGTCTGATGTATAATACAAAATAAAAGATCAATATTATGCAGACTCGTGCTTGCCTCTTCCACTGATTTCTTGCCAAAGAGTTCACATCTAGCATCCTGTGGACATCTTACACTTGGAAGCTGCTTTGCATTTGGCCTCCCCATTTCCACACTGAAATTTTAAGTCTGCAAATTGAGAATTGTCAAATAAATAAAAAGACAAATTCAATATAAGTTTTTGATCTCTCCTCCCTGTTTCTCATAAGTGCAGTGATTGGCGGCATCGTAAGCACCTTGTATCACATTCTTAGCATACCTATTATGCCCAATAGGATGCCTATGCATATTCCAATAATGTAACCAGGGTTCTTAAAAATAAATGTTCAAATTAACTATTCCTCCACTAAGCCATCTCCAGTTTTATGGTGTTGAATAACATGCTAGTGATAGTGGTTTGGATTTTCACCAAATGATGAATGATGAATTTGCAAACTAGCATTGCCATGATTGTTTGTTGGAATAGCCCCACTTAAGTTTGTTAGACACATCAAAGGATTCGCTTATTCTGGAAAAATATAGAATCTGGCCTTTCCAAGTTATAGTAGTCCCATAATAATGTGATTGACGGTTGGTGTTTTTGTAAGTAGGTTGTCTCTAGACTTATTATTTGAAAGATCCAGAGTTGTATCTTATTCAAGATACCAATACAATTAAAATATTGTGCCGTCCAGATTATTAGTGTATGCTATCTAAGACTATGAAAAATGCACAATTCTCGAAGTGATTCCTAAAAATTGTTATGGCTAGAATCTGCCACCATTGTTCTCCAAATTTTAAAACCTAAAGGTGGAATTTGTCCTCCTAAATTATTATGTTGTATTCTATGACCACAAAGTTTGAAATATCGAAATTAGACGGTATTCTATTTAGACTGTTGCAATACAGTTTCAACTTATAGAGATGTAAGATCTCTCAAATAAATGGGTATCTTGCATGACAAATAAATAAAGTTTAGAGCTTGCTTAAATCTGGGATAGTAACTGTCAACTTATTCTTCCCAAGATACTGATTTTCAAGAGTAGATAGCTCAACTGGAATATTACCTGTAAAGTTATTGAAAGTCTAACCAATCAAGAACAGAACAATTACTGGCTCTTTAGGAATGCTGCCCGAAAGTTATTCGAAGTGAGGTCTAAATATGCCTTTAAAGTTATTGGAACTGAGATATAAGTATGCCTAATTATAGCCCTTCAGGAATGCTGCCTGTAAAATTATTGGAATTGAGGCGCAAATCAATGAAAGCAGAACAATTACCCAGCTTGTCAAGGATACTGCCTGTCAAACTGTTGGTATAAAGGTACAGGCGTACGAGAGTAGGGCAGTTTTAGAACAATCAACGAGAGTTGGGATGTTGCCAGATAAGTGGTTTGTATTTATTTCATTATGGCAGAGCAGAACAGATACCCAACTGTTTGCCATATATCCTTCTTTCTTTTCATCTTAGTTAAACGATGATAAGATGATAGTGGAGGCATCACAGAAGAGGAAGTATCTTGACCCTAAAGGGGTGACTTTGGCATTGTCTAAGAAGATAAAATGACCAGCAGCCATGAAACATAAAAGATCTTTCCAGAAGAGGCCGCGCATATCAATCGATCTCAAGGCATTTTTAAGTTGAACTTTATATACCAGTTTAACTTACATTGAAGGATATCGAAAAAGATCAAACTACACAATTAGACCATACTTTCAAGCTTGACTAGATAAATGCCTAGCCATTTTCTAATACAAAAAGACCTTGCCAAAGCCTTCTGGTGTGCTTTTTGCTAGTTTTTTTTAAGCAGGCTTGCCTAACCTCCCCTACAACAATTTCTACAATTCTAGGTTCTCCACTTGTTTGCCACATCATGCAAAAGTTGACGCGGCCTCATTATCACCCTTCGATTTTATAATTATGAATCCGATGGCCAGGGAAATTAGAAATCATTTCCTTTTGTCGCCTTCGTATCCCACAATTTGAAGCACAATACTGACTGACCTAATGAGTCGCACCATTTGCTCCATGCCTAAGAAGCAAGGATTTGAAGCTTATGTGTGTGGAGCTTTTTCAGGCCGAAGCTAGTGTATTGCAATGCACATGCCTTCTGCAGAAGACTATGCTCTGGTGGTGATTGTTGGCGAATGCAGACTCTAGAAGGAGGAATGCATTTTCTTCCGTATATTTGTATAAAAGATGCAGGATATTTCTCTTTCAGTGCTATGAGACTAGTTTCCATTTTTATCCATCCCTGGACTTGCTCAATTTGGATGGGCAGCTCGGATCAATGCTTTTTCCTAGATTTTTTTCAGAAGCACTGGTAGAGCTGGAACAAATAAGAGAAACACGGCGGCAACATTGTGAACAAATGATGCAGTCATGGAGCTAGAATATGACACTTAGATTGAGGTAAGCTCAACACCATTCTTATAGGGCATTTTCTTTCCTTATGCTTTTCTGTTCAAAACTTGAAACGGCCTTAGATTAGATCACCTTCTAGATGATCACAATTTCCATTTCTTATAGCTTTATGTTTGAAAGTTGAAAGGTCTTGGTTATCTTCTCAATGTCTAAAGATTTTCCAGCATAAAACAAGGTTGGGATATGCTCCGTAATAGGGAGATCCCACATTGTGCACACTTTCCCTTTTCCCCTTGGCCTCACCTTCAATCTGAGACATCCCTGTGTACCAAAACAGTAACTTAATAATTGTGTTCATTTTATCCAATTTGAAGATCTTCCCTGGATTTCCATTTTATTAAGCATTACTCTCGAAGGTGCATTATATCCATTTTCATCTTGTTTTTCTAAGCTCATTTCGCTTAGTAGATTGGGGCACAGATTTTTCGGCGATTTGGTGGGCATGCATTTTGTTTGCCTTCAATACATACCTAGAATTAAGAGGTTTCTGTGATCAACAACACCTGGTAATGTCCTTATTCTATGCAAACAAAGGTTGTTTTGTTTATTATGCTCTCCAAGAATTTTTCCATTGATAGGATCAAGAATTTATTTATTGTGCATGGTTGATAATTTGCAGATAGTTGATTAAGCAAATTGGATACAGCAGCCCTCCGAAGATACATTTAAACTAGTATGGTTGCATGTTCTTTTATCTACTTCCTCAATTGTCTCATGGAAATATATTCACTTATCTTCTATTTTTTGGACTTGGAAGTTTGATGTAGGTCCGAGTTTGCCAATAGAGTAGCTGTACAAGCAGTTTCAAAGCATTTTGTTTCACATGTAAGGAGCTATTACTTTTCTCTTTGCCTTTATGCACCTTTTGTAGATTGCTTGAATGTATTGAACTGGCTGAATTTGCAGTTCCATACAGCATGTTTTACTTTGAATTGGCCAGACAACTTGCTAGATAACAGGGGATTTAAGCACATCCAATTTAGATTCTGACAGTTTCTTCATGCAAATAAGCCATGCCCCTGGCAGCTCCTTTAGCAATGTCTATTATTTTTTGCCATGTTAGTAAAGACTAATAAGGAGGATGGAACCATTTATCAAGATATCCATGAGGCATGAACTCATAAGTTAATGCTCTTCTGGATCTATCTGCACAGAAACCCATTAAATGAGCAGGGTTTACATGATGGATTGGTGAAGTTTGTGATACATAGACCTAATGCACACCACTTCTATGTGCTAGATCTAGAAGGTCGAAAGAGAAAGACACAAGCAAAATGAAGACAGGCGGCCAGAAAAAAAGAGAACACCCACCACCAAATACATTTTAAGTAAGGAAACTAGTGAAGGTGTGCCCGGCGTTGTCGTGCATAAGTGCATAAGTAAGGACGTGCATAAGTGCATAAGTAAGGACGTGTTTTCGTAGGCCTTGTGACAATAAAGCCAATATGATTGAGTGCCAATAAGACATTGATTATCTCATGACATTGAAAGAAAAAGTCTAAGGATTAAGGGACACATCTGTAAGTAGTGGAATCGACAACCATTGTCCTTGTTTTTCTATCACATATAAACGTATAACAATGGTGTTTTAGCAATGATGGCACGTTCATGTTATCAATTTGAACACACATTTGTATTGACTACATTTAAAGACAACTAATTGGGTAGTCCATGCTAAATTGTGAAAGTTACGAACTTTCACTCGTTGAACAACCATTTGCAATATGTCTAATATGTGTGGCATTGTATTAGATTTCCTGCTAACATTACCTTAAATAACATACGATGGTTAATTGCATATAGGACGTTGAGTTGAGCATTGTTTGTATTGCTTAGATGGGAACATTGCTTGTATTGTAGCCTAAGTCTTGATCTAATTTGTTGGATCCCGTAATTGTTGTAAACTTTTGATAGAGCAACAAAAAAAAAGTAAAGGATAGCTTCAACAGATCATTTTATATTTCTATTTAATCTTATATTCTGCCTTGTTTCACAGGATATTAGAGAGGGTTGGAGGGAAGGAGGGAGGGAGGGAGGGACTTCGGATATCACAGTATTATTTCATTTCTGAGATCATGTTTAATCCCAACGTAAAAAAAAAAAGATCAGTGACATATTGCCATGCATGCTTCATTCACCACTTGACAGTCGTAATCAGAATATGGCAAAGAGAAAGGAAGGAAGTGTGAATTTGTCTTGCAACATCTGCATTACTGCCAACAAGAGCACCTGTCTACTATGTTGTCTCATCTTTTATGTGAACTCATGAAAAGCAAAGCAAATCCGACCTGCCATATTGTACATGTGTTCTTTGACTGCAATATCATATCAATCCTTGAAAAAAAAGTGTGCCAAGGACAAGTGAATGAAGTGATAAGACTTGACATTGCAGAGTTGAGGAACGAAAAAAAGATATTATCTTTCAGCAATTTCAATTCAATGACCATGTGGCCACCGGAATGGATAACCCCTGGAGCTCCTGGAGGCAAGATAAGCTGTGGAACTAGGCGTTTTTTATCATTTCTTGCATGAGGGCATATCATTTCTTGCATGAGGGCAATCGCAAGAAGACTCTTCTTCCACTTCCCTTCTGTGAAAAATTCTATGGCAGTTGCAGGATGCACAATGTAGCGAATCTAAAGTACCCTTTTCGCCAGAAGGCATAAATTCACCACACCCATCAATGGCATGGCCTCCGATACTTGCAGATGGCTTCATCAGCTCGCAAGAAACAGGTTTAGATTCTTCTCTGGTGCAACTGTAAAGAATTTCATCAAGTTCAATACTTTCGGATTTGATCGAATAACTTCAAAAAATTCCAAAAATTGATTGATTCCTTACCTGAGAAAACTTTCTTCGATTACATTGAAGCAGTTGTCGATTTCTTTTTGTTCTGATAATGGCAACCTCCATATGACAGCTAAAAGAACAGAAAAAGCTTCCCTCCAACAACTCTTCCAGAATAGTAGTCGTAAGACTTAAATTTACATGATATAAAGAGTGGCGGCCAAAAATCTGCTTTAAATTTTATTTCTCAAATGGAAAACGCTTCCGGTTTTAGTCAAAACAGGAAGGGTTTCAGTTTTCTAACCCTGATCGGGCAGACAGAGTTTGAGCATGTGCTCTCGGGTCCTCCTTGTAAATCCTCTGTCTTAGTGGATAAGCAGAGCCCAATAAGATTTTCCTTGCTTTGTAGGTATAAGAAGGAGACTGTACCTTGACTGCTGCTGGAAGAATTTAGCTCTGGAGCGTCTTTAATGCTTCCACCCTTGGCACACCACGGAAATGAGCGCAGTACCTACCTATGTATGCACCACTATCTACTTAGTCTGTTAGTCATGATATACCTTATCCACAAGAGGGATTCAATGCTCCACTTTCATATGCAATAATTAATGCATGAGTCAATGGTAATTGAGCTCACTTTGCAAATGGTACTTTCATACTACATCCATTTTTGCACTAAAATTATCTAGATAACAAAAACACAGTCGTGATAATAGTATGTCGAGCTAGTATCTGAGTATGTACCTTAAATCTTCACTTCAAATGGAACATCTCCAATGGAGCTTCTTAATATCGAATTCTGCTCTCTTGGCTTATCGTCACATTCAAAGGCTTTTTCTGATATGAGACCAAGGAATCCAAACAGAACCTCTTCTGAGAAATGCAGGTTGGCAGCAATAAGACCAAGGATTCAAAAGACTTCTCTTTCGTTCCTAACTGAGTCATCTACTAAACTGATCCTTGTCATGGCCTTGCCCGATGTGGTATATAGACAACAGGGACAAAACAGAATATAGAACAACGAAAACCATCAACCACGGGTGATCAAGTAAATAAATATACACTAACCTGAATGTCCGCCTCCATATACTTGCTGTGTGGAGAAAATTTATACTGAAGTAAGAGCCTTAGGACAGACCACAACACAATCTATGTAGAGCTTGTCCTCCCAATTGAATGTATTTAAAGCTCCTTCTCTAGAGAATCATATGGTAATTGGATGTCCTCTATGTTCGAAGAAAAAATAACCAATCCCATATTCTCCCCATTCTCCATTAATCACTCTTAGAAGAGCCAAATGTGATGTGGTAATTGGATGTCCTCTATGTTCGAAGAAAAAATAACCAATCCCATATTCTCCCCATTCTCCATTAATCACTCTTAGAAGAGCCAAATGTGATGTAGTGCCAGATACAGGTGTGCCTTATGGCATCTAAACCTCCAACTACAATATGACTGCCATTACAAAAACTGGAATTTGAAAACAGTTGAACCAAAATCAAGGTCAAAGATTCAAGGAAAAGCACTACAGGTCATTAGAATATGAAGTAGCAAAACCCACAAGAAATACAAAATCATTATTTTTATGGCGGCTCACTTTCCCATAGTTTTGTCAAACAGTGATTTGCGAAAGTCAAAGAGGATATATCACAGGCATCTAACTAGCTATCCCAAACTTGAATTTGGTCTAACATTTGCGCTATCTTCAGTTTTAGATTTATCTCATAACCAAATAATTCAAATACGCTTTAGCTCTGTTCAGCCATACAAGGTTTCTGCCAATCAATCACAGGATTGAGTTTGCGTAAAGAAAAGACAAGAGTTTTCATTCTGAAGAATGTCTGACACAATGTTTCACACAGATATCCAAAAAGTGCGCATTGAGTAAATAAAAGAAGCATGCATAAAGATGCTGCAGGATATACAGATGCGATTATAAATGTTTGCTCATTGGAGCAGATCAAGATAGTAACTAAATATATGGAAATGCAAAGTAAATCTGGCCAGATTGAGTCATGCCGACTGGTTTGTGGTGTGGAGTTTATTTTGATTGTCTATGACGGAATGACTCCATGGCAAACCTATAGACTTTCAGAGAAACTTCCAAAAGATGCCTCCTGGTTAGTTAGACTTGCAAATGATCAAGCATGAAAGGTCATGTACGTTTCTATGTTCCATATATAACTATGCAACTTTTAGTACATTCGACGGAGAAATTATAGAGAAAATCTGCCTGGAAGTTATTTTTATGAAGCTAATTTCTAAGAAAATAATATGGTAGGAGGCCACAACAATGCAGCCATATCTTTTGATGTAACCAGTACCTCTTTACAAATGAGTCCATAGTTAGCCTAAGACAAGACAAGGCTAGATATTTCCATACTGAGAACAAGAGGAATTTACAGAATAAAACATGTCTAACATTGGAGGCTCCCTAAAGGTATGAGTTTGCACAAAAATGAAAATCTTGGCAGCACACCGGAATAAAAGTAGCTAACATCTGACTGCAAAAGTATGTATGACTTGATAGGTCCATATGAATTTCGCCATGCTTTTTCAATAGCATTAAAGTTTAGTCTGCGGACTCTCAAATCAAAGAGGTCAGCTTCAAGGCTAGGAATATAAAGTGTTCATGATGGCTGCTTTGCGCTGATATGAGATTGTCAGTGCTGACCGATAAATTTGAATTTCATATGCCATTGTGTTATATGAATTTCTTGGGTGCCTAGCACAAGGATTAAGCCACAGCCAAAATCTTGTCATTATACCCTATCATCCGACAGGCAAAGGCATTAAAAGACCTTGAGAATAAGCCTTCAGGTACTGCAGCAGGTGATTAGCATCTTTTGTCAGTACTGTATGTTCTGCATATATCTCCCTATTTCGCAATACTGCAAATGCTTCTTTGGATCCTTGCAACAACAATCATTCCATCTTGGTATGCCAGCGCATTGGGGGCTCTAGAGTCGCTTCTACAAGAAAACAACTGAGAGTCTGAAAGCAGCTCATCTTCAAAATACTTTAATTTTAAAAATGCTTTCTTTATAGCAGCAGACTGATCTTTCTTGACAGCTACAGAATGAACAAACATCAAATCATTCTTTAATGAACAAACATCAATTCATAGAGACAAATTACCTACGTTTGAAACTATAAGGATAATCACACAGCACCTCAGAAACAGAGAGATGAGCAACTTGACATGCAACATCCCTTATTATTTCTATCATTTCTTTTATGCAGGTATATACTAGAAACTGTACAAAGATTGCTATGAATTGCTTGCAACAGGAAAATGATGGATTCAAACCTCAAACCGCATATGAATATAATAGCGTCGGCTCTTATCGAAACCACTCATATGGAGTTTGGATGGCCATCTTACAGAAATTGCTCCAGACCCTAATCTCAAGGTCGATAATTTTGTCGTCCTTGCTAAATTTCTAGATCATGTGCTGATCGTGATGATGGCATGTATAAAGCAACCAACATCTGCTTAGTTATTGAAGTCTTTAATCGTAATGAGTCATTCTAACATAAAGGAATACATACTCAGGTCTTGTTAAGGCTTCTTGTGTTATAGACCTAATCTAAAGATATATATGGTAAATTCTTTGCAAATTCCTTGATGCACAAAAAGTATTAGAAGAAGCATGCCAGTATGCAGCCCAATTGAGAGACTTCCAGTTCAAGTTGTAATTAACCAAATTTTAAGCAGGCTTTGAAGCATTTGAATGTTCTTCAATGGTCATATTGGTACTAGAATACTATCACTGGACTTAACAGAAAAAATAGCTTCTCAAAAGACAAAATAAAACAGCCAATTTCAAGAATTATGAACCTTTTGATTGGCTATATTTGTGTGTATTTTGCACCTTCTCACTTCTCAATCCATAAGAATCTGTAGTTCTACTCCACTTTGTCATTTTTATCTTGTGCTCCAACTAGCAATATAGACTTCCCATGAGAAAATCTTGTCAAACGAAGACATGTTTGACTCCAGGGTACTTTCGTTTTTTAAAGCATACAAGAACTGTATTTTCAAACTAAGAATAAGCTTGTTAAAAAGGCATGGGATACCAAATCCATCATCACATCGAAGAAAATCAATCAGGATGTATTTTCTACTAAGAACGGCCAACGTGGTACACTTGCAAATGTGTAGCCTAGATCCTGAGCAGCAAGTTCTTTCCACGTCCATCTTCAAATTGCTAGAAAATTCCAAGAAAAGGTAAAATATAGGTTTGTCAAACCGTTAACACAAACAGAGCAACAATAGAACTGAAGCTGGTATAATGACGGCTCTAATAGAACCCGCGACCATTACCAATCCAAACGTCAAATCTTGCATCAGCTAATAACCTAATATCTTCCATTATACAACAGATTGAAACTCTTATTTGATAAACAAAATAATATCAGCAGGAACATAGCTAGGGCAAATCAAAGAACGGAATAGCTATAATCAAATCAAGAACGATGAATCAAGCTTTTACGGAGCTTTAACAATAAGCCTATGGTCTGGAGAAAATCCTAGAAGAAAGCAACCAACGACGCACGCATAACGGGTTCAATTTCTATGAATTTTCTTGGCCATCGATGGAATCAAACTCTATCTACGCGCACAAAATTCCCATCTGGCTTCAACGCAGATAGCCTCATACAAAGAAGGTTGATAATGTGCTTAAAAATCTTGATTCGGCGCCTGGGCTTGCTTTTAAAAAAAAATTGTTTGAAATACTTTTGGCGCGACAGTTCATATATTATGAGTAAATTAACATGAGTTTCCATCTTCCTCATGGCGAATCAGATTCATATTCCTGTCCAGAGTGCTCTTAAATAGACAGACTAACCGGGTTCGTAAATCCAGAAACACATCAAAAGGCGAGGAAGCAGAGGTAAGCGTGTGTGTGTATATGTGTAGTAGGATATGTTATTACAACTAATGGTCGATGGTTAATGTTGCAGTAAGTGAGAATGGAGACACAGAAGAAATCGAAGCGCGCAAAGAAAGGTTGGGGAATTAGCAAAGAGCATTTAGAAGAGACAAAAGCAGAGGTGGTACACAAGATTGGAGCTCTGACAAGTGTGCAAAGGGAAGACATTATGACCTCTGATGCCCGCTTTCAGCGTTTCCAGGAGGAATGCGTTGCAGAGGCCATACGCAAGTGCCAAAGCCAGCCTCAGCCTCAGTTTGAGGCTGACGATGCTGCCATCAAAAGCTGGTGTGTGGCTGTAGTAAAGGGCGTATTCGGGGGTGCCGTCAAAGAAATTGAGAATCACGAGCTTAATGCTCACGAGAGGGATGCCCTGTCTAGATGGGATAAACTTTTTGAGCTCAGAAAGGCCTTCAAATTCTACCTCAAAAAGCCCGCCAATGTTAAAAGAGCCAAGCCTACAAAGGCCAAATAAATTTTCCTTCCCATTTCACTTGTCTAGGTGACGTTTAAAATTTTCAGTCCAAATCAAATGTTCACCGAAACTTTTTTCACAAAATATTTTTGCAAAGTATTGCATATATGAATTTGCACTAGAGTTTCACACTGTTTGTTCTGCAGAAGCAAAATGTGTTGTTTTCCATAGCATTAATCGAAATGTTCTAGCAAGTTCAATGATGCCATCTAGTTGTTTTGGCATTACCAAATTCGCTAGCTTTTCTCAACAAACCTCACTATCACTACTTTCTATTACCCTTCATATGTTGGTTATCAAGCCGCGACCACCTGCAAGCTTTGAAACTCCACAACAATTGTTTCCACCATTTCATCTATGGGCTCCAACTCTCCTACAAGTTAAGAATCATTGTTCAGGACTATTATCAATGGACACAGTCCAGAATGATATAGAAATAGTAGTTCTTAAGAAACTTTATTGATGTTAGGGGCGATGAACCAAGTAACAGGCCAATTAAGAATAAGGGGCAAAGAAAGTTTGCAAATAAAATTAAACTTTTTGGGTTGCCCCTAGGGGGCAAACCCTCGCTTATGTAAGTTTCTGGAATATCCAAGGTATATGCTAGAATATACCTAGGATATGCTGGTAATTGCTCCAAACCTATTGTTTCCTGTAAACTGGCGGTCACCTGCGTTCTGGATCGCAGATGTTTCAACCGGGTAACTGGCAAGGCAGACCGAAGCTCCAATCTGAGGCAACTGCAGGCAAACCATATGTTGTGTAAGTGTTGTGGCCTGTGACATACTCACTCTGGGGGACGCAACTTCAAGCTCGTGTTTTGATCGCCAAAGCTTTGACTATGGCAACCCAACACCCAGTTCCGGTAGTTGAACTCCAAGGTTTACACTTGCATCAGGTCTTGAATGATGCTACATCTCTTCCATCTCTGTAAGTACGTTATTTTCTTCCGAGCACATTTACGTACAATACATTTATAAACTCGTGGCCATCTGTGACGTCCCCTACTCATATACGGTGCACTCACCGTATACAAACAGGAGTTCATCCCCCATACCAGCTCCATGCTAATATAGGGCCCTCCACGTATCACTGCAACCTTGAAGAGTTCCAGTGGGAAGAATGAAGGGGTCCTTTACCCTGTCTCCCTCAGGGCCTACCTAGCTGCGGAAGCGTAAACATACATGTCAGTAGTACATACATCAACATCATATGACCATCACGAAGGATGGTCCTCCACATATCTGCATAGACAAAGATCAGCACATCACATAGGGAATCCTACCCAAGGCTCAGACTCAAAGGGATGACTGACGGCTTGGGTCTCCAGAGTTCATTGCAGACAGAATTCATGGCAATGGATTTGGCTGGCATAAGAACATGGCATTGGGTTGTCCACTCCATCCGCCCCTCCTGTGCACACTTTGCAGAGTAGGCTGAAAAGTGTTGGGACCTGACTGTAGCCCGCCGGATACATAGCCAAAAGGGCTATTCCTGGGTTTCATCTCCCCAGTTCCGATGGGGCAGGTAGGGATCACTCCCTCCAGAGATCTACATGCTGACTCAAGGCGACTAGAGGGCCACTGCCCGTATTCGACTTGAACTCAATGGAAGGTCATATCCACCACCTCACGAGTGTCGAGCCCATGCCTTGCCCACACGCAGTGGCAAGCCATTGGACCTAGTCACAATGATCCCCGGTAGCACTAACACACCATAGGGATCGTTCAAGAGTCAGAACACGAACCTCCTTATAAGCCAGTCTGGCCCCTTCACCCACAACCAGGTGTGGCTCTTGTGCACAGGCCGCATTTACAGTGTGCTAAAGAGGCTAACTAGGAGCATCTACTATCAAGCTTTAGGGTCTCTAACCCCCCTTCCCAATACAATGAGTTCACAGAGATACATCATCATACACATCACAGAAGAACTAAAGAACACGATCTAATCTATATCATAGAGTTAGGTTCTTTAGTTAGAGCTTAGTATCTAGAGATCTAGATGGCTGCTATGGGCAATTTAATAGGCTAAACCTACTGGCACAAAGCCTGGAGGATGGTTTAAGCTATTAAATTGACGAAATACCTGGTCCTTGGCTTGCTCCTACTGCTCTGAAGTCGACCATCCTACTGAACTGCTCGAATCAAGGGAAACTAATGGTGCAATTCTATTGGGCAGAGTCTGGGAGGCGGTTTTGGCTCCTGGGGCAGCCAAAACAGAGCTCTAGAACCCTAGGGACGAAAAATGGCAAGTTAGGGTTCTTCTACTTAAATAGGCAAGGGTTGGGGCTTAGGGTTTCCAATTATCCCTTTAGGTATGTGGGATAATTGGAAATGGGCCCACTTGCCTTTAATGGCTAGGTGGCCAAATGTGCCTACATGGAAATGTGTGCACCTAAATGTGCCCACATGGAAATGTGTGCACCGTAATAAATGTGCATGTGCACATTAATAAGAAATGCACATACCTAGCAAGTTGCCCCCTAGGGCTACTCACCTGGCTACACGCGTGGCATTACACGTCGGTTTGAGTGGCGTGTAATGCGTGACGAGACATGCGACAAAGATACGCCCCGGGACCGTATAATCGTCTTTGGAACGCCACATTCTCCCCACCTTGAAATGATCTTTCCCAAAGATCGTGGGTCTCCCCACCTTGGAATCTTCCTAACCCGCAATCAACCCGATGCATACGATATACTACTATTATACTCACACATTTATTAAGATTACCTTAAGGTAATATTTTTAATTATTATTACGCCATTACATTATCAAATAACTTGTCAATTGTGAACTTCTATTAAACAGGTACTTATTAGTCCTCGTTATTATAACATTTAGTTTATCACAATTTAACACTTTCATATACAATTATTATTTAAGGTACTCTTCATTCCTTGCAACACATTCCAACAAAATTTGTGTTGCAAGTCCTCACCTTAAAATCCCTGCATTAATTTTACAATATCTATAATTACATACTTACTATCTTAATTATTAGAATTACTCTAAGGTAATGTTTAAGACATTCTTGTACTATTTCATTACCCAATTAACTTATCACTTCATAACTTAATCTACGCAAGGTAATTATTAACCTTACTTAACACAACATTTAAGTTTATCAAAGTTTATCAATTTCATACAAAATTTACACTTCTAAGGTACTCTTCATCCCTTGCAACACATTATGACTAAATTTGTGTTGCAAGTTTTCGTGAGCTTCGACCTCCTTGCCCTCGGGAGCTCTATTGGCCTCAAGAGGTCGACCCTCCACGTTATTACTATTTTAATTATTAATAAAATTTTGGTTATATGGTGACCACCCCACCTATCTACATGGATGCATGGCTAATCTCCCGGCGTAGGAAGAGGGTGAATCTTCCATTATGGCCGTGGAGACAGCGCCTATATGCCTATATGCCGCTCATGCCTACACCTCTAGTTGCCCAGCGTGGAGGATATCCTTCCCGCGTGGGGGCGTGAAGGATAGCTTCCTCCTATCAAAGCATATATGGGGCTAAAGGTGCCTTTCCTATCAATGCATTCCTGAATGACTTTCTAATCTACCTTCCACTCGTCCAAGCGGAAACGCGGTCATGCCTACATTGACATTACACCACGCCGTAGAGATCACTGTAGTGGTCTCATCATCGGTAACAACGCATGCAACCCCTACCTAGCATAGGTTGCATGCGTAGATTAATCTTAACTATACAAGCATTTAATCTACACACAAAACGACATGCCTGAGCCGATTTTTGCTGGCTCCGTTAATGCATGTGATTAACATAATTACCCTACGGTAATATTTATGAATTAACATTATCATAGTATCGGATACATTACTTCCGATAGTACAATTATATTTACTCTAAGCTTTGCAATATTTAACGACTTTTAGATCGCGATTATTTGAACAATAACCCTGATTTAGACCTATTGTTACATAGACAAGGTTTTAATTATCATACACAAGAATTAGATGTGCTTATTCTCTTCCTTGGGTTCTGCATTACCCTTGGAAGTATATCCCTAAGATGCACTTAAGTATATCTGAATTCTATTTTCTATTTATATTTACAAGGACCCCGAGGTCATATAGCTATCCTTGGAAGGAATTGCATCCTTGCGAAGGATTAATTAACATGCTACCTCACTTTATCGTTGTTATTTAACTTATTTCCGTATGATACATATACGTACAGTAATTCCATGCAATTATTAGGATCTATATTTAACTTATTTATAAGACACATTAAAGCTTATAATGCATGCGTACGCCTTACCTAGGCTAGAATGCATCCACCCATTGAGCCGGCGTCGAGTAATTTGGAGATGACTTGGTCGTTGCGTTGCCCCCATAGTTTTTGCTCCACTTCATTGGTGTAGATAGCTACTGCGTCAGTCTCGCACGTTGAAGACCTCCTGAGCTATCTATCTATCTATCTTGCGCTCTATTCGCTTCGGCCATTGCCGGAGTGAACTCTATTCTACGGGTCAATCAATTCGATGCAAGTACGTTCAATCATAAGATTGAGCCCTCCCACTTTCTTCAAAAAGAAAATGGTCCTGCACCCCTTCAATGACGTTGTACACAACATCATATCTATTCTCTCCCCTTAAGAGGTTATATGCTTCTTGCTTAGCACATTAATTTACTAGCCTTAGCTAGCATATACAACCATCTAAGATGGATGCACATATTATGTTATCATTTATTTCAATATAGCTATGGGTTACCTACTTAGTTAGAACAATTCTAAACCACAAGGTTTTGTCATCATGACAATTCCTTTTGTCCCAAAAGACTATTTGATTACTATAATTCTTATTTTAGATGTACCTTACATGTATTATTCTTTTATATTCTAGAGATTCCCCCTTTCTTAGTTATTTAGCTCTTGGAATATTCCTACCAATCGAATTGATGTCATCGTAACAAGTTGGCCGGACTTGTTAGATTACTTCTTTTCTTTCGGTTGGATTATTCTTTTGGAGGTACTAGATTTATACATGGTCAACAATTATCCTAGTAATGATTCCTTCTTAGCGAGGAGATCAATCTCACCAAGTGGTTTCAATACGTTGGATGTCTGTTAACAATCGTGTATAATTATAGTTACTCCTATGCATTTCCTTCCCAATCCTTGACGCTTAGCTCAATATTGGGACAATCCTTTCAGCGAGAATATCTGGAAATGCCTTCTAATCCCAATATGGATGTTACCATCCATACATTTAGCCTACTAGGCCCCATGGCCTTAGATGCTTGAGCTTGCTAGAAGCTCATCCACTCGTTGCCTGCTTGAAGTAGCAAGGTAACGTTCTTCCGAGTCGCTCGATACTTCAGTCTCCTTGACGGTGGCTCCTCTTTGATGTAGAGGTTGACTTTGTTCGCTAGAAGCCTCTCATTGCTGGTGGCTTGATGGTGTAGTTGATCACTTGAAATCTTCCATGCCGCTTTTCAAAAGCCTGAAGGTGGCGTCCTTGAAAAAGATCTTTCATCTTGAACTCTTTATCTTGGCAGCTAAAGGACGACTCTGTATCCGATATTGTTTCTTCGACTCCATCGATGTCTCATACGTCGAGTCCTCTTGTCGTTATCGTGTTGCCCGAAGAGTGTTGAGGATGTTGATTGCTTCACGCCTGCAATTTGCCTGACATCTCTTCCTTTGATCTGTTACGCTATGGGAGGGAAGGAATAACAAGGGAACTATACATGCAACACATATAGCTTACATAATTACAATTACTACTAGAGCTATTAGGTCCCCCTTGTGCCTCCCTTCGAGTTGCACACCTATTCCTTGGCAATGTCATCGGTGTTCCTCCCGGTGCAATGGTGTACGTTGGGGTGTAAATATGGTAATGCTACCCAAAAAAACGCGAAAGCACTTAGCACTTAAAGCACTTGGCTGCGCACGGCCAAAAGTCATGCCGTAAATGCTTCCTGCCTGTACTTTGTTCTCGGCTAAGTTAGATTAATAATTATCGCCTCTGATACTCTCCAATCTTTGCATTTTGATGCCGTGTAATGTCAATTTTTTTTTTTTTTTGCTGAGATACATTACATGGCAGTTTCGATGTTGGATTGGTTTCAATAGAGTATGGAGAAAGTTAGAGAGAAAATAACAAACAAAGAAGACTGGTTGTCTGTTCAAAAAGAAGTAATGGAATTGCAAGGATAAAACTAAGAAGTAATGGAATTGCATGAATAGTATTAAGATTGTTTTAATACAGAGACGGAATTGCAAGAATGTATTAAGATTGCTTTGATACAAAAGGATCTCAAAACTCTGATTAACAAAGCTTGATCAATAATGTAAATGACGAAATGTGAATGCACGCAAGACTACTCACAACAATATAGAACAACAATGATCATATAAAAGACAATGTTAACCCACTATTAGTGAAAATTGACCAACTTTGAGAGGTCATTTCTCCCGCATCCAAGCTCAAATTTAATTGATTTAAACTGCAAGAGAAAGGCCATAGTGTCTACTTTTAGATGCAGGTAAAATCATCAAAAATTATTCATTAAAACTCAAGATATCAAATTCTGAGTTTTGGTATATTTCTGTGACAAAAATCAGAACTCAGTAACAAAAAATCAGAACTTTGAGAGACTGTTTCTCACTCCTCATAGCTCAGATTTGAGTGATTTAAATTGCAAGAGAAAGTGCTAAGTGTCTAGTTTTAAATGCATGTGAGATCACTCAAAACCGATCAGCACCACTCAAGATATTAAAGTCTGAATTTTGTATATTCTTGTGACATCAATTTCTGCACCCACTGTAACAGAAAATCAGCCAAGTTTGAGAGGCTATTTCTCACTCCTCAGAGATCGGATTTGTGTGATTTTGATTGCAAAAGAAAGAGACCGAAGTATACTTCTAGATCAAAATAAAATCGCTCCAAATAGATTGGTAGAACTCAAGATATCAATGTCTGAGTGCTCGTCAATTTTCCCATTTGGGGGAAAAAAAAATAACGTGATGCATAATACATTGAAAGAATGGAACAAAAATACTCTTACGAAAAACAAAGAGTAATCAGATTGTCTCTTCTCACTTGATTTGAATCCTAAAAAGCTTCTTCCGGTTAAATGGATGCTTTCAAGAGAGCTGCCCACAATTCAATCTCCAATGCAACAGAGATTGAATTATCAATCTAAATCAAATTGCAATAAAACATTGTTAATTCACCTATGATTTCTATGCCGATTTGAACTCTAATTTGTATTCTTATACTGCATTGAAAAAGAGAAACTCCATCAATCTTGTCCCGCCAATGGAGTTCCCGCCCTTGAAGATCCTCGTCAGCGATCCTTACCATTTCGGAGATCTCCCACCGCGGGATCATCCATCTCATCGATCCTTACCTCCACGGAATGATCCATCCTATTTCTAGAGTAACAACCCCCCGAGGTCGTTGAATGAAAAAGCACTCGAGGGTAAAGCACCTAAAGCACTTAAAGCACTTGTCCGGATAGTGCTTTTTGGGTAGCATTACCATATTTACACCCGTTGGCTCGTACTCCGGGGTAACTTGTTGATATACTTGGGCCCTCCGACGTTTGTCGGCTATGGCACAACACGCTTTGCCTCACATTCTAACTAAAGGTGTGCTGGTCGTTGATGCCTAGACATTTCAGTCTACTTCCCGATCCTGTTCTCAGGCGGTAATTGTTCCTCCTTCATGATACTTGAAGCTATTTGAAGGCGTCTCTTGAGGCTGTGCGCGATTCCTTTGGCTATACTCCTCTGGAGTTGTTCTCTTCTGCAGTTGTTTTTTGAATCGTCCATCCTTGGGTTCACCAAGTTGCATGCAAGTCCACGTGCAAGTCATCGGCTCGCCTCGCCTCGCCTAGTTGCTTCTCCATCGAGCTTCCAAACTTCCTTGTTTGATCCCCTCGATCACATGGCTTGGACGTTGTCACGTTCCACAGCGCTATGCTGTCTTCTTGTCTTGAGGTACCTTCCGGTGGCTTTGATTGTGCTCGTCAGTTTTGATCCTCCTGTTGCCTCTAGGGAGCTCGTGGAAGAAGTCGGTTGCTAGCACTTCTCCAGCTTTTAGTTCTTGACCTTTGTCTCTCTATGCATGTCGGCCTCTCTGGCAAGTAAAGCTTCATGGCTCTTCTCCCTGCTGGCGATGTTGTCGGGATGATGGATCCTTATATCTGCGCAGCTTGACCCTTGAGTTGAAGAAGTACCTGCCTTAGATATGCTCTTGTCGTTGAATAGCCTGGCTATTATCTTGAACTCTCTTTTTGCCGAAGGTGCTTTAGTTGCTATCCTTGTCGTTAAGGTATCGAATGCTTCTACCTTGGGCGTTTGACGTGCCACATGTCGGAGATATGATCGGCTTCTTCTCTTCTAATTACTGGTAGGAGTACCTGACGAAGCCATCACCTAGTTGTTGAAGGCATATCTCCTCGTCGCGGTGCCTTTTGTAAGTGCATCTCCATCTAATCCACGTGTCATAGCGCATTCCCCTATATTACCACAAGGTGGAATTATGGTCGTCGAGATGTTGTCTTCTTAGTTGGCTCGTTGATGTCGGGGCGTTCCTCCTTCTATTGTTGAGGCCACTCGTGTCATAAGTTCGTCAAGTGTTGTTGCTGCTACCACAAGATGTAGTGTTGCGTCCTGACGATGTCCTGGTGCAGCGCTGATGATCTTGACATGACCGGTATTGTCTCTTATTCTGACATTGGGTGGACGAGCAGTGTTCTATTTGAGGGCACTTCCCGAAGTGTTTGGAGTCGAAGATTTGCTTGGGCTCTGGTCGTTTCTCCCTCGTACTTGCTCTTCCATTTTGATCTTGGGCTATAGTTGTGCTTCCTTGCTTCCTCTTTTGGTAGTCGAAGTGAAGGAGCTTCCTGATCTAAGCGCTAAATCCGTAAAACATGACTTTAAACTCATGTTTCTCCACTATATTTGTGAGCACCCGAGATATACAATAGACATATACGCATTTACATTGGGATTTTAATTCATCCACTTTTTCAAAACAACTACGAAGATCTACTTAATTGTTTATACTCCTTTAGGGTTTCCCCTCCTCCTATCGCGTTTGACCCTTTGGTTTTGCTGCATCTTCTTCGTTCTGGTTGACTCCAGGGTTCCTTTGAGATGCTGCTACTATTGTTGAGCTTCAGCTCGTCACGCCAATTGCGAAGAGTGTTCGTCGATGTGATCCCTTGAGAAAGATGCTCCTCCTTAATGTGTATATTCGTCATGAGGAATGCGGTGACCGCTCAACGTCCCTACATGCGGTGTGTCGTTGCAAGGTTGCCGATGTGCAGTGTCGTTGATCGCTTGAGTAGGATCACCTTGTTGTTGCAGTTGGGCATTCTTGAATGTCTTCGAAGCTCTGAGATCGTGGTCGGTAGGCAGGCATTGTCATTCCTCCGCAGGTTGAATTTCTGAGTGCGACTCCTGTTGCTTGGGCTTTGCTTCATTCCGAGGTGCCTCTCCTGTGCCTAGAGTGTGGTCGTCTCCATTGCCCCCATCATGGCTCCTTCTAGTCGCCTTTGCGTGATTTGTACCTGCTGGCTAAGTCGTCTCCTCCGTCTTTTGGATCCTATCCATTCGAGTCTCGCACTCCTTGGCTGACGTAGTAAAGTCGTCCTTCCTTTGGTTTCTAGGTGTTTCTGGGTCCCGAATTTTTTGTTCGCACAGAATATTCTCCTCCTTGATCTTGCCCCTAATGCTGATATAGGCCTTCAAGTTGGAGATGTTCCCTGATATCGTCTCTCCTCCCTCGTGGTCTCCTGCTGGTGCAAGGGAGCTAGAAGCTCATCTTGGTCAGCCTTACTAGGTGCTTTGTGGTTGCCTAGCTTGGTTACTCCTTTCGTTGACGTTGCATGACATTCGCTTGAGCTGCTGGGCTGCAATGTCGTGGTTGTCTTCCCTCCAGTTTTTATATGCTCCCTGTGTTGCCATGACCTCCCTCGACGGAAGATTATGCCTTGACCCTAGCTCGTGATGCTAACGCGGCATCGATGTCTAACGTGTTCTGCGCACGTATTTTGCTGCCTTGCATTCTTCCATTTGAAACTTCGTGGGCGCCGAGTTGGTGAAGGCGTCGAGATCCTCTTCCCTGATGTGACCTTAAATTCGTGGTAGCCGGAGGTTGACACCTAGAAAATTCTTGATGCCGTTGGTTACCAAATATTCTTCCCATTTGATGAAGATTGATGATAGGCCGGTGGTGTCCTGTTCTACTCGTTTGTCGGTTGAGGTGTTTGTCGTTGTGCTTCCCTCTCTTGGGTCTGCCTTTTCGGTCTCCTCTCCTTATCAATGTCGTACATCATTTGGGACCTTGATGTCTTCAAGAAGTTGCGCCTCTAGCTCATCGTCAGGGGCTCGCCCTCAGCTTGAAAAAGCAACGCCAGATATCCTAGAGTCTAAGGGTCTACTTGAAAGGCTCTCTTACAACATTCTGGGCTCTATAAGCAAGCAAGATGGCTCGAGAAGCATTACTGGAGACATATCTATAATCTACAAGTCTATGGATATTAGGACGTGTGGTATGGCATGACATGAGGGTTGTTTTGCAAAACCTCCATGATATTTGAGGCATACTCTAAGGTCCTAACAAAGTTGGTTTGGGGGAGTCCAATCTCTACACATGGAGTGACTTGGGCAGCTCTAGACTCTAGCTCCTTTCTAGGTACCCTGGCAATAGGGAGTGTCAATGTGGCGGCTATATAAGTCAAGCTCTATTAGAAGGACACAGAATTAGATCAAGGTTTATGCCTTTGGCATGAGCAGAGGTGATAAAAATACCACAAGCAGTTGGACTTGGGTTGCTATGCTGAGGTCTAGATGACTATAACAAAGGGGTGTTCTTGGGCACTTCTATCTAGGAGTAAGGTATCAGCTTCGAGCTGAGAGCAATACTTGCGAGCTACTAATGGGGTAGGCTTCTATCTACAAACAAACTATAGTTTGGAAAAACAATTCAAGGGTTTGGGCAATTTTGGTCAATTTGGGCTAGAGTTTGACATTTCTAGCCTAATTTGAGGTCATAAATGGATTCTAGGCTATCTAATGGTCCTATTGCAACAATTTTCAGACGATTTGGAGCTCTGTAGCTCAAGTTATGGAGGTTCAAAGTTTGGAGGTCTCACAGGTTGCGCCCTGCTCAAAAACTAAAGTTTAGTTCTTTGACCAGGCGCAAGCTGTGAGACATTGGCTGTAAATTGGGTTAAACGTGTCCAATTTGGGTGGTCTAAGGGTCAAATCATGCTAGTCTCATCGAGTTAGGCAGAATGGACCCCTTACTTGGTCAATTTGGAGGTGTTTTGGTCTAGTTTGGACATGGTCTAGGTATGAAGGTCTCACAGGTTGCGCCTCGTTCAAAAACTAAACTTTAGTTTCTTGACAAGGCGAAATGTGGAGACATCACACTTTTTGGTCTGAGAATATCCTATTTTACTAAAATAACAACTACTACTTGCTAACTCGTCCTAATTAAGCAAGATTTGACACATAAACTACTCAAAATTATCATGTATTAACAAAATTATTGATTATTTACAACATATCTACTGGAGATCTCCCTTAATTAAATTAGCTAATTACATATCTTCCCTCATGAGGGTTACTCGCTTCGCATGAACAGTGCAGGCTGTTGAGTCTTCAAAATGTTGGACCAACTTCTGCTCTGCTGGTTCTTGAGTCTTGGCCTCCCGCTCTCGTTCTGCCCTCTCCTCTTCTTGTTTCCTTCGGCCTCCTTGGCCTCTGGCTGTTTTGCCTTGTCGAGAAAGTCGAGCGGTCTGTTTGGTGCGCATCATGTCGATCGGAGTCCTGGTGTCTATCAAGATGCTCTCTCTATCTAGCTTAAGGGTCTTGGTTCTAAGTCTAAGGCTTAGCCATTAATATTATCTAACATTATTAAAGCTTAAATCTAATTAAGAATTATAATTCAAATGCAAACGATGCCTGCCCTCAGTGGTTGGCACGGGGGGGTTTGGGGGGGGTTCAACCCTGTGGGTGGGAGGTTCAATTCTCGCTACCGTGGGAATCCTTTTAAGATGAGGTTCAAAGAGATTGAAAAACTAGATTAGTCTAGCTAGATCCTAGGCTAAGATTCGAATTACCAAGTTACTTTTTTAATTTTATGACTTTTCAAGCTGTTTTAGATCAATGTCTCACAGCTTGCGCCTCGTCGCAAAACTGAAGTTTAGTTACAGCTTGCGCCTCGTCGCAAAACTGCTGTTTTAGATCAATGTCTCACAGCTTGCGCCTCGTCGCAAAACTGAAGTTTAGTTACAGCTTGCGCCTCGTCGCAAAACTGAAGTTTAGTTATTGAACCAGGCGCGAGCTGTGAGACCACCTTACCTGGCTCATTCTGTTTAGTTTTATTAAGTTCCAATTCACCCTCGTGAGACCACCTTACCTGGCTCATTCTGTTTAGTTTTATTAAGTTCCAATTCACCTAACTGTGCTAATATTAAATTCCAATCCACTTAACTGTTACTAGCTTAGCATAAACTACAAAAATGAGAAAAAAATTTCCCACTTTTCGAGGTTCGAGGATCGAGGATCCTATCAAGTTAGTACTACTGGGAGCATGGCCAGTGCTTTGCTCTTGGTCTCCAAGAACATTGCTCTGATACCACTGTGACGTCCCCTACTCATATACGGTGCACTCACCGTATACAAACAGGAGTTCATCCCCCATACCAGCTCCATGCTAATATAGGGCCCTCCACGTATCACTGCAACCTTGAAGAGTTCCAGTGGGAAGAATGAAGGGGTCCTTTACCTGTCTCTCCCTCGTGGCCTACCTAGCTGCGTAAGCGTAAACATACATGTCAAGAGTACATACATCAACATCATATGACCATCACGAAGGATGGTCCTCCACATATCTGCATAGACAAAGATCAGCACATCACATAGGGAATCCTACCCAAGGCTCGGACTCAAAGGGATGACCGACGGCTTGGGTCTCCGAGTTCATTGCGCATGTAATTCATGGCAATGGATTTACGGCATAAGAACATGGCATTGGGTTGTCCACTCCATCCGCCCCTCCCGTGCACACTTTGCGAGTAGGCTGAAAAGTGTTGGGACTCGATCAGAGCCCTCGCCGGATACATAGCCAAAAGGGCTATTCCCGGGTTTCATCTCCCGGCCCGATGGGGCGGTAGGGATCACTCCCTCCGAGAGATCTACATGCCGACTCAAGGTGACTAGAGGGCCACCGCCGTGATTCGACTTGAACTCAATGGAAGGTCATATCCACCACCTCACGAGTGTCGAGCCCATGCCTTGCCCACACGCAGCGGGCAAGCCATTGGACCTAGTCACAATGATCCCCAGAGCACTAACACACCATAGGGATCGCTCAAGAGTCGTAACACTAACCTCCTTATAAGCCCGGCCCGGCCCCTTCACCCACAAACTGTGTGTGGCTCTTGTGCAATGTGCCGCATTTAAAGTGTGCTAAAGAGGCTAACTAGGAGCATCTACTATCAAGCTTTAGGGTCTCTAACCCCCCTTCCCAATACAATGAGTTCACAGAGATACATCATCATACACATCACAGAAGAACTAAAGAACACGATCTAATCTATATCATAGAGTTAGGTTCTTTAGTTAGAGCTTAGTATCTAGAGATCTAGATGGCTGCTATGGGCAATTTAATAGGCTAAACCTACTGGCACAAAGCCTGGAGGATGGTTTAAGCTATTAAATTGACGAAATACCTGGTCCTTGGCTTGCTCCTACTGCTCTGAAGTCGACCATCCTACTGAACTGCTCGAATCAAGGGAAACTAATGGTGCAATTCTCTTGGGCAGAGTCTGGGAGGCGGTTTTGGCTCCTGGGGCAGCCAAAACAGAGCTCTAGAACCCTAGGGACGAAAAATGGCAAGTTAGGGTTCTTCTACTTAAATAGGCAAGGGTTGGGGCTTAGGGTTTCCAATTATCCCTTTAGGTATGTGGGATAATTGGAAATGGGCCCACTTGCCTTTAATGGCTAGGTGGCCAAATGTGCCTACATGGAAATGTGTGCACCTAAATGTGCCCACATGGAAATGTGTGCACCTTAATAAATGTGCATGTGCACATTAATAAGAAATGCACATACCTAGCAAGTTGCCCCCTAGGGCTACTCACCTGGCTACACGTCGGCGTACACGTCAGTTGGAGTGGCGTGTACGCGTGACGAGACAGTACAGTATACGTCCTGGGACCGTATACTGTGCTGGAACGTCACACCATCTAATCTCATGAATGCACGATGACAATGGCAATGGAAGCATTGCACAAACGCGACCTGTCCCTAAAAAAAATGGATGGAGGAACAACAGTTATGGCATCTGGAGAAGTTTTTTGATTTGCCGTTTTGCTCTATGCATTGCTAGTGATATATATGCAAGAGGTTTGAAACTTGGGGATGCATCATGCTAAAAACTACAGGCTCAACTACCAAACATCAGGAGAACTAGGTTTGCTTCATTTTAAATATGCAAGATTGTTTTTATTGTTTACTTCATTGACATAAGCGATTGCAATGATCTTTCGAGTTGTTAGTTGGCACAATCCATAAGACAATGCTATTTTTTTTTCCTATTTCAAGCATACCTTTCTTGCAGGGCAAGAACATGATTTTTTAGAGCATCTTTCTTGCAGGGCCTCTCATCTCTGATCTTGAGCAACTTAAGTTCTTTCTGCATGGCCCTACATGGTCACTTTTCTTCCTTTTCTGCTTCTCGTGGCCTTCCCTTCCAATCAGATTTTCAGGAGGCATTACTTGCAAATGTACATTCTATTATATCTGAGGAGCAAAGAGCTACTCTAGAAGCAGAGATTACGGTGAATGATTTAGCAGATGCTACCTTCCTTTTGAAGAAAGGAAAGTGTCATGGAATTGATGGTATTCCTATGGAGTTCTTTCAGGAGTTATGGGATTGGGTTGGTGATAATATGTACGATGCGTTTCAGGATTTCAAGAAACAAAAGCGTCTAGACAAAGTTCTTATGGTATTCCTATGGAGTTCTTTCAGGATTGGGTTGGTGATGATGTGTATGATGTGTTTCAGGGCGTCTAGACAAAATTCTTAACTCGAGCTCCATTTCTCTCATTCCCAAATATAAGGACCTTCATCAATTTCGGACTGGCGCCTTATCACCTTGCTATCTTCTGTGTACAAGATCTTTGCCAAAGCTTATGCATAAAAGCTTTGAGATATTCTTGCTGATTTCATATTTTCTACACAGTCAGGATTTCTGCCACGGCGATGCATATTAAACAATGTAGCTACTGCTTATGAAGGTATTTATTGGGCTCGACTTCAGAGCCATGAAATTGTATATTTGAAGCTGGACTTTGCAAAAGCGTACGACCGTATTGATTGGGCCTTCTTAGAGAAATGTTTCTTACGCTTTGGTTTTGGTGCACAATTCACAGCTGATGTCATGAGACTTCATTATTCTGCTCGCTCTTCTATTCTCTTCCAAGGGGAACCCTCCACCAGAACGGTCTCTACTAGGCGTCGGATGGTGTTGAAATTATTATCTTCATTTCATAGCACCATTAATGGCTTGGCTGACAGTGATAAGAAAGAGGTTTTACGAGATTTCCTGGAAGATGACACAATGGACAGCGTACTTAGTGAAGAGCTGGAAGATTTGCAAGCCAAGAGCATTTTGGTCAGCAACCTTAGGGCTTCCATTCAACTTGTGAAGAAGTCTAACGGCAATGACAGTTTAGCAGCCAAGAGTAGTTGCCTTGCTATGGCCGTAAGAGGAAGCATTACCGAAAATGCTAATCCTGTCAGTGCTCGGGGTTTTGGTAAACTGCTGGGTGTTCATCCTAAGAATCTTACCAAAGCAAAATTGAAGAGGGAAGAGATAGATTGCAAAGGGGGGAAATGGGTTTTGTACAAAAGAGTTAGATGCAATATTCCCAATTCTGTCATAGAATTTGTGCAGCAATTTTGGACTGAAAACAGTAGGGTCTCTCCAAATGCAAAGGATGTCAAGTTTAGAAGATTGGAACGAAATGTAAGACAGGATCATGCCACTCACTATCTGGAAGAATCACAGGTTATTTCATTTCTTCATCTTCACCACATTCTTTATTGTTAATGTGGTATGTGGTTAGTGATTGCTTGTGATATGTGGTTGGTGTGGTTAGTGATTGCTTGTGGTATGTGGTGCCTATTAATGCTGTGATATATGATATGTGGTGCTTAGTGTGGTGAGGCACGTGGTGTAAAATAAATGCTGTAAATATATGCTTTGTGATGCCGAGTGTGGTGAATAACATGGTGTAAAATACATGCTGTAATATATGCTATGTGGTGCCTAGTGTGGTGAAAAATATGGTGTAAAATAAATGCTGTAAATATATGCTTTGTGATGCCTAGTGTGGTGAATAACATGGTGTAAAATAAATGCTGTAATATATGCTATGTGGTGCTTAGTGTGGTGAAAAATATGGTGTAAAATAAATGCTGTAATATATGCTATGTGGTGGTGAAAAATAAGGTGTACAATAAATTATGTAATATATGATTTGTGGTGCCTAGTGTGGTGAATAACGAGGTGTAAGATGAATGTCTGTAATATGTGCTATGTGGTGCCTAGTGTGGTGAATAACGTGGTGTAAATAAATGCTGTAATATATGCTATATGGTGCCTAGTGTGGTGGAAAATGTAGTGTGCAATAAATTATGTAATATATGCTGATCACCTTGTTATCTTCCTTGCAGTTGCAGTTGTTCAGGAAATTCAAGACGGAACATCCTAGTGTTATGATCAAATAGAGGATGTTTGAAAAGCTGAAACCATGGTTTGTTGTAAAATTAAAGGACTTCAATAGTTGCTGCTGTATATACCATGTTAGAATGCAGATGCTAATAGATGGCTTCAATAGTATGAGAACTAAGCACCCAAAAAGCTGCAGCTGCACTTGTCAACTTTGCAGGTCAGACATATATGGTGAATGCAGGGCGTCTGAATACAAAATAAGTAGCACAAGAAGTCTGTGGCAGGGAATTTTATGTGAGAAAACTAGCTTCCAACCTTACCATAAGAGGGAATGCATTCTGGGTGAGTGTAAAGAGTGTGGGATTAAGAAGTTCCCTATCTGCCTACATGAACAATCTAGTGATAGTAGAATGGTGAAGTGGGAATACCTAGACTATGAAAAAACTGAATTCAGAGATGGCAGCAAGAAGTCTAAGCTCATTCACCAACACAATGAAACTGCAAGTCTTCCACTGGTGAACAAAATGTTGGAGAAGCTTCCAAAATTTCCTTTACACAACTTCAGATATAAGTGGCAGGCAGGCCAGTACAAAGAACTCCTTGATAACTTGCCTAGAGATGCTTACCTATCCGTGGTTGACTTCGCAGAGAATTATACTTTTAAGGAGCAGAATGAAGTTCAGTCCATGCGATGGGTCAACAACCAGATAACTAAATTTGTTCAAATAACCTATCAGGTTGATCCACAGACGGACACCATTGAGAAGGAAACACACTACTATGTGTCAGATGATAGGGAACATGACACACTTTTTGTTCAACATTGTTTTATGAAACATTTTGAGTACTTAAAGCAGAAAGGCAATGTCCCCAAACAGCACTATGTATTTTCAGATGGTGCTGCATCACAATTCAAAGCAGCCAGACCATTTTATTTTGTTGGAAGGTACAGTTGTGATACAGAGGTCAACATGATGTGGAACTTCTTTGGATCAAACCATGGAAAAGGTGAACATGATGGGAAGGCAGCAGAATTGAAAAGATGGATACGAGGTCTACAGCTTAAACATCATGACATTAAACTAGATAATGCCCATGATGTGGTGAAAATTGCAGAGAAACAATTTCAATGTGGTACATCGGAGTGGACTGAAAATGGAAGAAAAGTTCGGAGATATTTCTGGGAAATAAAACCTGAGGATATCAACAGGAAAAAGGGGCTTGGGGTGCAGAGACAATTCCCGAAACCAGGCAAATTCATTCAGTCCATGGATTCAGCACAGGAAATCCAACATAGCTACATACCAGAAAGCTATCATGTTTTTGCAGCAATTATGTGTGAGAACAAATTGTATGTAGATGAATGGAACCTTGTAGTCGTTGAACCATCCTCCAATGTTCATGCAGATGTGGAAGAGACCCGCAAGTCTACCAGGCCACTATACTCAACCTTGGCAAATGTACTTGCAGAAGCACTCAAAGAAGGAGACAACTTTGCAGTTACTGCACCTAAAGGGAATGAGGAGGATTCTGTATTTTGGATGTTGCTATGCACCAAGCCAAAATTTGAAGTTGAATATGACTTCAAGCAGAACGGAAACTGGTTTGTGAGAGTGAAACCATTGTGGAGGGCATTTACTATAGAAAGAAGCCTCGGTCAAAGGTGATGTATGAGTAGTGCACAAACGAGCCAAAGTCACTTGTATTCTCTACTCAAATTTGTGCTATTCGAGTTCCCATGCAGCAGATCAAGAAAGGTGCTCGAACTGTTTACAGGCTAGACTAGGCAGATGAGGAAAAGATTCTAGAAAACTTGCCCGAGGTTTTATCTGATGAAGAATAGTTGAACACATTCTTACATGTTAGGAAACGATTCAGAAATTTTGAATATATGTTGTTGTGTCTTGCATTGTTTGGGAATAATATAAGAAACTCAATCCATGCTCAATTGTATTTTGATGTCCCTTGTTTCAATGTAATATATTTGCTTTTGATGTAATATGTAATTGTATTTTGATGTCCCTAATGTAACATGCGCCAGGTTCACCACATGTTTCACCACATGTATTTCACCACATGTTTTACCACGTGTTTCACTTTCTGGCTTTTCCCCCGAGCCAGATAGATCCGTCTGAACAGTTTTTCCACTTTTGCTTTCCTTTTCCTTAAATTCTCTCGGTCCCATCAATTCCCCTCATCATCCTTTGGCTAACAGCCGTACCCGAAAATCATTAGGGGATGGCGAAAATTAATGACCTCGGGCAACCCAAAAGGCCCGAGGTGCCATTCTTCTGGCTCCCAACCGAGTTTACAGTTTATTACAGCAGTTCGGGAGCAGCTTACAGTTTACAGCAGCAGCTACTTGGGAAGCAGTTTACAGTTTACAGTTGGGAAGCAGCTTACAGTTTACAGCAGCTACAGTTCGGGTGCTTCGACATGGCCAACTTCACCTCTTGGATGCTGCAAAATGAAGGAATACCAGAATGGGACAATGTGACCATAGAAGAAGAGCCCCTAATACCTAGGCGTGTTGTCCCAATTTTCACCAATGCAGAATGGATGGACATCCTCAGGCAACAGAAATTTCTCTATTCACCGGATGAAAAATATGACCACAAAAATGCTGAAAGCTCTCACCAGGAGGATGAATTGTACACCGAACCTCCCAGACCTCTCTCCTTACTCTGCTGCCACTGAAATTTTTAAGAACGAGCATCTTTGGCCTCTTTCTCATACTATTGACTAGGATCTGCAAAGGTTGAAACCTTTTCTCCTTAATGGCTACCAAGCCTTTACGCTAGACAGGTTCTTGTTTAGTTATGATAGGTTGTTTACAGAGGACCAATTCCTTCACTTCAGGGATATGTTCTATCATCACAAGGCCAAGCAGGATGCACATGGAGAAGCTGCTATTCTGTTTGATAACACTGCACCATTATAGTTTTTTTGCTTTCCCTCCAGAATGGGATGAAATAGGCTGGCAAGCTGACCCGGTGGCCACTGATCTGGTGATCATAGAAGAGGACGAGGAGGAGCTGGACCCAGATCTCTTTTTGATAGAAGCACAGTAACGCAAGGACCAGGAATGAATTTTGTCATCCTAAGTTCGAAAGCAATGTATATAAGAAGTTTTGTTTCTCATGTAATCTGAAATGTTTAATACAAATCCTCGCTTGTAATCTGAAATGTAACCTTATGTAATCATTTTATATGTTTAATATAAATCTTCACTCTTCAATCTTCACTCTTTAATAGAAAGGGTGAAAGTGACACACAGAAAAATTACATTAAGGATGAACAGAATGGGACAGAGAAACACGTGATGAAACCCACCATTGAAAATCTGTCACATCAAGTGCAAGGTCAATCATTCAAAAGCTGGCTGTGCAGGAAGCATTGGACGGAAACCCTAAATCTAGTTTTGCATGCAGACATTGGCTTATCCCAATCCAGCTATGGCGGAAGAAGACAGAAGGAGAACACGAGCACAAACAATTTTGCCAGTTCAAATGCAGTCGCATCTGGTAGGACCTATACTGGAGCAAATAAACCAGGAATAGAGGCGGATATTAGGGTGTAAATATGGTAATGCTACCCAAAAAAGCGCGAAAGCACATAGCACCTAAAGCACCTATGACTAAGAAAAAATGTGTCATAACTTGACCTCCACAATTTGTACGCTCCTCCACAAGATCTATATCATCGCTCCTTGCCTTCCTACATCATATATATTGTTTTTTAAGTAACAACTCTAAGGTCGTTGAAGAGAAATGTCTTCAAGCAAAGCACCTAAAGCACTTGTCCGGATGGTGCTTTTTGGGTAGCATTACCATATTTACACCCATTAGAGGAGCAGGGCCACCGGAGGATCCATGAATTCCGAGGTATTCTAGGCTTAAAACATAGGTTAATTCCTGATAGGCTTAAAGAATTAGAAGCCAAGGCAGTGATAGGCGGTTGCCTTTCTTTGTAGTAGAATGTGATTTCTATATCTTTATATTATAAAGTTTTAGCGTATGTCTTGAATAAAACCCTAATTTAGATAGTTGAGATCGTCTGATTGCATTCGAAGGCCGAGATTTATCGCACAACTTCCCACCACCATGATTGGCCATGCTCTGATCTCTTAAGAGGAAAGGGAAAATGGCAGAGAAAAGGGCAAAGTGAGAGGCAAAAAGGCACGGGTAAAAGGGAAAGACGGAGAAGGGAAAAGGAAAGGGAAAAGAGCACGAAAAAGGGAAAGAAAAATAAGGGAGAAAAAGGAAGGAATAAAGGACACTATGAAAAGGAAAAGGGGGAAAGGGTGAGGACAGAATAAGGGAAAAGAAAAGGGGAAGGGAGGAAAAGGAAGAAAAATAGGGCAACGGGAAAAAGGTGAAGACGGAAAGGGTGACGGAAGGGAAAAAGAGGAAGATAAGAATGATGGAGAGAAGGAAAAAAGGGCATGGAAAAATAGAAAGGGAAGGAAAAAGGAAAAAGGAGGCAAAAAAGGGAAAAGGGCATGAGGAAAAGGGAGAGGGAAATGAGAGAGGAAGGAGAAAGTGGCACGAGAAGAGGAAAAGGGTGAGGAAAGGAAAAAAAGAAAGGGAAAAAGAGATGGAAAAAGGGAAAAGGGAAAAACGAAAAGCAAAAAGAGAACAGAAAACATGGAATAGGAAAAGAGGAAAAGGGAAAAGGGGAAGAGGGTGGGAAAAGGAGGAAAAAGGGCATGTGAAAAAGGTGGAAAAAATGGAATGGAAAAAGGTGTGGGAAAATGGAAAGGAAAAGAGAGAAGGAAAAAAAAAGGGTGGAAAGAAAAGAGGAAAAGGGCATGGAAAAAGAGAAAAGGATGAAAAAAAGAAGGAAAAGGAAAAAGGAAATGGGAGGCGAAAGGGGAAAGGGGAAAGAAAAAAGAACACGAGGAATAAGGAGGTTAAATGGAAAAGAGGAAGGGAAAAAGGGCACAGAAAAAACTGGAAGAGGGAAAGGGTGAGGAAAGGGTAAAAATAAAGGGAAAAAGAGCACGGGGAAAGGGAAAAGAAAAAGAAAAAAGAGGAATAGGGATGGGGAAAAGGGGAAGAGGGTAGGGAAAGGCGGAAGAAAAGGCAAGTAAAAAAAAGTGGAAAAAAAGGAATGGAAAAATACATGGGAAAAAGGGAAAAGGAAAAAGGAAAGGGAAAGGGAAATGGAAAGGGAAAGGGAAAGGGAAGGGGGGAAGGAAAGAGGAAAAGGGCACGGGAAAAAGGGAAAGGGTGGGGAAATGATGAAAAAAGAAGGAAAGGGAAAAAGAAAAAGGGAGGCGGAAAGGGGGGGAGGAAAGGAAAAAAGGCATGAGAAAAAAGGAAGAAAAAAATGGGAAAAAAGAGACATGAGATAAAGAAGAAGAGGGTGAGGAGAGGAAGAAAAACATAAAAAAAATGTGGGGAAAATGGAATGCAAAAAGGGCATGAGAAAAGGGAAGGGAAAAGAGAAAAGCAAAAGGAATGGGAAAAGGAAAGGGAAAAAGGAGCATGAGAAAAATGGGAAGGGTGGAGAAAGGTGAAAAGGGAAGGAAAAAAGACGTCAAAAAGGGGAAAGGGAAAGGGAAAAATGAGAAGAAGAAAAGGAAGGAAAAGAGGAGGGAGAAGAGGGTAAAAAAGAAAAGAAAAAAAAAAAGAGAGAGAAGGAGAAAAATAAATGTGCAGGAAAAATAAGAAAAGGGAAAAAAGAAAGTGTGTAAGAAAATAAGGAAAAAAGGATATGCAGGATAGAGCAAAGGGAAGGTTATAAAATGCACAAAAACCTCTTATAGCCTAGATATGATGGACTTGGTTAATGAGTCTGAGCTGAATAGGTTTCCATCCACAAATGTTCCCAACATTTGCCCAGCAACGCTGGGCACCATTACTAGTTACTAATGATGTTGTTTTACACAGATGCAGTCAGGAGACTTAACAGAATTGGTGCAGCCGACAGGGATCTGGGGGTGGCGTATGATTCTGATGATGAGTTCGCAGCTCTCTCCAAGAGTGAGCAAGAGGATATGTTCATCCAACTAAAGCAGGAAATGATCCATGCTTCAGCCATTAAAAAAGTGCTCAACAGGCCAGATGCATGGAGACACAACAACCTGAGAAAATACTTTATGAATCTGTATCATAGGTGGGAGCAGAAACGAGAAGCTCATGTTTTAGTGTTGTTGGATTTCACCATCTATTCAGCAGAAAAACTTGATCTGCTCTTGAACATACTTGGAAGAAGAAGAGTTACAGATCTCACAATGCACGAGGATCGATTGAGGCCCGAGAATCGTATGTCATCATTAACCTCTTCAAAACAGCTATTATTATATCTCTAATGCATTTTGATAATACTAGAAGCTCAGGGTTATAGTTTTCCCTGATTTTTCTGCATACTTCATTTCATAAGAAGTATGATGCTGAATTATATTAACCATATTAAGTATACCTATGTGGTGTACTATATGATGTAACTTTAAATTATGAATACTAAGTTTCACCTTGCCTTCAATAAAAAAAATGAGGTCCCTGATTTAACCATGCAGGGTGTGGAGGAAATGGTCTAGAACTGAACTTGAAAAAAGAAAAACTTGGTCCAAAAATTTTGCTCATCGATATGTATCTAAGACATCTTTAGATAATTTTGTTAAAAGGCCCATGAATCTGTATTCCATGTGTGCTTATATAATTACTATTCTACCTGGTATGGTAGATTTCCATATGTATTTTTATTATTTGAAATATAAAAACAACGTTTGCATCACCACAATATCACCACAGTTTTCACCACAGTTTTCACCACAATTTTCACCATAATCAGCCAGGGGCATTGACCATTTTTTGACCCGGTCAGAAAATGGAATGGCTCTTAGATTCCTCACAGTATCTTAACTGATTTTGGTGACAGCAATATATGGATCCCAAATTAGGTCCCTGAATTGATATGAGGCTAAAATTCATTAAGCTCTGCTTTGTGCAAAGATTCTTGCAAGGCCACTAACTATTGCTTCAGTGGAATTACGTGTTTTTTTTTTTTTCAGTTTCTTCGAACTCTATTTCTTTTGAACCCGAGCCACCCACCTCATATTTTCCTATTTGCTGCTGGTTACCATATTTTGTTAGTGTGCAGGTCATAAATTCTGCACCTTGAAATTCCTTGTTGGCTTTAATGTTTGTTTTGGTATGCTATTTCAGTAAAGGCATACTTTGCTTTGTACTTTGCATTTTATAATGAATGACAAAAACTGTCATTAACTTGAGTTGCAAACTAAATACCAAAAACTTGAGTTGCAAACTAAATACCAAACATGTTTCTTATATCTGTACAGAAAAGGATAGAAACTATTCAGTTAACTAAAAGAACAGTGGAAACTAAGAGAACATTTAAAGCAAAAAAAATAGTCAACACAGCTGTAGAGAAGAGTTCTGTCATTAATGAAAATCTGTCATTAATGAAAAAGCTTTACAAAAAATAGTCACAAGGACTATTGCAAAACAATTGAAACCGGGGATTAAAAAAACAAATCTAAACTAATCAGGGCTGGAGCAGGCTTGATCTTCAGGCGGGGGCCATCTTCAGCTCTATATGGAGGTCGTCCTCCATGGCATACATCTTCATTTCTAGAAGACGCTCCTCATCAGGGTAACCTCGATCGACCCATTCGAGAACCCGGATTGAACAGAGAGCCTGTGCCTCAGTGATAAGCTTTTCCACTTCTGATGGAGTGAACTTGGCCACCACTGTAACCGGATGGCCTCCTGACGAAGACACGGATTCTGACCGTGCTGGCGATGAAGGAGTAGGCACAATAGCTGGAGTAGACCTGCGCACTGTAGTTTTGAACCTGGCCATGGACGGAATGAATCGAAATGGGCGGAATGAACGAAATGGACGGAATGAACGAAATGGAGGGAAGAGGAAGATGGACGGAATGAAGCTGCAGGGCAAAATTTTGAGAATAAAAGGGATGTTTGCATGCATACGATTTTTTAGAATGAGGCAGAAGAGGAAAGGGACGTTTGCATGCATACGATTTCACACCTCGGGAGCCGAGCCACCCACCACATGTACCATTTGCATCACCACAGTATCACCACATTTGTCACCACATGCACCACATGTCACCACATGATTCACTACATTTACCACGTGTCACCACATGATTCACCACATGTACCATTTGCATCACCACATGTATCACCACATTGTCATTTTCATCTAGATGTCTCTTTGAATACATCTTTAGCTTTTTACTCCAAGATACGTTAATTTACATCAATTTCTTCTGGAGATTTGAACTCCACCAGAGTGTTGCTTTGGTCAGCTAGAAAAGTCTATTGTATACAATAGTATACAACAATGTACATTAGAATGTCAATGAAAGAATAGGTTACAAGAATAACCTCTTTGGTTACAATAATACAAACAATAGATTACAAGTAAAGATCTATTGATCTGTCAGCCTCAGCCTAGAGCAACTGTGTTTCACAACATCAATCATCATTCTGCGTGTGTCCAACAGCTCTCCACTAGAAATTGGTACACCCTGCAACAAACATATCAGGCCTCACATTGGATGAGTAATACCTTCAAATTTATGAACTCACCTTGCATTGGGATAGTATGTCCAAGTCTCGCATTACTGCAGCCACAACTTTCTTTACAAGACTGAGTGGGGGAACTTGTGATTCTCTTGTGGTGCAGCTTTATGGTGCTTGGGAATTTTGTGTTTGCATCCTCAACAAAACTCATGGCAATTTCGGAGCCCTTGTACATTTCTAGGTTGTCAAAATGGTACACACCGGGCCGACATTTAAGCGGTGACCTCCAAGACTTACAATGACATACAACGCCCGGTCTTTAGCGATAACATGCTAGCGAGAATGGTACATTCGAAATTGCAAGTTGAGGGTTCAACGGTTTGTCCTTTGAAGCATGCTCGTTAGACAAGTAATGTGTAAATGAGCGGATCCATGAAATGGAACCCTGTTTCCATGTCATGCTTGATGCGTGAATTGGTGCATACACCGCCAAAGTCCAAGGTGCAGTAAAACAAGATGCTTTAAAAAACAACATAAGACTTCAAATCCGAGTTGTTTATATTAAATTACTAACCTCATGAAGAAATGGACTATCCACATCCATTGAACCAATCCCTACTTTTCTCCAATATTACGATTGAATCTTGATCAAGTACAAGAGGCTCCTCTTTGTCCTTTAAACACTTCAAGTGGCAAATGTTGCAGTGGGATGTGCGCTCTTAACACTCTGGTCCTCGTCTTTGGTAGTGTAAGTTTACATTCAAACAAATGGAAGATCATTGAAAACCTTGAGGAACATTGAAATAGCCAAGAAATGAACAATTGAAGTAAAACTTTGTTTATATTAAAAAGTATAGAGAAGTTACATCATATACACATAATACTATTTCTAGGCTTTAGTTCTATATTTTTTCATCATATTAATACAAATTTGACTCTCAGTGTCAAACATATTCCGCATTTTATTGCTTTCGACATAACTTTGCACATTCTCTGCCTTAAGCAACCCCTGAAGCCAATCCTTTAGATCATTCATGAGGAAATTGCCATCTACTCTGTCAGGGCTCCAGCTGTTTGGACAGATCATGGTGTTTGGCTCATTGAGGTACCCTTTGTATCTGCTGTCATCAATGAGAAGCACGTTCTCTTTTGTGAAATCTGGATATGTGTCGTAGACCTTTTTGAGGTGATTCAGAAAAATTGGCTTTCCACTATTATATAAATTTGTGCTTGTACACTGATCCTGAGTCCATATGAACTGAAATTTGTCCTTGTATTTCATCAATGCTCCCTTAACTATCATTCTCATGTTTTGAGCCTGCAGGTTGGACCAAAGTGCTATATGAAAATTCTGACTGCACCAATCTAAGAACTCGGCCCAGCCTGGTCTAGTTACTGCAATCTTGGATCTGTTAAGTGTGACCATGGTAACACCCTCTTCTTTGGCAGTGGGTATTTTTTTACTCTTGTCATAGCTTCTACCCAAAACTCCATTGTAGTAAAAAACAAGCAGGATTGGGCTTAACCTTGTAGTCTTCTGCATGGACAGAGTTGGTGCAGGGCTGGAAACTTCGCCCAAAGATGTCTTGGTCAGGGGCTGGAAACTTACGCTTCAAAGATGTCTTGGTGCTTGGGGCTGGAAACGCGTCTTCAAAGCATGTCTTGAGTCATCTTTTTGCTTGGAATTCTGCTCTTGATTTTTCTCTCGAGACACTTCTAAGCGCAAAAACCCGAACAAATTCTCAGAACTATATGGGTCAAATTAAAAGAAGACGAGGCACAAAAGGTTGGAAGTTACCTTTTGACTTAGATTCACCTATCGATTTGTTCAAATCATAACCTGATGCATCTGCAGATTTGGTAGATTGGTGTGGAGCATGACTTAATGCATCTGTTGATTTGGCAGATTGTTGTCGAGCTGGAGCTTGACTTGATGCACCCTCTTGATTTGTTGACATCTACTGATTTGTCCAGAGTTCCTATAACTTTGATGCATCTTCCGATTTGCCCGAGTTTCTATCTCGTGTCTAATGCTTTTGAAGGGGTCGTGTGAGTGTCTTGTCCCCCTAACTGAGCACATTGTACCTCTATATCTACAAAGTAGGGATGAAGAAGTAAGCTACATATCCCAATTACATCAAACAAGACTTGGTTACCTTTGAGGGTAGAAAATAAGTCCCTTTTGGTGTGCTATATGGACTCACAAAGTCATTGCCACCAATCTGAATAGTTAAACCTGAATTAGTAAAGCGGCACCATGCTCGCAAAACACGGAATTGAATCACAATTGATTGTAACTATGCTTTGGCATCTCAATATGACAAGGGCGCTCACCTATAAGTGCCTCAGTAGCTTGAAGTAAGGCTTGTACCCATGCTGTAGAAAATTCATGACAGCAATTCTCAATGCAACAGTGTTTACAAAGTGAACACAAATTTGTCAATGAGAATACAATTATACTAAGCACTTCAGGAATTTTGTTATGAAGTACCTCAAGAGGCTGAGCAGACATGGAAGATGGTATTGGTAACTGCATTCAGCAATCAAAGTTGGTAGTGGTTTCCCCATCTACTGGAGGATCTTGCCACAGAATGGACAGCCACTACCATAATCTTCAGCCTCCCCACCTTTTTGTGTGGCCCTTTTCTTCCTTTCCCCACCATCTTCCTCTTTATCTGTGCTCTTTTTCCCATCTCTTTTCCCATTTTCCTCTCCCCTTTGCCTCATGTCTTTTTTCCCTTCCCTTCCCCCCTTTCTGCTTCCCTTTTCTTTTTTCCTTTCTCTTCCCTTTTCATCCCTTCCCCACCCTTTCGCTTTTCTCCGTGCCCTTTTTCCCTTTCCCTTTTCTCATTCCTTTTCATTTTCGCTTTCCCTTTCCCCTTTCATATGCCTCTTTTCATTCGCATTTCTTCATCTATTTTATGTGCCCTTTTTCTTTTTTTTTCCATCATCTTCTGCCTTTTTCCTCTTCCACTTTCCCCTTTTCTCTCTTTTTTTTTCCATTTCCCATGCTCTTTTTCCCTTTCCTCACCCTTTTCCTCTTCCCTTTTTTCTCATGCCCTTTTCCCCTTCCTCTCTTCCTTTTTTTCCATTCCTTGCTCTCCATCATTTCCTGTTCCCCTTTTCCTCCTTTTCCCACCCTTTCCCTCTTTCCCTTTTCTCGGTGCCTTTCTATCTTCCCTTTCCCTCTCTTTTTTTCTTTTCCCCCTTCCCTGTCCCTTTTCTAATGTCATTTTTCCCTTTTCTTCTCCTCTTTCCTCACCTTTTCTCTCTAACATCTTCCCTTCCTTTTTTTGATGCCCTACTTTCGCTTCTCTTTCCCCTTTTTTCATCCTTTCCCTCTTCCCCTTTTTTGCATGCCCTTTCCCCCTTCCCTTTTGCCCTTTTCCTCGTGCCCTTTTTCTAGGTACCCTTTTCCCATTTCCATCTCCCTTTTTGTTTTTTTCTTTTCCTTTCCCTTTCCCTTTCCCTCATCCCATGCGCTTTATTCGTTCCCTTCTTCCCACCCATTCATGTTCATCTTTTCCTCCTCATTTTTCCCACCCTTTCCCTCTTTCCCTTTTCACGATGCCTTTTTATCTTCCTTTTTCTCCTCTCTTTTCCTTTTTCCCCTTTCGCTTTCCCTTTTTCCATGTCATTTTCCCCTTCTATTCTCCTCTTTCCTCACCTTTTCTCTCTAACCTTTTCCCTTTCTCTTTTTGATGCTCTCTTTTTGCTTCTCTTTTCCTCTTTCTTCACTTTTTTCCTCTTCTTTATTTCCCATGCCCTTTCCCCCTTCCCTTTTGCCCTTTTCCTCATGCCCTTTTTCTAGGTTCCCTTTTCCCTTTTCCATCTCCCTTATTCTTTTTTCTTTTCCCGTGCCCTTTTCCCATGCGCTTTGTTTGTCCCCTTCTTCCCTCCTTTTTCCCTTACCCTTTTTCTCTTTTTCACGCCCTTCCCTTCTTCCCCTTTTTTCGTTGCCCCTTTTCCCTTCCCTTTCTCCCTCTCTATTTCTATTCTTTTTTTTTTTCATTTTTCCCATGCCATTTTTCTTTCCCTTTTTCCTTTCTTTGTCCTTTTCCTCTTCCCTTTTTTCCCACGCCCTTTTTCCCTTCCCTCTTCCCTTTTACCCGTGCTTTTCCTCCCATTTTCTTTTCCTTTTTCCCTAAGAGATCAAATCATGATTAATCACGATAGTGGGAAGTCGTGCGATAAATCTCGGCCTTCAGTTTCAATCAGATAATCTCAGCCATTTATATTAGGGCTTGATCCATTCAATACGGTATAACATTATAATATAAGATAATGCCCCTTGGCCCATTTGAAAAATGGGGTATAGATTTTATGGGCCCAATTTCTCCACCTGCTGCACGAACTAGAGCACAATATATCCTTGTTTTAACTGATTACCATACTAAATGGGCTGAAGCCCGTGCATTAAAAGATCATATGGCTAAAAGTGTGGCTAAAGTCCTCTATCAACAAGTAATTACCCGATTTGGATGCCCCATTGAATTAGTAAGTGATAGAGGAGGTCGCTTTATTAATGAGACTATACAACATTTGACTCGAGATTTCTTAATTTTCCATAAGAAATCCACGCCATACTATCCACGCGCCAATGGCCAAGCCGAATCTACAAACAAAACTCTTATTACAATTCTAAAAAAAAATTGTGATACCTCTAGAACTGATTGGAAAAATAAACTCCCTGCAGTATTATGGGCTTATCGAACACCATTTAAAGTTGCTACAGGTCATACACCCTTTCAGTTGGCTTACGGTACAGAGGCAGTAATGCCTTCCGAATTTATAGTACCATCATTAAGAATAGCTATTCAAAACAGACTCGGAGATACTCAATCTTTACAGGATAGACTATTTAAATTAGAGGCCTTGGATGAAACTCGACAAAAAGCAATCTGGTCACAACAATTTGCCAAGGATAGAAGAAAAGCTTGGGAAGATAGAAGACAAAAATTTCAAAATTTTCTTGAAGGACAAAAGCCTTTGTTATATGATTCTCGCTACCAAAAACACCCTGGAAAGCTTAAAATAAGATGGCTTGGACCATTTATTATCCAAAAGCTGCATCCAAATGGTTCTGTCCAATTGCAAGACTTACATGGAAATTTATTTCCAACATTGGTTAATGGATTGAGATTAAAGAAATATGAAGAAAAGCCTCTTATTTCAGTCAACATGACACTTCCAGTATTTAAGTCATCTCTGACACCTCGAAAATCTTATTTCACTGTTTGCCTTTGGAGGCCACTTGAATACCTCTCTGGACAGTATTTTGGCAAGCAACTTAATAAGGCAAAGCTACAAAACTCCATTTTTAGGCTTATGTTTTCAGCTATACCAAAAGGCAGTACCATCAATTGGTGGAATGATAAACAGGTCCAGCCAATATAATCTTCTCATTTCATGGAGATAATGTATTCTTTAGGTTTTTGGCCACCTAATAAAATTTTGATGTGCATATCTCAAAGCAGGAAACGCTCAAAGAGAGCGAAGTATTTTGCTGCAAAGTTTCACAGAACAAAATAAAGCAAGATATCTTATGAATGAGAGAAAATGGAAACAAAACCAAGTTAAGAATATCAAGAATGAGAACAAATTTAAGACTTATTTTTCTCCACCCACTTCATATTACATTCATAGGAAGGACTTACGAACCTTCCACCAGTTAGATTCACAAACTATACAATTGTTGGATAGAGCTGGATTACTTCCATTTATGCAGCTCAAAGTTCCACTACTCTCACAAAAACAAGTTTGTGAATTACTTTTACATTATGATCCCAAAACTAAATCCACATTTACTACAAGAACAGGTCTATTTCACTTTTCTCCAGAGTTAATAAAAAAAGCTCTCAAATTACCTGATGCTCGTCGAAACAGATAGGGAAATCAATTTTCAGAATGCTAGATTGCCATATAAACTAATTCTCCAATGTCTATCAGATAAATTAGTATCATTGAATATTTATCCTCAATCAAAACGATGGCCGGCTGATATTGATAAAGCAGATGATACTATTTTTGGTGAGGAATATTGAAAACTGATTTGCATATCTTACTTGTATATAAGATTTACCTCTTTGGTATTAATGATTACTGTACTGATTACTCTTTTGAAAACTGATAAGACATACGATCTTACTGTATTTGCCCCTTTTGTATATCTTACTTGTTATATAATAATACGATGCATGTCCTTATGCCTTAGCTTTATATAAAAAATGATGTTGTATTCTATGACGATGTGTTGTCTACTCTGTAAGAATAACGATTTTATTAAAGCAAATAGCGCAACCACGCCATTTGCAATGTGAATATATTGCAGCAGACTGCGCGACCGCGCTATTTGCTTGCTTTTTTCCCTATATTTCCTTTTGATTCATTTCAAATGCAGCGATTTTCTTGCTTTTTTCTAGCCATTTTTGTTTAAATGGCGCAACCTGGTTCTTGCGCCCGTCCATTTCCGCCCCATTTGGTCTCAAATACAGCGGTTTTCATGCTAATGCTTGTGCATTTTTAAGTAAATAGCGCAGATTTGATTGCTGAATGTGTGAAAAAACAACGAACATAATCATTTCGAGCGAAAATGGAATCACGAAATTTCCAACTTTAATGAAACTGTGCTTGACACAGGCAAAATTGATAGGTGCATACTAAAAAGAGAAGCGCGTGCAAAGTCTCATGCAACAAGCATAGCTCGGCAGGCATATGACAGGTACTCTAGCCTAGCGGCAAGCCATATCTGTGAATCACTGCCACCAAATCAGGCAGTTGAGGGGCACTGGAAACAGGTTCAAGTAATGGCAGAGGGCAACAGAGCTCGAATTGCTTGCTTGGCAAAGGACATGGAGGCCTCCTTACCCAAATTGCTCAAGAGGCAGCTGGCGACTAAAAAGCAACGTGTCTCCAGCATAGAGACCCGCCTACAGCACCTGGAGGATCGCCTTCGCCTAGTGCACTCTGAAAGGCAGAAGGACAAGAAGAGTCTCGCTGACATGCAAGCCCGCATGGATTCCTTGTCCACCTCTATTGAAACCATGACACAGGACAAGCAACGTGCTGAGCAGGAGACAATGGCAACCATCTCCCACCTTCGATCAGAGGCTGAGGAGGCTGCTACTGTAATGCAAAAAGTCTTTTTTAAACTTTAAGCTATTTTATTTCAATGAACTTTTAAATAGCTTAAGTTTAAACGTATTATCAACTTTGATATGCCTAAACTACTATGTAATTGTTTTCCATAATTAATGATTAAAAAGCTTCTTTCTCTCTCAAAAAAAAAGAAAAAAGAAAAAAGAAAAGTTTAGGTCGACTTTGAAGAGAGCAGTCACAATTGAGAGCCCTTCAAACTAAAGCCAAGACACAAGAAGTGGCTCATCTACAATGAACCCTGTGCTGGACTCTCGCTTACGGAAACTGGAGCATAGCTCCGCAGCTCGAGATTGGAAGATGCAGGAGCTGGGGGCAGCCATCGCTGAACAAGGCAAGGGCCTCCATGCAGAGGCTCATGAGCAATTGCAGCGGTGCATGCGTGAATTGACAAGGCAGCAACAATTCCAGTAGGAGCTAAGCTCCCGGCTTTGGGAAGAAGAGACCCTATACCTGTCATGACAGTCCCACCTGCCCAAAAGTCTGCACGGCATCAGCCAAGACTGCCTACTACTGCACGCCAAGCCGCTCCATGCTACCACCGCCGCAACGTAGGCCACAGACTACTCCCCAACGATAACAAACAACACCTGTTGTGCGGGGCAAGATTGACCCAATGATCAGAGAGTTCCAGGAGCTGAGACGGAGAAGCCACAATATGGTGGTACGTGGCCTGACAGAAAAGACAGGGGAGGACCTCATTAATAGGCTCCAGATATTGATTCTCGCTCGAATGACATTCCACACGCCCAGTACACATTATTAGGGCAAGCCACCATGGCATCCAGCACCCAGACCGCTCCCGGGTAGTCACATTCACAATATGGGATGCGCAAGTGAAAGTAGCCATCCTGCGCCAGGGTTCGGCACAACAAGAAGACGTGCCTGCACGAGTTAGCCAAAATTAAAAGCATCCGTAGATAGGAAGGAGCTGCACGACTGATTTGGGGTAAGATGCAAATCTTCAGACTGCCAAATGCTGTTGCGAATGCTACGAACCCTCCAGCCGCCCCTGACCATGCCCGTGCTTCGCCTGCTACAGCTTCATGCCATGCTCTGGTTGCCCGGGGGGGTTCACCTCTATATAAGGGGCATATGGCATGTGCGTGCATCAAGTCAGGAGAAACCCCTATGTATACAGTTGATCCTCCATAGAAATCCCTATGTATACAGTCCCGTATTGTCGAAGCAGAATACCCGATTCCATACTTTTACACCCAGTCTAAGCACAACTTGCCCTACCCTTAACCTTATTTTTACATCCATTATTTATTCATGTAGCCTACCCTCTACCTTATATTTACATCCAATCTACGAATGTTGCAAGCTTCATAAGTTGTGTTCATTTGTGATCATGGAGCAGCTGTAGAGGACCGTAGAGCTGGGAACTACAGGCATGTGTTCTATACGATCAATGTTTTCGCTAAATCTACCCCCAACTGGGCTCAAGTTATTCTACACTTGACCCCAATCATGGTTTATGGCTTATCTAAGTGAAGATCTTAATGGTTTAACTTAGGATTTAGGGTTCATCCATGGTGCCATTTTAGTTCAATGGTCACTCCAAAAAATAAGAAAAATAAACCTAACTTGTTTTGTGAAGCTCCTGATCTAAATATCGAAACATGGGTCTGTTTTGTAAATGGCGTTGAAAACTGCCATGCGCAGGTGTGAAGAATCCTTTTTGTAAAGTATAATATAATATGTCATGGTTTCAGACATTGTTCTTGTCTTCTAGTTTCTGTCTCTTAATATCTTTCTTTTATGTAATTTGTTTTCCGAAATCAGTCTTCAAACAGTTTATGTTTTGTTGTTTTCAAAATAGGATTTTGATTATGTCTTATGTCTTCACATTCTGCCCTTAAAAAAAGAGTGTAGGGTAACAGCTACTGCTGTTTTGGAAGCATTTCTTTTTGCTTCTGTAAAGGCTACAGAAATGAATAATCGAGCAATGAAATCATGCAGCAAACCTAACTAACTCGTTCCTTAAGTAACCAGTAGCCAATCTTTATTGCATTGAAAGTAAAGTTTAGATAAGATCACAGTTTCTACATGGAATGCATTAAGTAAAGCAAAGCAAAGAGAACATGCTCAAGATTTATACAAGGCAGAAAACCTCTCTTAAACTTAAACTGTTGAAATGGTATCTTTAATAAAAAATGATCATTGACAAAGTACTTGACAAATATCTGCCTGAATCTTATGCACTCCCTAGACCTTCTGCTTTCCCTTATCACCTACAAAAATAATAAAAGAGAAGAGACGGTTAGCCGCAGAATTCAACCATTTGAAGACATCTAATTTAAGGTTACCCTATCAATATTCTGTTCACGCACAAACGTATTCAACTGTATTCTATCATTATCATGCAGATGGTAAATGTTTTTGGCAGGTTCATATTTTAAAGATGCAAGAGATATGATAGACTCGAAGTCTATAAGTCGATTATCGGTCAGATCATAAGTAAACCAAGTGGACTTGCCGTCCTTGCTGCAATGTTTCCTGTAATATGCCAGATTTAATTGAACTTCAAAAGAAGGGCATTTAACTAAGTCCACGGGCTCTCTACTCTCTCTTTCCATACATTGCCAGACTTCCTCCTCATGCTAAGTACCCTGCCAAGATACCAAACCTTATGAATTGCAACAGATTTGTTCCTATTTCTCGCTGAAGCTTGTCTAGTTTGTGGTGCCATCATGGATTCCACTTTCAAAGTATACTGCAGAATCTGTCCCAATGCCGAGCAGAGTTTGTGCATCAACATTACTTTCTTCAATAGAATATACCATAGTCTTAACCCTCGTAAGCCTGTCCTTTGATAGCCACAGATTCCCATTCAAATGGCTCACTATAGTTGACTTAAAGATTTTCTTACCTTCCAGAACAACATGCCAAGACACATGAGATGGCTTCCTCCTTTCACATTCATCTAACATTTCTTCAAACACATGTCGTAATTCAGACCTGGCCACATCATCCTCACTAACTACCTCGTTCCCTGAATCTTCACCTTGAATCTCCATATTCTCTTCCATGACATCGGTCTCATCTCCCATTGTGGTAGAGCTCAAGTCTATCGACAAACTACTCTGAAACCAATCCTCGAATTTCCATGGCTCACTAAACCAACCATCATTGTCCTCAATTGTAATGCCGACGCTTGTACACAATGCTTGTGCAGCAGCAAGCCCTTCTTTTAAGGCCTCAATAATCTTGTCATCCGTATCCACGCTACTGTAATCTGCAAGGTTACAGGTTAGGACATTTCCATTGGTATCTACCTTCTTTTCTAACTCTTGCCAAATGTGCTCTTGCTTAGCATGTGCTGCAGGAAATGAGAGGGTAGTGGCAGCTTGAAACTCAGAAATATGATTGAGAGCAGAGGCACTCTCCAATAAGTCTGCCCCGTCATATGATCTTTCGTTACGCACCATGCCACCGACTTTGGAGAAAACGTTCTCGCATACGTCCGATCCCGTGCACTGTAAGGGCAACTCTAAATGCCCAAATTCATCTCTAAAATACTTTATTAGCAGCACAACAAAATGGCATGACAATTGCACGTCTATAAAGCTTTCCCGACTAATGAAATTCTTACTCAACGAATGCGTGCTGTGGTTCTTCAACCAGAGCCTCCAAAGCCTGTTATGCACGAAGAATACGGAATCATTTCCATACTCCTAAATTTTTAAAGATCAAGCCAAATTGAAAGTAGCAAAGAGGATTCCAACTCACCTAAAGAAGAAGGACACCGTTGCAGCAGCTTTAACCAGAGCCCTCAAGTCCAAAGTAGGTGAGAGGAAGATGTCAATATATGATGCCACGACTTCCAAATAAACTTTTGTGCCCAAATTCCGCATCGGTGGTCCTGCAGAACCATTGCTGAATTCGTCCAAGCATTGCTGGACCTTCTTAGAGGTAAGGCGTTGCGCAGCCCTCCAGTTTTGCCTATCCTGGCGCTTCACATCTCCAAGTTCCAGCCCATGCTTCCCTTGGCATAACTCAAAGACATGGTGTATGTCATTGAGAGTCACTAACTCGGTCCCTAAGTACAATCTTCTAGAGGCACTAGCCATGGAATTAACAAACTTCTTGCCGTTGTGCACAAAATCTTGGTCATGCAGCCCATAAACATCCTTATTCCTCGAGGCACTTAGTGGCCAACCGTCCCATGATACCTCGAATGTGCTTTCTTGTGCAGACCTGGATGTATAATCTTCAAACATGCATGTTCTCCTCCTCGAGTATCCGTCCGAGCTGTGGCCGATTAGAGTGCCAACAACCATTCTCAAGTGCACATTCCACAACTCTTGGATTTGCTGCCACTAACGTCTAACCTCTAGGTGATCAAATCTATTATATGTAAGAATAAAGGACGAGTCTGGGCAGCTTCCTATGCAAGGGATTGACGATAAGAACTCTTGCATAGTGGGAAATGACATTCTCCTCGAAGGCATTCATAACACACTGACCCCAATTTTTGGTCCACAGTTGTTTTTTAGTTGTACGGAAGTGTTGTTTTATGCCAAAAACAACACCAAAATGGCCCCAAAAGTCCACGTGGCCTGTTTATCCGGATTTGCACAAAGAGACAGTGGTTTTTTGGCAGAAATTTCCCACGGTGGTCTTTTGGCAGAAAAATCCATGCGTAGAGAAAATTGACATGGTTTTTGTGAATTTTTGTCAACGTGTACTTTTTTCCTTCGCTGTTGTTTTTTGGCGGAACCATGCGTTGTTTATCTTTAAAATAGCACGTGTAGGTTTTAATTATACTGCACCTGAAAAACTAAATTACAACACTAGAAATAAAACACTACAAAGAAAAGAACACGTAGGAAATAGAAAGTTGATGTTTTCAAGTGTTCTTTTTCGCAATATGGACATGTTGTTTCAAGTGTTGTTTTTTGCAAAACTAAGAAAAAATCACGTATGGCCTTTTTTTTATTTACGAAACCCTACATGTGTTATTGAAATCTAGCTATAGTTTTCCTAAAATAAGGACATGTAAAAAATAATATTATAACCCTAATCAAATATGGACACGTGGCATACTTTTGAAATAAAAAAAGCATTATTATTACATGTAGAAAAAGAAGGTATTGTTTTTAATGTCTTCTATCAAATCAAATGTTGACACATGGCACACATTAAAATAAAATAAAAAATTACTATAAACCACAATTTAAAAGCTAATATATTATGAATTTTGCATTGATTTTTTTAATTTGTTAAAAAAAAAGCCTTTTGGGAATCGAACCCAAACAAGTCCATAAGACATAATATTCATGTTATCTCCATTCTCATTTATATATAGGACTGATGGATTGCAATCTAAATTTTAACGTCAGATTATAACATTCAATTAACATTCAATGGTTAAGGTTTAAAACAATTGAATTAATGGTTGTGGTTAAAAACAATGACTAACGTCATCTCAACTCTCCTTTTCTTCTTCCACAACTTCATCTTCATCATGGAACAGATCAGACTATAAGCTTCATCATGGAACAGATTAGACTATAAGCATGTTTCACGGACAACTAAGAAGCATTATGGGAAAGGATCAAGAAACCCTCATATCTTTTTGTCTTGACCCTGAAATAAAATAGAACGTGATTATAAACCTATGAGACTCTTTTTGAGAAGTCAAGTAATTTTGCAATAAGCTTGCCAAGTTCATTTTCATAGAATTTAGAACATCGCACAACTTACTGCATATAAGATGCTCAGTCCTTCTTCTATATTAGAAAATAACCAATATGATGGCTTCACAAGAATGAGAGAACACTCCAAGCTGAATTGTACTGAAAAAACAAGAAGCTGCCCATATGGATAACGCTGCAGGATAATCTCGTAAAAACGAGGCCTGTAAGATGAAAGGTTTTTAAATTTATGAAAAATCATACGAATCAATAATCACTGCTCTTGTGATCCTTACAGTCATGATGAGAAAGATTGCAAAGGATAAAAATGATAAGATGAGGTAGACCACCACCATGTCCCAAGGATTATATGTCACTGTCAAGCAAAGTTGCCCTCTTCCACAAGTTGAGCTTTCAGGGATATGCGTGTTGCTTGTTCTTGACAAAAAAATATCAGCTTTTTGCCATTAGAGGTAAAGGGTCGAAATAGTTCCTAGAGGAACAAATCATAAGGCAAATAGGTGAGACGGTTGCAAAAAGCATGGCTCTTAGATGATCAAATGCTCGAAATAATTTTGGGGACAAGATCAAAGATAAGAAGTGATTTCAGGACCAATAATAGGAATGAAGTGGCATTCAGAATAGGATATGATAAGCAACATCCAAAAACAGATCATTCTAAGGAAGCCAGGCAGCTGTTTAGCTTCTGTTGCTCTGGCATAGCAACGCAGAAATGAATCGGCTGTTCTAACACTACCACGAATTCGTTCCATCAGATTGCATCCAGCAAGTCTGCAACCCTTCAAGCCCAAGCAAAATAATGTGCTTCCAGCTCTGATCAAGCTTCCTAGTCCTGGAAAATGTTATGCTTTCAGAGTTCGGATTCAGAGAAACAAAGCTTAGAAAATAAACGAAAAACAAACCTCTAAGAACATAACAAAACCTGTCGGATTTGCCATTGCCACAGCTGCCAAAGATTTGCCATCGCCATAGCTACCAAAGATTTGCCATCGCCATAGCTGTCGGATTTGCCAAAGCTGCCGAATGTGTGCTCATACCGCTTCTACCGCCATGGATGTTTGCTCATACCGCTTCGCCGGATCTGCCATGGTTGTGTGCATGCAAGCCCTGGGCAATGAAAACTCGATAGAGGGGGGAAAAGTTAACCAATAGTGCGCAGAATGAAAACCCCCGATGTGGGCGGGAAAAGTTAACCAATAGAATGAAACCAAGAGGATCGCCATCTTAGCCGTCTATTTTTTCAAAATCTGGACCGTCCATTCCTTTAGTCCAACCAATAGGATAACACCACGAAGATTGCAATCTCGGACGCCCACCTCTAGAGATCTGGACCATCCATGTGGGCTAATTTTTCCTCGCGATAGTTTAATTATTATTTTCATTTCAACATGTGACACCATGGGTCCTGCTATATTCACGCCATATAAAATGGCCAGGACGTGCGCTACGTGTATACCCTTGCTATATTGGCCATGGCCATATGGCCTACATATTTTCCATATTAAATTAAAACACTAGGATTGCTTACTAGCCAGTGGGCATGCATGGAAGCAGATGCCGTGGGCATGCATGGAAGGAGCCCGATAGCGGGGCGCCATAGCGGAAGTGGAAGCGAGGCGCCGTGCGCCATAGCCGGGCGCCATAGCAGAGCCGCCAAGGCGTAATGGTCTATTTGTCAATTCAAAAAGCGGAAACACAGCCAATAGGAGGAGAGGACACGGATCGAAATCCAGGCCGTTCATCTTGGCCCATCTGGGTCGTTGATAAGAGCATTTTTGTAAAAATATAATATAGTTGTGGCTTTTTTCCCACAAATCCAATGTACTAGGGAAAGTTCCAATTCTAGAAAATCCACCGGCGAATTTCCTGAGGCGGCGCCACAAGACGGGTGGCACCCAAGCGGCGCAAAGATCGAACAGGGAATATTCCCTTACGTTATATACACTTGCTGAAATTACGAACAGAAGGAGCAGGAGCGGCTATGGCTATGGATATGGCTCGTCGATTCTTTTCTTTCAGAGAAAAGCGATGCAGTAGCCGGCGGAGCCATGCCTTCTCATACTTTCCAGAAAATAGGGCGCAACAGAAAAACAATCGTCCCTTTTGTCATCCCAATCCATACCTGCACATTTAGAAAATAGAGTTCGGCTATGGCAGGGTAGTACTTCCCTATTCAGCTATAGGATGAACTGCTCTCTGTGGCCCAATAATCCAATTTGGATTTGCCTTTGCAAGCAAAAAAGAAATTGACAAAGGGGAAAGACAGGGGACTACTCGTTTCTTCCCAAGCGATGGTTTGAAGTGGGCATCTGAATGCAGGGCTCAGCAACTGCAGAGCATTTGAATGATGGACTCTGCGACTGCATGGCTATTCTAGACACTTCATCATAGTGGCCTCCATCTCTGATCACTCAGCCACATCAAAAGAAAACCACAGCATGACGACGACGCTATAGATAGCGAGGGCATATTATTCGTTGTAAAATGTACAGAAATATACAGTAATTTTAAGCAAGTATATCACATAGTTGTTTCACACAAATATTAATATGGAACATGTATTACTATTGTAAGGAGAAGGGCATTCTTAACTTCCACTCGAGACTACTCGACGATTCTGTGTAAAGCAATGCAAGATATTGAATACTTTCTATAACAAGGCTTCTCGAAAGTTCTGTGAATGAATATTATGGAGGATGAACATATGATGGGTTGTTTAAGAGAAGATTTGCAACCTAAGTATTTGCAAAGGTGGCTCAAACATTCCACATGGACTCCAACATGCCACGTATAAGGCTCCGACATGCCAAGGTGGCTCCAACATGCCACCTAGGCTCCAACATGCCAAGGTGGCTCAAACATGCCACATGGGCTCCAACATGCCAGCTAGGCTCGAACATGCCAAGGTGGCTCCAACATGCCACCTAAGATCTAACATGCCAAGGTGGCCCAGACATGCCACATGGGCTCCAACATGCCACCTAGGCTCTAACATGCCAAGGTGACTCCAACATGCCACCGAGGCTCTAAGATGCCAAGGTGGCTCAAACATGCCAAGGTGACTCAACCATACCACGTGGGCTCCAACATGCCACCTAGGCTCCTAACATGCCAAGGTGGCTCAAACATGCCATGCTGGCTCCAACATGCCACCTAGGCTCGAACATGCCAAGGTGGCTCCGACATGCCACCTAGGCTCCAACATGCCAAGGTGGCTCAAACATGCCACGTGGGCTTCAACATGCCACCTAGGAACATGCCAAGGTGGCTCCAACATGCCATGTGGTCTCCAACATGCCATGTGGTCTCCAACATGCCATGTGGTCTCCAACATGCCACCTAGGCTCAAACATGCCACGTGTGCTCCAATGTGCCACCTATGCTCTAACATGCCAAGGTGGCTCAAACATGCCACGTGGGCTCCAACATGCCACCTAGGCTCTAACATGCCAAGGTGGCTCCAACATGCCACCTATGCCACCTAGGCTCTAACATGCCAAGGTGGCTCCAACATGCCACCTAGGCTATAACATGCCACCTAGGCTCCAACATGCCAAGGTGGCTCAAACATGCCACATGGACTCCAACATGCCACGTGGCCTCCAACATGCCAAGGTGGCTCAAACATGCCACCTAAGCTCTAACATGCCACCTAGGCTCAAACATGCCAAGGTGGCTCCAATATGCCATGCAGGCTCCAACATGCCACCTAGGTTCCAACATGCAAAGGTGGCTCAAGCATGCCACCTAGGTTCAAGCATGCCACCTAGGCACGGTGGCATGTTAGAGCCTAGGTGGCATGTTGGAGCCTAGGTGGCATGTTAGAGCTCACGTGGCATGTTGGAGCCCAGGTGGCATGTTGCAGCCTACGTGGCATGTTAAAGCTGATGGTGGCATATCTGAGCCACCTTGGCATGCTTGAGCCTAGGTGGCACGTTGGAGCCAACTTGGCATGTTGGAGCTCACGTGGCATGTTGGAGCCCAGGTGGCATGTTGGAGCCTAGGTGGCATGCTAGGTGGCATGTTGGAGCCCACGTGGCATGTTGGAGCCAAGATGGCACGTTGGAGCCTAGGTGGCATGCTAGAGCTCACGAGGCATGTTGGAGCCTAGTTGGCATGTTGGAGCCTACGTGGCATGTTGAAGCCTTGGTGGCATGTTGGAGCCTAGGTGGCATATTTGAGCCACCTTGGCATGCTTGAGCCTAGGTGGCACGTTGGAGCCAACTTGGCATGTTGGAGCTCACGTGGTACGCTTGAGCCCAGGTGGCATGTTGGAGCCTAGGTGGCATGCTAGGTGGCATGTTGGAGCGTAGGTGGCATGTTGGAGCCTAGCTGGCATGTTTGAGCCACCTTGGCATGCTTGAGCCTAGGTGGCATGTTAGAGCCACCTTGGCATGTTGGAGCCTAGGTGGCATGTTGGAGCCTAGGTGGCACGTTGGAGCCTAGGTGGCATGCTAGAGCTCACGAGGCATGTTGGAGCCTAGTTGGCATGTTGGAGCCTACGTGGCATGTTGAAGCCTAGGTGGCATGTTGGAGCCTAGGTGGCATATTTGAGCCACCTTGGCATGCTTGAGCCTAGGTGGCACGTTGGAGCCAACTTGGCATGTTGGAGCTCACGTGGCATGTTGGAGCTCACGTGGCATGTTGGAGCCACGTTGGCATGTAGGAGCCCACGTGGCATGTTGGGCCTAGGTGGCATGTTTGACCCATGGAGCCTACGTGGCATGTTGAAGCCATATGTGGTGGCATGTTGGAGCGTAGGTGGCCTTCTGCCCACGAAACTTGGTCTCCAGGGTAATGTCGGTGTTTCGAGTCCGTTGGCAGAGTCAGATCACAGTTCCGGAGTGGGAGAGTTGCCCGTCCGTGGCCAAGGACCTTCCAAAGAGGACCTTTGGGACGAACTTCTTCTGGAACGTTTTAGGGCTCCGTCTTCTGGCATCAACGCCCTCCCACTACCTCATGATATTGTGCAAGATCCTGGTCCAATCTGACCAGGGTATGGCCTCCAAAATGCAAACCCTGTGGGTTGCTAGGTTATTGTAGGGTTTACGTTATGGAGGTCGAGTTTTATTCAGTTGCACTTGAGACATGGTCGAGAAGCTGCAGTTGAAAACCAGAAGCAATAGAAACTGACGAAATGGGGTTTGGAGTTACCGAGGCAGGCTTTCCTACCAGTGCTCCTCCAGGAGGGCAAATGCCAATGCCTCCCTTCCCGGAACCCGATTTCCCTATCCGACCGTTGAATTCTCCATCCAAGTAAGTTGCCTGGAGCAGGCTCAAAAAAATTCAAGATCTGTCCGGGAGAACATATAAAACCGCAAAGTGTCATGCAGTCGACGGTGTAGAAAACCAAGTGTTTTGTCGTTCGGGCAATACAAAGGCCCCGGAATGGAGATTTGACTTCGCCATGTCGTCCGAAACAGCGAAATTACCCTAGGGATCAAGTTACACGGTCATTTTTTGCAGCAAAAGAAATACGAACCCTCTACATGGCAGTATTCTGCACCCTCCGCTAGGGCCAATTCACTACGAACGTGTTGGACATGTTTCGGGTAGTCTTCTGCCCACGAAACTTGATCTCCAGGGTAATGTCGATGTTTCGAGTCCGTTGGCAGAGTCAGATCACAGTTTCGGGGTGGGAGAGTTGCCCTTCCGTGGCCAGGGACCCTCCAGAGAGGACCTTTGGGTCAAACTTCTTCTGGAAGGTGTTAGGGCTCGGTCTTCTGGCTTCAATGCCCTCCCACTACTTCATGACATTGTGCAAGATCCTGGTCCAATCTGACCAGGGTATGGCCTCCAAAACGTAAACCCTGTGCATTGCTAGGTTATTGTAGGGTTTACGTTATGGAGGTCGAGTTTTATTCAGTTGCACTTGAGACATGGTCGAGAAGCTGCAGTTGAAAACCAGAAGCAATAGAAACTGACGAAATGGGGTTTGGATTTACCGAGCTCCCAGTGTCGCAATTAGAAGTCAAGAACACATTTTGTAGTAGCAAATATTTTTGGAATGATTCGGGATCGCCAATAGATCCAAAGTCTGTTATTTCAGTTGCCATGGCTCCGCATACATGTTCAAAAAAGGTATACCAGGTCCCAAGTGCAACTGACCACATTTTGGCTGGCAAACGTAAACCCTACAATAACCTGGCAAGGCACAGGATTTGCGTTTTGGAGGCCATACCTGGTCAGATTGGACCAGGATCTTGCACAATGTCATGAGGTAGTGGGAAGGCGTTGAAGCCAGATGACGGAGCCCTAAAACCTTCCAGAAGAAGTTCGACCCAAAGGTCCTCTCTGGAGAGTCCCTAGCCACGGACGGGCAACTCTCCCACCCGGGAACTATGATCTGACTCTGCCAACAGACTCGAAACATCGACATTATCCTGGAGACCAAGTCTCGTGGGCAGAAGACCACCCTTGCTCCAGGATGCGCCAAAGTACCTCATGTCCAACACGTTCGTAGTGTCCTATGACATTAATGCTTAGGGATTTGTTGCAGCGGTCCTGCACCCCCTCAAGGAATACAAATCAAATTCTTGATGGTTTTGTTATGCAAAAATAGGCGTTAAGTAATTGAAGTAGTTGAAGTAAATTGTCTTACATGGAATACTAGTATAAGGACATGTGATCGTGCACGTGCATCACATGTAGCAAATCAAGTACTCTGTCCTACCACTATAAAGACCCGTGATATGGAAGGATAGGACATGTAGAGAATCAAGTATTCTTTCCTACTTCTATAAAGACATGTGGCAATAGAAGTATTACACATGTCGTAATTCATGTATTCTTTCCTACAATGCCTTAGCAAATAAAGTACTCTGTCCTACTACTATAAAGAATAGAATTGTTTTACATGTGACATGGAAGCATACGACATGTAGAGAATCAAGTATTCTTTCCTACTTCTATAAAGTACATGTTGTAATTCATGTATTCTTTCCTACAATGCTTTAGTAAATAAAGTACTCTGTCCTACTACTATAAAGACATGTGACAACAGAATTAATTCAAGTATTCTTTCCTACATTGGATTGTATTATAAAATGACATGTCACAATAGAGGAAACTATAAAACAACAGTGGATGTTTTAGTCCACTGAAAAAAGAACACCATTATTGAACAAAACTATACCTCCACAAATCCACATGTAGGATTCTTTGAAAACAGGACATGTAGACCTACCAAAACTGATGTTTTCCACAGTGGACCAAAAACCGGGGTGAGTGTGTAATGATGTTGTAGCCCTCTTCATTGGAGCCAACTAACACCTCAAATGTGCCATTGCAAGCATGCCCTTCTTTCTTTCCACATAAGCCAAGCAAGCAGTCATCCCTTGGGATCCAACGGACAGCTCGCTTTATGACGGTCTCGTCCTTGGCCACAATTGCTGGAACTCCCCCCAAATCCAAGTGCTGGCGTTGCATGTGTCGAGCGTAGACCTGCGCAAGATGCTTGAATGTTTCTTCCCTAAGACCAACCTTTCTTATATTTTAAGAGCTGTTGATGGCATGCATATTTCTTGGGCTTCACTTATCCATGCAGAATTGATTCATCAATTATCGTATAATCAGAGAACATTTTATGCATCTATTTGGATGCTACATGTTTAACTAATCATGAATTATCTTTCTCTTCAACAGGAACAATTTACGGAAGTCAATGAACTTAATGACGAAGACAATGGCACTGAAAACGTTTTTCATATTGAGCCTATTCCAAGATTAATCCAACCAACTAGTTTGCTGGACAAAACAAATCAGTTTTTTGATGCTCAACATAAATTTTTGCAGGAAATCATGAAAGACAAAGACACAATGATATCTGATCTGCAGCAGCAAAATGTAATTTTACAAGGTCGTGTGTCAGATATGGAGATGGAAATGTATCAAAGGAAAGATAAAATCGAACAGCTTTCTAGCAAGTGTGCAACTATGCAAATTACTTTAAACAAAAATGCTCTTACAATACAACAATTTGATAAGCAGAAAGCTCAGTTTCGCGAAAAATTCAATCTCATGCTCCAAAATCTTTCTGCGGTAAGAACTCAGAACAATAAGTTACAAGAACAACTCCAGTTCTTTCAAACAACCAAGTCAATATCAGATGCAATAATTCCTTCTTCAGATGATCTCTTGGGTCTTAATCCTTATAAATCCGCTTCAAATGACATTTGGAGAAAAACCTATCTCAATGATCCTGACATTGCCAATAATTACTTTAGTGCACCTGATGTGATGAAAGCAGACTTCAATTTTGATCTAAGATACAAAAAAAGAAACCCATGGGATCAAACTGATATGAAAACTAATTGGGTAGTAATTCCTGGAGAAGATTGGTCTAGTACCAAAAATATACTTCAAAACTTGAATACCTTTATTAATCAAGCTATGCATAGCCCTGATCCAATTGTTTATCAACAAGCTAAGTATTGTAAGCTACTAGAACTGATTATCCGACCACATAGCCGTGCTAAAGATACTCTTATCAATATTAATCCAAACCAAACCTGTAAAAAGACCATGATGGATACCGCATTATTCCTTAAGGCAAATCATTTACCAGCTATTCACATGGCATTATTTGAAAAGATGGCAGAATCTGGTTTTCTTATTAAAGCTTCACCAGCATATTATGATGTCAAACTTGAAGGCAAAAGAAAACAACAAATTTACATTTTCTATCAAAATTACAAGCACATTCATTTTGCTAAAGAGAGTGTGGAGCACTTTGCTAAAGAGAGTGTGAAGCGCGTGCTCCACACTAAAGGGAGGAATAATCATGATAATGAGGACGATGAAAACGAGGTTAACTTGCCTTTTGATGAAGATCTCAAAGATGCAAGTGACACCGAAGTTGAGGATTATGGCGGGCACTTTAAACGCAAAAGAAGACATGAAGCCGGTAGCAGTACCATGCAGTTCCAGTGAAGACCTTAGAAGATGCTATATAATTATGATAATAATGTTGTAGTAGAATATAAAATAATGGCTTTTATGCCTTAGACCATTAGGAGATGACATGGAAAGATTTGAAAAGACACTTTGTGGAAGGCTATATAAATCCCCCACGCTTTGTTGTAAACTAGATGTTTTTGGAAATAAAGTGCCTTTTGGTCATCTCATTTGCAACGTATGAATGTCTCTTGCTTTTTTGCACTTCAACTAAAATTTAAGTAAAAAGCATTCGTAACTAATAATAATATGAACAAAACATTATTCAAGGAAGAAACATCATTTTAGGGCAGCGCTGCTTGCCGTTATTCTGCCATTCCGGCAATCGATTCAAGACAAAAAACACTTTGTATCCAATATGACTGCTCTGGAGACCTTTGAGATTGGAGAATCTAGCATTGATAAAATCACTGCTTGGTTAGAAAATGATCTGGTATGTGAATCATTGCATTCAAGTTCTTTCTTAGCTTATTTCTAAGACATAAATTTGTGCTTTGGATGATTAAATATTCACTGGGTGAGAGACAATGAACACCTCCAATATTTTGCTATAAATAAGCATATCATCAAAGATAATGATGATAAACTCATCAAGGAACCCGCAAAAAACATCATCCATGAGTTGCATGAGAGTGACAGGAGCATTAGTCAGTCCAAAAGGCATTATAGTGAACTCATAATGGCCATATCTCGTATAAAGACTGACTTATGGGCGGCGTCCTCTTTTATCCTTATCTAGTCATATCCTGATCGAAGATCAATCTTGGAGAAATACTTAGTTCCTTGAAGCTGGCCCATTAGGTCATCTACCCTTGGTATACAATACGATTCTTGATGGTATGCTCATTCAATTGATGATAGTCAATACAGATCCTTAAGATGCCATCATTTTTCTTGACAAACAAAATAGATATCCCAAAAGGCGAAACTCTCGATCGGATGAATCCCAACTTAAGAAGGTCCTGCAGCTGCTTCTTAGGTTCAGCTAGTTCCGGGGTACTCATGTGGTAACGAGCCTTACTAGTAGGCTTGGTATCAGGCGCAAGTGCAATTTTATATTCTACTTCCCTGAAAGGTGGCAATTATTTAATCTCATCAAGAAAAAGGTCATAGTACTCTCTAATCAAGTTACCAATGGCATTGAGCAAAACATGAATAACTTCTTCTTGTTTGGAAATTGACTCGACAGATGCAAGCTAAACAATACAAGCAACTTATTCTTTCAGATTGCCTGATCCAATTATCTCAATGAAATGCAGTCCATGAATTGATTAACTGGGTTACCTGATATGGTGACGCATATACCATTAGAGGCATTGAATGTAACCTGTCGTTTCTCATAATCAGCGGCCAGTAATTCCATGCCGACAATAAGGTCACATTTGCCAATGTTCATAATTTCAACTCCCAAAGCCACTGATGCTCCTGGAAACTGGACGTCCAAGTTGAGGCGTTGCCCTTGAGTGTGAAGGATAGCCCCACTGGCTAAAACAAGTGGCTATGGTCTAGATACCATGGGTCGAAGATGCAAAATTTTGGCCAACCTAGGAGATGCAAAATTATATATGCTCCCCATGTCCATGAGAATCTATGTTGCCTACAGTGGATATGACGGAGGGCTAACTATCCGCATTTCCCGTTTCTATAGCAGCAAAGATATGGGACTCACCTTGGATGAAATTGCGTGCTTCCTCCTCGGCTAAGGCAGGAAGGTCGCACAAGGCTGGCAGTTCCACCCACTCCACTTCTGCCAAAGCAGCCTGGCCACTTGGGTGACAAAAGGATGTCTGCAGTGCCCTGGTCGAAAGCAATGGAAATAACCTGTGTCCTTCCTCAATTAGTTTCAAGCTTCCCTGGGAATGGACTGAAGAATCTGTTGCATGGTTCCTGTAACATTTGCAGGCTTATCTGAAACATTAAAGGTCACCTTCTTATCATTCTTTGGGTAGAAAGGCTGTTGTGGAGGTCCTGGACTAGGTGAGCATGCTTTATACGGTGCATATGGCTTGCCTCCCCCAAAAGTTGAGGATCGCAATTAAGAATATTTTGATATTTCTTTCTCTAGACTAGGGTCGATGGCCCTCGCCATCTTCTTAAGGCTTGATGATAACCCCTCAATATACCTTTCAACTGCACAGCATTCTATGATAGCTGGAACATACAAACGAAGACGCATAAACTCGTCTGTATAGGCTTGGACAGACATACTCTTCTATTCCAAGCGGTAAAAAGCTTGGATCTGTTGGCATCGGTGTGCTCATGAAACATAGTGGGACTTAAATGCCTTGGCAAGTGTTTAAAACCTACATTTGCTATTAGTCAAACTATGAGTCTTAACATATCCCTTCCACCAAAAGCGTGCAGAACCCGTAAGTTTGGTAACTTTGCCAATATCTTTCTCCGTGATGCCATAGGATTTCCAAAACTCATGCATTTCATCTAGCCATGACTCCACATCGACATCAGATCTAGACTTTCCTGAAAACTGAGCAAGTTTGTGATTCTTCCAAATACTGGTAATTGCAGAGTCGACCATCTTTTAATCATCTTTCTTGTTGGATTTGACAAGCTCTACTTCTAAAGCTGAAGAATCTAGGGAATCTGAGCCAAAATCAGAAGTGGAAGAGCTACGGGTGCGCTTGGAACGTGTCGGGGCAACAATAGCCCATACCGGTACAGGTGGCGATGAATTCTATTAAGAGCTTGGTCCTGCTTCATCCCGAATAGGAGTTGGGGGCTCACGCGGTTTTCAGTGACAAAGCAAGGCGACATCGGGGCTGATGGTGACGGTAGCTGCTAGCAATCTCTGATGGGAAGGAAGTCACCAATGGCGCACCGCTAGCATTTTGATGCTCATCTAGGTAGCAATGTCATGGCCCAGGGTGGTAAAGGCAAGTCACATCTCACCAACGCAAGAGTGAGCTGCTGGAAGTTGATCTTCTTGTGGCCTGCCATGGTTGCCAAAGCTCGGACTGCCCAGCAAGATGCCTCGGCATTATGAGTTAGATCCTTCGCAACGAACAACACTTGGCCCTCCTTGAAGGCAGAGAGGAAGAAGCGAGCAACTGGCAACATCATTGCCCAAGCCCTTTGCTTTGGTGGAGGTAGAGGGGGCAAGTTCCTTATCCAGACCTATTGTCAACTCCTCCTCCTCCTCCTTAGCTTCCTCTTTTTCTTCTCGGATATGGTCCTTGTTTTCTATCAAATCAAATCATTCGCTTCCTCATCGGGTTCCATGGAAACAGCCACGTCATTGATGTTGGGAACTTGAGGTCCCATGGTGGCAAAAGCTTCCTTTGATGGCTAATGTGGGGCTTCTTGGATAATACAATGTCGAAACTCCGAAACATTGTTGCTGATAAATCTTGTTGCTGATAACTCAGTAGCTGCTGAACAGGAGGTGGAAGCGAAAGGGTCCGAGCTCCAAGTCAGCAGCTATGGCTGCTGGAAGAACTCCAGAAAACACAAAAGAAATGAAAAGAGGGTGCCCAAATTGAAAATAGATTTCAAAACGAATTCTAAAGCGATAAAATGTGAGGAGCGCAACTTTAAGGAATTGAATTGATTTTTATCGTCCGTGGAAACCAATTGGTCTATGGGACCCAAACAAGGAATACAACAACCATATTACTACATGGATAAAACCCCCATTCCAGAGGGTTTTCGAGGGAAAAACCTAGGCAGTAATAGGTATGCTCAGAAACTCTACAATGATATATGATAATGGTACATTATGATGTATCTCAGTGCATCGTTCGAGGACACAATTGAGTGCGAGCATCCATGATATCTCAGAGATAAGGTCCTAGCGAGCCTATTGACGTTGTATCCAGCAGTGCATGCAACTGCTGGTTAGGCAGGATCAACTGAGCATAGCTGGTGCAAATGTGATTGAATGACGGACAACGTGGCAGAGTGTGACTTTCATCTTCAATAGCATCCCATCGGCAACATAGACACAGTCTATCCTCCCATGCTTCCTGGGTCCATCTGAATGTCTCAACTTGCAAGTGGTATGCACATGTGCGAATGGAAGCTATCAATCTATGCTTTTTTAGGCAAATGTGCCCAAAGGTAGCGTTGTGGACCACATACAAGCGTGGGATTGATCAAGGGCACCAGTTCAAGGAGCACATGTATTGTCTTCACATGTTCAAGGGCACCAGTATCCCAAAGCTTGCTGAAGAAGCAAGCGTCTAGGTATTGCCGCAGCTGATGGTGGTCCTCTTCAGATTCGACAGGATGCACCTATGCTCTTGTACGTCCCACCTGGAGAACCATTGTGCTCGCCGCTCCTTACAGCATGCCTTGAGGTGATGCGGGCCCATGGCCACAGTATGGGGAGAAGTTCATTGCCCATACCCCCCACCTTCTGAAAGTAAATAATGTGGCGGTCAAGTGCGGCTCGATGAAAAGGTAAGAAACCGGTCTCCTGCAGGAGGATCTGATATGGAACAGTGAATTTCACCCCGAGTGCCTGGGCCAAAAAGGCTTTCTGTACCTGCTCCAATTCATTCCATGTGGCCAGGGATATGATCGGACCCCAGACTTCGACCGCATATAAAAAAAATAGGTTTCAACCAGAACCCTGAACAAGTGGGACAAATGGGGCCAGTCATATAGCTCTGCTTTGTAGCTGTTGTTTTGCATCGCACAAAATGCCTTTCTACCCGCATTGGATTTTGGCTAAAGCATTATCTTCAGAGATTGGGTGCCCCTAATTATGCATCTTTGAAGCTGTTGGATAAAGACACTAATTTCTTTCTAGTCACGTTTGACTCATCAGTTGCAGTTGACAAGCTTGTGGAACGTGGTGCTGATCCACTTTGGGGATATTTTCTGTACCTGATGTATTCTCTTGGATTTCTGGCAAGTAAGTTTGGTGCATTGTGCATGCCTTGTTGGATTTCATTGAAAGATTTTCCACTTGAATTCCAAATTCCTGATTTTATGACTGCTATTGCAAATGGATTGGGTATGCATCTTATCCATTCTATTGTTAATGGTCTTCGAATCTGCATGTCGCTTTCCACTTCGGTTTCTATTCCTCAGTCAGTGGTGGTTGAAGTCTTTCCATTTGCCGCAGAAGAGAAGGCAAAAGTTTTCAGAGGCCCTAAAAAGTTTCACGGCTACCAAAACCAAAACAAAAGCTAATAGGTTATGTGTAATGGAAACGCCCCTAACAGCAGTTAGGGGCAAATTGTCTCTCAATGCGAGAGTCCACTCCTCTCAAATTGTCTCTCAACTTATCTCCCTCTCTCCCTCCCTCCCTCCCTCCTATAGGGCGGAACCCTAGGTGCCAGTTTCAACGCTCTCCCTGATCGAATGTGGCTGCCTCTCTCTGGTCGAACCTATCTGGGTATTCCGGAGGGATCAGTGGCCAACGTAGACACAGATTAAAAAACAGGGGTCAGTTCAGTCTGGGTAGTCTGCTGGCTTAGCAAATCGGGCCTCTTTTTGGGAACAGCGGCAGGTTGACTGTTATTGGGGCACAGTGGACAGTGGCAGGTCGACGAATGCACACTTTGGGATCTAAGTTCAAAAGGGGGGATCTGTAGACCTCCCGGCAGACTATTCTTCAAAGGATTTGAGTCTATACTTCTGAAGCTTTTCTAATAGTTCGACCAAAGCCAGGATTTGAGTCTATACTTCTGCAGCTTCTCTAATCGTCCTCACCTCAGTCTGTTTTGGCCAAAGCCAGCACTGCATTTGTCATAACACAGATGGGTCTGTGAGCTCTTCCGAGATCTGAGCTTAAGCAAAAAGATCTTTCGAGATTTAAGCTTCAGCAAAAGGGTCTACGGATCTGAGCCTGTTCTATTGCAAGGGAATTTGCTCTGTTGGATCTTCTGAAAGAGATGGCACAAGGTAAGGCACCTGCAAAAAAGAAGGGGACTGAAAAAATTGATGGGGCAGCAACTGCCAAATGCTCTGACACTGATTCCCTAAACCTGAAAACTAAAAAACATGATGGAGCAGCAACCTCTGCCAAGTTAGAGCCTATGAACAAACTAAAAAAAGCCAATGAAGAATCTGATGGAGACACCCACTCGGACAGTTCTGAGGAGTCTGCAGCATATAACAATCAGCCAGCTGACACCCTGGACCACGAAATGGTAAAACTCAATCTTGGAGGCAATCCTGAATGCAACAAAAGAAACCCCCTGTTTGGAACTATGGCAGAACTGAATACCGTAGGCATGGGCGAGCAGCAGCAGATAGTAGCACTTATGTTGAACATGAATACGATGATGCTAAAACTTATGGAAGCTATGGAAGCGAGCAGGAGAGAAGCTGCAAGCACGGAAAAAGCATTAGTGCAAACATTACAGGAGATAAGTCATACCTTGCGTGATCTGAGGCAAGAAAATAGGGCCATGAAGGAAGAAATCAACACTCTTCAAACTAGATTGGAGACAGAGAATGCCACAGACGAAGAGGGATCTGATGCAGATGATGTGACTGATAGCATTAATAAACTGAATGCACGTATGAATCAGGTTCTCAAACTGCAAGAAAGAGAGAAGAAAGCTCTGAATATTCGCATTGCAGGATTACCTGAAAAAGACAATGAAGATGTGAAGCACGAGGTAAGTGTCTTTTTTTCTGAGTCATTGGGCTTTGAATCTATGATGTTTAATAGCGCATATAGAATTGCGAAACCCAACGGAAAACCAAGAAATATTATTGTCAAATTACTCAGCAGAGATGATAAGCAAAAGATACTGAGCAAAAGAGGCATGCTAAAAGGACAGAAGATTTGGTTGAACGAGGACCTTACGCAAGAGCAGTATGCACAATGGAAAGGGAAAATGCAAAAAATGAAAGAAGCTAGGCAAGAAAACAAGAAAGCGTACTGGAAAAGAGGGAAAGTAGTAGTTGATGAATAGGAAACTGGGGCCATCAGGGTTTTAGTGTGGAACATGTGCCAGTTATCACAAGAAAAAGTGTTAACAATGGGAGATATTCTCAATTCTGTGGATGTACTATTTTTTCTAGAAACATGGGAGCACGAGGAGGCGGGCTTACCAGAAATTCCAGGCTTTATTATTGTTAAATCTGTTTGGCATGAGAAGGGATGGAGAAGGCGTGGTTATGGTGGCATTGCTTGTTATATCAGAACTGAACTTAAGCAATCAGTGGTTGTGCTCGATCATAAATGTACTATGCAATGTATTTGGATTGCTCTACCAGGTGTGCTCAGACCCACTTACATAGCAGGTTGCTATTTTCCTCCCCATAAGAAAGAGACATATACGCAGTATAAGTTGGACATGGACGATCCTTTTCAGCAAATTGAGAATGCTGCCATGGAGCTGATGCCTACAGGAAATATTATTTTAGTTGGTGACTTCAATGCACGTACAGGGAGTAAACAAGCCCCAATTTTAAAACTAGATAGAGACCCTTTGTGGGTGGATGAGTTGGATGATGCTGATTTAGCAAACGCTGGATGGTTTCGAATATCTGAGGACATTAACAAAACAGCTATAGGGCAACATCTGTTGAATTTGTGTAGCGCCTTGAATTTATTAATATATAATGGGATGAAGGACTACCCTGGAACATGAAAATATACTTGCAAAGGCAAGAGTGTTGTTGATTATATGCTTGCAGGTGTATGTTTGAAAGAGTTTGTGCACTCCTTCCAAGTAGGCGATTTCCGTAGTGAATCAGATCATGCTCCTATCTTGCTGCAAATCCTTATAAAAAAGGTAACATATTTACATGGGATGAAGTCATCGCAGGTGCGACGGAAGATCTATATGTCTCACCGTAAAAGTGCTATTTATCAAAGATTATGTGAGGAGAAATGTGAACAGGTAAGCTGGCCCATAGATGTATGTGACATGAATGTTATGCTGGTGAATTTTATTTCTGACATTGTAAAAGAGTGCTTTATCTCCACTAGACGGTCAAAACATCTTCCCTGCAACGGCTGGTTTGACCAGGAATGTAAGGAGATTAGGAAGCAGTATTTACATATGCATCGTCCGGAAAGGATTAAACTGATGAAAGCATTTAAGCGTTTGGTCAAGGCCAAAAAAACGCGCTTTTCTTAGGCGGAAGCAAGAGGAGTGTGTTACAGAAATGTTAAAAGAACCAAAGCGGTTTTGGCAAAAGCTCAAACATACACCTATGCAGGAAACGCGTAGAAGGGGTTGAGACCGAATTGCATTGTAGTGCAAGTAGGCTAACATTTCAAGCCAGTGACATTCAGGCAGGCCTTAAAAAGCTAGCAAACGGCAAGGTTGTAGATCCAAATGGCATGGTAGCTGAGATGCTAAAGTGGGCTGGGCCCAAAGTGGCTGAAGTGCTGGTGAATCTATTGAATGCTGCTATTCAACAGGGTTTCCTGGCAGATTGGTATAGAAACAGAGTGATCCCACTCCATAAAGCAGGTGATGATCAGGATCCTGGAAATTATAGGATGATAATGGTAAGCAATCTGTTTACTAAACTTTTTGCGACAATTGTGGAATCAAAAATATCGGAATGGGCTGAAAATAATGGGGTACGTGCACAAGGGCAAGCGGGTTTTAGGCCAAAGAAAAGTACCACTGATCACTTGGTCACATTCAGGGCTATGTTGGATTCTGTAAAAGGCAAGCGTAAACCCCTTTTTGCAGCTTTTGTTGATTGCACAAAGGCATTTGATAAAGTACCAAGGGCTAGCTTATGGGAGAGTTTGGAAAAGTTAAATATTCCTATGGAATGTAGGCATGCAGTCAAGCTATTATATGACAAAGTCATCATGCAACTTTCCTTTCCACTGTGTGAGGAGAGTCTGGAGCATATTGAAAATAACATTGGTGTGAACCAAGGATGTCCCCTCTCGCCTACACTATTTGGCTTGTTTATAGATGAGTTAGAAGGCTGGATCCGAGATCATGGAGGAGGAGGAATGCCTATTGCAGGTTATATTGTTTTGCTCTTATTGTATGCAGATGACATTGTGTTGCTGTCACGAACTCAAGTGGGTTTGCAGCATCATCTAGATGTTCTTGCTAAATTTTGTGATGCTAAGGGGTTGGAGGTAAATTTAAACAAGACTAAGATAGTTCTCTTTGGTACCACGTTGAATCACTGCTACAGTTTTTCATACGAAGGGCAGCCAGTGGAGATCACTAGTTCCTATAAGTATCTTGGCATTACGGTTGACAAGAATTTCAGATGGTTGCAAACAATAGATCAGCATGTGACAGGGGGGTTAAAAGCTTTATTTGCACTACATAGAAAGTGTAGACAGTTGAATATTTGGAAATTCAGTCTGAAGAGAAGTTTGTATACGACTCTTGTACAAACAGTGGTGCTATATGGCAGTGAGGTTTTGGGGGCCAGGTTTGTCATTAGACTTATGGGATAAGTTGGAAAAGGTGCAAATAATGTTTTTACATACAGAATTAGGGGTCAAGATGCAAACTCCCTATGAGATTATGCTAGCAGAGTGTGACATGATGCTTTATATCACTTTTTGAATTATCTCTGCAAATTGAATACAATGGATGATGAAGCTCTTCCACGTTTGGCTCAAAAGGAAACATTTGAAAAAGGATGGTATGCTGATGGGTTGGTGTGGATGCGAAAGTGGGGTTTAGATATCTTGGATTTAAATGCTAACAAGAAGCGTCTCAGAGATTGGGTGAAGGAGGGTCTAATGGCTAAGTTTTGGACTAGGCCAGGGATAAAAGCTGAATTATACAGAAACACCTTTAATCCGAGATTGCAGCATGCCACGTACTTGGAGGAAAGTATTTCGATGAAAAAGCGGCACTGCATCAGTCGCTTCCGTATGCACTCACATCATTTGAATGTGGAGGTAGGAAGATGGTACAACACCACTCGGCAGTCACGTGTGTGCAGAATGTGTGACACAAATGAGATTGAAGATGAGATTCATGTAGCCTTACACTGCCCAGCGTACCATGCATTGCGTCTTAGGTTCAGTGTGGTTGCTTCAGATATGCTTCACTTTTGTGCCTTGCCCGCAGGAAACGTTGGTAGTTTTCTTATTGAATGCTTGCAGTTGAGGGAGACAAGGATTAAAGAATTACGCAGAATTATATGTACTGATTCAGATTTGGAGGGAGATGAGGGTGAGATAGAAGACCTCCCCCAAGAGGTCTTTAATTTGCAGTTGACAATTGATGATTGTACTTGTTAAAGTCTTATGGACCTGATGGTCTGACAGACAAAAATACAAAACTTCACTTCACTTCACTTCTCTCTCTCTCTCTCTCTCTCTCTCTCTCTCTCTCTCTCTCTCTCTCTCTCTCTCTCTCTCTCTCTCTCTCTCTCTCTCTCTCTCTCTCTCTCTTGTTTAAGTTCTCACACTGCTGTTAATGTTGATAATTCAGATAGTTTGAGTGAGAGTGATGAGCTAGATGAGGATTTGGAAACTCATCTATTATTTTATGAAGATGTTTAAGTGGTTTTGTCTAATAGGCCTTTGAGGCCTCCCATAGACATAATAAACTTTCTTTCTTTCTTTCTTTCTCTCTCTCTCTCTCTAGGCGCAACCCTAGGCGCAGGTTTTTTTCGCTTGGTCTGTGGCAAACGGGTGATCTGTGGCAAAAGGGTCTGGTGGATTCGAGTTTCCTCTTCCCCAGATCTGAGCCAGGGCGAGTTCGGGAGCATCTGCTGTCACAATTTCGGGAGCAGGGCATTTGTTTCCATCTGCACAGAAACAGGTCTATTTGCGGTGGGGCACAGCAAGCACTTCGGGATCTCGGGAGCAGGGCATCTTTGCAGAGCCAGGTTTCGGGATTTGGTCCCACTTGCAAAACCAGGTTTCGGGAGCAGAGTTTTGGAGAGGTTAAACCAGGGAAACAGTGACAGGTGCATTTACAAACTCGGAAAAAAACTCTGTGGGTCCTCCTGGGGTTGATTGGGACTGCGCAAAATGGCCAAGAAGAAGGAATCCGATAAGGGGAAAATCGTGTCTGCAGGGAATAAACAGGGTATGGTTACTGCTGGAGGGACATCCCGAGCACTTGCATTGAAGAAGAATGTTGAGACAGAAGATTCGGGATCTGAGACAGGCTCTTTCGATGGGGCTGATCAGGGAACACAGGATTTAGTTGCAGGGGTGAAGCAGGGCTTGGCAGAATGCAAATCGGCACAGGGAGAGGAGATGAAGGTAAGTGAAGATGTAGAAAATTCTGCCCCAACAAACCCTCGAGCCCACAATATGGCAGCAAATCGTCTTCCAGAAAGGGGACAACATTTTTTCTCTACTGGTCAAGGGAGTACATGGTACCCAATGCCATATCCGAGCGGATTGGAGGTGAACAATATGGCTGGTTTTGGTCTGATGCAGCAAAATGACATGGGGGGGCTGTTAACAAACCTGAACATGGTAATGCTCAAACTGATGGAGACATTGGAGCAAATGCGCAAGGAGGCAGCAAATAAAGAATCCGAAATGGTAAGAGCTCTGCGCCAAATTTCCAGTTCCATGGGTGATTTGCAGAAAGAAAATAGACTCTTGAAAGAAGAAATTATGGCCCTGCGGGTTGAACTGAAACATGAAAATGTAAAACTTAAGGAGGAAATTGATGACTTAAAGGAAAGAGAAGGAATGGAGGTTGGGGAGGGAGAAGGAGATGAAACAGTTAAAGAGGTCATAGATAAACTTAATTTCAGGGTGAATGAGATGTTGGAGCAGCATGAACGGCAAAAAAGGGCATTGAACGTCAGGATTGCGGGGTTACCAGAGGTCGAAAATGAGGATACCAGAAGTGAAGTAGTTCATCTCTTTGCAGTGCGGATGAAAGCGGAGGGAGTGGAAATTGAGGATGCTTTCAGAGTTGGTTTCAAAGGGGCTAAACCAAGAAATGTAGTGGTGAAGTTTGCTAATCGGAATAGTAAGGTCAAGGTGTTGCAAAAGAGAACTGAATTAAAGGGAGAGAATATATGGGTTAATGAAGACCTCACCAAGGAACAGTATGAAGACCATAAAGCAGAGATTCAAAAGTTCAAGGCGGCCAAGCAAGAGAACAAGAAGGCATTTTGGAAGAATGGAAAAGTTCAGATCACGGGTTAGGAAATAGAGGCCATCAGGTTTATGGCATGGAATGTCAACCAATTGAGCATGGCAAAGGTGTATTCGATGGGAGACGTTCTAGCATCAGTAGATGTGGCTTTTTTCTTAGAAACGTGGGAGCATGAGGAGTTTGGGTTGCCAGACATCCCAGAATTTTGTGTATTGCACTCAGTATGGAATGAAAAAGGGTGGAGGAGGAGGGGATATGGCGGGATTGTATGCTATGTCAGACATGATTTGAAGCACTTGGTAAGATTGGTTAGGTATACCAAACAATATATTTGGGTGGAATTGGTAGGGAAGAATCGTAGGGTGTTTGTGGCCGGGTGTTATTTTCCCCCTTTGAAACAAAGTACTTATCAGATGTATAATTTGGATATGGATGATCCGTTTCAGATGCTTGAACAGGATATTGCTAGTTTTACACCAGCAGGAGATGTAGTGCTCATGGGTGATTTTAATGGGAGAACAGCAAAAAAACAAGCAGCAATAACCAGTCCATATGGGGATCCTATCTGGATGGAGCAGCTGGATGAGGGAGAGATGGCTGACATAGGTTGGAATCGCACATCTTTAGATATGGAACAATGGCCTACCCCTATGGGAGCAGCATTGTTGAACATGTGTAGTGGATTGGATTTGCTCCTGTATAATGGGACGAGGAAGTTTCCTGAAACAGCAAAATGCACTTGTAGAGGTAAGAGTGTGGTAGATTACTTTATTGCAGCAGCACACTTTGTGGATGAGGTTGACTCCTTGAACATTTTAGATGAGAGAAGTGAATCTGATCATGTGCCTGTAATTGCCTCAATAAGGGCCTCGGGTATAGCTATGCAACAGCAGGATCAGGGGGTTTCTCCACGGATATATTTAGTAGAAAGAAGGAAGGAGGCATGTTTGAAATCATTTGAAAGGATGTGTGAAAAAGTAGCATGGCCTACAGGGGCTGAAGAGCTAAGTGCTCTGATTACTACCATGGTTACTCAGGTAGCGCAGGAATGTTTTGTATCAGGGCGTAAGAGGAAAGGTTTACCGTGCAATGGGTGGTTCGATGAGGAGTGTAGGGAGAAGAGGAGGCAATACAAAAAGGCGGTGGGGGATGTCAGGGAGCAGCTAATTAAAGAGTTCAAGAGAATTGTGAAAATAAAGAAAAGGGCATTTGTGAGAAGTAAACAGGAGGAGCTGGTTAAGGAGTTGATAGTCGATCCTTTTAAGTTTTGGAAGAAGCTTAAGCAAGGAAAGAGTAAGGTGGCACATTTGCGAGTTGATGGGTTGATTAATCAGGTGAAGAAATTATATCATGCAGAAGGTTTGGGAGAGGATAGCCAACAAGGGGGGCGTAGTAAAATGGTGTTTTCGGGTGAAGACGTGCAGTGGGGGCTTGGTAAGATTGCCAACAGGAAGGCTGGAGATTCTCTGGGACTAGTAGCGGAGCTTTTGAAGTGGGCAGGACCGCAAATGGTGGATGCGCTTACAAGAATGTTTAATGCGGCTGTCACAGAGGGTTTTCCGTCAGCATGGCAAATTAATAGGGTGGTGCCGATATATAAAGCAGGAGGCATTAATGATCCTAACAACTACAGAATGGTCATGGTAAGTAATTTATTTGCTAAGCTGTATGCTACCATTGTTGAGCATAAGATTAGTGTGTGGGCAGAGGAGAAAAATGTTAGGGCTAAGGGGCAAGCAGGTTTTAGACCTCGGAAATCTACAATAGATCACCTTGTTACTTTCAGAGCGATGACAGACGCCGTTAAGGGGACACGGAAACCATTATTTGCTGCATTTGTAGATTGTACTAAGGCTTTTGATACAGTATGCAGGAAAAATCTCTGGATCAGTTTAGAAAGAGTAGGGGTGCCTGAAGAATATAGGGATGCGGTGAGACTGCTTTATGAAAAAGTCTTAGTTACACTTTCTACCCCGTATGTTGAGGAGTGTGAGGAGGTAGTGGTTAGTAACATGGGGGTTAAGCAAGGATGTCCAATGTCGCCAACTCTTTTTGGTATATTCATTGATGAATTGGAAGAGTGGGTGGAGAACTATGGGGGGGAAGGGACAGGTATGGCAGGATATGTTATTCAGTTGCTTTTGTATGCGGATGACATTGTATTGATTGCCCGGAGCAAAGAGGGGATGCAAAAGCATTTAGATACGTTAGCCTCTTTTTGTGATGCGAGGGGGTTACAGGTGAATCTAAGCAAGACTAAAGTGGTGATTTTTGGGACAACCTTAGACAAAAACTATGCTTTCTCATACAAAGGAGAGTCAGTGGATATCGCTACATCTTATAAATATTTGGGGATTACAGTGGATAAGAACTTCAGGTGGAATCAAGCAGTAGAGCAGCGGGTAAATGGGGGGCTTAAGGCTTTTTTTGCAATGCAAAGGAAATGTGTGAAAGCTGACATATGGCAATTTGGTTTGAAGAGAATGTTATTCAAAGTGCTGGTACAAGCAGTGGTTCTTTATGGGTGTGAGGTATGGGGGCCGGGATTGTCGATGGAGTTATGGCAGAAAATTGAAAAGATCCAGAAGAAATTCTTGCATGCAGAGCTGGGGGTTAAGCTGCAGACGCCATATGAGATGATGTTAGCAGAATGTGGCATGTTGCCATTAGAGTGTGAAGCGTTGCCAGGTATGGCTTTTTGACATACTTGAGCAAAGTTGGGACATATGATGATTGCAGTTATCCTCGATTGGCGATACAGGAAACTTTTGGTAAGGGTTGGTATGCAGATGGCATGATATGGTTGAAGAAATGGGGGATTGGTATTGAGGATTTGTGCCGGAATAAAGACAAGATCAGAGAATGGGTTAAAGAAGCAGTAATCTACCGGGTATGGTCTAGTCCGGGTACAAAGATGAGGCATTACAGAGATAAAATGAATCCTGAGCTAAAGGAGATGAGTTATCTAAGTGATAATATATCGCTAAAGAAAAGACATATTATTTGTAAGATGAGATTGAGTGCCCATCACCTTAATGTGGAGGTAGGGAGATGGATGAAAATAGCGCATGAACACCGAATATGTAGGGCGTGCGGAGCAAATGAGGTGGAAGACGAAGAGCATGTAATCTTGTGGTGTCCGGCATACCAAGCCATAAGAGACAGGTTTGGGATTAGAGGAGTAGACATTATTTCTTTTTTTCATCTGCCTTCAACTAGAGTTGCGAGTTTCTTGATCGATGTGTTACAAATGAGGGAAACAGCTATAAAAAGGTCTAAATATATTATTGATGATGAGGAAGAGAGAGAGCTTGATGACGAGACCCTTGATTTGGAGGGCTTGTCACATGAACATGTGTTTAATTTTGAAACTGTTTTTGTAGACGTCTCATAGACCTGATGGTCTCTAAAGGACGGAATAATACACTTCACTTCACTTCTCTTGGAAAGTGGGAAATCCAATGGGAGGAAATAATCCAAGTGGACTCGGATTTGAGACAATGGATAATGCAAAGAGTGCATAGGAAAATGTGGAAGCAACCAAAGACCAAAATGATCTTGTATAGGCAGAATATCAACCCTGACATGGGAGAAGCTAGACACCTGAGGGACAATATATCTATACAGAAGAGACATGCAATTTGCAGGATAAGACTTAGCTCACACCACTTGGGTGTGGAGACTGGGAGATGGGGACACATATTACCTAGACATCTGAGATATTGCAAATTATGTGACACAGCACAAGTAGAAGATGAAGATCATACATTGTTACGATGTAGTGCTTACAAGGAACTCCGAGCAAAATATGGAATTCATTATGAGGACCTCCCTTCATTCTTTATACTACATGGTGACATCATAGGGAAGTATCTGATTGAGATTGAGTTGCTACAAATTAGAGATACATATCTAGAATCTCAACCAGTTGATGTAGATACAGAGATTTTAAGCGAGAGTGATGAGCTAGATGAGGACTCGGAAACTCATCTATTGTTTTATGACATTGTGTAATTTTTGTTGTCTAATAGGCCCTTGAGGCCTCCCAATAGACACAACACATTTTCTTTCTTTCTTTCTCTCTCTCTTCATTCTTTATGAGGATCTCCCTTCATTCTTTATGCTACATGGTGACATCATAGGGAAGTATCTGATTGAGTTGCTACAAATTAGAGATACATATCTAGAATCTCAACCAGTTGATGTAGATACGGAGATTTTTAGCGAGAGTGATGAGCTAGATGAGGACTCGGAAACTCATCTATTGTTTTATGACATTGTGTAATTTTTGTTGTCTAATAGGCCCTTGAGGCCTCCCAATAGACACAACACATTCTCTCTCTCTCTCTCTCTCTCTCTCTCTCTCTCTCTCTCTCTCTCTCTCTCTCTCTCTCTCTCTCTCTCTCTCTCTCTCTCTCTCTCTCTCTCTCTCTCTCTCTCTCTCTCTCTCTCTCTCTCTCTCTAATAAGCTGGAAGACATCTTGAATAAGCTGGAGACTGTAACTGAACAACAAGAAAGAGACCGAAGAGCGTTAAATCTAAGGATTACGGGGCTTCCGGAGAAGGATAAAGAAGATGTGCGTAACGAGGTAAGCAATTTTTTTGCTGCTGACCTGCAATGTAATGATGTGATTGATGCATTTAGAATTGGAAAAAGAGGGGATAGACCGCGAATAGTTGTTGCTAAGATGAGAAATAGGAATGATAGACTGCAAATACTGCAAAAAAGACCGTTGCTTAAAGGAAAGGACATATGGATCAATGAAGATCTTACTTTTACTCAGCTGCAACAGCGCAAGGAAGAAACTAATAAAATGAAAGAGGCCAGGGACGCAGGCAAACGAGCTTTTTGGAGAGGTGGGAAGGTGATTGTTGAATAGGAATTTGAGGCCATCAGGTTTTGTTTGTGGAATGTCAATGGGAAAATAGGTGATGTAGCAGTTCTCACGGACGTTCTCAAATCTTGGGATGTGGTCTTCTTGGTAGAAACACATGAACATGAAGAGCAGGGATTACCGGATTTGGCTGATTTTTCACTTGTACACTCAGTATGGCATACTAAAGGATGGCGCAGGAAAGGATTTGGAGGAATAGCATGTTATGCTCGTAATGTAGTAAAAGAATATGTTAAGGTGGTAAATAAGGATTCATCCAAACAATATATATGGCTTGAAATTGGGGGCAGCAATAAGAAAACTTATGTGGCAGGGTGTTATTTTCCACCACGTGATTCACCTACATATAACGCTGATAACATGGACAGAGATGATCCGTTCCATCATTTAGAGAAGGAAGCATTGCAGCTTGGGGAGTTAGGAGATATTTTGTTAATGGGGGATTTTAATAGTAGAATTGCTAACAGGCAGGCATATGTTGCAGTAGATCGTGGAGATCCTATTTGGATGGATGGACTGGATGAGGATGAGATGAAAATAGATGGTTTATACAGGTACACGCAAGATAGGAATGATGATGTGCAACCACAGGGAGCACATTTGTTGAATATGTGTAGTGGCCTGGGATTAGTTGTGTTAAATGGTATTCAAAAGTTTTCCATGTCAGGCAAATGCACTTCTATAGGCTCTATGGGTAAAGGACTCAGTGTAGTGGATCTGGCAATGGCAAGCATGCACAAAATTGAGGATATACTTGAGTTTTATGTAGAAGAATCTGTGGCTACATCTGACCATTACCCTATCGTGTTGCATTTAAAAACTGAGGGATTTTTTACACATGATGATGTGGTTAATTATACTACAGTGCGTATGCAACCAAAAAAAAGAGATGCATATATGCAGCAATGTGAGGAGAAAGCTAGCAAAGTAGTGTGGCCAAGTGATGCAATGGGAATTGATGAGAAACTTACATTTATGCTATTAAACATTGTGAATCAATGCTTTTTATCTGGAAGAAAACAAAAGGGTTTACCGTGTAATAGTTGGTATGATGATGAACGTAAAGCAAAGAGGCTTGAATTTAAGAATGCTGCTTTGGAAGAAAGGCAAATGATAAGGAATGAATATCGCTACCTGGTTAGACGTAAAAAAATGATGTATTTGCAGGAAAGGCAAGAGGCTCTAGTGGAGGAACTTCTAAAAGATCCCAAGAAGTTTTGGACACAAATAAAAAATAAAAGGAAACATGACCAAAAGTTGGATATAGAGCAGCTTATGCAACAAGTACGTAAATTGTTCACATAGATGGATTAGATGACTGATTGCAAAGAAAGGGATCTCTATTGGTGCTAACTGAAGATGATGTGACAGATGGTATAAAGAGGCTCTCATGTGGGAAAGCAAAAGATGCTTTTGGTTTAGTTGCAGAAATGGTGAAGTGGGCTGGTGTTACTGTGAAGAGGGTTATTACGAATATGTTGAATGATGCTTTAGTTAATGGTTTTCCTCCCTCCTGGCAGGTTAATAGAGTTACACCCATTCATAAAAGTGGAGATGTTCATGATCCGAACAACTATCGGATGATTATGGTAAGCAGTTTGTTTGCTAAACTTTTTGCTACAATATTAGAACGTAAAGTAACTACATGGGCTGAAGAAAATAATGTAAGGGCAACCGGACAAGCCAGTTTTAGGCCTCAACGATCCATCATAGACCATTTGGTTACTATTAGAGCTATTACTGAGTCTGTTAAGAAGATCAAAAAGCCGCTTTTTGCTCTTTTTGTAGATTTGACTAAAGCATTTGATATGCTTAGAAGGAGAAATATTTGGGAGTACATGGAGTTCATTGGGGTACCTATAGAACTAAGAAATGCAGTGGCCAATTTGTACGAGAAGGTTGTGGTGAGGCTTTCTTTCCCATTATATAATGAATGTTCTGAAGAGGTCATTAGTAACATTGGAGTCAAGCAGGGGTGTCCACTTTCTCCAACACTTTTTGGAATATATGTTGATCAATTGGAGGGATGGTTACAACAACAAGGTGGAAGAGGGACCACGATTGCTGGGTATATACTATCATTGTTGCTTTATGCAGATGATATTGTGATATTTGCTAGAACGGTGAAAGACATGCAACAACATATCAATGCGCTTTTTTGCAAAAATACAGGTATGCAGGTAAATTTGAATAAGACTAAGATATTAGTTTTTGGTGTGAGATCACCCAATTTTCAGTTTTACTATAATGAGCAACAAATTGAGATTTGTGATACCTATAGGTATCTTGGTTTGATAGTTGATCATAACTATGGCTGGAATAAATCTGTGGAGCATAGGACAAATGCTGGGCTTAAAGCCCTTTAGGAAGTGTTGGAAGGCAAATATCACAGATTGGAAATTAAAAACGATGCTCTATGATATGCTTGTGCGCAGTGTAATTCTATATGGATGTGAAGCATGGGAACCGGGATTGTCACTTGATATGTGGAAGAGGGTAGAGAAAATACAAAAAAAGTTTATTTTGGCAGAGTTGGGTGTTAAGGTGCAGACTCCGTATCCTATGATGTTGGCAGAAACTAGTATGTGGCCATTAGAAGCAGAAGCACTTTATTGCACTCTAAAGTATCTGATTAAAGTACAAGAAATGGATGCACAAAGGTTGCCTAAGCTTGCATTGATACAAAGTACTATGAAGGGTTGGTATGCAGATATCGATAAATGGCTTAGAAAATGGGGGATGTCGTTAAATGAAATTCCTGATGATAGTAAACAGTTGAGAGAATGGATGGCAGGAAAAATCTATACTACTCTATGGCATGATGCAGGTACAAAAGGAAAGTTTTACAAGACCATTATTGTTGATATTTGGGGTTCTTGGCATCACCTTGCAGCAGCAGTCCATGACTGCCGGATGCCACAAGGCTGCCACAAATGCTCATGGATCAACAAAAGAAGGTGGGAAGAAACTCCAAGAACAAGAACAAGAGAAAGAATGAACAAAACAGAATCATATTGATGCTCCAAAAGGAGGTGCTCCAAAACGTGAGCAAAAACCTAAACAATGAGAGGAAATGCTCTCTCTAAATAGTAGAGCAAAACCCTAACCCTAAATGATATCTCACCCTCCACAGATCTAGGCTAAATCTGGGCCATAGATTGTGGGGTCCAATATGAAAAATACATGTGGCCTATGCCACCTACCACATATGTGGGCTAAATCTGGGCCCTAGATCAAGTGGTCCAATGTGATAAATACATGTGGCCTATGCCACTCATACATATGTTTAGCCCAAAGGGCTAACACTCCCCCCCACCACACCAAACTATGTAGAGCCTTTATAACATCAGGTTAAACATTTACAACAGTGTCCAAAGTGAGGGGAAATAATGAGAATGTCGCCGAAGTCTTGAAAAAAATGCCAATGTCGATGAAGTACAAAAATCGTAAGAGGTTGAGAAGGCTGTCACCACTTCTCTTGAGCTTGCCACAAGCTCCTTTAAAGCCATAGAAGTCGAATCTAATGTTGAGAAGGCTGTCACCACTTCTCATAGAGCTTGCCACTTAGCTCCGAATACATGCGCCAATCAAAGTGTCTTGTAATGAGTTGAACAAAAATTTGGAAAGAAAATTTGTTGAAGGGGCGAAAGGTCCTAAGTCATCTTCACGCCAGTGTTGAACTTGAAAAGTTGAAACAAGGAGTTGAAACATAAGTGATTGAAGGGGCGGAAGGCAAGTCAGCTTCACGCCATTTGTTGAACTTGAAAGAGTTTCGAGCAAATAGTTGAACTTGAAGGAGTTGAAATTGAAGGGGCGGAAGGCCCTAAGTCATCTTCACGCCATTTGATGAACTTGAAAAAGGCTCAACTGCCATGTATTATGGACAGCCGAGATGGAGTGAAAAAATTGTCTCTCAAACGCCCTGCATTTGGGTCGATGAGGTAAGCTTGAATGTTGAGGAAAGATTGCTGAAAAAAAAGGGCCTACACACGCCGGCTGTGTGAGGTGTGTTGGTACAAGGATGCAAGGAAGATCTCCAAGAATGTGGCAAAAGATGAGGCGTCCCCCACAATGTGCCCAAATTATGCTCCAAAAACTTCGTGCATGAAAAGAGGATCGAAAGTTGTGCTCAAAGTCACGCCGTGAGTGGCCGTGACAATTGTAATGAACTCACGCCGTTGGGTCGTGATGTTGTTGTATTGATGGGTATGGAATCATGGGTTGATGAAATTGTACCTCAAAGGCATGATGCCGCAAAAATTGGACAAAGAGGCAAAAAGTCACCATTGAAAAATCACGCCAAGTGGCCGTGATCAATTTGTGCATACATAGCTCAAGAATGGCCTTAACATGCCGTTGGGCCATGTAAGGTTGATGTTGGGAGAGGGCGGAAGGCAAAATGCATCTTCACGCCATTTGCCATATAAGTATGTCAGATAAAAGACGTGATAGATGGTAGAGAAAAGAACCTTCTTCAATATAAGATGAGGTGGAATATACCAAAAATGTTGTCCATTATAAATGGCCTTAAATGCAAAATTTTCTCCGAGAAAAAATGCCACGCCAAAAAGGCCGTGGTGAATACTGTGGATGCCATCCCTTTTTTTTTTTTTTTTTTGCAGTGAAGTGGTGCCACGCCCGTGATGTGTCGTGGGCGGTCTTGACCCACGCAAGTCGTGGTCTTGACCCACGCCGTGGGGGCCGTGGACATGCCGTGGGAGGCCGTGGAGGAAGGGTGCCACGCCGTGGGGGCCGTGGGCTGATTTCTGCAACAAGGATGTGACTACAGAGACTTGAATAGAGGAGTGTGCCACGCCGTAATGGGCCGTGGGCTTATTTCAACAGAGTCTGGAGTAGAGTTCCAGAGAGAAAACATAAGTACTTACAGGGATTTTGTTGTGGAAGCCACAGGTGATTGCCCCGGAGAATAGAAGTCTGGATGCAGAAAACTTTGCGTGGCCCTGGCCTGTGGCCCTGAATGGTATTCGAGTGCAGCAATCACAACAACAGCTGCCGCCTTATGGTGCCCGGATTGCCATGAAGCGCATGAGGTGGTGAAGCCACGGAAGGGGCCGTGGGCTTCATTTTGCAGACGCAGGAAAACTTTGGGAGATCGGCCATCTTGGGAAAAAAATGAGAGTAGGAGCCATCCGAAAAATTGTGGTAGAATGCATTTTGACGGACCCATGCCGTAAATGTACCGTTGGATGCCAAGGGTCTTGGTTGTCCAAGCCATTTTGTCACAAAAATTAACTCGTTTAGAGCGTATGGTCCTGAATGAGAAAGAGTCCGTGGTGGGCGATCCGGTGAGATGCGCCAAAATACCCGATTTGATGAGCCCAAGATATCAAAAATGAAAATGTTCGAAATTTTGGACTGCGGGCGTAAGAGGATCCGAATACATGGCTTCGGCCTTAGCTTAATAACTTCTCGCAAAAACTTGGGACTTTCTTCAAGGCTCCTAAATAACTTGGAGCTAAGGCTGTAGAGCGAAATCAGATTGGGACGATAGTCCCCTGCACTTGAGGAAAGGAAAATACCTCAACCAAGAAAACGGATTGGCAGGCAGAGGATATGAGCGAGCAAAAATATCGTGAAGAAACTTGGTGAGATATTTGTCCCGAATAACAGAGCAGAAGGAAACTTGTTCTGAAGAAACCCAATTACATGCTTGCCCAGTTTTGAGAACGACCATCTGAAGATCATGAGAAAGCCGAAAACTAAACCAGTGAAGAACACATTTTGTGACAGAGGAAACACACTAGTGTATCATGCTATGAAGAATAGATGTGCCAGAAAACTGTATTTGAAAAGAGAGCTTCATATCATGAAGAAGAGATGTACCAGAAAACGGGATTGGAAAACAGAGCTGCAGTTCTAAAGTATTACGACCCAAAAACACTGCGTTGCTCAGCCCCTTCCTGAGTTTGCATAGAGCAGAAGAGATGAGATGCCAAAATATGTGTCAATGAAAACTTAAAATGTTGACCAATGACTGGATTGTGCCGAGAATCAATTTGCCCCTTTCTGAATACCGGGCAATTATAAGAGATGACGACCCAAATGTCGATGTAAAATCAATTTTTTCTGAAAAACGTTTGGAGATACTTAGAAATAAAAACAAGAGATTGATCATGAGCTCAAAAGACCTCGGCATGAGGCGCCAGTGTTAATATTTGGGGTTCTTGGCATCACCTTGCAGCAGCAGTCCATGACTGCCGGATCCCGGGGGTTTCACCTAGGCATATGGGGATACCACATCTGCGTGCAAGGGGTCCAGAGAAAACCCCTGTATACGACTTTTTGGAGGTGGAAAACCCCTACATACGTAAATAGGAAAAGCCAGTTTCCAAGCCCCTTTCCGTAGATGTACTGTCGGACTATCCTAATTTTTACATACCCCTACCCGATCTTGTACTTGAGTTTGTGCTTGTGCACCTTACCCCTATGTACAGAATAAATAAAATTTCAAAATGTTTTTAATTGACATTTCTCGCATCTCGGTCTCGCATTTCCCTAGGGTTCTTACATGCATGCGACATTACAAGGGTAATTCTAAGGAGCCTTTGCAAAGCAAGACAAATGCAAGCCGATTCGAGTAATATTAAGCATATGGACTATAAGCCTAAGCCTAAGTCTATAAAATGCATAAGTTCAATCATAAATGTTACAATGTTTTTCAAGCATTCGAGTGCATAGAACTTAACTAAGCAGTTGTGAAAGTGTTTAATCATATTATCAAAAAGCCAAATGCTTTCACCATCGAGCACACATTATCTATCACCATTACCTCATACAATGTCCTGTTTCACAAGCGTTCAAATAGACTGGATGTTTTATGGTCCTAGATTCTCAAAGACAACAGTTCAATGATATCCACTATCATAGTATAGTGTTCAATCATATCTTGTTCAATAGTGCACAAAGGTTTTAAAACCAAAATAGAAAGTATTTTTTTGGAACAAACACAAAGGTTTTAAAACCAAAATAGGAAGTCTTTTTTAAGGACATGCTTATGTAAAGTGCAAAATCAAATATCCTATAAGCTCCTTTCAAACACATTTTCCATATAGACTTGAGAAACTTTTCTTATGGCAGAGGCCTCTAAGATGAGGTTTACATGCTCAGTTAATGTGAAACAGAGCCTAATATGCACTACATCTTAAGTCCAGAACTGTATGGACGACAAAGATATTAAGAACTAGAACACATGTATGGATCAGCACAGCGTTATTTTCAACAACACCATTTCAGAGGGCAGCTGAGCACCACAAATACACTATATGACATATTGCGCACAATTTTCCACAATATACAAGCACTGTTAAAAAGGCAAACTTTATGTTTAGATAAGGTGGACTTGTTCATGCTCGGGAGAAAAGCCTTTTTGAAGAATTTCAAACGAAAGATTCCTCAAGCATCGCACATATTCCTTCGAGATGACCTTGAGGTGACATGAAAGCTTGGTGCTGGCTAGAGAGGTCTAGCAACATTTAAGCATCCTTTAGGGAGAAACTAGAGAGGGAAGTGGCTAAAAGATGGAAAACATCCCTGCACAGAAGAAGACAATGTTATATATGCGTAAAAGATGAGGAAGCAGCCACATCAAATACCTAATATGATGCAATATGTACTCCAATCATTGTCCATATGAAAGCTTAATCAGATATATATTAGGCAATCCCTCAGATCCACAAGTTACTTGAATTATTTAAGTAATTAAGCATCACGAGGCACCTATAAAACTGATGGTAATTAATTATCACTAAGACCGGAAGGACACATAAGAGCAAAGATTGCCCAAGATTGCGTGCTCTATATAGAGACAAAATACCCATGATGTTCAAAAGTTCATAAACGTGGCATGCACAACATACCAATTTCACATCTGGTGTAGTTAAAACAAGATAGTCAGAATAACCTCGAAACATCGCCTTCACTCCTAACTGCTGGCTTAATGAGCAACGATATGTGGCAGATTGTATGTCATAAGCTGTACTAGAAATGTTAAAAGTACAACTCAACCTGAGACAAGGAAGTAATGGTAAGCAGACATTCTTCAAGGCTACAATGTAGCAGAATTGCGTAATACAAACCTCCACGTCTTTTAGGTTAAGATTCCCAATAGCCAAAATGTATTCATCATCAGCACCCACCTTGAATTCCATTTTTCCAACACCTACATTCATGCAAGGGATCACTAATCGCGACATGATCTACCCCAGTTAATGTATTTCATTACCATGGATCATTTGAAGCTCTACAGCCAGGTGTGAAGGATTTGTCGGTCCGCTATCCGGTCAAGATAACTTTGCTTGCCCGCAATTACATAAAAAGAAAATTACAAGGACCGGTATTGGCAAACTATCACACTATTCCACTAAACCGCAAAAAGTCTAACTCTACTAATCCTTTTTTAAACTTTCAAATATCATTTTTGGGCACCTTGCAATACAAGCAATAATAATATCGAGGAAGTCTTTGCTCAATAGTCGATATGTTACCAAAGACATGGGAACCCTTGTTGAGCCAAAACTCCCATTCCTATGTGAAAGGAGGGAAAACATGCATTAAGCTTTATTTAGACTAGAAAAAGAACAGCCCCAGCCATACCTCGTGATAAGAGAGCAAACTGCCTGACCCAGAAAGAAGGAATAGATTATACCTGAAGCTCCCTTTGCTTCATGACTCCTCTGCTTAAGCTACTCTGACTCCCCTGTTACCGGAGGTTTTTTTTGCAGGGACTACTGGTGGACGAAGATACAGTCTTGTTAAAAAATCGGGATGCATCCAACAGCTCCCTCCAAGGTTTTTTTTCTCAGAAAAATAAGTCTTTACAGCTTCTTCGAACTGAGCATACGAAAAAATCTGTTCGCGGATTTCCCCACTCCCCGCGAACAATAAGACTCCGCGACCCACGAAACCCCATGCGGTCTAATGCCGAAAAGGGTAAAGCGGTTAACCAGCTCAATAGCTTTCCGATTAAACCCAAAATACAAAGAAAGAAGACCCAGCAAAAATATTTACCTGTTTGAGGCTTCACCGACTCCTCTGCAAGATTAAAGCATTCGGTTCTTCAGAGCATTCGGAGTAGGAGTAGGCCCTAACGTAGCATACGGATCGGACCTTCCCGCCCAACTCCCCCTTCTAGACCACCTACGGGGGAATGGTGGTCGACCGTATGAAGCAGCAGTCCGTATACGGACGTCTCAAGTTAAAAAAAACCCCTACCCAGTCACGCTCTTGGGTCATACGGGGTTTCAATGGTGAAACCCCCGGGTGCCGGATGCCACAAGGCTGCCACAAATGCTCATGGATCAACAAAAGAAGGTGGGAAGAAACTCCAAGAACAAGAACAAGAGAAAGAATGAACAAAACAGAATCATATTGATGCTCCAAAAGGAGGTGCTCCAAAACGTGAGCAAAAACCTAAACAATGAGAGGAAATGCTCTCTCTAAATAGTAGAGCAAAACCCTAATCCTAAATGATATCTCACCCTCCACAGATCTAGGCTAAATCTGGGCCATAGATTGTGGGGTCCAATATGACAAATACATGTGGCCTATGCCACCTACCACATATGTGGGCTAAATCTGGGCCCTAGATCAAGTGGTCCAATGTGATAAATACATGTGGCCTATGCCACTTATACATATGTTTAGCCCAAAGGGCTAACAATTATTAACCCTGAACTTCAAGTTGCACCACTTTTGGGGAGTAAGATGACTTACTTTAAACGACATTTACTATGCAGATTACGTTTGGGTTCACATCATCTGGGGGTGGAGGTAGGCAGATGGGGTAATTTCCCTAGAAGCAGACGCACTTGTAAGGTTTGTGGTGATGATGAAATAGAGGATGAAGAACACTTTGTACTGAAGTGTCCTGCATATCAAAACTTGAGGCGTAAGAATAATATACCTCAGGGGATTTCATTACATACCTTCTTTATGCTACCATTGGAAAATATATGTAACTATTTGATAGATAGCTGGAAAGTGAGAGAGTTAGCTGTTAAAAACTACAAACAATTGTTAGAGTTATATGAAGATGAGGAGAGAGAGGACAATGATGCTCTAATGGAGAGCTCATTTGATCAGATGGATGATAAGCAATTTTGATGTCTTATAGACCTGATGGTCTCACAGACAATAAACACACCATTTTCTTTTCTTTTTCTTTCTCTCGTGTTTAATCCCTCCGCGATCTCTGCCTTCCTCCTCTTTCTCACGTTCTCCTCCTTTTTCGTAATTCTAGCTTCCTTCCATTATTTCATTGCCACATCACCCCTTATGCCACGTCATCCCCTTATTATTTATTATAGCTTAGAGATAATCACAATAAAACTCACATCACATCAATGGATCTTGTGCACATGGCCATCAATTTTGATAGTGGATTGCAACTTGAGATATGTAGCAAATATCATGTTCTTAATATGTTGCATTATGTACGAAAAAAAATAGACAATATCAAATTTTTTTTTTGAAGGATGTCAGACTTTATTAATCACTCTCAAACAATACATGATACGATGCGTATAGTCTATCTTAAATTAGATTTTGCCAAGGCATATGATAGTGTGAATTGGGAATTTTTGGAAAAAAGCCTCTTAACATTGGGCTTTGGTCAGCAGTTCTCCAGTAATGTTATGAAGCTCCATATCTCGGCACGGTCTACTGTGTTGTTTCAGGGGGAACCCTCCACTGTTTTTTTGGTTGGGCGGGGTGTTCGCCAAGGATGCCCATTAGCTCCACTTTTGTTCACAGTAGTAGCTGAGGTCCTCTCACAGTTATTTGCTGAGGTTGTGCAGGATGAGATAGTCCAGAGGTTGAGTATGGAGGATGGTTCACAGGAAATTTGTAATCAGTATGCTGATGACACGTTTCTCTTTCTTGTTGCTGATACCGACAATCTTCAGAATGCAAAGCTTCTTCTTGATACTTTCTCTTTAGCATCTGGAGTTCTTGTTGGTTGGCCAAAGTGTTCTGCATTATGGACGCTTGATGGGGTTGTGCCTCCTTGTGTTGCTGATTTTTCTTGGAAGATGCTTCCTTATAGGAAGGCGACTAAACTTCTTGATATTCCTGTGGGCATTCATATTTCTACCTCCGATGCTTGGGATATTATCATAGAAGGGTTGCGAAAGCATTTGTTTTGGTGGAATACTGCTAAGCTCTCTCTGCCAGCGCGAATAACTGTTGCTAAGCATGTTTTAAGTAATTCCCACATCTATATGGCCTCTGCCCTTCTGGCTTCTTAGTCAAAATTTCAGGTGAATGTTACCATTGTCCGTAATTTTATTTGAGGTGGGAATGAGGAGCATGTTGTGGTTAAGGTTGCATGGTCCAAATGCACTAGGCCAAAATTTGCAGGTGGTTTGGGTATGACAGACTTCCATCTGCAGAGTAAGATTCTGATTTCTAAGTTCATTTGGAGGATCCTTAAGGATACGGTTGACTCACCTGGAGTGCGGTTGGTCAAGCAGTCACTTGGTCATTGTGTTCCTTTTGGGAAAGCTTCGTTAAAACCTCTTCTTCCTTGGAGTCTCTTTTATCAGCTATGCCCTTTTCCTAATGCCTCTCCTTTTTTGAAAGGCTTGCTGGAGTCTTGGGAGACAGTACGGACCTTATTTCGTATTGATCTTGTTGCATGTCATCAGTTGAGTGCCCCTTGTTGGTGGATACCTGTGGAAAATAATCTTCCACTTTGTGCCCCAGTTCATCCATTAACTCAACGGCGTTGGAGGCTAGCAGGAATCTTAACAGTTGCAGCATGGTATGATTCTGGCCAGTTAGCGACTTGGCAAGTCTTTCAAACAAAGTTCTTATTGTCTCGATGGGACAGACCTATTTGGCAAAAGGTTGCTAGTACTCTGCCATTGGTTGCTCCAGAGGCTGTCGAAGGGTGCATGTGGGTTTCCCACCAGAGTGTTCACGAGCATATGAACTCTATGTATTGGCTGCTTGTCAATGGTGATATCCTTCCGCCATCCACTAAGTGGTCCCTTCAGCTCTCACCTCCTAGTTGGAGACGTATGTGGACTTGGGCTTGGGATAAACTACTCCATCCTAAGATGGCTGTGCTTTGGCGACACATTCTTCACAAATGCCCTCGGGTGAATTGCTTGTCCGCAGATTTGATCCTCGAGTGTCAGCACTCTGCCCATTGTGCAAGCAAAGGGACGAGACCATTGAGCATTGTTTCTTTTTATGTGATCATCTCCAGCCTATTTGGTCTTGGTTGCTTTCTCTTTTTCATGTGACATTGACAAGTCAGCAAGTGCTTTTGGCTATTTATCCGGATACTTGGAATAAGGTGCGGAGTCAAGCATTTCATTTGGCATCAGGATGGTTGCTGTGGTCCATCTGGAAGCGCAAAAGATTGTGTATCTTTCAGGGTTTGGATATTCCTCCTGCAATAGTCCTCCAGGACGCACAAGCTAGAATCGTTAAGGCCTACCATTGTTCTTCGCTTGCTCCTGCCAAGCGACAGTTGATATTGGAGTCTTATTTGAGTGTGTTGTCTTATGCATAGGCTGGTGGTTCTATTCAGTGGATCATGATTATCCTCTGAAATTTTATTCCCGCCTCTGCATTTGTATCTAGCTTTTGGCTTGGTGTTTCAATAAAGTTTGTCTTTCTTCAACAAAAGAAAAGAAAAAAAAGAAAAAGAAAAGAAAAAAAACATGATACGATGCAGAGACACGAATGAAAACCCAGTGGATAAACAGACCCAACTGAGCAAAGCCACCTATCTAAGCATGATAATATAATTCAAGAAAATTTACTTTCTTCTCACAACAAAGAGAAGAATAATACACATATATCTTCAATGCAGATAAACTTAACCAGGCCGAAGTTCCACATGCATCGAATCACGAGGAGCAAGTGCACTTGTCTTCTAGTGTCTAAATGCCACTGGGTCGTGTGGAGGGACATCCACTGTAACAATAGTAGTAGATACTGAAGCTACCGCGTGAATCAAGAGAGCTGAACTATTCTTGTGGCATGCATCATTCTTTATACGTGGGGAGGACCATCCTTCTTCCAGAAGTTCCTATTTGCAAGCAATATCTTAAAGGCGAGAATGTTGCTCCTCACTAAGAGGGCTCGATGACATAATCTAAGAGGCAGATGCACTAGAAGGCGGTGGTAGTGCAAAAGCAGCTTGAGGAGAAAATAAAAGAGATGGTAATGCTAGTGAATTAATTGGTGTAGAGGGAGACACATCAGAAGATGACACAACAGAACATGTAGATGAAGAAAATGCTATATGACATGGTGTAGAAGCAATTGGGAAGGCAGATACATGAGTCTGCCTAGATCTATAAGTAGCAAAATCTTCAACACTAGGAAACATCTTGGCAAGCTCTAGTCCATGAAGCAGATGTAGTTTGTATTTATGACATCTTTCGTTTACATGGCATTCCTACAAGTATTGTTTCAGATGGAGATCTAAGGTTTACTAGTAACTTTTAAACTTCGTTTTTCAAGGGAGTTGGAACTCAATTGCAGATGAGCACAGCCTATCACCCAGAAACTGATGGGCAAACAGAAAGAGTAAACAGGGTTCTTGAGGATATGTTGCGGATGTACTGTCAAGACAATCCAAAGAAATGGGAGATTTGCAATTAATCCAGGAGAATACACCTTTGAAGTAATGCCATCCCAAATATTGCAGTATCGGGAACAGAAGCTGCGTAGTAGAACGATCAAAGAAATCCTTATACAATAGGCGAATTACCCTATAGAGGATGCAATGTGGATGGAGTTAAATGAGGCCGAAGCAAAATATGCTAAAGATTTTCCGAACCTTTTTCAATCTATATCATGCCATGGAATAAGGCTATCTAAAAGATGTATCAAACTTGTTAAGTATAAAAAATACATGAAGTTGTGAAGGAGTATATCTTATATTATAATGTTATACCGTAAGTCTTGGATTGGATCAAGCCCTAATTTGAATGGCCGAGATCATCTAGGTGCATCCAAAGGCTGGAATTTCTCGCACAACTTCCTACCACTATGATTGGTCTTATGGGGAAAGGATAAAGGAAAAGGGGGAAAAGGAAAAAGGAGGAGGAAAGAGAGAACATGAAGGGGAAAAAAGGCACGGGAAAAGGGAAAAAAAGAGAGAGGGAAAAGGGTGGGGATAAGAGAAGAGAAAAACGCATAGGAAAAGGGAAAATGAAAGAAAAGATCAAAAGGGAAGGGGGAAGGGAACCTGAGAAAAGGGGATGAGGAAAAGGGAAGAGGTAAAGGGGAAAAGGGAAGGGAAAATGGCATAGGATAAAGGGAAAGAGTGAGAAAAAGGGTGAAGAATTGGAAAAGGAAAGGAAAAAAAAAAGAGCACGGGAAAAGGAAAGGGAAAAGGAGCATGGGAAAGAGGAGAAAAAGGGAAAGGGTGAGGAAAGAAGAAAAGAGAAGGGAAAAATGGCATGGGAAAGGAAAAGAGAGAGGGAAAGGGAAGGGAAACGGGGCATTGAAAAAATGAAAAAGAGTGAAAGGTTGGAGAAATGAGCAAAATGCCAGGGAAAAGGGGAAAACGGAAAAGGGTGGGGAGAAGGAAAGGGAAAAAGGGAAAGTGAAAGGCAAAAGAAAAAGGGCGTGGCAAAGGAGGAAATAGAACCTGAAAAAAGGGCATTAGAAAAAGGGAAGAGGGAAATGAGAGAAGGGAAGGGGATTCAAAGGGCACGAGAAAAAAGGAAAAAGGAAAAGGGCGAAGAAATGGAAAAAAGAAGCGAAAAAAGACATGGAAAAAAGAAAAGGGGAAAAGGGAAATGGTGGGGGGAAAGAAGAAAACGGGCATGAAAAAAAAAGGAAAGAGAACAAATGTGGGAAGGGCATGAAAAAGGAAAGGAAGGGAAAAATGGCGAAGGAAAGGGAAAAAGGGCATGGGTAAAAGAGGAAGTGGAAAGGAGACGAAAAGGAAAAATCCATTAGGAAAAGGAAAAAAGAACGAGAAGGAGAAAAGGAAAAGAGGGAAAGGGTAAAAAAGGGCAGAAAATGAGGGGGAAAAGGGAACAGGGAAGGTTGAGGATCAAGGAATTGAAAAAGAGGAAGAGGAAGGGAAAAAGGGCACTGAAAAAAAGGGAAGAGGGAAAGGGTGAGGAAAGGGGGAAAAGAGCATGGGAAAAGGAAAAGGAAAAGGAAAAGGAAAAGGAAAAGGAAAAGAAAAAGAGGAAAGGGAAAAAGGGAAGAGGGTGGGGAAAGGAGGAAAAGGGGCACATGAAAAAAGGTAGAGAAAAGGGATAGAAAGAGGCATAAGGAAAGAGAAAATGAAAAAGAAGGGGGAAAGGAAAGGAAAAAAAGGTACTGGGAAAAGCGAAAGGGTGGCTAAAGAATGAAAATGGAAGGGAAAGGAAAGGAAAAAAAGGAAAAGAAAGACGGAAAGAGGGGGAACGGAAGGGAAAACGAGAAGCGGAAAAGGGGAAAGGGAAATGGTAAAAGAGAAGCGGAAAAGGGCAAGGGATAAAGAAGAAGAGGATGGGGGGAAAGGAAGAATAGGGGCACATGAAAAGGTGAGGAAAAGAGAACAAAAAAAGTGCATAGGAAACGGGAAAGTGAAAAGGGAAAAAAAATGGGAAGGGCGGGGAAAGGATGAAAAGGGAAGGGAATAAGTCCGTCAGAAAAGGGGAAAGAAAAGGGAAGAGAAGGGAGAAGGGTGTAAAAAAAGAAAGAAAGAAAAAAAGATGGGGAAAAAGTCGTGTAGGGGAAAAATGAGAAAAAGGGGGAAAGGAAAAAAGGAAAAAATATAGAGAAATGAGGAAAAAGAGAAATGCGGGATAGAGAAAAAGAAAAAAGGAAGAAGAAGAGTTGAATGCACAAAAACCTCTTAAAGCTCAGCAATGGAGGGCTTGGTTTCTATTATATTAGATTTATGAAAAGGAGTCTGAGCTGAATAGGTTTTCATCCACACAAATTTCCAACTTATGCCCAGCAACACTGGGCACCATTACTAGTTTCGTAATAATATGATGTGAGTTTTATTCGACGAGGACGTGGAATCCTAAAGGGGATAAGAATGTGATGTGAGTTTTATTGTAATTATCTCTAAGCTATAATAAATAATAAGGGGATGACGTGGCATAAGGGGGTGATGTGGCAATGAAATAATGGAAGGAAGAATTAGGAAAAAGGAAGGAGAATGTGAGAAAGAGGAGGAAGGCAGAGATCTCGGAGGGATTAAACGAGAGGGAGGGAGGGACGGAGGGAGGGAGGGAGGGAGGGAGAGAGAGATTCGAAGAAACGATTTTGAGATAAGGCTATGCCTTGACGCTTTGTTAAAAAAGGGGGGATCATCCAAGAGCGAGTAGCTATTGGCTACGCTATCAGAAAAAACAAGAATGGGTTTGTAAATTTCGATTCTTTATTACTGCTCTAAACCATGAATTGATGGTTCTTATATGAACCAAGGGCCGAAATTCTCTTATTTAATCCAACTCCAGTCCTGGTAGATCCCTCTGGGATCATTTTCACTGTGCAATGAAAGGAATTCGGCTGAAGGGGAATCCAGGCTACGATCTCGGCATATCTTTGGTCTGGCTTGGGGCTTCACAATCCATGTCACAAAGAAACCATGAATCGTGTAGGTAGACAAGAAAGATCAGGCACAAATAGACACAAAGACGGGCGCCCGTAAATCGAGTCCGGGATCCGGTGTTTCTGGACAATTTGCCTATGGTGTTTCGGACGCCCGTAAACACCCAACGTTTCGGTGTTTCGCCAAAAAGTGGTATTTCTGGCCAAAAACCAAGCGCGAAACCTGGCTGGGCGGAGCCAAAATCTTTGGTTGGATCCTTCTTGCAGCTCCCTGGACGGCTTGAAATGCTTCAAAAGCCCTTCCAATCGCTTTGTCTTCCTCTTTAACACTAGTTTGATGAAGAGAGGAAGTGATTTGAGCTCAGATAGAGCCGGATCAAGCAAAAAATGACCTAAAACAGTTGATTCTGGGCTTAAAACTGTGAAGTGCACAGTGGCTGATAACGGTGGCCAGAAACACCACAAAAAAAGTCCGGAAACACCACATCCCGGACTCGATTTACGGGCGCAAGAACAGATGCAAACACAGGAAACAAGGGTTAGATTTGTGAGAAAAAACAGAATCAGCTCCAAATCAATGGGTTCCTGGAGCCACAACGCTGAAATCCTGCCGAAGTCCCTGCCGAAATGCCTAGTTCTAACCCTGATGCTATGGATTATGCTGTGAAATCCTTCTGTTGGAAAGGCAGGCCGGCCGATGGGTTGCTGTCTGCGCTAAAATGGAACCAGCAAGGGTTCTTTTTGGTCCACCCAATCGGGTGATGCCACATCATTGCCATTAAAAAGTTTAATTCATTCCTATGCTTGATGTTTTTCTGCCCTTGAATATTTTAACATGCAAGATGGTTTTGCGGATATTAGGCAACGCTGTTTCTAGCTGTTGTTGCTGTGGCATGTCATGAAGGGGATAAACACCCCTGAGAGCCCATTACCTCAGATAAACTAGCGAGCCCGGAGGGGCGAGCCAGTTTATCTGAGGTAATGGGCGAGCAGGGGTGTTTATCCCCTTTAACCGGGCAGGCAAGCTGCCTCATCCATTGCTGGATTATCAGAGGTTCGGGCAGGCAGCAGATGGGTTATCAGAGGTTTGGGAGGCTGCACAGCTCGATTATCAGAGGTTCGGGGCTGTCCAGATCGATTATCATAGGTTCGGAGATGTCCCTCCCAGAAGTCTGCTTGCCCTGTCCACCGTTGTGCACGCTGTTGTGCCTCCCAGAAGTTTTGATTGCCTGTTATGCCCTATCACAGGGCATGAATCAATGGCCAGGAATGCTTGGATCCAAACGCCTGCCGGTTAAAAAATAAGAATGGCTGGGCATCATTTGAATAAGAGATAGATCATCCAACATGAATATCTTGTTAACAGATAGCAGCACGTGTTCTAGTGATATCCTTAATCCTTAACAATGTTTTGTTTAATAAGAAGCTTATGATTGCATACTTTAAAATGTGGTTACATTTTGGACTTTTTCTATGGAAGATATGGCATCGGATCTTGTAATTAGATACATGTTAGTAAATAGTCTTTCTCGAATTAATATATCCATTAAAAAAATATATTGGAAATCGCTCATGTTGCTAGCCTGGATTGCACCTTGGTCTGCCCACAACTCTCCAGGGAAAATAAGCAGAAACCGAGGCCGCGAGTGTTAAGCACTCAGCACTAGCGAGTGGGCACTGACGAAGCTCGCTAGTGCAGACTCGACGCTGGTCGCATTGAGTTGCTTGGTGAAGGTCTTTCCCCGAGCTAGAGACCCGTAGCTTAGGGAGACCGCAACATATTACTTGGGACTTGGGGACGCCGTGTAGGTTCTGCACCCGTGAGATCTTAGGCCTTGTGTGAAGTATTTCCGTAACAGCAAGTGTCGGGCGAAGGACTGTCACAATTGATTTATTAAAGAGGTTAATCCTTTGCCCAAGTGAGTTACGCAAAATAACCCACGGGGCTGCAGGGCCGAATAGATAATGCGCAAAACTCACAAGGGAAGGATTGGCCAAAGTTATCCCTTTGATCAATGGCTTTAATTGTGGGAGGTTATCAATAATCTCTAGTGGGTTGTCATCAAAATCCCTGCTAAAGTATGCTCTCTCTTTTGACCCATTCTGGCTGCCATCTGTTAGATAAACCTTTAACATCTATGTTTAAGAGCAAATTAAATTAATCTTTATGAATATAATGAAAGGAGTAATAATGTGAACATTGACTTGCTCAAACGAGGAACAGTTTCCAAGAAATAGACACTAATGCATAATGTACTAAGTCTCCATTTTAGCATCCACCACTCACAAATACAAAATTATGGCAATCAAATTAACTTAATGCCACTTAGTAGCCTGTACATGATGTTGCCAAGTGGCATTTAGAATGCCATTCGTTTGATTGATATGGGCGTCAATTTGCATAGACAATTTTTTTTTTTGGCTTGTGAAATTATCATTTTCTTCTTTTATCTCCCACAAAGGCTTCTTGCTCTAAAAACTTATTTAGGGACAACAATGTATTAATATTGCGTAACAATGAACGTAGACTCTCATAAGATACTCTCATATAAAGTCCAATTCGACTCTCTTACTGGCACAAAATTATTTTTAGAAGTAAGTAGATGCTAGTGGACACAAAGCTATTCTATTTGGTATTATGTATTCTCAAATGCATGCATAATGTATAAAAGCATGTGTCTCCAGCAAGAGTTGGTTTATATTTTATACTGTGTATCTTCAAATTCAGGTATACAAGATTATTGGTGTACTTGATATTGTGTACCTTCAAAATGCAAGTATACTAGATCAAATTACATCGAACTAGTACTAAACTCCTCAATGGCAACACGTTGTGTATCATATGCCGATCTTAATAGACTATTTGGATTTTCATGCTCATTTTTTATCCCATTAATTATAATCAGTTAGTTGGTTTCCAATTCTTCTCCTATTTTTAACTTTGTATTGAATTTAGCTATAGATTTACTTGTTTAGAAGTTTTCTCCATAGAATCTTGCCCATCTAAAGTGTTACACATACACTCGGGTACAGGGTAACTAAGAACATCTTGCGCCCTAAAGTCAGTAGCAAACAATGGTTGGCCGATTGCTTCACGATGTACATCCTTTATAGCTTGATCCAGGTCTTCCTTAGCAAATGTTGAGTTTAGAAGGTATCGCACAATCTCTTTCTTCTTAGGTGTAATGTACTTGCGATGACCAACAAATGCCCTATGTCCCTAGAGAAGTCAAATAAGCCATAGAGCAAGAATAAGCCATTAAATATTTTGTAGCCCTTGTGCATATAGAAAGCAAGCAACTAACCTTAAGGGCATGAGCCATATTGCCTCCGTGAGATGGCATAAAAACATCACTATAAAGGCAAACAAGATAATCGATTGCAGCCAGAGATGATGCTTTGTCCTCAAAAGGTTCAAGTTCATTGGGCAATGATAAAGTATACTTGTTATACAAATTAGGAAATTCTGTGATGAGAGGCTCTAGAGCTTCTTTTCCCCCATAAGGTTCTCCTCCTGCCCAGTAGATATTGGTGCTTCTAGATGCTCCAAGACCTTTAAGGAGTCTGCCAATAATTTTGTAGTCTAATTAGAACAATTTCCCACCACTTTCCAAGATTCCTTCTTTTGGAGAAAGTAGGCCTACCTGACGACTTCATGGGCATTGAGAGGGCAAAGGCCTGCCAAGCGCCTTTGTTCGGGGTCCATGGAAGTGCGACCTGTGAGAAGTTGAGGATGCAGGTTCCTTTCAATTGTCAACTCCTGCTCATAGTGAGGGCCAAGACCGGAAGAACATCTGGTTCTCACCCAAACGTCCTTTTCCAGCCTCAAATGAAGAGCCAAGTAAGGCCCCTCTTTCCGCATTCTTTCAGCCAACCTCGCCCCCATCCGTTCAATCGCTGCAGCAAACCTTAGTGCCTTGAAAGCCACCTGCGCAATCGCAATTTTTACTTAATACTTAAGCTACGATTGCCATTACCTTTTATTTTACTCTATTCTAATCAAGGAAATTACCTTGCACCGTAGCTTTTGGAGGTCGGAAGGAAGGTTCTTGGATAGCCTTGAGTCTAGAGCCCGTAAAATGAGAACGGATCCCCCTTTCCGTATCTGACAGACAGAATGTAGGCTAAGTAGTTGCCTTGCGCAAGTTAAGTTTGCATACAAAACAAAACAAATTACTTACTTACCCGCTTTGAATAGCGAGTTTGGAACCAGCTGGGGCTTGCATACAAAGGAATATTGCTTGCCACCACTGGCCTCGCCATGATGTGAGTTGCCGGAAGTGACGTTACCACTTTTACATCGTCTTTCAACACGTCCTTGAATGTGTCTACATCGAATATGTCCGAAAATTCACTGCCCAAGGAAAATTAAAGTTAGAACCAAATTTCCACATAACTTCGGTGCCTATCCTGTAGGTAGAGTAAAATATGTAACTTGCTTGCACCTGCTATCCTCCCATATCTGATTCACTTGCAAAATTGGTAGAACCAAAGTAGTTCCAAGAATCCGAGAAATTACAACTGCATCTACAATTTGATTTCGTTGTTGATTCAATCCACCATTTACAACTGGTATCAGAAAGCTCTGTTTTTGGTGCTCAATCCGCAGTGATTCTCGCTTGTAGTCTTCACTAAAATTAAGACAAGGCTTATACCCTTTACCATTTGGCTGTTCCCAAAACTGAGTTTCTGCTAGCTTGTTGCTTATATTTCTTCGTGTGTCGTAAAAATAAAAAGGGCCACATGCATTTAGAACCAGGTTTCTAGAACGCCAACCAAGCTTAATCATGCTTACACATCCAATTAAGGCCAGTAATAACATCCACAAATTGGTCCTATGCAACCTTCGAATCACCCCATCGGATTTCAATTTCTTGGTTTCTTTGGCTGGAGCTACTAGAAACTCGTTGAAACTTGCTATGCGTATACAGATGAACGGCATTATCCTTTAAATTTCCCACTCTGCTACTACAAGAACTACGCCTTCAATGGCTTAAATATGTTTATATAGACTACAATCTTCAGCCGATTCTGTGAAATTTGCTTGATCAAGAATCTATGAAAGCCAAGACCGAAGCAATTTCGCTTTGGTTTGCAAAACAGACCAATTGGGGACTTGCGATGCACTCAAAATTATGGAATTGGCTACCAGAAAATCGAAACTTGGCGTAGCAGGCAGCAGAATAAAGGATGCACACGAGCTCTTGGCCTACCCAAATCATTGCGCCTTTGCCAGCTGTTCAATATTGTGCAATATCGCTGAAGCTGAACTAGGCATACCCCATGATGAATGAGAGAGACAGCCTTTTAGCAATGCAATTCAACGAACGCTGTAAATATGGGACTCCGTCATGTTTCAACCCCCGGAATACATCTCTACATCTGGTTGTTAATGCCACAATTAATTTAAAAAAAAAAAAAATACACCGTGTTTTTGTAAACAAACGGATTTTTTTTGTGATTTAAGGCTGGTCCGTTACAGTATTTGGGCAATTTACTATTACTTTTACTAGTTCGAATGTCTTATCAGTGTTAGGGTCCATGGATGGGACCTTGTCAAAACAATGCAAGCTATAATTTGACATTTTAGCGTCCATCTTGGAATCGTTGGAATCGTGGGAAACAACAAACCTTCAATCCCCCACTCGAATTGACTATCTTATATTGCATTGGAAGATGTTGAGATACATCAATTAAATACAAGGACCAAGAGCATGCGTGAACTTAGTGAGTTGGATAATGATGTGTGACAAGAAACGAAAAGGACAAACAAGAATGAATGGACTTGCTATCGTCTATTATCTATCACATGTAAACAAAATATAGGGCTGGAATTTAAGTGATTCAATACATTACATGAAACCCAACGAATTTGTGATTTTAATCAGTTCCATATCTAAAGCACATGTAGGAATTGAAAATCAAATAAAATTAATAGACACCTACAAAAAGTAAGGCTGGAATCATTTGACAAAGTCTTTAAAATTGAGTTAAAAATAATCTCAGAAATCGCAAGGTCGGGGAAAACTGATTTCTTACATATCCTTGAAATCTCCTCACTTGAAGGAGGATGTGATGCAAAAAACCTCTTGATTCATCAAATCCTACTCTTCAAACCAAGATAAAAACAATATATTATTATAATACAAAATCTTCAAAATTAAAACTCCAATTGTGTATATGATTAGAGGCCTCATTCTAGATAAAGATAGAAGACACACTATTGCACTTCAATAATATATACAAAATATTTGTACACTGATTTATTATCTCTAATATATAATTGTAATATGGAAGGTAAGAGGGCAACTTAGCTGTCTGTATTTTTTTATGGCAAATTATGAACTAAATTGGACACGTGTGAGCACATAAAATTTTTGGAAGGAGATAGGCCTAGTTTTTTCTGGAAGTTTCGATCATGTGACATGTATATTCTAGAACGCGGTATAGTGTTCGAGAAGCTTTTATTTCTCTTCTCGAAGTTTCCAACCAATTCTTCGGCCTATTTTTCAGCTTTATCCTTCCTATTATAAGGCAGATACATTTTTCTGCCCGCATCTAATATCTTCCTTACAAATTACCAGAAGATAACACGTGTGCACTCACTGATTCAAAGCATTAATTTGTGCCCAGGACATTTATGAGCCTTTATGGCAGATTTATGAGCATTTATGGCGGATTTAAGTATTGGTTTTAGCAGTTTAATGTTTGATAGCCATACGACAATTGTTTTGCAATACTTGGGTCTGGAAGGATGTTGATGATGTCTAGACATGTGATCCAAGTATTTAACCTGGCGCTCTTCTAGTGCCATACCTCACATTTGAGGAGGTCGATGAATTGGCCTATTTTGATGCTCAAATTTTCGTTATTTAGTTTTGCAAATATTGCTTTCCATGGGAATTAACCAACTTGGGGGATTGGATTAGAGAGACCGTACCTTTTTCCAAGTTCGCCCCCCTCCACGATAGAATCGAGTTCATCCCTCCTAAGTCAGTGCGAGACTGCTATTACGAGGCTGTCTACCTATCATCGAGCTCTTGATGGTGAGCAAGAACTCGATGGGAAAGAATAGACGTGTCATTGGTCCCGTCTCCCTCGGGATCTACCTAGCTGTGGAAGCGCATAAAACATAAGCACATGGCATCACATAGAATACATATCCACCTTGAAGGGTGGCTCACCATGACATAGCACTTGAAACAACAATATCAATAGCATCAACAAAAAAAGAAAATCCTACCTACCCAAAGCTCAAATTCATGGGGATCGACTGACGGCTTAGGATCTCCAGAAGTCAATGCAGACAGAATTCATAACAATGGATTTGGCTGGATGGAACATGGTCATTGGATAGTCCACTCTATCCGCCCCTCGATGCATCCTTTGCAGATAGGCTGACAAGTATTGGGGATGTGACCGTAGCCTGCCGAGTGCATAGTCAGAGGGACTACTCCTAGGTTGCATCTCCTCAGTCCCAATGAGGCAGGAGGGAATCACTCCCTCCAGAAGGTCCATGCCAACTACAGGCGAGCTAGAGAGCCACTGCTCGTCTACGACTTGAACCCCACTGAGCCGACGCATGACCTTGGAAATGTTGAGCCCATACCTTGCCCATATGACAAGCTATTAGGCCCAGCCCACAACGTTCCCCTGCCATCGTTACGCACCAAAGGGATCAACTGTAGCTGGACAAGCCTTCCTTGTCAGCCGAACTAACCCTGTCACCCACAGTCAGGCGGGCTTCTATGCACAAGCCGCATTTATTGGGTACTAATGAGGCTATCTAAGAGCATCATCTATGAAGGCTCTGGGTTTTTCCAATACACAAGAGGTGCGCACAGAGCAATACAATTTCATCCAATGAACTGAAATAATAGAGTAAAGATCTAATCTATCTACAAACATACATGGTTAGGTTCATTTGTTAGTGAGGATCTAGAGATCCTCTAAGGCTAAAAGTATATACAAACTCGGCTTAATGTCAGTCGGGAAGCTGGCATTGCATAACAGATCAACCACATACCAAATCCTTGGCTTCAAGTCCTCTGACAGTGTCTATGCTATCGGGATGGCCCGAGATGGTCGAGTCTTAGCGGTCTGCTTGAAAAAGCAAGCTCCACGGGCGTTGCGGGTTGGAATGGGTCTGGCGCTTGGGCAATGCGAGCTATGGAGACTGGAATCTGGAAAGGACACTTTTAGGGTTCCGGGCTCTTTTTAACATGACGCTTTTAGGGTTGGAATCTAAAAAGTCACGTAGGACTATGCCACATGGCAATGGGTTAATGGGGACATGTGCAATATAATGGTTCCATTGGTTGTACTCCAAGGTATAACCCTATACGGTTGTCATGTACATGTCATTTAGATTGACATGTACTAGTGATGTGGCAGTATAATATACGTATTTATACCGTGTATTATGCTGGAATATCACATTGTCCCCACCTTGAGTTGATGTCCACAGCATCGCGAGTCTCCCCGCCTTGAAAACCTGCATGATCCCTGTCGGACTCATTTAATACATGCAAATATAAGAATTATATTAAAGTAACAATTAAATTCTTATCATTTGAGTATTAAGATTTTACAACAAGGCAATCAATTAATGCCCTGCTTTAGACATGTCATTAAAGTAAGCATATTATAAAGTTTTAATGCCTCTTCCTCCCTTATAGCACGCTATGGCGGTCCATGCGCTATAAGTCCTCTCGCAGTGCGACCCTCCTACTATTTTTTTGTCATTCTATTGGTCTACAGGTCAACACCACATTAGCAAATTTATTTTTATAAAGATGGTTATTAGAGAACCACCCATTTAATTACAATTAATTAACTAAATGAATGCAAGTATTGTGTCCTAGCATAGGAAGAGGATGTTTTTTCCATCGTGGCCATGGAGACAAGGGTCCTATCATGCCTAATATGATTTCTTGTAGAGATTCTGTGAAGTTGTTGATCGTACTTTTGTTTGAGATTGTCAGAAGAGGGAGTTGTAGGAATGTAGGAATGAGATTGGATAACATGCTCTTCTTCGCTAAAAAATCTATTAAGTCGCATTTAATTAAAGTGGGACTCATTCCATTCCCACTTTTTTTCGGAACCCTGTTATTTTACACCAAAAGGAGCACCCCGACCCGAAAAATGTCCTTAATTCGAATTTTTGTCTGTTAGTGTGCATCCAAGCTTTCTTCCAATTTTCTTAGATAGCGAGTAGAGAACAAGAACAATGCAACTCAAACAAAGGAAATTCATTAAAGATTGAAACCAATGTTCTAGTTGAAAAAGATTCTTAGTTGAACATTTTGGCTCTATTTTCTTAGGTGGGTAGACAAGAGATCACAAATTCCAACAAAAATTAATCAAATTGTTTACTTAATCACCAAAAAATACTAGTTTTGAGATACCTTATATTTATAAATGGGCTCATTACAATATATATTACAGTGGGTGAAGAGACCATAGTGGTCGTATGGGCACAATGATTACACCCTCTCAACACATGAACCACCTAGTGCAAAGGGCGCGTGGAGCTCTCTCCAAGTCACGGAGCAACTTACAGACGATAGAAATTTGTATGAGGAGTTCCTTCATGGGTCACGTGCTTGTATGTCCAACTCGATGTCACCACCCTCTTTCGCACCTTTCTTCAATGAACCGGTCTTTTCATTGCTCCCAAGCATGTACTATCCGGGTCGAGATGAGAACCGCAAAAAGACAAAATCAAGTTAGTCGAAAGTGATGCTCTGGCAAAAAAAATAAAAATAAAACACAGTTCTTAGGGCCATTTTTGGAAAATATAGCTCACGCCTTCTCGACTGGCCGAGAAAGCAAATGCAGGGAAAAAACACAGTGGGAGCAGCCTTTCTCGACTCGGCGAAGTCGAAAGGCAGCTCAAAGCGAAAACACGTTTTAGGGTCGGGAGGCCTTTTCGTTCGCGAAGTCGAGAAAGGCAACTCCAAAGCAAAAACGCAGGTTTTAGGGATAGAAGGCCTTTCTCATTTCAGAAAGTCGAGAAAGGCGTACCAACAAAAAACGCAGGTTTTAGGGGTAAAGGCCTTTCATTTCTGAGTCGAGAAAGGCCTCAAAGCAAAAATGCAGGTTTAGGGGAAGTAATTTTCATTTCGCGAAATGAAAGGCGCAAAAAGTTTAAAACGCAGTTTTAGGGTCAGAGGCCTTTTCTCGACTTCGATGAGTCGGAGAAAGGGCACCAAAGCTTAAACGGGTTTGGGGTCTTGGACTCGCGAAATGGAGAAAGGCAAACCAGAGTGAAAAAAAAGGCAATTTCAAGGGCAGGGATTATTTTTGCGGAGCATCATTTTATCTATCTATCCTTCTAATTTTCCACCATAGTTTATTGTTTTTCTCACGATAGTTTATTGTTTTTCTCACAGCACATTAGTATTTAGCACACATTAGTATTTAACAATTGTTTTTATACTAGCACACATTAGTATTAGCAGACATTCGCATTTTTATACTAGCACATCTTAATTAGCACACATTAGTACTTTATACTACCACAATTTCATAATACACGCACCTCTAAGGTCAACATAATAAGAATTATATGCCTAGCACCTCTAAGGTCAACATAAGGTGCAAAATATGATTATACAAGCACACATATAAACACAACCATGCTATTAAAAAGGAAATTTGAAATTAAAAAGGAAGCGGGGGGATTTTGTACATACCTTTGAAAAAGAAGAGATTTAGGACAATGTCCTAAAGGTTCAAACTATATCATCTGGTTGGCTGGCCACTATATCATCTGGCTGGCTGGCCGACTGGCTCCAGTCCCCACAGGGCCCCAAGTGATAGAATATGTAGAAGCACCTCCTGCCAATGTACATATAAAGTTAAACACCCTCATATTATATGAAGTTAAATACTTTCCCTTTTTTCTATAGTTTTTTTAATATATTATTGCATCTTGTAATACCCCTTTTTTTAATTTAGATTTTTTAATATATTATCACCTTATTAAATAAATATTCCATGGGCTAACAAAGATTCACCTATAAGGTCAAAATAATGTGGGACATGAATGTACCAGCACACATATTGCAACTTGAGAGAGATTTGGTAGACGTATAAAAAGACATATTACCTAGCCAGTTCGAAAATAATTTTTTTTAATGTATTATTTTTATTTATCACTGTACCCCGCCTTTTTTTTCCCGCCCATGCTTGAAATTTGAAATTTGGTACATACCTTTTGGGCCTTTTCGTTTTGGGCATGGTTTTGGGCATGGCTGTATGCTTCTGCTGTAACACCTCACCTCCATCTCTGTAATTCTCCACATCCATCGCTGTAATCCGGATTCTAATCTTCCCTATGTTAGTGCAAATCCGAAGCTCTCTTCATCGATACAAATACACTTCTTGAATTTCAACTAGAGAGAAAATATATTACCAGGTAACAGGTAACATGAGACATAACAGGGGATCCAAGCTGAAGGGGATTTACAGAGCTTCTTCCAGCTCCGACCACAAATGCTGCATGTGTTTCGCATTGGCTAAAGATTAGGCACCATGCATGATCTGGCGAGTAAAAAAGATCGGAGTATATTTAAATTAGAAAAACCTACCGGAATTGAGCTGAATCTTGGAAGAAACAGAGCGTTTGGTGGAGATTGAAGAGCCTGTCAATCCGGCAACAGGGGTAGCCAGTGCTGCAGGGGCGGTCATTGTGGCCATGCCTCTGCAGATCGAAAACTGAAATTAGCTTGATTTTGAAGGAAGATGTAGTATTACCGTGGAGCTTCTTACCTTCAAAGCTTCTTACCAGGACAAGCCGGTGGACATCCAAAGCTTTTTTTGGAGTCTTTCAGATCGGAAGGCTTAGCCCTGCCGCCGTGGTGAAGCGCCATCCCAGCGTCATCAAAGAAGCATAAAGGAGCACCCAATATTTTGGGCTTCAAGCCCTTGGTGTGCAAAACGATGCAGGAGCAAGATGCCGGATTTCCAAGATGCTTACAGGGATGAGGGAGATGCCTTAAAAAAGGGTCGAATCCTAGCTTGCAGCCGGATATGGAGGGCTAAGCCGCCCAATGCCGGATCCGCAGGGCCAGAAAGCAATCATAGAAGATTTTTGAAGAAAGCAATCATAGAAGATTTTTGAAGAAAGCAGAGCCGACGCTGACGGATGATCAGAGCCGAAGTTGGGAGCTGCGGCGATGTTTCTTGGCGGCTATGGTGCGGCTATGGCGCTCAAAAATGGTGCTTGTAGCCCTTTTTGGAACCATTTTTTCCTATGGCAGTAAGAATCGGCGGAGCAAGGTCTTTTTGGAACGGATTTTTCCTTTTTGGAGGTACTTGCATCGCCATTCCCTGATAACTACATTTGTTTGAAAACTTAGGCAGCTCAACTGCGGGAGGATTTTGCAGCATACAAAGTTAGGGCACATGCTTTGCTGCAGAGAAAGGATGCCGAGATTTTGGCTGCTAAGGATGCTGGTCTGGCTGCTGCTCAAGACTTAGCATTGAAGGTATGGTATAAATCCTGTTGCTGAAGCAATATTGTGTGGACGTTAAAATTGCACATTAATATTCCAGGAAGCACAGAGACAAGCTCAAAGTGCAACGATTCTTGCAGGGTTGAAATCTGCAGAGATGATGGAGCAAGAGAGCAGAAAAAAGCCCTTCAGAGTCCTTTTGTCCGTCTTCTTCCGACATACTCTGGCACTAGCCTTCCGTTTTATTCCTGATAGTCCGGCACTGCCCTTCTTCCTTCTACTCCAGCATACAAGCTTCAGAACCGTCTAATTTTTGTGTGCTCTTACTATGTTTTTTCTTCTTGCTTCTTGTCTATGCAAAGCGATGCAAAAGAAACGGGCAGAGGTATAAATATGGAGCATAAGAGCAGTCTACCCATTAGAGCTTTGGAGGTGCCGCATACCTCACGGGCTTCTGATATGAATGTGATGCAGACCTCATGCAGAAGAATGAATTTGCCCACAAGCTAAGGAATGAGGCAGCGGATGCAGGACACTGCTGTTGTTGTAGACCAAAATATGGGATGCAGGACACTGCTGTTGTTGTACACCAAAATATGACACTGGGTATGCTGCTGCTGTAGACCAAATATGACACTAGAAAACCGCTTGAATAAGGCACTTGCATCATCAGTTGACGAATTTGCCAGATTTCCAAGATGCCCACATTTGGAAGCACAGAAGGGATGAATCCTCAATCCTGCCCATTCTCGCCTCGTGAGGCGAGAAAAAACTCACCATTTGAATTAATTAATTAATTAATTAATTATTTATTGTTTAATTAAATTATTAATTAATTATATTATTTAAGTTATCTACTTAATCTTTTTAGTTTTCCGAATGGTTGTTTAGCCATGGAACCCCCTCCGTCCTTCCCTTTTGCCCCATTGCTCCCCCCCTTTGCCCCTCCTCCTCTTCCCCATACCCCCTGCCCTCCCTTTTGCCCTTCCCCTCCTCCCCTTCCCCAAGAGACCCGCCCTCCCCCCCTTTGCCCTTCCTCCCCTTCCCCTCCCCTCCCCATTTGCTCGGCCCCTCCTCTTTGCCCTTTTGCCCTCCTCGTGCTCCTTTGCCTTTCCCCTCCCTTCCTCTTGTCTCCCCTTCCTTCCTACTCTTCTTTCTCCACCACCCCCTTCATTTTCTCGGATTGTCGTGTGTAAATGTTATTCTTATTTTATCAAGGAAAAATCTAATAATGATTCAATGGCAACTTACTTCTTTCTTGCATGAGTCCCATTTTCAGTCCGAGTCCCAAAATTCGAAATTTGTCCCACTTTAATTAAATACGATTTTATTCTATTCTATTCTATTCTATTTCATGACAATCGACTCACCTTTTGCAGTCTTCGCCGCTAGTATTCCATCTTGTATTGTGTCTTATAGACATCAGAAAGGGAATGTCCAATGTTTTAGGCATCTATAGCTATGTAGCCATGAAATCATAACTAATTACAACTTATAAATTGAAGGCCCATTGAATTGTATTATTTATAGAGCTTATTGTAAACCGAGATAATGATATTAATCCTTGCAGAAGTCAAGGACTTATGATCGTTGGTTATTTTTGTCTATCACATCAATGAATCTCCCATCAACATGAGCAGGGTATGCCACAGCACCTCAACCACTCACTTTTATTAAATGGCCCTTGACTCTCCCTCGAGCAACTATATAGCATGTATGCCCTTTGATCCCCCTTTGCACTTTGGTAAATCATTCCAAGCCATGTATGCTCAAATACTAGTTATACGTCTTCATTTCCATATGCTTTACTCGGTTTCAATCTGCTACAATAGCTTCCAGGCTTAAATTGATTCTCAACCTTGTCATCTCAAATAATCAATCTGCCTATCTCAAAGACAATTTATCCTGGATAATGTGGTGATGGCTAGTATTGGTATGAATTGGGCTAAAGAAACTAAGCAGGACATTGGATATTACTAAAGCTTTTGACACTGTCTCTTGGAGATTTCTGATCAAATGTTGTCATAAGATGGGATTTTCTCATGAAATTACCAGCATTTTCTTGGCTATCCTCAAAAATTCGAGGTCCTCTGTTCTGATCAATGGGGAATGTAGCCCATTCTTTTAGATCAAAAGGGGAGTGAAGCAAGGTTGTCCCCTGGCTCCCTTCCTTTTCCTCATAGTAATGGAGGCCTTAAGCAGTGCTCTCAAGAATTCTGAAAATGATGGCAGAATCAAAGGTTTGAAGTTACCAGTTGCAGATGACACCCTTCTATTCATCAAGATGGAGGAGGCTTCAACAACACTCATGAGCTGCTTCAAGGTTTTGGCAACACATTTGGATATAAGATCAACCCTACCAAGTCAAAATTGATAGCATACAATCAGGTAACTGGGCAGAAGTCTTCTCAAAATCTCGGTTGTGAGTATATCTCCCCTAATACTAAATCTAAAATTTTAGGCATTCCTTTTGCTTTGAGAAGTAATGCTAGTGAGTTATGGGGGGATATTATTGAAAAATTCAATAGGAAAGCTGATTTGATCAATAGCAAATTCCTTTCCAAGAATGGCAGATCTATCCTTGCCAATTCAGTTATCTCTTCTTCTCATGTTTATCAGTCTTCAATTCTTTTGGCCCCCAAGAAAGTCACTTCCAAACTCCAAAGCATTCTTGGTAGAAGTCGTATTTAATTAAAGTGGGACAAATCTCGAATTTTGGGACTCAGACTGAAAATGGGACTCAAACATTTTTTTTTTTGAATTGAATGTTGAATAGAATTTTTTCTTCATAAAAACAATAGTAACATTTACAAAGAACAATCCGAGAAACGAAGGGGAGATGGTGGAGATGGAAAGGAAGAGGAGATGGAAGGGAGGGAGGATGGAGGGAGGGAGGCAAAGGAGCACGGGGAGGAGATGGAAGGGAGGGAGGGAGGTAGGAGAGGCAGGGGAGGGGAGAGGGGAGGGGCAAAGAGGAGGAGGGGAAAAGGAAGAGGGAGGGGCAAGTCATGGAAAAGAGGAGGAGGGGCAAAGGGGAAAAGAGGAGGAGGGGCAAGTCATGGAAAAGGAGAGGATGGAAAAGGAGAGGAGGGGCAAAGAAAGTCGGCAAAAGATGGGGGAGGGGGAGAGGCAAACGGGCCCAAACATAAAGGTAATGAATTAAATTAATTTTAAATCAATAAATACTATTTTATAAATAATATAATATAATAAATACAATTAATTAAACAATAAAAAAAGAAAAAAAAAAAACATTTCTCGCCTAGCTAGGCGAGAATGGGCAAACCAAAACTGTGCTCCTTTTCGGATTGTTTCATTCGCTGCTTCCTATTTCAAAATCGTCTAATAGAGCAAGGGAGCATTCATGTAAATCCAGCATTAAGAGACAAAGGCCAGCATCAAACATATGCACGAAAAGAGCAATAAAAAAAGCCCCCGTCTGATCGGCCCAGCAAACACTTCCGGCTGGGGCAGTTCTTCTTTGCGAATCATTCTAACCCGCATCCCGAACCTGCTTGGCAGAACCTGAGAAGAGCGTGGACGGAAGAGCATGAACACTTTGCGAAACCTTCTTCTGAAGGGCTTCTCTTTTTTGTGAACCTGCTTGGCGTGCCGCAGGAACAGGAGAAGTGTGAGAGAACACTTGTTTGACAAGGCAGTCAGGCCTAGCGACGTTGGCAAGCTCAACAGGCTCGTCATACCAAAGCAGCATGCAGAGCGCTGCTTTCCTCTTGATTTGTCTGCAAATGAGAAGGGGCTTCTCCACTCCTTCGAAGATACGCAAGGTAAGGTAAGAAATTGGATGCCGGGGATATTGTCACATTTGAACGAGGCCCTTCTCAGGAGCTCTATATAAGCTGGAGGCGCAGGCCACCACCTGGTACCGCCATAGCCAATACTTCCGACCGTAATGCTCTCAGAGCTTCGTGGGGTAGGCAAAGCCTTCCCGGATTTGCATTTCCTTCTTCCAATTCCGGAAGACTTTACCCCTTCGCTTCCGTTCAGCAATTTGCCAATATAATTTCTTCTAGATCTTTCCTGTGTGCTGCAGCGGCGCCTTCCTATCTATTGTACTTCTTTCTTTTTGTTCTTCTTCGTCCGATTCCCCTTCATTGCGAAGCAAATTCGGGGTTGGGTTTCCGCCCATTTATTTTCCTTCTTGGCATGAACCTGAGAAGAGCGTGGACGATTCTGGAGTGGCGATGGAGGCAGAACCTGCAAGGCAGTTGGGGAATGCAGAGCAAAATCGGTATTGTTGAGAAAAATCGGTGAGATATTGACGAAATCCTTACAGCTCTGTCGTTCTCCTTCCGATGGATTCTCAGACGAATTCTTGGTTGCAGATCTGCCGGTGGTACAAAAGCATCTGCGGCACAAAGGTGTGTACCAAATTTCAAAATTCAAATATTGGGGGGAAAAAAAGGCGGGGTATAAGAGTCTTGAAAATAAGTCCCGTAGAGTAGAGTAAAGTGAGTCTTGAAAATAAGTCACGTGGGCATAATATTTATATGGTGCATTATTATTAGTTATAAGGGTAAGTATATTTATATGGTGCATTATTATTAGTTATAAGGGTAAATTATTTTTTAAGTTATAATGTGTATTATAGGTGCATGCATATGTTGCTATTTACATGTGCATTAGGCATTACTGGAAAATACATAGGAAATTTATGGGGAGGGTATTTTTTCATAGAAAATACATAGGATATTGTGTTTATTGAAAAATACATAGTATAGGATATTGTCTTATTAGAAAATACATAGTATATACTGTTTCATTTAAGAAAGCTATCTTTGAATAAAGCTATAGATAAACATTGACATATTAAAAAAGGGAGACAAGTAGGCAAGTAGGTTCGCCACATTTGTTGTATGTTTGATCACATGTGAACAAAGGTATAGTAATATGATATGATGTTTGAAGGTTATTCATTTTCGACCTTTCTCGGACTTGTTGTGTTTTTCACTCCAAATGGCCTTAGACTTGTGTTTTTCATCTTGAAGGGCCTTAGACTGTTTTTTTTTTATTTTGAAGGGCCTTAGAACTATGTTTTCCACTCAGACCTATATTTTTTACTTTGAAGGGCCTTAGAACTGCCTTTCTCGACTCGCGAGTTGAGAAAGACCCTCAAATCTGTGTTTATTCGCTTTGAGCTGCCTTTCTCGACTCGCGAGTCGAGAAAGGTCTTTTGACCCCTAAAACTGCGTTTTTAAGCTTTGGCCGCCTTTTCGACTCGCGAGTCGAGAAAGGCCTTCTAACAAAAAACCTGCGTTTTTGGCTTTTGTACCTTTCTCATTTCGCGAGTCGAGAAAGGCCTTCTAACCCTAAAACTGCGTTTTTGGCTTTGAGTACGCCTTTCTCGACTTCGCGAGTCGAAAGGCCTTCTAACCAACAAAACTGCGTTTTTCCTTTGAGCTGCCTTTTCGATTTCATGAGTCGAGAAAGGTCCTCGGATCGCGTTCTCGACCTCGAACTCTGTTTTTCACTTCGAGCTTCCTTTCTCAACCCCAAAAGCTGCGTTTTTACTCTCGGATGCTTTTCTCGACCCACGAAGTCGAGAAAGGCCCTTAAAAATTTTCTTGAAAAAACTTTTTCCTAGTTAAAAAAAAAAAAAAAATTTTTTTACTCGAAGCTACGTTTCTCGACTCATGAGTCGAGAAAGGCCATTAGAGAGGGGCCTTGAGGGTCTTTTCGACTCATGAGTCAAGAACGACCCTCAAAAATTTTTTTTTTTTTGCCTACTTAGAAAAAGAAGGAATTTTTTTTTTCCTTGTTTTTTGTTTTTTTGGCTCTAAGCTACATCGGGAGGGCCTTTTCTCGACTCATGAGTCGAGAAAAAGGCCTCATACCTACATTCTTGAGAAATGGCCCTTAGAACTGGTTGTTTTCTTATTTGTATTGTGCGTAGCATCACTTGCACTAACTTGATTTTGCCTTTCCCACAAATAAATCGCGAATGAGAAAGGACATGATCGGGGAGCCATGTCGGGGCTAGCGTGTTGATTTCTATTCTCTTCAAGTTGCTCTTGTGGCTTGGAGCGCCTCGGACCTTGCTCGTATGTTGTTCCCGATGGGGTGGTCTGTGTGCGAAGATGATGTAATATTTGTGTCAGCCCGACCATCATGGTATCTTCAACCATTGTAAACTTTGGTTTCAATCTAGAACTTTGATTTCAATCTTTAATGAATTTCCTTTGTTTCAGTTGCATTGTTCTTGTTCTCGACTCGCTAATCAGGGAAAACTGGAGGAAAGCTTCGATGCAGAGTTCTAGACAAAAAATCGAATTAAGGATAGTTTTCGGGTCGGGGTGCTCTTTTTCATGTAAATTAACAGGGTTCCGAAAAAAAATGGGAATGGAATGAGTCCCACTTTAATTAAATACGACTTGTAGGTTTATTTCTAATGGGGGAACTAATAGGACTTGGATTCCAGTGGCTATGAAAGAATGCATGAAGAAAAAGAAAAATGGTGGTTTGGGAATTATAGATATTGAGAAGCAGAGCATAGCCTTGGCAGCCAAATATATTTACAGGGCTGGTTTTAATAAGATCAATCATCCTGTTTCTTGCCTTGTTAGATATTATTTATCTAGATGCAAGCCTTTTGGCTGGAGAAATGTCAAAATGCAGCTGCCTGATAGTCTTTTCTTTGACGTTAAGGTTCCAAACAATACTTCTGGCATCATCAAAAAGTGGATCAAGGCTTGGAAAGCGGTTTACAAGATGTATCATTGGAAAGAAGGGCTCTCTAAAGACCAATCCATTTTCTGGAACCCTTCTCTGATTTTAAATAATCCCAATATGTGCTTAGCTATGAATTTTCCTAGTCAATGTAGAAAGTGGTCAGATAGGGGTATTACTCATATTTCTCATCTATTTAATGATTTTGGTTTCATTGAGTTTCATGATTCAGAGCTGGCTGATTTGGATGAGGAAAATGAAAGATTATATAATGCTATCAAGGCGTGCTTAAGTCAGGAAATCTGGCATAATGAAGATATCCAGTGGCACTACAAAGGGAAAATTTGCTATAAAGTCAGCCTGATCTACAAGTTTTTAACAAGAAGTTATACCCTCTCTTTACATACTAAGTGGGATATTTCAGTTGATAGGTGTTCTGATAATTTGAGATTCATGTGGAATTCTCCTATCAATCCTAAGATCGAATCTTTCATCTGGCAGCTCTGGCTACTAATTCCAAGAGATTTAGATTAAATTTGGCTTCTTCTAATTTGTGTGAGTGATGTTTGCAGGAGATTGAAGATGAGGATCACCTTTTTAAGAATTGCCTTTGGTCAGAATAAGTTCTTGAATTGGCAGCTATCGAATTCAATATCCCAGATCTCTCTGAAACTGCCTTGGTTGATATATTGTTTTCCCATAATCCCAGTGATTGAAGAATTTATATCCTCCTCTGGAGAATGTGGAAAGCTAGAAACACTCTCATTTTCAATGAGGAGATTGTTTGGCCTAAGGCTGTCATTGAACAGTCCAAATTTGATATCAAATGGATTAATGAGGTATTTTATTAACTTACACATCTCTTCTTTGGTTTTTTCAGGTAACATCTTGGTGGGACAGAAGAAGCTGAAATGGGATCGAATTAATCTTATGATTAATTCTATGTGACTAGACCAATTCGGGGCCAATTCGACAGCATACCATGGAGATCAATGTCGATGCGACTGTTCCTGCATCCAAAATTTCAACTTCAGAAGAATTCTGATTTGTGAAGCTGTGGATCATACTGGGCACTTCAATCCAGCTACATTCCAGACCTGCAATTGCCTCTACTGTTATTTCTGCTCGATCTCTAGAGGTTTAGGGCGAAAATGACAACCTTATGGGATAATTCTGAACTATAATCCTAGTTATATTTTTCGGTCCAGAGAATGCATACCTATATTATTTGCATTCTCAAATTTTTGTACTCATTTTCTCTATATAAATATACAAATACATAGCCTTCAATAAAAAAAAAAAGGAATTGAGTACATCAATTTAAGCCCTAACTTTCTTATATGAAAATTCCCACGTAGGTAACTCGGGTAAAGAGAAATGTTCGCAGGCCGCGATAAATTTCTTATATATATAATGATTATTGAAAAAAAATCCGGATCCAAAAAGTTCATTTTGGAATTATAGATATCTATTTTCCTTCCGGCAGCACATGGGCTTTAAGTTTGGAGCGCTTCCATCCCACTTTTCGAGCAAAATCCCTGAGCGGCTATACAGGCCCCTGATGATGCTTTCATTGCTGCTTCTTCCCTTTTGAATTTGGCATCTGGACCTAACTGGCTATGCTGCTTCTTGCCTCTGGATTTGGCGCTCTTCCTTTCTGGACTTGTGTGTCACAGTTCTTCTATGTTGTGGTGTTCTACTAGATAGTGTATCCCATCCCAGTTCTACACCATGTTTTTTGAGCCTAGCCACTACTCTAAAGCCCGAAGATGGGGAGATTAGGCATGTACTGAGAGGGGAGGGGAGAAAAGGAAAAGGGAAAAAAAGGTAAAATAAAAGAGGAAGGGAAAGGGGAGGATAAAAAAGGGACTGGGAGAAAAATAAGGGTAAAATAGGAATGGAGGGGAGGGGAACAAAAAGAAAGAGAAGAATAGAAAATGAAAAACAGGGAATAGAAAAATAGAAAAGGAAGAAAAAAAGGAAAAAGGGGTGGAGAAAGGGTGAAAGAGGAAAACGGAAAGGGCATACAGAAAAGGGAGAAAAGGGAATGTGAAATTAGAAAAATAAGAACATTGAAAGAGAAAAGAAAGAAAAGGGAGATGATAGAAATAGAATAGTGGAAAAAGGAAAAAGGTAAATGGTAGAAAAGGGAAAAGGAAAAAAAAAAAAAAAAAAAAAAAAAACTAAAAGCATGGAAAGGCAAAACGAAATAGAAGAAAGGAAGGAAAAGTGAAAATGTGGTCAAATCCTCTTAATTGTGTGATTTTTAGACGTGAATTAATTGAACAATTTGCTCAAGAGTGTATCATTTACAGTTCCTAGCTATGTCCAGCAACGCTGGGCTCCATTTCTAGTTGATCAAATATTGATAAAGGTTGGGGCATGTATCTCTGTTTCATATTATATCTCTATCTCTGGCTTGCAAGTGAATATTGCTTTGCAAAAGGGTAAAAGCATATTAGGGTGTACCACTTTTGGAACCTGCAAAAGTACATACACTAAGTACTTCAAAACTGGGTACTTTCTCATTTTTCTTTTCATTAAAACTAACACAAAAATCCAAAATAAAAGTCAAGGACATCTTAATATTCAAAGTTAAGATAAAGATAATGCTATTGGAGACCAATATGTATATAAAAAGTTCTAAAACGTACCTTTTATTGAGATATTACACAAATACCCAGTACCCAGTCCTGGCTACCCCTTTAGGTACCTTTTTGGTCACTAAATAATACTTTTTAAGGGACACCCTAACATGCTTTTACCCAAAAAGCATTTTATAGCATAGTTATCTTGAAGCATAGTGCTCTATTCTGAAATTGAACAGTTAAATGAAAGATTTTGAGCTCTCAGGAGGCCTCTGAATAAGATAATTCTTGTGTTTGGCATTACTGAGTCATGGAGATAGAAACGTTCACGACAGGTGACCCGCAACAATGACTGAGGCTATCGATATTTCAGGCTTGCCAACCCTATAGAAATGTGCAAGTATCTCCATGTTTTTTATCTGATATTTCTCAGCTTAATTTTTGTTGAAGTGTTCCAAAAATATAGCACGACTCTGCATTTGTTTTCTTAGCCATGTTCTAATAGCAAGGGTGACGGTACTCTAGTCATTTTTTACTGCGTTGCTAGAAGAGATCTTTGAAGAAGAAATTTTTTCGAGAAGTTTTTTTTTGAGGAGATTAGTCATGGTTTGCAAGCGATACAGAAGCTGAGCTAGAATTTGACAAATGCCCTCAACCATTGCCTTGCTAGACACTGGGAGGTAAAATAAACTATATGTCAAATGTAAGTGTTGTAAATGTTTATGACATATGAAGCATTATAGTTCTAGAATTTAAAAAACAACATTGTCGTGCTTATCAACATATCAGTTATACTAACATCTACTAGCCTTAATGCTTATTATCAATCATTAAAACCAGAGTATGCCATCACCATGTACGTTTATATTGTATTGCCAATGGCATGTTTAAATCATGGATTCAAACACCATGTATGTCTGTATTGCATGGATATTCAAACGCCATATGTTTATAGTCTATACTGCCCATTTTATTTCCAAAGCATGGATTCAAAACCCATAAGGTAAGTGATTCGAGAGCTGTTTTGATATTTCGCTATTAACATCCAGACTAAGTAGTCCCTCACCATAGCTATTTCTAATATCCTCTTTCACATGCAGATGCCATGACCAAATGTATCTCTCGTGTATCCATAGAGTTTGCATTTTGAATTGTCCAAGTGGAACACCTACATCCATGCTTTGATCTACTATTAGATTGTTGGACTTTTCACGGATAAACCACGACTTTGTTACAGAGTTGTAATGCGAAATCCTTAAGCCTTCCTAGAAGATCACTGGACCATGCATGAGAGAATTTATATTTATCTGTAACTTGCATGAAAGAATGCTGCACCAAAAAAGGCTATGTCATCCATGAAGAAAAAAGCATGTCAAACCATCGCCAATCAAATTCGATTTTGGATTGAACATAAATATTATAAAAAGCTCTCAGCTCCTGTGGTTTTTTCTGCATCCTGAAATAAACTAAATTATAGGCTTAGACCTGAGAAATAACTAACTTTACTTCTCCAGTGCAACTTTTTGAAAGCATTACCAAATGATGCATTTGGGCTAGTTTCTTTAACACACATGTCACTAGCAGACAATGAGTCAGTTGCCTTTCCAAAGTCAATTTAGAAGTTACAATATCTCGAAGCAGTATCTTTGTAAGCTACTTTTTGGCACAAGAAAATGTCCTGTTAAATGCATGGCATCTGTCGGTTAAATATATTAGAAGTGCCCATCTCTTTCTCTTTTTTTTTTTTGAAGGACGAAAGGCAAAAAGTTTATTAATCAGATAAAAAGTACAAAATTTACATGTCTCATCTAACTGTGTAAGCACAAAAAATGCCACAGGAGCACGAGCTTGGAGCACAATGTACTTACTTTAGAATAGAAGACTAACGATAAGAATCAATTCAAAGATACCGAATCCAAATGCTTCCATCATTTCTGATTCAAGGGAGGAACACTTATAGGCTGTCAATATCTTTTTCTGGGCCACCGTAATAACACTGCATGCAGAAGAATAAATGCCCTGAAAGATGTGGTGTCTGCGACGCTCCCATATCGACCATAGGAGCTAACCGGAACCAAGATGGAATGCCCTCTTTTTAGCTGGAGGCCATGCATTGAAATAGGATGCTAAGAGGACGCATCGGCAGCCCAATGTACTGTTAAATAAACCTTGTAGCCAGGACCACGCTGGTTGAATCTCTGGACAATCAAAGAGACGGTGCTCAAGAGCCTCGACATCTGAAAGGCAGAGCGGGAGGATTATAGCGATGTCGGAAGGCATTAACACGCAGCACGTGGATAACCCGCCACCATAGCACAGAGACTTTAGGGGAGCAACATATCCCAAAGCCATCGCCATGTACGACACAAAGTGGGTTGTGGAACCTGCAGGCGCCACCCATCTGGCAACTCTCACAAATGACTGGCAGCTCCCAATAGGAGTTTGGATCAAAAAATACTTTCCGATCTAACCATTTGCTTCCATGCCAATATTCTCGAATTGTCCCTTGTCCCCATGTGTCTTTCTCCCTCCATGCAATTCTTGCTTCGAAAAGTTGGACTTCTCCATAATGTTCTTAATGTGATCTTCTAATGACGTAAGCTTGAACTCAAGTTGTTGATCGAGATATAAATTCTTTTCCTCTGCGGGGATGGGCTTCACAAGTCATTAAATAACCTATACAAGTGAATGAGTTACATTGTAACATGTTTAGAACAAATAAATTCACTTGTGTAGAACTTCTTGGAGTATTAATTCTCTCACTCAAAATTCAAATAAACACATGTGACAAGTTGAGGTAAAGCAGTTGAGTCTCTCTTTAGAAGTAAATTTGCGAGACAGTCGCTATCTTCATTTTTGAAACCCTCAAATAGAAGCTATAATAGTTCTTGTTGACCACGAACGCTAACTTGATGTTTATCTAAGCAGTTTTGCAAGAATGGTTATCCATTTGGCCTTCAAATCAAGAAGCATATACTGGCTTTTATTTAATTTAGTTCTGGTTTACTCTTTTGGTGGATTACATTTTTGGCAGGTTTATAATCTTTCGAGAATCCTCAACAAATTGCTCGTTGAAATCAGTTCAGTTCCGGAATAACACAAACCATTACATTCCACACTTAAAAATAAAATTCCCCCTTAAACCCCCTTTGGTTTGGGTGCATATTCACACGGGAGGTGACGTAGGGCAGCGAGAGCCCATAAAATCATATTATACATGTATAAAATCAACACCATATAGTACATGGCCTCAAATCTTATAGTATTTTGTAAACTGTGTTATACAGTATACCAAAACTTGTACATGTATACCCCATAAATGAGGATCTCTATGTACGGGCTAGATCGAGGAATAAAGGGCATATATGCTTATCCAACAGCTCTCGATGCCCGGAGTCACCCCCCGTGTGAATATGCACCCAAACCAAAGGGGGTTTAAGGGGGAATTTTATTTTTAAGTGTGGAATGTAATGGTTTGTGTTATACCTAAAAATTTTTGGCCCCTTCGGGGCCTTCAACAAACCGAAGGGTTTGAATGTAGTGAATTGTATTTATTTTAAAAAAAATTGGGTCTTGGTTGCTTATTATAGACCAAGTCGTTGGCATATCTTTTAGAACATGCACACAACATGGTTTGTATCCTAGGACCTCTTGAACACATTTACAGTATGATACAAGCACCTCTTATACACATTTACAAATATCATACAAGCAGTAAAGATCTCCGAGAATCGAACCTGGAGTAACTTAAGTGATTAAAACATAGTTGAAAGAAAACTTTGATTTAGTTGTAACTTGATTAAGGAATGGCATAAGAACACATGGTGAGAAGCTTAAATGTTTCGTTGGTAGCTTAAGCATAAAATATATTTATGACCACATTCATAAAATATGTACCTACAGGATTCTAATGCAACACAAGAAACCAAAGTCATAATTAGATTTCAATATCTAGCACAAGATGCGAAAGCCAATAAAATTTTAGCATAGTATTCATGAAAATCTCTATGCACGAAATACCTAGAGCATTTAACATCTATTCATGAAAATGTTTATGCATGAAACCTTATTAATTTACAGCATCCCTCAATTACATTGCATTTATTACTCGCATGGCCTGCATCTATTACTAACATGCCCTGCTGTAGCATAGCGATTTGCTAACATCTATTACTGGCATGCCCTGCTGTAGCATAGCGATTTGCTAACAATAGGTATACTATAGCATCTCCAGGGTCCAATTTAAAGCAAATCAATCCACTTGATGAAAGTATTAAATAAAAGCTAGATCAAGGCAAATGAAATCACTCTAGGACTCTGCCTGGATGAAGAGATTAGCTGCTCCGTGTGCATTTGAAAGTGTGCATTTGAAACTGCAAATGGATGAAAGTCTGATTTGTGTACCTCATCTATGAATGTTTTTGTTCCATCTAAAACAACATATGGAAATGCTTCCAAGTCAGGAATCAGACGGCCATGACCTCTGGATACCAAAAATTGCATACCATATCTGCATCTATGAGAGCATTTTGCTGACTCAACATGGTAGCAGAAGCGCCTTTTTACTTAGCCATATCTAAGTTGTGCCTTATTTTGCCCCGAAGTAGCTTCCCAGTCACTGTTTCTCATCCCAAGAGTGCCTGCTACATCTTCAAAAGTATCATTCTTCTAGATGCCACATTTTTCCACAACAGACTAGTTTTGAAGCAGATGTGTTTTCATGGGTCTGCACTTCTATACACATGGCACATACTCAAATACAAGAAACTATTGGTTACCTTAATAGGAAAGTGTACGTGAAAATGAAGCTGAGAAGAAAATCAAGTTGGAGATGAGGAGAAAGCGAGAAGCTGAGCTTTTAACACTACAAGAGGAAGAGAAGCTTGCAATCCAAGAGAAAATAAGATTAGAAAAGGAGAAACCTGAGGTTCTTGAACAAGCTAAGTCTGCTGCGGTTTTCTTTGCCATCGCCAAAGCATTGGCGAGCGCCATTGCAGATCTTTGCTAGAAGAGGGCAAATGTAAGCGCCTTGCTTACTATCCACCTCAAAATTTTATCTCAGATCTTGTACTTCAAATTCATTTCCTTTTCAGATTGTCGAGCAAGAAAAGGCTAATATTGTGGAATCTTCCAAATCTATCGACACTATTGAGAAACGTTCAGTCGCAGAATCGCGAATTCTTCCAGAGCCTTGAAGAAGAGTCAAAATCGTACGGAGGATTCACCCAAACAGATTGTGAGTATACCTGGAGAAACTAAGGAGCCAGGAAGACGATCTGATGCTGACCCTAAACCCACAGGTTTTACTCTAGGTAAACAACGTATTGTACAAGATAAAGTTACTCAACAGAAAGATGAGGATGTCTCGAAAGTAAAAATAATGATGCGCCAAAGCCAGAAAAACACGTAACAAAAGCAAGGTGTGCGAAATATCCAACGCAGTTCGAAACTATTGCATATGCTACAACTGTGGACAAAGGTGCAGAAGCCAGTAAAATCCCTAAAGCGTGAACTACAATCCGGGAGCCCTAAAACCGCCACTCCATTGCCATCGAACTCCTCGAAGCCATAGCCATAACTTCCAGATCAACCAGAATAGAACCCTAAAGTGGAGTTCCAAAATCTAACCCTAAAGTAGAACTCTCGAGGTCTTGCATGCCACGATTTGAAAATCGTGGAGGTACCATTGGAAAATATCCAGAATTAGTGCACCCGTATGTGCACTCTAGATGTACGCATTAGTACATCTAATTGCATACGCGATGAAATCATAGCAAAACCATATGCAAAAGCGTACAAAAATACAAAAGGAACCCCCTGTTATAATGCTAGATATTTCATCCTCCTACGGGTGGCTGCTGATCGATCTTCTTCCTTAAACTGCAGACTTCATTTTACGCTCTGTTTACACTCTGATATCAATTGCTGGATTTCACTATAATTTTGATATGCTTCTCCTAAAAGCATACTTTTGCTATGTATTTTGAGATTTCATAATTAATGATAAAACCAACTCTTACTTTCAAAAAAAAAAACCCAGATCACACTAGCCTCGACTTTCGCCATACTAGCATCATCATCCGTATTGGTCAATCCCTTTACGGTATTATCAACCCAATAATCTAAGTGAGTTCCTTAAATTCTTGGTATTGAACTATCCTGGCTCAAGATATTAAACATATAACCTATATGTAGTAAAACAAAAAAAAAAAATTTCCTTTTAGAAAGCTATATTCATAAGATCAGATGTAAATGTAACAGTACATCTTAACTGAAGATATCAGTGAATCACCTATTATTATTGATAGCAATCCTTAGTCTAACTTGCTTTAACAAGTACCAAGCTAATGCCATTATGTCTGCACTTTTATGCATCCTTAAAAAATTTTAACTTAAAATATGTAGTTTAATATGCAGTATATAACTGTCAGTTTTTAAGTACTGCTTTAATCCAGGTGACTACAACCTTTTTGGTCATGCCTTGTGGTCATCAAACCTATGGATCTGGTTATATGCTTTACAATCCATATTTACAGAAAAAGGTTATTTAAGGATCTGTAAATATTTACCTGAACCTTCAAGAAAGTGTGAAACCAGAGGTAATCTTTACATAGGAGGAAAAGACACTCATATTCAGATTGAAATGTTTACTACTTTTTCTGTATACATGCGAAAACACAAGTTTGTTCATGAGATCCAAACTATAATATACCTGGTTTTTCAGCAAGTTTAGCAAGCTTTCTCATAAAATATAGAAACATATCAGCAAAATATGGCACTATTTTAAAGTCTTGAGCCTGTATGTTCAATACTATGCGGATATAATTGAAAACACATATGTTTTATAAAGACTAGGTAACCTTAACCCATCAAGATTTCAGCAAAAATTGAGAGATCATAGATTTATGTCCCTGGATTTAGCATATCTTTCCAAATTTTTCTTCATGATTCTCCAATCTTCAGACCTCTATAGCAGTACCATAAAGCAAAAAGCATCACATTGAGAGGGAAAAACCCGTACCTGCAGCCAATCAACATAGAATTAGCATTTTCATGGTAAATCTATGAGGGCCAAAAGGTACATTGGGTTTTTCCGGCGTATAGCCCTTCACCCAATGTAACACTTTTGCCCAAAGCACTACTAAAGAGAGAATGAGAAAAATACAAAAAAAAAAACCAGTACAGAACTTGCATATTAACCCTACAAAGGTAACGGCCATTACTCCTCTGAGCAGGTTTTTCCAGTGGTTAGTATCATCAGAGTAAGCAGTTTAGAGTACTCAGATCAAATCTGAAAGAATGTTTATCCATCACTATATTAACTAATATATTCAAGGATACCTGATAGATATCCGGATCAGAATTATATTCATCGTCCTGCATTGTTTCAGGAACAACGGATCGGTCATTGTCTCCATGATTATAGCTATTCCGTCCATAGCCTCCACCTCTTTTGGGAAACCTGGGGCCTTGATAGCTATTGTGTCCCCTTTTCGATTCAGGGCCATTTCCCCTTCCAAACTTATCCATATTATCCGCCTCAATACTGAGTTTGCAGAAACGGAGTTCTCTTTCCAAAACCAGATCGTTCAACTTCTTTCCAATGGCGCTGGAGCTACCAGACCTGCTTACCATGCCTTATGGTATTGAGGGTTTAGGCGGGAAGTAATGTTTACCCAACACCTCTCCTAATAAATTCGCTGCCATTCATAACTGCGCCGAAAGCTTATCCCGGAGCTCGATGCAGCAAAAGCTCTTATCTATGAGTAGGATAATAACTGATATATTTTATTTTAGGGTACATCTAAATTGAGTTACCCTTAAATAAGTCTATGGTATTGGTTTAATATCTTTATTGACCACCATAATTTACAACCTTTCACTATTTCATAACCATATTAAGGTCAAATGTGCCAATAAAGTAACAATAGATATTATAGAAAAAAAATCCTACCTCCAACCGTAGTTTAAGGCAGAACCCTTTGTAGAACTACATATTGTAGATAAATAGGGAGGGCGTGACCCTACTTATCACAGTAAGGGTCACGTCCTTAACCTATATTTAATGCAATCGACCCAAAAAGAAAAAATATCTTTGAGTGCTTACCACTTAGTTTGCTTTGGATAGCTTCTGCAGCAGAGTGCTTTTATCATATTTCAGTCCTGGAAACTTGTCATCTCCAATGTATTTGGTGACTCTTTTCATGATTCCTCTAAAATCAAACCCATTGTCAACAAAAACTGTTATCAGGTTTAGGATGTCTGTAGCAGCAACACTGGGGTTGGAGTTAACATACATATAAGGTAGAATTTGTGAGATGATCACATTTCTAGCCTGGTAATAAGGTCTGCAGCCAGTGGCATGTATGAACTTGATGGCCTGAAAAGGTAATTTATCTCTCTTGTCATATCTAGATGTGGAGAATATGCCGAGATCTCGGTTGATAATTTGCACCTTCATATTCAGAAAGTTAATCATAGAACCAAATGCAAAGTTTGGGTCTTCAGTATGGGTCCATACTGTTTCCTCTTTGATGCCAAGTTTATTTAGATCATATATCCATAATCCTTTATTTTCAGCAGTTTCATCTCTTTGTAAATAATGCCTAATCTCCGGGCAGTTTATGGATGCAAGGTCATCCATATACCTGAAAGTAAACTTGAATTTTGGGATAATGTCATATTTTCCTTGCATGGCTAGATTCTTGATGAAGTTTAACTCATGCCAGGCCAAATACAGGTTACACCAGCAAGGGCTACATGCAAATCCCATGGGGATGCCACTTATCTGTTTCCAAAAACTTCCAGCCATATTAATGAAGCAGTTGGTAAGCAGCCACATATTCATATTACAGAATTTTTCTTTGCTTATGTAAGACCAGCACTTTCCTGTTGGATCTTGCTTGAACCATTTGACCGTGAATTCATCCATTGTGCTCTTCTTTAGCCATAACTTAAATCTTTTATTTTTTGTTTGCATGTATTTCCAAGTAGCATCTGCTATTAAATCTATGGTATGGCAGATTCCTTCCTTTCCGTCTAATGGAATACTTTCATAACACTTGGTAATGTCTGCCACAAATACATCTGTAATTTTAGGAGGCAGATTGATGGCAAAGTCATATATAGATCCAATGATCCAATTAGTATTTACCTTCCCGGGTATTAGTGTAAAAATATTGGCACTCAGGAATTTAGAAATGTCTGGCCACAGCTCTAGTATCATGTTTAAGATGGTATTGATAATCTGTGATATTTCTGTATATATTGAACCATGAGCATTGGTAATCCACCTATAATCAGCTTTGTGTACTTTATAGATACCAAGTAAATATGGTAGCTGTAAGCTTTGAATGGTACAGTCTCCGACAACATTTCTAATGCCATTTTCAATATTCCTGGAAATGTTTTTCAGGTCCAATTGGATTGGTATAAAATCATCACTGTCTAGCCTGGCTAAGGCCATTCTTCTGATATGCTGGGGGCATATGAAAGATGGATTATTAGAGGCTTTATCCACTCCTGCAATGTATAGATTCTTGACTAACCATTCAAGGTTCTTAATCACATCTTCATCATTTAATGGAAATTTTCTGGTAGTGTCCCTTCTGCAAGCAGTATATAGCTTCTGTTTTGTGACTTCAGTCACTTTAATCTTGATTGTATCAACCAATTTTATGTCTAAGTCCATCACTTTGAACCTGTGCATGTCGAAGATTTTATCAATGATGCTATCAATTTCTTTTTTCAGTTCCTTCCATTCCAGGCTTCTATCGGGTATATGGCCAAGTCCTTTATGGAATAAGTTCCGTAAAGTTTTGTTATGAATGATACTAAGATCTGTGGTCCTAATGTGCCCAATGACAGGGTCAATAAACTTTTTCAAGTTTGGGTTAGAGCACGGACAAGCTGGATCCCTGTCTTGTGAAAAAGTAGGAAAGGGTTTGTAGCATATGTCTTTTAGACTTTCAACATATTTCCATGAGAACATGGTATCGAACATAATATCACTGCCTGTTTCTCCCATTACTTCAATGACTATGCTGTTTATAATTTTGGGCAAACAAATTTTATCCAAAATTTTGGATAAAAAAGAACAGTGCACTATTTTTTTCGTGTTCTTCACTTTTTCATCTTTCAAGCTTAGCCTCCCTTGACAATCCTTGATCAGACTTCTGTTACTCTGTATAATCATGAAATGAGTTAAAAATGAATGTGAGATAAGGTATTAATTACGTAGATCGACAACTTTCTGTACTGTCACTCATATAGAGGTCTGAACCATTAGTATTGGTAGCTCATAAGCTAATCCAATATTAGGATAACCCATCTGGGTGTAAAGAAAATATTTGGTCATCGACCATAGTCCAATCAGGACCTCACATGATAAATATTAGCCCAAAGTTATAAAAACATTTTGGGTTCATCAAGGTGTCAATATGTAATATTTATTACAATAAGATTTACTTTGTTTCCAAAAAGAAGGACTTACAGAGGTATTTTAGAATAGTTGCTGTGCAACTCCATCCGTGTCCTTATTGATGAATCCGCTGGTTTTGGTGATCGAGTCATCCACAACATTACAAATTATGGAAGCTTTGGTGGTTGAATGCCCAATGTTGCTTGGTGTACCTAGACATTCAATAGATGAATTGTCAGCAGAATTGCATATACCTTTCTTTGGTGGGTCTGTAATCCTTGGTGGAGCAATCATCATCGTATGGTTGCTGCTAGAGCCTTTAGATTTGTTTCTTTTATATCTGTCAATTGAACTGTTGCTAGCTGAAGCCTCTGTTTTTTTGGAATCTTTAACAGGCTTGATCGTTTTTTCGCATAATTCAGCCATTTTGCATATGGGAAAGTTGATCTTTAGATCCGCCCACGGATCCACTGCACATATCATAGTCATATCTATCAGTGTTTGTCGGATATGCAGATATGAGATGTATGCTATAATACTGGGTTTCAGAGTAGTTTTCAAACATGTTCTAATGGCCACCATTTGCCCTGCAATAGACAGCTCCGGATAGATCCTATCCAAATTGTTAAACATAAACCAAACAGCGTGGTCTATCCATGTCATGTTTTCTTTGCAAACATTCCCTTTATCCCTAGGATCACATGGGCACTTAAGATAGGGGCACATGGTGCGCCATATTTTTTTGAGGAAGAAATCAGTCCTGCGCTCCGTAGAGTAGGCCATGTGCCCTTTCTGACTGATGTAAATATGCCCATCTCTATCACATTTTTTGTCAAAAAACCTATTGTCAAATCTGAGCTTTATTTTCTGCCTATTGAACATCCTTTCCATGGAATGTGCTGCCTTTTCTGCAGCTAGTTCTTGCTCAGGGGTAATTCCTGCCAAGATAATCCAATTCTCTCTGCTAATTGGGGCAAGGGCTCCGAAGTTTTTGGTACACCAAATCCCATGGTTACAAAGAGCTGCATAACCTTCTACTAACCTTTCAGGAATAACTGGAAATGTATGACAGTTATGTAGAGTGAATCCAAAGTTTTCCTTATCTGTAGGGTTGGAATTTGATGCATTTCTCTGTAATACTTCTTTGTCTTTGTCAGTTAGGAGGCATTCACCGAATGGATCCTCACTGTCAATTACATCAGCTGCACATACTTCATCTTTTTTTGCTTTGGACGTGTTGATTTTGTTGACTGTTTCAAGTCCAGCAATACCAGCAAAATACATGTTTTTACATTGGTCCTCTTCCATGGTAAAATCATAAATTTTCATTGGGAGGTCTTCATACAGTTGGTCCACAAATTTTGAAGATACTGCCCAGTCATCATCAAGTTTATTGACTATGGGTATCATTTTCAACCACCCATTAAACCCCAAGTTAGAAATAGCAGATAGTTCGTCAGCCTTTCTGGTGGTTTCCTTTTCAAGAATGAGTGCATGTATCTTTGGTTTTTTGATGCAGCATAGTAATGTTTGGACAGCATAATTAGGGCAATCCACTTTGCCGGTCCCTTTCCCATAACCAATTTCATCAAGTTCCTTGTTCCATACAGGAGGCTTGTATTCAATCTCAGCTTCAGCTGAGCTTCCAATATTATCCTGACAATAATAGGTACAGTACTAGTTAGTACAATACAAAAAGATTTATCCTGTATCATTATGTGACATATGAGCTTTAGTATAAACGCAAAATCATTATGAATGTATCAAGTTTACTCATGTATTAGCCAAGGATAATTAATAACAGTGGTAAAACCACCGAGTTGGTGTGTCTAAAAAAAACCCAGATCACACTAGCCTCGACTTTCGCCATACTAGCATCATCATCCGTATTGGTCAATCCCTTTACGGTATTATCAACCCAATAATCTAAGTGAGTTCCTTAAATTCTTGGTATTGAACTATCCTGGCTCAAGATCTTAAACATATAACCTATATGTAGTAAAACAAAAAAAAAAATTTTCCTTTTAGAAAGCTATATTCATAAGATCAGATGTAAATGTAACAGTACATCTTAACTGAAGATATCAGTGAATCACCTATTCTTATTGATAGCAATCCTTAGTCTAACTTGCTTTAACAAGTACCAAGCTAATGCCATTATGTCTGCACTTTTATGCATCCTTAAAAAATTTTAACTTAAAATATGTAGTTTAATATCAATTATATAACTGTCGGTTTTTAAATCTTGCTTTAATCGGTGACTACAACCTTTTTGGTCATGCCTTGTGGTCATCAAACCTATGGATCTGGTTATATGCTTTACAATCCATATTCTGAAAAAAAGGTTATTTAAGGATCGTAAATATTTACGAACCTTCAAGAAAGTGTGAAACCAGAGGTAATCTTTACATAGGAGGAAAAGACACTCATATTCAGATTGAAATGTTTACTACTTTTTCTGTATACATGCGAAAACACAAGTTTGTTCATGAGATCCAAACTATAATATACCTGGTTTTTCAGCAAGTTTAGCAAGCTTTCTCATAAAATATAGAAACATATCAGCAAAATATGGCACTATTTTAAAGTCTTGAGCCTGTATGTTCAATACTATGCGGATATAATTGAAAACACATATGTTTTATAAAGACTAGGTAACCTTAACCATCAAGATTTCAGCAAAAATTGAGAGATCATAGATTTATGTCCCTGGATTTAGCATATCTTTCCAAATTTTTCTTCATGATTCTCCAATCTTCAGACCTCTATAGCAGTACCATAAAGCAAAAAGCATCACATTGAGAGGGAAAAACCCGTACCTGCAGCCAATCAACATAGAATTAGCATTTTCATGGTAAATCTATGAGGGCCAAAAGGTACATTGGGTTTTTCCGGCGTATAGCCCTTCACCCAATGTAACACTTTTGCCCAAAGCACTACTAAAGAGGGAATGAGAAAAATACAAAAAAAAAAACCAGTACAGAACTTGCATATTAACCCTACAAAGGTAACGGCCATTACTCCTCCTCGAAAGCGGGTTTTCCGATTGGTTAGTATCATCAGAGTAAGCAGTTTAGAGTACTCAGATCAAATCTGAAAGAATGTTTATCCATCACTATATTAACTAATATATTCAAGGATACCTGATAGATATCCGGATCAGAATTATATTCATCGTCCTGCATTGTTTCAGGAACAACGGATCGGTCATTGTCTCCATGATTATAGCTATTCCGTCCATAGCCTCCACCTCTTTTGGGAAACCTGGGGCCTTGATAGCTATTGTGTCCCCTTTTCGATTCAGGGCCATTTCCCCTTCCAAACTTATCCATATTATCCGCCTCAATACTGAGTTTGCAGAAACGGAGTTCTCTTTCCAAAACCAGATCGTTCAACTTCTTTCCAATGGTATTTGGAGCTACGGACCTGCTTACCATGCCTTATGGTATTGAGGGTTTAGGCGGGAAGTAATGTTTACCCAACACCTCTCCTAATAAATTCGCTGCCATTCATAACTGCGCCGAAAGCTTATCCCGGAGCTCGATGCAGCAAAAGCTCTTATCTATGAGTAGGATAATAACTGATATATTTTATTTTAGGGTACATCTAAATTGAGTTACCCTTAAATAAGTCTATGGTATTGGTTTAATATCTTTATTGACCACCATAATTTACAACCTTTCACTATTTCATAACCATATTAAGGTCAAATGTGCCAATAAAGTAACAATAGATATTATAAAAAAAAAAAAAAAAAAAAACTAAAAGCATGGAAAGGCAAAACGAAATAGAAGAAAGGAAGGAAAAGTGAAAATGTGGTCAAATCCTCTTAATTGTGTGATTTTTAGGCGTGAATTAATTGAACAATTTGCTCAAGAGTGTATCATTTACGGTTCCTAGCTATGTCCAAAGAACTGGCTGGCTCCATTCTAGTTGATCAAATATTGATAAAGGTTGGGGCATGTATCTGTTTCATATTATATCTCTATCTCTCGGCTTGCAAGTGAATATTGCTTTGCAAAAAGCATTTTATAGCATAGTTATCTTGAAGCATAGTGCTCTATTCTGAAATTGAACAGTTAAATGAAAGATTTTGAGCTCTCAGGAGGCCTCTGAATAAGATAATTCTTGTGTTTGGCATTACTGAGTCATGGAGATAGAAACGTTCACGACAGGTGACCCGCAACAATGACTGAGGCTATCGATATTTCAGGCTTGCCAACCCTATAGAAATGTGCAAGTATCTCCATGTTTTTTTATCGATATTTCTCGACTTAATTTTTGTTGAAGTGTTCCAAAAATATAGCGACGACTGCATTTGTTTTTCTTAGCCATGTTCTAATAGCAAGGGTGACGGTACTCTAGTCATTTCTTACTGCGTTGCTAGAAGAGATCTTTGAAGAAGAAATTTTTTCGAGAAGTTTTTTTTTGAGGAGATTAGTCATGGTTTGCAAGTGATACAGAAGCTGAGCTAGAATTTGACAAATGCCCTCAACCATTGCCTTGCTAGACACTGGGAGGTAAAATAAACTATATGTCAAATGTAAGTGTTGTAAATGTTTATGACATATGAAGCATTCTAGTTCTAGAATTTAAAAAACAACATTGTCGTGCTTATCAACATATCAGTTATACTAACATCTACTAGCCTTAATGCCTATTATCAATCATTAAAACCAGAGTATGCCATCACCATGTACGTTTATATTGTATTGCCAATGGCATGTTTAAATCATGGATTCAAACACCATGTATGTCTGTATTGCATGGATATTCAAACGCCATATGTTTATAGTCTATACTGCCCATTTTATTTCCAAAGCATGGATTCAAAACCCATAAGGTAAGTGATTCGAGAGCTGTTTTGATATTTCGCTATTAACATCCGGACTAAGTAGTCCCTCACCATAGCTATTTCTAATATCCTCTTTCACATGCGGATGCCATGACCAAATGTATCTCGTGTATCCATAGAGTTTGCATTTTGAATTGTCCAAGTGGAACACCTACATCCATGCTTTGATCTACTATTAGATTGTTGGACTTTCACAGATAAACCCTGCACTCTGTTACAGAGTTGTAATGCGAAATCCTTAAGCCTTCCTAGAAGATCACTGGACCATGCATGAGAGAATTTATATTTATCTGTAACTTGCATGAAAGAATGCTGCACCAAAAAAGGCTATGTCATCCATGAAGAAAAAAGCATGTCAAACCATCGCCAATCAAATTCGATTTTGGATTGAACATAAATATTATAAAAAGCTCTCAGCTCCTGTGGTTTTTTCTGCATCCTGAAATAAACTAAATTATAGGCTTAGACCTGAGAAATAACTAACTTTACTTCTCCAGTGCAACTTTTTGAAAGCATTACCAAATGATGCATTTGGGCTAGTTTCTTTAACACACATGTCACTAGCAGACAATGAGTCAGTTGCCTTTCCAAAGTCAATTTAGAAGTTACAATATCTCGAAGCAGTATCTTTGTAAGCTACTTTTTGGCACAAGAAAATGTCATGTTAAATGCATGGCATCTGTCGGTTAAATATATTAGAAGGTGCCCATCTCTTTCTCTTTTTTTTTTTGAAGGACGAAAGGCAAAAAGTTTATTAATCAGATAAAAAGTACAAAATTTACATGTCTCATCTAACTGTGTAAGCACAAAAAATGCCACAGGTGCACGAGCTTGGAGCACAATGTACTTACTTTAGAATAGAAGACTAACGATAAGAATCAATTCAAAGATACCGAATCCAAATGCTTCCATCATTTCTGATTCAAGGGAGGAACACTTATAGGCTGTCAATATCTTTTTCTGGGCCACCGTAATAACACTGCATGCAGAAGAATAAATGCCCTGAAAGATGTGGTGTCTGCGACGCTCCCATATCGACCATAGGAGCCAACCGGAACCAAGATGGAATGCCCTCTTTTTAGCTGGAGGCCATGCATTGAAATAGGATGCTAAGAGGACGCATCGGCAGCCCAATGTACTGTTAAATAAACCTTGTAGCCAGGACCACGCTGGTTGAATCTCTGGACAATCAAAGAGACGGTGCTCAAGAGCCTCGACATCTGAAAGGCAGAGCGGGAGGATTATAGCGATGTCGGAAGGCATTAACACGCAGGCACCTGTGGATAACCTGCCACCATAGCACAGAGACTTTAGGGGAGCAACATATCCCAAAGCCATCGCCATGTACGACACAAAGTGGGTTGTGGAACCTGCAGGCGCCACCCATCTGGCAACTCTCACAAATGACTGGCAGCTCCCAATAGGAGTTTGGATCAAAAAATACTTTCCGATCTAACCATTTGCTTCCATGCCAATATTCTCGAATTGTCCCTTGTCCCCATGTGTCTTTCTCTCTCCATGCAATTCTTGCTCGAAAAGTTGGACTTCTCCATAATGTTCTTAACAGATCTTCTAATGACAGAAGCTTGAACTCAAGTTGTTGATCAGAGATATAAATTCTTTTCCTCTGCGGGGATGGGCTTCACAAGTCATTAAATAACCTATACAAGTGAATGAGTTACATTGTAACATGTTTAGAACAAATAAATTCACTTGTGTAGAACTTCTTGGAGTATTAATTCTCTCACTCAAAATTCAAATAAACACCTGTGCCAAGTTGAGGTAAAGCAGTTGAGTCTCTCTTTAGAAGTAAATTTGCGAGACAGTCGCTATCTTCATTTTTGAAACCCTCAAATAGAAGCTGTAATAGTTCTTGTTGACCACGAACGCTAACTTGATGTTTATCTAAGCAGTTTTGCAAGAATGGTTATCCATTTGGCCTTCAAATCAAGAAGCATATACTGGCTTTTATTTAATTTAGTTCTGGTTTACTCTTTTGGTGGATTACATTTTTGGCAGGTTTATAATCTTTCGAGAATCCTCAACAAATTGCTCGTTGAAATCAGTTCAGTTCCGGAATAGCGACCTGCTGTTTATCTACTTCCATTTCATCCTCCTACGGGTGGCTGCTGATCGATCTTCTTCCTTAAACTGCAGACTTCATTTTACGCTCTGTTTACACTCTGATATCAATTGCTGGATTTCACTATAATTTTGATATGCTTCTCCTAAAAGCATACTTTTGCTATGTATTTTGAGATTTCATAATTAATGATAAAACCAACTCTTACTTTCAAAAAAAAAAACCCAGATCACACTAGCCTGGACTTTCGCCATACTAGCATCATCATCCGTATTGGTCAATCCCTTTACGGTATTATCAACCCAATAATCTAAGTGAGTTCCTTAAATTCTTGGTATTGAACTATCCTTGCTCAAGATCTTAAACATATAACCTATATGTAGTAAAACAAAAAAAAAAAATTTCCTTTTAGAAAGCTATATTCATAAGATCAGATGTAAATGTAACAGTACATCTTAACTGAAGATATCAGTGAATCACCTATTCTTATTGATAGCAATCCTTAGTCTAACTTGCTTTAACAAGTACCAAGCTAATGCCATTATGTCTGCACTTTTATGCATCCTTAAAAAATTTTAACTTAAAATATGTAGTTTAATATGCAGTATATAACTGTCAGTTTTTAAGTACTGCTTTAATCCAAGTGACTACAACCTTTTTGATCATGCCTTGTGGTCATCAAACCTATGGATCTGGTTATATGCTTTACAATCCATATTTACAGAAAAAGGTTATTTAAGGATCTGTAAATATTTACCTGAACCTTCAAGAAAGTGTGAAACCAGAGGTAATCTTTACATAGGAGGAAAAGACACTCATATTCAGATTGAAATGTTTACTACTTTTTCTGTATACATGCGAAAACACAAGTTTGTTCATGAGATCCAAACTATAATATACCTGGTTTTTCAGCAAGTTTAGCAAGCTTTCTCATAAAATATAGAAACATATTTTAAAGTCTTGAGCCTGTATGTTCAATACTATGCGGATATAATTGAAAACACATATGTTTTATAAAGACTAGGTAACCTTAACCCATCAAGATTTCAGCAAAAATTGAGAGATCATAGATTTATGTCCCTGGATTTAGCATATCTTTCCAAATTTTTCTTCATGATTCTCCAATCTTCAGACCTCTATAGCAGTACCATAAAGCAAAAAGCATCACATTGAGAGGGAAAAACCCGTACCTGCAGCCAATCAACATAGAATTAGCATTTTCATGGTAAATCTATGAGGGCCAAAAGGTACATTGGGTTTTTCCGGCGTATAGCCCTTCACCCAATGTAACACTTTTGCCCAAATCACTACTAAAGAGGGAATGAGAAAAATACAAAAAAAAAACCAGTACAGAACTTGCATATTAACCCTACAAAGGTAACGGCCATTACTCCTCTGAGCAGGTTTTTCCAGTGGTTAGTATCATCAGAGTAAGCAGTTTAGAGTACTCAGATCAAATCTGAAAGAATGTTTATCCATCACTATATTAACTAATATATTCAAGGATACCTGATAGATATCCGGATCAGAATTATATTCATCGTCCTGCATTGTTTCAGGAACAACGGATCGGTCATTGTCTCCATGATTATAGCTATTCCGTCCATAGCCTCCACCTCTTTTGGGAAACCTGGGGCCTTGATAGCTATTGTGTCCCCTTTTCGATTCAGGGCCATTTCCCCTTCCAAACTTATCCATATTATCCGCCTCAATACTGAGTTTGCAGAAACGGAGTTCTCTTTCCAAAACCAGATCGTTCAACTTCTTTCCAATGGCGCTGGAGCTACCAGACCTGCTTCCCATGCCTTATGGTATTGAGGGTTTAGGCGGGAAGTAATGTTTACCCAACACCTCTCCTAATAAATTCGCTGCCATTCATAACTGCGCCGAAAGCTTATCCCGGAGCTCGATGCAGCAAAAGCTCTTATCTATGAGTAGGATAATAACTGATATATTTTATTTTAGGGTACATCTAAATTGAGTTACCCTTAAATAAGTCTATGGTATTGGTTTAATATCTTTATTGACCACCATAATTTACAACCTTTCACTATTTCATAACCATATTAAGGTCAAATGTGCCAATAAAGTAACAATAGATATTATAGAAAAAAAAAAAAAAAAAAAAAAAACTAAAAGCATGGAAAGACAAAACGAAATAGAAGAAAGGAAGGAAAAGTGAAAATGTGGTCAAATCCTCTTAATTGTGTGATTTTTAGACGTGAATTAATTGAACAATTTGCTCAAGAGTGTATCATTTACAGTTCCTAGCTATGTCCAGCAACGCTGGGCTCCATTTCTAGTTGATCAAATATTGATAAAGGTTGGGGCATGTATCTCTGTTTCATATTATATCTCTATCTCTGGCTTGCAAGTGAATATTGCTTTGCAAAAAGCATTTTATAGCATAGTTATCTTGAAGCATAGTGCTCTATTCTGAAATTGAACAGTTAAATGAAAGATTTTGAGCTCTCAGGAGGCCTCTGAATAAGATAATTCTTGTGTTTGGCATTACTGAGTCATGGAGATAGAAACGTTCACGACAGGTGACCCGCAACAATGACTGAGGCTATCGATATTTCAGGCTTGCCAACCCTATAGAAATGTGCAAGTATCTCCATGTTTTTTATCTGATATTTCTCAGCTTAATTTTTGTTGAAGTGTTCCAAAAATATAGCACGACTTTGCATTTGTTTTCTTAGCCATGTTCTAATAGCAAGGGTGACGGTATACTGCGTTGCTAGAAGAGATCTTTGAAGAAGAAATTTTTTCGAGAAGTTTTTTTTTGAGGAGATTAGTCATGGTTTGCAAGTGATACAGAAGCTGAGCTAGAATTTGACAAATGCCCTCAACCATTGCCTTGCTAGACACTGGGAGGTAAAATAAACTATATGTCAAATGTAAGTGTTGTAAATGTTTATGACATATGAAGCATTCTAGTTCTAGAATTTAAAAAACAACATTGTCGTGCTTATCAACATATCAGTTATACTAACATCTACTAGCCTTAATGCCTATTATCAATCATTAAAACCAGAGTATGCCATCACCATGTACGTTTATATTGTATTGCCAATGGCATGTTTAAATCATGGATTCAAACACCATGTATGTCTGTATTGCATGGATATTCAAACGCCATATGTTTATAGTCTATACTGCCCATTTTATTTCCAAAGCATGGATTCAAAACCCATAAGGTAAGTGATTCGAGAGCTGTTTTGATATTTCGCTATTAACATCCAGACTAAGTAGTCCCTCACCATAGCTATTTCTAATATCCTCTTTCACATGCAGATGCCATGACCAAATGTATCTCTCGTGTATCCATAGAGTTTGCATTTTGAATTGTCCAAGTGGAACACCTACATCCATGCTTTGATCTACTATTAGATTGTTGGACTTTCACAGATAAACCCTGCACTCTGTTACAGAGTTGTAATGCGAAATCCTTAAGCCTTCCTAGAAGATCACTGGACCATGCATGAGAGAATTTATATTTATCTGTAACTTGCATGAAAGAATGCTGCACCAAAAAAGGCTATGTCATCCATGAAGAAAAAAGCATGTCAAACCATCGCCAATCAAATTCGATTTTGGATTGAACATAAATATTATAAAAAGCTCTCAGCTCCTGTGGTTTTTTCTGCATCCTGAAATAAACTAAATTATAGGCTTAGACCTGAGAAATAACTAACTTTACTTCTCCAGTGCAACTTTTTGAAAGCATTACCAAATGATGCATTTGGGCTAGTTTCTTTAACACACATGTCACTAGCGGACAATGAGTCGGGCTTGCCTTTCCAAAGTCAATTTAGAAGTTACAATATCTCAAGCAAGATATCTTTGTAAGCTACTTTTGGCACAAGAAAATGTCATGTTAAGTTAAATGCATGGCATCCGCTTGGGTTAAATATATTAGAAGGTGCCCATCTCTTTCTCTTTTTTTTTTTGAAGGACGAAAGGCAAAAAGTTTATTAATCAGATAAAAAGTACAAAATTTACATGTCTCATCTAACTGTGTAAGCACAAAAAATGCCACAGGTGCACGAGCTTGGAGCACAATGTACTTACTTTAGAATAGAAGACTAACGATAAGAATCAATTCAAAGATACCGAATCCAAATGCTTCCATCATTTCTGATTCAAGGGAGGAACACTTATAGGCTGTCAATATCTTTTTCTGGGCCACCGTAATAACACTGCATGCAGAAGAATAAATGCCCTGAAAGATGTGGTGTCTGCGACGCTCCCATATCGACCATAGGAGCCAACCGGAACCAAGATGGAATGCCCTCTTTTTAGCTGGAGGCCATGCATTGAAATAGGATGCTAAGAGGACGCATCGGCAGCCCAATGTACTGTTAAATAAACCTTGTAGCCAGGACCACGCTGGTTGAATCTCTGGACAATCAAAGAGACGGTGCTCAAGAGCCTCGACATCTGAAAGGCAGAGCGGGAGGATTATAGCGATGTCGGAAGGCATTAACACGCAGGCACCTGTGGATAACCTGCCACCATAGCACAGAGACTTTAGGGGAGCAACATATCCCAAAGCCATCGCCATGTACGACACAAAGTGGGTTGTGGAACCTGCAGGCGCCACCCATCTGGCAACTCTCACAAATGACTGGCAGCTCCCAATAGGAGTTTGGATCAAAAAATACTTTCCGATCTAACCATTTGCTTCCATGCCAATATTCTCGAATTGTCCCTTGTCCCCATGTGTCTTTCTCCCTCCATGCAATTCTTGCTCGAAAAGTTGGACTTCTCCATAATGTTCTTAACAGATCTTCTAATGACAGAAGCTTGAACTCAAGTTGTTGATCAGAGATATAAATTCTTTTCCTCTGCGGGGATGGGCTTCACAAGTCATTAAATAACCTATACAAGTGAATGAGTTACATTGTAACATGTTTAGAACAAATAAATTCACTTGTGTAGAACTTCTTGGAGTATTAATTCTCTCACTCAAAATTCAAATAAACACATGTGCCAAGTTGAGGTAAAGCAGTTGAGTCTCTCTTTAGAAGTAAATTTGCGAGACAGTCGCTATCTTCATTTTTGAAACCCTCAAATAGAAGCTGTAATAGTTCTTGTTGACCACGAACGCTAACTTGATGTTTATCTAAGCAGTTTTGCAAACTTAAAATGCACTATTGCAGCTTTTTATCTATAAGAGCTTTAGTGGGATTTGGATGGTCAGTTGAATTCTCCTCATCTCTGACAAACCCCAGTTTTCCTGTCATGGACGTATTTCCATATTCAATTGGTGAAGCAACACATTCTTCACTTAAAACCCTAAGATTCCTTGCTCACGGATTCAAAAGTTTTAGAATTTAATAAAGTCAGCCGATGTGAGGAGGAGCATCGAAGTCGCCAAATGGATAAGGTAAACCTTCTATGGTCATAAGAATAACTTCTATGCTTCTAGAAATTTTGTATTCAGCTGGAATTTTCACATTCAGCCTGGACCTGGAAATTTTGTCTGGAATAACTTCTATACCTGGAAATTTCGCATTCAGCTTGGAAATTTCACCTGGAAATTTTGCTTGGAAATTTCAGCCTGGAAATTTCACATTGTGCTCTTTGAGAATCTTGCCTGCCAATTATAAATCTTACAATGTTGGCATAGTAGCTTGTAAAGATTTTTACTAGGATCTACAAACTTCTATTTCTTTCACTTTATATAGGTTCAGCGTCTAAGATGGAATCATTCAAATATGATTTTCTTTCTGTTCATTGCAAGTGCATATTAGTTATGAACAAATCGACAATACTGAAAAATATGTAAAAATGTATCCCAATAAACCACTGTGTGGGAAGAAATTTCTCAAGAGACATTTTGAGTCAACAGGCCAATACGACACCTTCTTAGCAGCAATTTTTTATTTGTTCTCTAGAGATTGCTTAACATTATTGTTTGTTTGTTTATTACTATTTCTTATTGATGTTCATGCAGAATGAAGAAATTGCACGCCATGGATTTGAAAAATTATCACCCTTATTGTTTCTGCAAAGTCATCAAAAGGGCAGGCATAAATCAACGAAATAATTGAAGAGAAGGTTATGCCCAAACTTCACACGATGGACTTTGGAGGTAACGTACTAATTTCTTGGCATAAAAATGAAGTGAAGCTTCATGTACTTGTCTTCCTCAAGAATCTGCATCAAGTATTCACTGCCTTTTTCTCTCCCTTTTTCCCTGCTTAAAACCATCAAAAACGTTTTTGCCCTTTCAATTATCAAGCATTTATGGGTCATTTTGTTTCTGTCCTTTCAATTATAGGTCATAGGCCCTTACATGCATTATAGACTTAAGCAGGGACACAACTATGCTCTGGTTTTTTTCTTATTATTTATATATCTCCACTGCATCTCGATTAGCCGCTGCAAGGACCTCATAACTAACACAAGTAATACTCAGCTTTTTACTAGCCATCTATCAAAGGACATGCCAGGACTGTTGTATATATACCATGTGACTTTGCAGACTCTTTTCTTGTCTTGTTCAAACTCACAACATGGTACCTGCTTAATATTGATAATTAGCAAATAGTATTTGGATATACTGTTTCCTCATCTAGCTTAAATTTGAGCATGAAATCAGGAGTATCTGGGATTGAAAGAAAACCTAAGCCCGCTCCCGGTTCATCACTGCTAGTAAAATTTGCTCTGATTGAACTTGGAGGAGTTGTGGTATTGCTTGATGTATATAATGAACTTGATGTAGTTGTGACTTCGTAACCATTGCTAGCAATACATTGAGAGTCATCTTGAACACCTTCCAGAGACCCAAGGGAGCTTCTGGGACCTTGAACTGCTTCTTCGATACCTCGCTTGTTGGGGCTTGTTAAAACTACATGAATTAAGGTTGACATGTTGGATCTGTGTATTTCTCCAGAGGCAGTGAAAAGAGTTTGGCACATCAGGCTAAAAAATATAATGTCACTGGATACTAAAATTATTTGTTAGAACATTCTTCTGAACAGATAAGGAAATTCGCCTTTGCCGATGCTCTGGATGAGCTGCCACATTCTCCACAGGCTGTATCTTGTCAAATGGCATGTGTGAAACGAGATCTAAAAGACTTTTTGCAATTGCCTACGCGATTTCTGAGAAAGGGCTGTGCTCTATACTATCATGATATTAAGGATATGGTCCTAGAAAATCCACATTTGTGATTGTACCCCATGAAATTTTTGTAAGATGAACAATATTCTCAAACACTGGATCATAAACATGTTGATGACAAAATGTTACAATTGCTTTCTCAAACATGTCTTCGTACCCTCTGGAGATCCAAAAGCCTGTTTCAGCTGAAATTTGTTGCGATGGAGAGCCCTCTCAGCGATCTTTAGTAGGTATCTGATTTGCCATTGATTGTGGCTTATATCTTTGTCAAAATCACAGATTTCCGGACTGCACATCCGGCCCCCAGAAACCCTAAAGCGCTCATGGTCCTGGTCGCACGTTTCTGATCATATCTAGAGATCCAGAGCTCCGTTTTAGCTGAAATTTGTTGCGTTGGAAAGCCCTCTCAGAGATCTTTCAGTAGGTATGTGATTTGCATGTGGTTGAGTCATATTTCCAAAGCAAAATTGTAGATTTCCGGGCTGCCAATAAAACGCTCTGAAAACCCTGAAGCGCTCGTGGTGCTGGCCACACGCGTTTCGATCATATCCGGAGCTTGGGGAGCTTTGGGTTCAGAATCAGGGACTTCACAATAGACTTGGTCTCGTGTTGGACTTGCGTGAGTGAGACTCTAAATGACCCGGGACGTGACTCAGTGCAGCCAGACAATGGAAGAAAAGCCGCATGCACTAAAGAAGCGAGCACGAAGCGGAGAGGGCTCCTCTCCCTCGAGCATGTCACGCTTGGTCCGAGAATATACGAGCCTTGGAGGCAAAGTTGACAGCAGAAGAACGGGATAGGTTGGCCGGTATGGAGGCACAAAGAGACACCCACCAACAAAGAGCCATCCTCAAGAAACAGTTGGTGAAGGAGAGAGAATGGATCTCCACATTAGAAGAGCAGGTGCGGCCATTGAATGACCGCTTTGGGCTGGCCGACTTCGAGCGCAGTCAAGCACGGGGTATTGTCGCTCAGTTAAGAAGTGAATTCATGGCAACATCTCAAACACTGAATAAGGTTACCCAAGCCAGATTGATAGGATCCATCGGCCAGTGACAGATGAGATATCACAACCGCAGAGAGAGCTCGTGCAAGCAAAGGGAACAGATTACGCTTGGCTAATGCGAAGTTTCCGCCTTGCGGACCATGAAGCTAGAATGCATCAGATGCAAGCAAGGTTGGACACCCTAGAAAAGAGACAACCAGAAGGACAGGAAGCAGCACCCAGGCTCTCGGCCCTAGAGAAGAGGATGGCCGAGTTTCACCGAGAGATGTATGATCTCCGCTCGGAGATGAAAACAGTGCATCGCCCGGGAGGCAAAGATCAACAAGGCGCCCAATGCCGGAGGCAGAGGTGGCCCAGGGAATCAGGCAGGTCCTTTGCGAGGAGCAGGATCGCCAATCCCGTCGGCTGAACCTCATTGTCCGGGGCTTGCCTGAAGATCATGGGGAAGATCTGCCGGCTAAGCTTAATGCCCCGTGGCCGGACGCACTACAACCGCAGATTTGGGGGTGAGAAACACCGACCGCAGCCTGGGGCCAAACATGAGACCCCGACCGGGTCAAATTCACGATGTTGGACCAGGCATCCAAGACTCTATTGTCGCAACGCACTAGCCGGGTTGAAGGGGACATCAATATACTTGGACACGATCTTACCCGGTGCAACAAAAGGTGAGACGAGAGGAGTTCACAAAAATCGTGCAAGTCGACAAAAGGTGGGGATCGGCAGTTTGGTTAATGGCAAGATGAAGGTGTTTGTACCTCCACGCCAACAAGATGCAGAGGCAGGCGGCGATGGGGCCGTGGACATCTAGACCTTTCACCCGGAGACGGCAAACCGGATGCAACAACGGGGACCCGGTGCTCGGGCACCACCGCCCCCGCAACCTCCCTGAGTCGGTGCGGGGACAACCGCCACAGCAAAGATAGGGACAGTGTCTTCGACTTGTATCATGGGCGTAGGGGATTCCCCGAAGAAGGGCAGTGGCCTTGTTGGGATCGCTACATGTATGGACATCATCTTCTTGCAAGAGACATGGGAATATCGTGGGCATCACCGCCGGACATCCGGGATACCGGTGCTTTCGCCGCTAATGCGCGCGCCATGGCAAGCGAGGATATGGAGGGGTGGCATGCTACTTCAAAGATGCTATAGCAGCCATGGTCTCGCTCCACAAGGTCGACGGACTTAAGCGCTACCGTGGGTGAGAATACCGGAGCCTCAAAGATCGCCCATTATTTATTGCATGTCGTTATATACCCCATGCGACCTCTAAGTTCTACCAGTCCGAGGAGGCGGATACACGGATGTACAAATGCCTTACTGAGATCTCACGTATGATGACATAGAGCAATATCGCCAAAGAAGGGCATGTGCTCTTGTTAGAGATTTCAATGCCCGCGACCGCAGTACCGCAGCCGGTTACCTTCCAGGAGAGGCCGATTCGACCCACTCGGCTTGAAAACACCTGCACCCCAACATGCCAGACAGTCTCAAGATACAGCCACCAACGCCTTTGGAAGGGAGTTGGTTCAACTCTGTCAGGTCTTTGACATGGTAGTGTGCAATGGTATCAAGAGCGATAGACATGATGGTGGAGCTAGCGTGGTAGACTATCTCCTTGCTCCAGTGGTAGGACTTGACATGATCAGCGAGCTCTCAATTGGCACACGAACAGGAGATGAGGAGGCTTTGTCGGACCACTATCCACTTTATGTCACTTTGGATTGGGAGCACTCAGTAGCGCAATCACAGAGTAGAAACCATCAGGGGTTGAGATACATCCCCGACTATCGAAAGCAAGCAGAATATGAGTCTGTGTTGGAACGTGAACTGCAGGGGATTGATGCCCTTTGCACGTTACATGATAGGTGGGAATGGCTTGTACATGCCTTACTCACAGCAGCTAGTGCATGCTTTGCAGCGAGGGATCGCTCGCGAATGGACACTGCGCAGTTCCCTCAGAATCCCTGGTTTGACGCTGAGTGCAAGGCTCTAAAGACCCAACTACGCCTCGTCTCAGATCCACAATTGCGGCAGCAGGCCATTCAGGACTATAGAGCATTCTTGAAATCCAAAAAGCATGCGTACATTGCAGACCATCAGCAACGCATGTTTGATTTGTTGATGACTGAGCCGAAAGCCTTCTGGCGTAGGGTGTTGTACAAGAGGCATCAACCACCCGGCAATATTACCATAGACCAGTGGATGCATCACTTGGAGGAGCTGTATGATCCCCTCAGGAGCAAACCGCCGGGGTTCCGTGATCGTAGGAGAAATGCTGCAGCTCACGGAGGAAGACATCCAACAGGGCCTTAGACACCTGGCTAATGGCAAAGCGAAGGACTTGCAGGGACTTCAAGCCGAGTTATTGAAATGGGGTGGGCCAGCTTTGCTAGGGCCTCGACAAATGATTATTAACCGTGCCATAAGGGAGGGCCCCCGGGAGAGTGGATGGTTAGCAAGGTCACCTCAATTCATAAGACAGTAATAGGGATGATTCGCGAACTACCGCGATGAATCATGGTGAGCCCATTACCGCAAAGCTTTTAGCGGTGTGGTGGAGAAGAAGTTAACTCGGGCAATGGGAGGAAGCCGGAGGCGCAGATTGGCAAAGCGGGTTTCGCCCGCCCACTCCCTGTCGACCATATATTCACTCTCGGAGAATCCTTATGGAAGCTACCGCAATGCCGCGTGCGTGACTGTACTCTGTTTCGTAGATTTCAAGCAAGATATGATACGGTCCCTCGGGACTGTTGTGGCAACATTTGCGCGCCGTGATGCCCCACAGGACTTACAAAATGTCATCTATAGACTCTATGATGGGATATATGCTGCATTGCCTGCATCAGATCAGCGAGTTGCTAGCACCATAGGGGTTAAACAGGGATGTCCGTTATCTCCAACGCTCTTTGGTCTCTACATTGACAAGTTGGAGACTTGGATGCAAGAACATGGGGGCGTGTGGCCCACAGCCTACCGTGAGGCATACAAAGATAAGGCAATTGCTCTATGCAGATGATGTAGACTTGCTATCCCATACAGCTAGGAGTATGCAGCAGCATTTGGACGCTCTTAGTGGGTTTTGTGACACAACAGGAATGACGTTGAACCTGCAGAAAACTAAGCTCCTGGCAGTCCTCTCCTCGCACCATGATATCCCAGATCTCTATTACAGAGGACAGAAGGTGGATGTTGTAAGGACCTTCAAGTATCTGGGAATCGACTTTTGCGCTAGCATGTTATGGGATGATTGCGTGAAAAGACGGGTCAGCGCCATGGGATGGAAAGCCCCAGATGCTATGAATAATAGCCGCTCTGAGAATAGACCTATGTGATTTGGCACGAGAGCACACCTGCTCGTGAGCACTCGTTGAACCAAAGATTGTTGTATGGGGTAGAGGTCCGGGGTCCAAAGAATTAGCAAGAACACCAGGATAAGCTAGAGAGGGTGCAAAAGGCCTTCTTAACATACTGATTTTAGGTATCAAGGACACGGTGCCTTATCAGATTTTGCTATATGAGACCGGTTTCGCCCTCGCAACATTCCGCTATGCTGAGACATCTTGCATATTTCCACAAGGTCACCAAAGATGGATGCACAACGCCTTCCCCGAGGGCTTTGTTATTGGCACAAGAGCCACAACGATCGAAGAGGGTATGGCAGAGTAACCGTCGAGGGGTGGTTCGCAACGTGGTCTATAGACTACCAGCAGATTGTGGCTATGCCTGATGCCCAGGGACAGGTTGCACACCTGAATGAGCGCTTTGCCACCACTCTGTGGGATGCAACCACTCGTGCAAAGCCTAAAACAGAGCACTACCACACGCAAGTTAATCCAACACTGGAACATGGCCCACACCAGTACTTGAAAGCGCATATATCTATGAAGAAACGGAGAGCTATTGCCTCCGTGAGGACGGGGTCCCATCATCTCAGAATTGAAACAGGTCGTTGGACTACAGATGGAGGGCAGAGAATCCCCCGGCATGAGAGAATATGCCAGTGTTGCCACATGCGGACAGTAGAGGATGAGCACCATGCTCTGCAAGAGTGTCCGGCATATACGCATATCCGAGCAACACATGCTGATCTTAGATGCTCTGAGGCACCGCTGCATCAATTGCTGGCATCGCCAATGGTTGCACGTCTCGCATCCTACATTTTGCAAGTTTCTACCGTTAGAGAATCCCTTACAGGACAAGGGATCTGAGAGATTACTACCAGGGTTTTTCCTCCCATGTGGGGGTTTTTTCATCTCAGTAGTAGGGACACATTGTATAGTAGCATTTGTCTTTTTGGTGTGGTTTTATCTGCTTTGTGTACTGCATGTACCGTCTCATAGGTCAAGTTTGGCCTCCGCGGACGTTAAAATATACTTCCTTCCTTCCTTCCTTCCTTTGGAGACAACAACTCCCGAAAACTTAAGATGTTTAATGACCTGTAGACAGACATCGTGATACCTCTTTTATTAGTTGTGCTTTTTTTATTTTTGGTACAATTGGGTCACATTAACTCCAGATTCTTGGCTTCCTCTGGGCCAAAGAGCTCTTTTGTTTGTAAACTATTTTGTTAGATAGTTGTTAGATTTGTTGTTTGTGAAAAAACAATCATATGCATCTTTGTTTCTGCCCTTTCTTCTGCAATCTGCCAGTGGTCAAAAAGGTGCAAAGAAATGAGCAAAAATTTTGCTCATATCTAGAGTCAAATTTGGAGTGGTCAAAATGCTATTGTATGGACTTGAGCAGCCTACAAAAATAAATGATGATCAGTTTAAGGCATGCCGAACTAGTGCAGTTGAATTTGCCACTGCTGAGGCTCAAATGAAATTATGGGAAGCTGCAGTATTGGAGGTGCTACCCCACAACAAGGACTCTCGTCGAATTTTTGCAAAGACTGTGCCCTGCTCCGTGGTACTCAGGAATAGTCCTGTACCTGGACGTACATGACTAGTCTTTGTACCTTCCTGCATTAGAAACTTCAACCTTCTACAAAATATGGCTCAAGTTAATAAAGGGGAGGTGGTATATGTTCCAGACGACTATGTACACTTTGAGTCTGAGGGTGAGAATAGTGATACTATTAACACTTCTATTGCAACTGAGGATACAGAGATGACCATTGAGACGACTGGAACTGTTTCTACAAAACCTCCTATAACTTACAAGAGGAAGCAACCTGAAGGTATTATCTCTACTACCAATAGACATCTATAACAGCTATTGTTTTCCAATATTTCAGACAGTTCCTGTTATTTCTGATATGTTCAAAATCTTTTAGGTCTCTTAGTTGTAAATGATAAAGTGTTCAAAGACAGAAACTAAGATATAAGACATTTTTGGCCACCATTAACAAGTCATTGATGTGCATAATCTTTATCTAAGCACATGGGTAATGCTACAAACCAAGTACCTTATAAGACCTAGGGTATTCGGGAAAGTCAAACGTGTTATTGGACTTCTCTTCCAATGATGTTTTGAAGCAACTACCATGGTATAGTTCAAGGTACAATTCAAAGACTGTTCAGCAAGGCAAGGCCATCCAAAAATAGGGGCATTTCCAATGTGTATATTCTCAAATATAGAGCTTGGGCCATAGTGAGCAACAGAGGCTCCTATGGCCGGAAGAGCAAGCCCAAGATGCCATAATGCCTTGATTAGAAATAGATAATCTGGATTTAAATGCATCTATGCCCAACCTTTTGACTAACCTCATTTCTATTGTAGATTTCTTTCTAGATGCAACACTATTCTTACATGCAAAGGTTCTTCTCAAGGCAGAGGAAGGAAGGAAGGAAGGAAGGAAGGAAGGAAGGAAGGTTCTTTTATCGTCCGCGGAGGCCAATCGGCCTATGGGACCCAAATTACACAGGTGCAGCAAGCCCGTTACTACCCGGATTAAAAAACCCCCCCTTAGGAGGGAAAAACCGTCGCAGCAACAAGCCTGCTGGCAGCTGTACAAATATACATATAGACATGAATTCTCGGCGCCTCAGGTAGGCGCCCAGGGGCAGAGGTGAGTCCGCAGATCCAAAACCCACCTCCTGGAGGTAGGAGCCAAGGGATCGAACTAACGGCGTACTGAGTAGCTCGTGCAGGGGCAGACCAGGTCGCACCAAGAGAGTGTAGCGAGCCCGAATCTGACTATAGGCTGGACAGCTCTAGAAGGCATGGCTTTCATCCTCAACAACCCCCAGCGAGCAACACTGACAAAGCCATTCTGGCGCGGCTCTCCAACCCACCGACCCATCTCAAGCCGAAGATGGTGGGCCCCTGTTCGAATGGACGCGATGATCCTGCGCTTCTTCATGGGCAACTGAGAACGCAGGTAGAGCTGTGGGCCTCGAACCAGGGTGGGGTTTATGTGCTGTTTGTAGTGTGCCACCTTTACCTGTTCCAGAGCATGGTGGTCCAGAGCTTCCCCAGGAAACAAGAGTCCAAGTACCCCCTCAGCCTATCCCGGCCGGCATCTGTGTGCACCTGGACGCACCTATGTGCGTCTACGTTCCAGCGCGCTAGCCACTGGGCTCTCTTGTCCTTCCAACAAGCCCTGAGTCGTTGCGGGCTCATCGCCACAACGTAAGCCAAGTGCGGGAGCCGAGTGTCACCCATGCTGGCCACCTTCTGGAAATAAACAATGTGTCCGCGTCAAAAACGCCTTCTGGACCTGTTCTAAGTCGTTCCAAGTCGCCAAAGACACCACCGGGCCCCACATCTCGACTCCATACAGAAGAACTGGCTCAACCAATGCCCCGAACAAATGTGACTGGTGGCCCCAGTCATACAGCTCGGCCCTGTGACTATTGTTTTGCATTGCGTACATCGCCTTCCAATCTGCGGTCACTCAAAGGCGAATACATTGAGGACGGAAATTCCACCCCCAGGTACTTGTAGCTGGGTGTAACCTCTACCATCTGCCCCTGATAAGTGAGCGCCGGAGGTGCTGGATGACGTGAGGTGGATATGAGGACCACCTTAATCTTGGCCAGGTTGACACACATGTCCATCGCCTGGCAGAATGTGTCTAGGGCATCTAGGCGTGCCTGCATGCCCTCTAGTGTATGGGCCAAGAGGTCCACATCATCCACATAGATGAGCTGCCAGATGACCTGGTGCAAGAGCTGTATACCGTCCCCCCCATTGGCAGCAAGCCAGACCTCCAACTGGTCAATGTAAAGTCCAAAGAGTGTGGGTGAGAGAGGACAACCTTGCCTAACTCCAATGCTACTCGCAAATGACTGTCCTTCAGATTGCATGCAGCTGCGTAGCTCTCTCAGATAAAGTCAGATATTACCGCTGCTCGCAGATAAATAGGGAGCCCCAGATGGTGCAATCTCGCCCACAACTTTTCCCGCGGTACTGTGTCGAAAGCTTTTGCAAAGTCCACAAAACAAAGAAGACAGTCCTCCCCGGCGGTTCTCGCTATTCTCACCGGGGCCCCGAGTGTGAAGATGTGATCAATGGTCGAATGTCGGGTCGAAGCCCGCTGGGTAAGTGCCCCGACTTCGCCGCCGCCCATCCGGGTTACCCGCGTTCGAGAAGGCCAGCGCACGCCTTTGGCAAACACCGAAATGACCATGATGGTTCGGTAATTGGTTGGACAAGTGTGGGTCCCCGCCTTTGTAGATCGAACAACCCCGCTTGTGGTCCATGACCGGGAAAACCCTCTTACAAGCACCCTGTTGAACGGTCAAAGAAGGACGCAGCACCATGGGCTGCCCCGCCCACTTAAGCAACTCCGCTTGTGCCGCCCAAGTTCGTTGCCTTCCCATTAGCCGGCGCCGCAGCCCTCTTCGACATCTTCTTCTCGTGGATCACCCGGTGGTGGGCCATGTTATGGGGGCACATTTGTCCGTGTTCAGGGGGATCATAAAGTCATTCTGTGCACCGCTCCCATTGCACCGCCGTGATGTTCCCCCAGGGTCGTGGCCTCGGCAGAGAGTACCCTGCGCCAGAAAGTTCTCGGGTGGGCGTCCAGTAGGCCGAACATTTCTCCTTGGTGCCTTGCCAGGTACCTTGCCTTTGTTTCCTTGAGGAAGGCACGGTAATGGCTGGTGGCCTGAGCTCGCGCGTCCTGATCCACGATGAGACGGAGTGCGCGTTTGCGTTCCTTACACTCAGCATCAAACCATCTATTACGCGGGAAGGTTGCGGCCTCTCGATCTCTCGGCGTGGGGAGGTCTCCCAAAGCACTGGCTGCCCCCCTCGCTCCGAGGGAGCTCAACCACCGGCCGGGCTTTGCTCCGGCCGTATGGGCCCGCAGAACTGTCGGGAGGGCTTTTGCGAGGATGTCAGCGTAAGCCTCCGCCTGCTCATAATCCAAGCACAACTGAGGTCGGCAAGGTACTGCTACTGAGGGGGCCGTAGCGGCTGGCCAGGCTAGCTTCACATAGAGTGGGAGGTGATCTGAGTCGGCCTATGCTTCATCTGTAACAATTGAAGTCTAGCAAGTCTTTCTCAACATTCGTCTTCCATTTCCAAGTATGAAAGTAGAGTTTTTAATCGAGTGCCAAGGATCTTATGTTCATTGGCAAGTTACAAATCTGTTATTGGTGCAGGCACCATCAAAGGAAATTCCTAGCACCTCAGGTATTTGTTAAAATAGTGCAGTTCAAATTTAAAAGTAACTTATTACATATTTTGTTGTAGCTTCATTATATAATTCTATTGTTGGAATAAAAGCTCAGGAGGCAGTGGCAGCAACTGCAGAGACAATAACCAATCAGGCCCCGACCCTTCATACTCATACTGCAGGTCACTCTCAGCTTGGTACCCCCCGCTTGCCACAAGTATCTATCTGCTCCAATTCCTACTGCCATATGCAATTTCTACATGTTTAGCTTGTCTTTTAGTCCACAATTTCAGCAATTTTTAGTCCACAATTTCAGTAATTGTACAATGTAGGAGGAATCTGCAGCATTCCAGGGTAAAAGCATGTTAGGGTGTCCCTTAAAAAGTATTATTTAGTGACCAAAAAAGTACCTAAAAAGGTACCCAGGACTGGGTACTGGGTACCTGTGTAATATCTCAATAAAAGGTACATTCTCGAACTTTTATATATATTTTGGTCTCCGGTAGCATTATCTTTATCTTAACTTTGAATATTAATGCGTCCGTGACTTTTATTTTAGACTTTTGTACTAGTTTTAATGAAAATAAAAATGAGAAAGTACCCAGTTCTAAAGTACCTAGTGTATGTACTTTTGCAGGTTCCAAAAGTGGTACACCCTAACATGCTTTTACCCTCCACCTTCTATGTTCTTCATACTCATTTTTTATCTTTAAGTTTCCACTTAGTCTTTATTTGTTCATTTCAGAGAAAGAGGAGGAGAATATTGTGTCTTCTCAAGAGAAGCATGCAATCCATGTGAACACCTTGGAGTTAAGGTAAAAAACGTCTATCAATGTGATTAATATTTACTTAGCCTTAAAATCTAAAATTTGAGTAAGCATGCTTGCATTCTTTTTAATATGTTGTCTTCTCACAGTGTGAAGGAAAAAGGGGCTGTATATATGTTCCTTCTGAAAATCTCGAACGTGGATCAAATGTGTTCTCAATTGAACACGTTCGTGGCAGAGGAAAACAACGCAAGGCAGCGAACGTTCATAGGTACTAGGAGAACTACACAAGCACAGAAGTTGGACTTAGAGGTAGAGTAGAGTACTTGTTGAGCAAAAACTCTCAGTTAACCGCTAGGACACAGCTTGGACAAGAAGAATTTTGTATAGCAGATTTATTTCTTGAAATATGATCAGTTGTTGCTATTGTTTTTCAAATAATGATAAATCTTATCAATTTGTTACTAGTTAACTCTTTTCAATTTGTTACTTATCAACTTATTTTTGAAATGGGTATTATCCTACAAATGATAATAGAGCATTTTCTTATGACTGACAATAGAATGTTATCTCACGAATGATAACAGGGTATGTTATTTGGAAAAGGGTATTATTTGAAACAGGGTATTATTTGGATATGTTCTAAAATAGAGTATCACCTGAACAGGGTATTATCTCTTACGAATGATAATAGGGCATGAATTCACATTCTTTGAATGGGGGATTGCGACACCAGCTTAATAGGGTATTATCATGCAGATGAGGAAAAGAGGGATTGTGACCAAATACCCGATTCCAAAAATACATTTTATCCTCTGTTGTTTGACAGAAAAGGGGGATTTTATAGGTATTTTTGGGGGGTATTTTCTAGGGTACTAGAACACCTTTTTCATTGTGTATCAGAAAGTGTGTGATAAAACAAGAAAGAAACTGATTTCCGAGAAATTGGAATCACGAAATTTCTAAATTTAATGAAACTCTGCTTAACCATGTCCATCACAAATAAAGAGATATGGTCTGGTCTGGCTAATCCCACCGGGGACCTTGTACTTGAAGTGGTCGATCCACTTGGCAAAGAGGGCATCAGTTACCCAAGCATTCTTCTGAAATGCCATAGCAGCACCTAGCTCACAGCTAACAAGGAGGCCCCAATCTTTCATAGCCTTACCCTTAAAAATATAGACACAAGGAATCTTACCACCAGATGCATTTATGTACACTAGAGCAGTGATCCATTGCCTACTTTTTGGCACATTCTGAAATACATCTTGCTGCCCTCCTCTTGCAAGAATTCTCACACCCTTTATTCTCCAGCCATGATGCCAGTTTCATCACAATTCAAGATTCTGTCAGGGGTCAATTGTAGCTCTTCAAGAATGTTTCTTAGGTTGGTATAAAAGGCGAGCAAGTTATCCGTGTTCAATGCCCTCACTCTTTGTATGTCCAATGTCTCAGGGCTCCTCAAAGTCACATTCAAGAGCCTTTTTTTGAAGGCTCTCCACCATGATCTTCCAGGTATGCCATCCTTCCAAAGGGTTGTTCTACCTGCAGCAAGCTCTCTTACCTTCTTACAAAGGCCCATCAATGGTTACCCCTCTTCCCTCATTTGCTCGAGAATGAACCCAAGCTACAAGTTCATTCTCCTCTTCAATAAGACATTTAGACTTAGATCCAAGTTTATTTCTGCTTCTACCATACAACCAGTTCCTCAAAGTACTAGAAGGAATACTAAAGTGTGCATCAACACCTCTAATGCTCAATGTTCCATCATCAAATGCATCTTGGGCACTTTCCATATCCTCCATTGACCACTGCCCCTCTTTTGGCATCTTATCCTTTTATTGCCAAGCAGATTGGAAATTTGTGCCGCCTCCTAGTCAAGTTCTAGCATAACAGGTTCGTTCACTATCCTCCTCTTCTTACTTTTAGGAGGAGGAGCAGACTCCTCTCCCCTGCCTACAACTCGGCCTCTTCTTAATTCCATGAAGATGAGAAAATGCAATGGTCTGGAATGCAATAACAGACAAGAAATAGAAGAACAGATAAAGTAGAGCAAGGACTAAGACATGAAGAACACATTTAAATAGAAAGATTGAGTAGATAAGGAGGCAACATATCTAAATTCCAAGACCCTGAATACAAGTTCAAATCTCACTGGAAAAAGCTCGCATGCAAATCTGAAACACAAATCTCACGGTGGGAGATGTGCCCAGATCAGTGATCTGGAGCATGTGAGGGCCAGATTGAATCTGGGAAATGAAGTGCATGCAAGAATTGAGGCACTAAATAGTAGAAATAAGGTGCCAAAGCTTTCCTTGGCTCGAAATTTCTTGCATGCAGGGAGCCATCAAGGAGCCACATGCATTAGAAAAAGGGATTAGGGTGCGCCATCTTAAAGCAGTATGGAAGCCGACCACATACCTGTTAGGATCTTCAATTTGCCCAAGTGCACCATCTTCCAAAAATAGGTTTCTAACTCCAGTCGTGCATGCGCCATTTTGGTCCCTCCTTGAATCCTAAAATAAACCCCATTGGTGCATATGAGTTAATTTGGGCTGCGCCAAAACCGGCTCGTGAACCAATACTGGGCACCCCACCAAAGAGACTTCCTTTACAAGGGTCGAAATTAGGGGGGTTCCTCCCCAGAATATCCGATTAAAGTTGGAAATATCCGATTTGCTAAAGTAGATGCAGGTAAATTTCCAGTCGAAATTTCATAAAAAATAATGTAAGTCCGGCAACGCCCACTTTATTGGCTCCCTAAATTGACTAGAGCAGCCAAGGAGGATTCACTCAAGCGAATCCTCAGGATTCACACAAACGAATCCTCCTTGGCTTGGAGGATTCACTCAAGCGAATCCTCCTAGTGGCAGGTGTCAGTTTATAGGCTTGCTGCAGGCTTTGATTGCACTTTATAGGCTTGCTGCAGAGCTTTTTAGGGTGATTTGATTGGAGGATTCACTCAAGCGAATCCTCCTATGCCTTGAAGGATTCACCCAAGTGAATCCTCTTGGTTGCTCTAGTCAATTTGGGGAGCCGATAGCAGCGCCGGTCGGCAAGTTAGAAGTATTTTTCCCAAAAAGGTATTGGTCTCCGTGAACGATAAAATCATATTCTTATTCTTATTCTTCCTCGTGCAAAATCTAAATTCGAGGCATGTTCCTTTACACTAAAGTGTCCGAGAAAGGCGGAAAACAGGCTACCCCTGCGCACGCTTCCCCAAAACCCTAAACTTTGGTAGAGAGAAGGATTCAGTCATTCTGCAAGGCGCGAGCATGTATCTGCCTCAGCTCTAGCTCCATCCTCCTCCAATGACTTTGACTCCAGCTCCAGCAGCAGTTCCTCCCCCTCATAACCCCAATGGCTCACAGCAAAAACAACTCCATCATGATCGTCCAGAGAAGGAGGTAAGTCATGGCGTTCCGAGGCTGCAAAAATCTCCCAATCTTGACCATGACCCGGAGAGCTATGATGATATGGAAAATTTGGAATACCCAGGGGCCCTTTATAGCGCCATGGAACAGTATCTACCTTCTAACATGCTCAATGCAGCTCGAGAAAAGAAGCTTGCTTACCTAGATCGTATATTGTCAAAATACCGCCCCAATGGAGAGCGCACTCGCGTAAGTACACCAGCAAATCCTAAGCAGTAAGGGTACTAAATGCAAAATGAAATAATTAGTCAGATAGGGATTTCTGGCCAATCCCAGGGTTGTTAATGGAAACATTAATGGATTTGCAGAAGCACCGCGAATATAGAGAACGGATCCGACAAAGCTATCAGGTGAATGCCTGAACTTTAACCTTCTATTGAATGGGGCCTATCCAGTTCCCTGGTCTTTTAATCTCAGTAAAGTTTAATATAGTTTAGCTTGAACATCTCTTGTCACATCGCTAGTGAGGCAGACTTTTGTTATGTTTCATTATGGTACTGCCTTTAGCATGGTTTAATTAGTCTCAAGCAGACAAGAAGACATATGAGTTACTGCTTTGAGAGAGTTCATAATTCCTGGTTACTATAAACCTTTTGAAAAATTGTAAATGTGTGTGATGTTCACATCTGTCAAATCAAAAAGTTAGGATAAAGGATGTGTACACTAAAACCAGATCATTCTTTGAATTCTTGATGGTGATTGGTTTGTGGTATGCTACATTTTCATGGTGCCAATACAACTGTGACTGAACTTCTCACAGCCCTTGCATGAAGAACTTTACGCACTTGCAGCAGAAAGTTTTTTGGTTCAAACTTTTCGAGAAGCTATAGAAGATGGCAGTGAACAGGCTTTAAGGTCAATATTGACAGAACATGCTCCTGGTGTATACACTTTTGAAATGCTGGAACCATCATTTTGTTCTATGATGCTGGATGAGGTATGCTTGGCTCATAATTAAATATGTTGGCTTTTTCTTGTTATAACTATGGTAATTTTAATTGTGCAGGTGGAGCACTTCGAAAAATGGGCTCAAGAAACTAAAGTAAAGGTCATGAGACCGAATACAATGAATAACTATGGGGCTGTGCTTGATGACATTGGTATGGAAGGCATGCTTGATCTGCTTATGACGAAGTTCATCAGCCCATTTGCTGCAAGTATGCTTTTCTCCTCACATCGTGATCTTTCCTGTTAGTTTTTGGATTCTGAACAAGTTCTGCCTGGTGCATGCAGTGCTTTTTCTTAACGTTGGGGGGGCAACACTTGATACCCACCATGGATTTGTTGTAGAATACAGTATAGGGAAAGATCTTGACCTTGGTAAGTGAGGTTGATTTCTGCCTATTAAGGAAGAGTCTACTTAGATGGCTGTTATCTAGTGCGTTAAACTGGTCATGTTTTTTATTAATTGGGTTACTATTTTCATCTTTCTTAGGCTTTCATGTGGATGACTCAGAAGTGACTTTAAATGTTTGCTTGGGTAAGGAGTTTGATGGAGGTGAGTTGTTCTTTCGTGGAGTGCGCTGCGATGCTCATGTTAATGGTGAAGCCCGTCCTGAGGTATTGAACTTCACTGCAAGTTGGTCATTTTCCTCGAAATTAGTTGACACGGTCCGGAATTTGTTTTCAGGAAGTACTTGAGTACTCGCACATTCCAGGACGTGCCATTTTGCATGCAGGTCGTCATCGTCATGGTGCAAAGGCCATTACATCTGGTCATAGGACTAATCTTATTCTTTGGTGCCGCAGGTGTGTCATCTTCATTCTGTTTAAGTGAGAAAGTTAATTTGTAGAGCGTTTGTGACCAGTTTTTCTCATGATTTAGTTCGGAGTTTCGGGAGTTAAAGAAGTACCAGCGGGACTTCTCTAACTGGTGTGGCGAGTGTTTATTACGCAAGAAAGAACGTCGACGTCGACTTTCGAGTTCTATGCGACATTTGATGTCTTAATGTCTTGTAGTCTATCAGGAGGCATTCCATGCAGCCAATATACTGTATGGTCAATGTTCTACTACAATCAGCGTACGAGAATTCCTGACATTAGTTGGTGGCTCAAATCAGTCTGTAATTCTGCATCTCCATTGTCATGTGGTTTGCTATAGATGTCATAGTAGCATCCAACTCTGTCTTGTAAATTTCCCAGCTTCCTACTTGCTATGACATTAGGGCACCTCAGCAGGTCACTGATCTAATTAATTTCCTCCAGCTCAGACTACCTAGTGACTAGTATTGCAGCAAGTGATTGTACATGTTCCTAAACATTTATAAACATAAGTATATTTTTCCCAGTAACGTGTTGGATCACTCTGAAGTCTCAAACTGTTACAATATTTGGCATTTTGAAGTTGAGAACAATCCATCTGGCATGTGAAATTTTGTGAATACTGCTAATTGGAGCTGGAACTTTAAGTTACACTTCGAGCTATTCTTTTCTCAAAATCCAAAGCTTTTGATGTGAGGAAATGAAGACAAGGGAGTCACAATATACATGAATACTGGTTGGCGATGCCAGGCAAAGATAAAGTCAAGAGCTAACATCAGCCTATCATGTTATTTCCAGGTATCTGGAAATGACAACTTCTTGGTTGGGCTCCGCTTATATGCGCCGTCTGAAATGTGGGAAATTAATTCCAACGAAGTTTACGAGGAGAGATTAAAAGGACAAGATCTTATCTGAATTTATGACCGTCATAATAAGGTTTCAAGAAAAGTAACATCTGTTATTGCTACTGGAATCAATATTGGCTACGATTATATTGGATGTATATCCATTTTTAAAATTCTAAAATTTCTTTATTCAGGAATCACAGACTGAATAGCTTTCCCTTACAATATAAAGTGGGGAGGCATTTCTTTCAAGCAAAGTACTCTGTGTGAAGCTTAGAAGTTTAGAAGCTGAGAAGCAAGATTAGAAGAAATCTAGTGAGGATTGGAGGGAATCTGATGCCATAGTGAAGATTAGAGGGAATTTGATGCCACAATCTACTTGCAGAAGCTTTTTCTTTTTGTTTTTTAAAGAGTCACTTTGCAGATCTTTAGCTCAGATCTTTCCTATTCTTTTAGATCATCTTCAGGTCTTGCTCTGCTAGAATTATTTCTTGGTAGAATTATTTCTTGATCGGTTAACCAGTAATACATGAAATGCTCTACTTGATTAGCATTCCCAAATGTAGGCTAATGACGTGTGGTGACAACAAAATGCACCACGGAAAGAAATGCCGCCCCATTTGAGATATTGTAGATCCCACTTATATATGATGATCAACTCCTTTCATTTGTATAATCTTTTCATCTAGACTATTGTTCTATGGAATATTCCACCTAATATTCCATATAAAGTAACAATGGTCGCCCGTTCAAAATTAAGATGGGGCCAAACTTGAATTTCCATGTCGCCCTATAATTTGCAAACTATAAAATGCAAGTCAAGAATGCAGTTAACGAGCATGAACAACCCAACACTTGGTTGCCAGAAACAGGCAACACTTAAGGAGCAGTAGCTGGCTTCCGATCGCATGCAACTCAGTAGAAATATGGGATTTGAACCCCACCGAATTAAACGAGTAGCAGGATACTTTCATTTACCTCAATCTGTCTGATTTTCCAGACTGCTACAAGATGCCTAAGCACCCTAATCTTGCAGCCATATTCCTATGAATTGCACCATTAATTGCATTTAATACAAGAATTTAAAGACCTGATTGCATGAGAATGGTGAGCTAGAAAAAAAAAACAACAACTGGCACATGAAAAAACAAGCAGCAAAAGAGAATTGCATGGAAGAAGATCGAAGCACGGGGGCTGGAACCCCACGGATTTCAACCGATACCAGGATGTTACACCTATTCAAGAAAGAACCCCTGTAAGATTAAGCTTGCATATGGCAAAACAATAGAACCCTCGAAATCCTGTCGAAACTAAAAATATGAAAACTCAGATTAAGAAACTTCCGAAACAAAATGATGACAAAATTAGAAGCACGTAAAGAAGAAATGGATAAAAAATCTTGTTTGAAGGAAGGCGGTTTAAAGAAACCTTAATCCGAGAGCTTCAATGTCAGATGCAACCCTAACCCATCGCTGAAGTTCCAAACTAAGGAAAGACCCTGCCCATCGAATTGCCACGCACGCTATCGACATACCCCTACTAAGGATAAGAAGAAGAAGAAGAAGAAGAGATTTTAACGTCACGCCACAAGGCAGCGTCCTATCGGACATGTGACACTTTACAACACACCCAGATGGGTCCTGCCCCCACCACTTTACATTGCTGAAGTGGGTCCTTCCCCCACCAACTTTACATTGCATGGCCACTTTCACAACGAGGCGTTGAACCCATGACCTTGGGTATGGCAGTTTAACGTCTTACCAAAGAAAGAAACCTCTATTGGTGGCTGCGGCATGCAAACTTGGGCTTTCCGGCAAAAACATAAAAAAACAACAAGCGACTATATAAACACCACAACATATTTTCTGACACCAGCAAAATACGGTTTAGAAATATGAATACCCCTTGCCAAACCATATGTAATACCCTGCCCTTTCAATAATTAACAATTGCAAAAGATAATAACTGCGGAGGACAAAGGATTATTAGTTACTTTTTATGTGAACACAAAAAGTATGAAATAAGTAAATGAAGGCGGTGTATATTTCAATTATACATGCAGTGGAAGCCGATAAAAAAATGAATAAATGTTTAAGATGATGTTTATGAAGTGATGTCAACTCACACATCAGCCATGTACCTGACACAGATTTTTTGATGCAAAGAGCAGAAAAATAGTTCTTTGTGCAACGCTTTTTGAAACTTGAGTGTACAGATAGATGCAATGTCTTAGAGACAGAAAAAAGGATATGTTTTGTTCGAAAACCAGAGGCTTCATCTGAAAACAAAAATCTAGCTTAGAACGTTATCCTTCCTATGTAATTGAGTGTCCAATTTTTGTTCTCACTATTTTGTTCCTTAAAAATTCTTAAAAGATGACACGTTGCGTTGTAAGCATTTAAGGCAGATGAGGCATTTATGGCAGGGGATCTGCATCGGCATTTATGGGAGATATGGGGATCTGGATCTGCCTAGGTTTTGGTTTCGTGGCAGCCAGATTGCTATGGCGGAGCAGAGCAAACCTGCAGAAATTATTGGAGCGACATGCCGGTTTTACTTGAACCTAATTCATAGACTTCCGGCAGTGGGCTGCTGTATCTTTCTTTACTCATACATCAGATTTGCGAAGTACCCAATATGCTGGCTTTAGTGTATTTTTTAAATCTGATTGCTTCTACTTGCAAACTGGGTCTTCTGGGGGCGGATCAGGCTTACTGGTAGAGCCGGTTTGGGGCTATATTGCGTAGGATTGTTTGCTTGGAGACAAAATCTGCCATAACTGATGAGGAAGAGGTGGCTGTCGGCTACTACGGGGCTTGTATGCGGGAATGAAGCTTTGGGTTTACAGGTCCGGCCGGTTTTGCTCTGCCCAAAAGCTTGCTCCGGTCCATGTCTGCCAAGCAGCTATGGCGGATAGAAAAAGGGCTAGCACCTGCAGGAGAAACAGAGGGCCATCCCCTTCATTTGTTTTCTAGTCTGGCGAAAAAGAGCGACAGGTCTTGCCTTGCCCTTTCTTTTGCCTTTATTCCGGGCTATTTTCGGAAGCTTTGCACCTGCACTTGACATGTTAAATTCACATGCTGCTCACGCGCTCTATGCTTAGGCAAATGTTTAGGGGTGCTCACCTCTTCAACCATTAGTTAAGGCCATTAGTTATTTTATTTTTAGGGTTCAACAAAACTTATTTTTATCCCCACAACAATACCTCCCATGGAACCACCTAGTTGATCTTTTTTGTATACTGGGTTATTTTGATATTTTGCTGTCCTGGGGGTGATGGTTTTTCGTTATTTGCCCCCAGCACCACAAGAGCTCAATCCAACATTAGGGTTAGAACAGTTGTTGGCATTCCTCATAAACTTTTTAACCTTTTGAATATTTGAAAGAATGCTTATAGACGTGGCAATACTAGTTTAAACCACCTGATTTACAACATTAGAAATGGAGGGTATATCTATTTGCTTCTCGAAAAAATTGGTGGTTTGGGAAATTCTGGTACTTGATGCTAAGGCAAGAAAGCAAGTGAAAAAATTTGATACAACATGCTGCAAATGTGTTGTTTATAAACCATGGTTAGTTAGAATGTAAGATCTTACGAAGTTGCTTCACATCAATCTAGAATCACTTGGCCATTGCAGAAGAGAATGTTGGACGTTAACTGGGGTCCAACTGCGCAATTTTGAAAAAGAGAAATGTTCGCGGCGGCCTTGGCCGCCGCGATAAATTTCTTGTATAAATAATATAGAATCATGCATCCAAATTTTTGCTTTCTCAAACTGAACAAGCATTTATCACTTTAATAATAATAACGTTAGATATTTCTCTTGCGTTGGCTTGTGCTATACTACCATTTGATGTTCATCTACATGAATACGTTATATTCAATGTAACATGGCGAATGTTTTGGAGACCATAAATATCTAATGGTTAGACGCGGATAGTTTGAAAGACTTGCTATTAGATATTTCTCTTGGGTTTATTAGTCATGTAAATGAATATGTTATGTTCAACTATATTGGTGAATACTTCTAGAGGTTGATATGGTGGTGCTCAGGGGGAGTGGCATTTCTCTACATGTATAATGCAGTTTTCCATTCCTCTAGGGGGGCAAACCCTCGCTCATGTAAGTTTCTGGCATATTCTAAGTATATGCTGGAATATGCCTATGATATGCCAGAAACCGCTCCAAACCTATTGTTGCCTGTACACTAGCGGTTGCCAGTGTTGCTGGGCAGCCAGTGTGGAAATTAGCTAACTAGCATCGCTATGGTTTGAGGAGAGCTGGACGAAGTAGTCAAATTAAATGGAGATGAAAGTCGAAAGCTTGCAAATACAAATGCATCTTGCTCTTGCCTGGGAATGCCACTTTGAAACACGGTCTGAACCTGACATTTCTTAATTGCATCTTTAACTCTTAGCGTTCTCTATTAGTTTTATTTTCCCTCTTTGATAAATCATGCTTGCCTTGATTTCGTTTCTAAGGCATACAACAAGATTGCGTATTAAACGGGAGCAAATCATTGAAACGAGAGCAAAAGGAATATTCCTCAAAGATTCCCTTTTTTTACAAAAAGGGGGTAAAACGAGGTTAAAAAGAAAATTTTGCATGAAATTCTATTTTGACCCCAAATGACTAATTTTTTTGTGCAACGAAAGAATTGACTTTTTTAAAGTGTCACTTTTCTCAGCAAATAGAATGTTCTTAAAGTATGTTTTAAGAGAGAAACTCTAATTTCAGAGGATAAAATATTTAACAAAGAATTGAAGTAAGTCTGTAACTGAAACTGTAGTATTTTCAAAATTTGAAGATAGAATCTTCATATTCACATGCAAAATTTACAGTCTTTTTCTAAGACTCAGTTATGTGCAAAAGTGTGAGGAGTGATGAGAGAGGGATCCAGGACGTCATCATATTCATTTATGCCATCCTCATCACCTTCACTTCTTTCACTGTCACTCGAGGAAGTGCTTGAGTTATCTTCCTCATCACTATCAACAGATGGTGAAGCATTGCCACCACCTTCTTCATCATCTTCTTCGTAATTACAAGCTTTTTTAAGCAAATTGATAGTCCTCTGGCGTAGACGATTGTCAGATTTTAATTTAAAATCATAGCACAATATAGTCATGTCATTAAGGTTCAGCTCGTCCCTACAACCCACCTTCTTGGACTTTCTCCCTTTTCCTTGGCTTCTCATTTCTAACTCATATCTACCTTCAAAAGCATTTTCTGAGCGTGTTGGAAGCCAATGAATCTTGAGTTTAGTGACTAAGCCTTCCTCCTTGACCGTGTCAAGCACTTTTGCTATCCAGAAAGGCCGACCTTTGTCATCTTCCTCAGTTGGAAGAGCAATTAGCATAACTTTGGTAATTTCTGTGATATTACCTTGAGGCTCATTCCTGCGTCTTGGTCCGAGGTACATGACTCGATCCTCCTCGTCTTCTACTGCAGGTGCAAATGTAGCATTGCTTGGACCTGTTTGGTGCTGGGGTTGATAGAAGGTGTTAGGCCATTGAAATGGTTCTTGCAACTGTCTTAGAGCTATATTTTGTACAACAATTTTCTGTTCGAGAAAGAAATTACTCACATCCGATCTTCTTCTAAGAAGTACTTAAAGCCTGAGGAAATTCTATTTTCAATGGCTTTTAAGGATGACTCTGGGGTACTTTTCTTCTGCTTGGACTCCTTAGGATTTTTGAGAGGAAGTTGCTCAGCACGTTCTGTGAAGGAAGTGTCTGGAATATATTTAAGGAAGCGTAATCCCTCTGATGGACTCCAGTCCTTAGTTGTGGTATACTTCTTCCCCTGTAAGAAGCTTTGGCCATCCTTCAAGTAGAACTTGATGTGATGTTGAAAGGTGAGATTATTCAACTTGTTCACAGCTTGTTCTCTGTTTGAACGTTGAGAGAAAACAAACTCTCTGAAATCAGCAGTCTCTTTAAGAAGATCGACCACTGGAGTAGGAGTGTAAGAATCTTCAATAATTCGAACTAAAAGCGGGGAAGACGTAAAGCCTTCTTCCTTCTAAGGCGCACATTTAAAATCTCTTTGAACATTTGGTCAATCTGATCATGAGTGTGGCCTACAAGTAAGAAACCAAGCTTCACTTTTCTAAAGATCCCTAGCTCCACTAACATGGCACAGTACGCAAAGAGTGTTTGATTCTTATTCTCCCTTGTAGTGTTGTCAAGTTGCAGATAAAACACTGGTGGTAATTGCTCTTGCTCGCACAGAACCTTGTTAAGAATTGTAATTGTGAGGTTCGGGTCACCATGCAAGTTTGGATACGTCAAAAATACTTTGCACTTTAGACTTCCTTTGAAGACCATAGCTCCTACAAGGTGGACCTTAACAAAACATTCCTCTGGCACATCTTTAGGAATGTTCAAGAAATGTGGTAGAGTTTTTTTTTTTTTTTTTGGTCCATTCCATCAATCACAACAGACATATGTATTGCGGTGGGACGTTCAAGAGCTTTTTTTTACGTGCTTGGCAAGCTTTTTTCTCTCTGGCCGCTTGTTGTTCACGATCCGGCAAGGTTACATTTGCACAATATCTATAGAAGAAATCAGGTCAAAGCATTTTCTTTAAAACAAGTGAGGGATTGGAGAACGTGAGCTTACTTCTTTCGACCTCTGTCTTTGCAGTTTCTCGTTGACTCTTTAATTCTGCACACCTTGAGCAAACAGACATTCTATGTAATCTGGGAATTTTCACAAGACCGAATTCACTTTTTCACATCACGGTGAAGTGTGAGTAAGAGATGTGTCAAGCCGAAAGTGCAAGTCTCTTTGTACTCATTAAAAACATCTTTTGGTGATGTTATCGGTTAAATGATACATGTTCTTTGTTAGGTAGCTTCTCACATGTTTCTCTGAAATATTTCTCCATCCATGACACAGCAGCAAGGGCATGCATGGTTACAACTCTTCTTGGTCCACAATGATCATCGATTGCTGGATTTTTGTCCAGTCTTTTATGTATTCTAGACATTCTGGTGGACCCTAAACGGTGGACAACCATAAAACATTTCTGGCAAACTTCTTCACGGTTAATGTAGTGCAAGAAGATGTTGCGGTCTGGTCTTACATGATAAGCTAAGTAGGCATTCTGGTCTGCCAATGTCATGGAACTGTAGTTGTCTCTAACTGCTCGTAATTTAGCCATGTTAAATCTGTTAATGCAACCCAATGAGCAGCATTTAGTTCTCAAGAGTTTCCTCATTTTGTGTTCATCCATAAGATTTCTTCTTCTTACAGAGGAGCACGCCCTCAAACCAAAATCCACCTTGAATTTCTTTGAAGATTGGCTGGAGAACATGTAATCTCTTTGTTCCTCGTTGGGGTTTTCATCTTCTGATGAAACTTCTACTCTGGGGGTGACTTCCTCTGTCCTGAGTGGTGTGGTTGTAGAGGAAAACAGACCACGTGAAGTTGTTCCCGGAAAAGGCGGTGGTACAGTGTTAAAGGATGGTGATGGCCCATAAGAGGTTGTGGCATCAGCTGTTCTTGTACCATCTTGAAAAGGAGTTCTTGCAAACATCTCCTTTAGAGCGGACTGGAATTCTGCAAAGCCATGTGTCACAACCGTTGTGTGAAGAGGAGTGCATGCTGGAGCGTCGTCCTCAATTGTGTTGAAGTCCTGGTGAGAGAAATTGTAGTGAATCTCACAGGCTTCTTTACTTTCTGTGTTCCTTGTATGTTTGAATGAAGGGGGCGAAGCTACAAACAGGGGGGGAGGGGTAAGCTTGTTCTTGAACACCCATTGTTGTGGAGCTTCTGTAGGTCCCGGGGATGGAACAAAGGGTGGTGGCAACATGCTCCGAACAGGACTTGGTGACGGTTGGAAGGGTGGTGGAAGTCTGTTACGTGCTGCACTCGGTGTGTCTTCGAGAAGCAACAACGATGAAGTAGAGGTAGGAGCCGGAGAATGCCGGTCTTCAGTTGAAATAACGTTGTTCCCAAGCGTGTCCTCAGAACTTGACGAGTTTGAGACAACAAAAGGTGGTGGAAGCTTGTTCACGAAGCAGTTTGTCATTTTAACAACTGCAAAATAGTAAAGAGATTTGAGAAACCTTCTGTAGTGCAGAGCTTTTCTTATTCCCGAATACACGCCCACGTAGTACAAGTCGAAGTTTCAGTACTAATCAAGTGAAAGTCAAAATAAAAGCTATTCTGGAATAGACAGGAGTAGGATAATAGTGCCAAACGTATTCCGCTTCACATAGGAACAATGCAAGACGAAAATGATACCTTTAAAAGGAAATTATTCCGCCTTCAGTTGCGTATTCCAGTCTCCAAGCTCAAGTCGCCAGCGCTAGCGCCTTCGATTAAAATATTCAAAGACTGTATTCCGATCGACATAGAGAAAAATAGAAAGGTGAGTAAGAAAGTACAACGTACAATCATTTGTGTGCTTGTTTGTTATTCCCGAATACACTATCGCCTTCACTCGAAGGCGAAAGTGTATTCCGGAAGTGTATTCCGGAATACACTTTCGCCCGAGTGAAAAGCGAAGGTGTATTAGGAATACATTAAAATTTCGATTTTCGTGAAAGTGTATTCGAATACAATCTTTGGTTTTACACCCTTAGGCGAAAGTGTATTTCCGGAATACACTTTCGCCTAAGGGTGTAAGCCAAAGTGTATTCCGGAATACACTTTCGCCTTCACGCGAAGTCGAAAGTGTATTCCGGAATACACTTTCCACTTCTGGGTTTGAAAGGTCTATTCTTGCGCTATTTTTAGGTTTTTTTCGGTTTTTAGACTTGTTTAAGCCTGTTTTTGTGGCAAGGTTGCGCTCTTGTTTTTGCCTTTTTGTCTTGTTTTTTTACTATTTTTGTCTTTTGTTTAAGACATTTTGTATTCTGGAATAGTTTCTGCCACTGTTTTTACTAAAAAAGTCGTGTTTAAACATAAATGTGTACAGGCAAGAAGGCAGCAAGAAACATCAGAAGAAGACCATCAGACTCAGCCAAGAAACCGCACCCACAGAGACGTGTTGATGACACTTCTGCGCCTGCTATTTACGAGAACTTCCAAACTCAGTGGTTCTTCACAAGGGGTACAGCTGGAAAGTACAGCACCCTTACTTTCTTACATGTCTGTCGGAGCCCTGGTGCAAAAAGGTACGATGACAGAGAATTTGTCTGCATGGGCACCATACAAGCTGTGAGTGATGTAGCTGGGGAGTCAGGACAGAGAGGGAGACTGTCCTTTGCGACGTCCCAAGGTTTCATTCATGTTGATGAAGCCTTTTTTAGAATTGTCAAAGTGAACCGCCGCAACTTTACAAGTATGTGTCGCACTACATCAACAAAAAACCGCTCAGTGTGATAATCAATGAGATTCGAAGCACAACAAGCGAAAACTTCACTTACAGCGAGTCCGAGCAGGGGGAAGAGGAAGATCATGGGAGTCCTTCAGTGAGCCCATCAGGGAGCCCATCAGGGGGGTCATCAGATGGAGGGTCCCAAGAACAAGATGCAGATGTTCCGCCAGTGCCGCCAAAGAAACAAAGCAGGCCAAGAGCCACCGTAGCAGCTAAGGAACCAAAGAAGCGGAAGGTACAGCAGCTTGATGTTGCTGAAATCACCGAGGAACAACAAAACGAAGAAGGGAAAGGGCAAGGCTCCTGGGGTTGCCATTAAAGAAAAGAAAGTGGATAAGACCTCAGAGAGGATGGAACAAATAAATCTTAACAAGTATGTTCAAGGGGTAATATACTTGCCAGTAACATCCATGAGGTTGCCACCGAAGAATGAAGCTGGTGAGCGCCCCCTTCAGGTTCGAAAAATCTATGTTGACCATTTAAGAAATTTGAAGGACAGAATAAGGAGCAACCCCAATGCCCATGTTGCTCCAATTGTTGTTCTTGTTGACAGAACCCAGTGCATGGACCCCAAGGACTACGACAGAGAAAATGCAGACACTTACATGCACTATGTCCTTGGGGGAAACCACAGTTTCAAAGCAAGGAGACAGTTATACAAAGAAAAAAACAACCCAAGATATCTCTCTGTGCTCTGCGCTGTTTATTGTGGCCTGACAGACGAAGAAGCCAAAATCGTTGCCAACACGCACAATGCTGACAACGAATATAAGCTGAAAATGAGCTTTGTGGACAAAATCAGGTTCATGCACAGGGAATATATGATATTCAAAGAAAAATATGGAGATGATTTGAAGAAACCACAATACTCATTGGAACTAAAGGAAGCGTGTGCTGTGGAGTGCTGCCTCAAATACGACGAGGCTAACAAACGGTAGTCTCTAATACCACACGACAACTGGTTCCAGCTAGCCTTCAGAGATGGCAGAGTAAGTTGTTTTTGTATTCTGGAATACCCCTGCAGCCCTCCCACTGATATCGCTTTCTTCTCTCCAGATTTGGGACCTCCAAAACGAAATATTCACCATGTTCGAGCGTGGTGATTTGAAAAGCAAAGGAAAGGTCTCCGAAAAGAAAAAAGGATCTGACGTCCCCAAAAAGGAAATGACAATCATTGTGTGGCGAGAAATGCAGGGCTTCACAGATATGGATATACTAGAAAGGCTACTGCAAAAGGTTGTCGATAAAGAATTTACACTCGAAGAAATGTCCAAGGAGCTCCACAAGTAAGAACGCCACTTTGTTTTTTGTTTGGTAGGGAGAGAAGTGTAGTTCGAAAAACACTGGCTTACACGCGAAAGCCAAAGTGTATTCCGGAATACACTTTGGCTCACACGAAAGCCAAAGTGTATCGGAATACACTTTGGCTTTCGTGTGTGAGCCAAAGTGTATTGTGGAATACACTTTGGCCCTCACGCGAAAGCCAAAGTGTACACTTTGACTCACACACGAAAGCCAAAGTGTATTCATTCCGGAATACACTTTGGCTTTCGTGTGTGAGCCAAAGTGTATTCCGGAATACACTTTGGCTTGGCTTACAGTTTTTTGAATAGTTCTTTCTTGTTGCTTTCCTTTTTAGTTTTCTTCCTTCTAACGTTTGTGTGGTATTACAGCCAGAAAAATGTCATCACATGTCAAACCTGCTTAATGGAACAATTAAATGTTGACAGCTGGGAAAGGTGCAAAGAGCTTTATCCTGTCGCAACCTCAGACGAAAGGATTGTCCAGTATGCCTCAAATTTTGAAGGCTGGGTATGTTGATTTGTTTTTTATATTGTTGTTTTTATTGTTACTAAGACGTTCTTTTTTGCAGAGCAAAAAGAAAAACAAAGACCTGCCGGAGGGCTTCATGCACTTGGTCAGGACAGCGCGAGAAGAGAGGACGCTGGCGGACAGACGTGTTCTGGATTCTGAGCCCTCCGATTACGAAAGGTTTACAATGTTCGATCAAAATAACCTATAATCTATTGTACACGGTGATTGCACCAAATTACCCGAATCAATAAAGTCCCAAGATTTTACCTTGGTAATAGTTGACCTTCCATATGGATTCAAGCTCAAAGACAGCCGCTACGACGACCAGCCATTTAAAAACTCTGAGTTTAATGCTTTCGTTGACGGCATAAAGCAGATTACCACGGCAAAACATTGGAGGTTGGTCGTATTTCACTCAAGCATGCAATCCGGCCTTGTGGAAGCTGGTTTTAAAAATCATTTTGGTTCCCCTACGCAAGCTGGTTATGAAAACATGGTTTGGTAAGCACTTATTCTGGAATACATATGTCCTTATATTTGTTTTAAGTTCTTTTCCTTTTAGTAACACCTGCGAGCAATGTTAGGAGTTTCTATTCCGGAATACGTTTCCTTCGGCTGTACTTAAATCCTCTTTTCTTTTTTTTGTTCTTAAGGACAAAACAAATATAAATTACCATGGCGGAGGCCCTAGATTGTTGAGTAAAGTCGAATATCTCCACGTCGCTTATTGGAGTTTTGATGGGAAACGTACAATGGAACACTTCAACACAGCAGTGTGTCAGAACTTTTCGAACGTGTTGGAGTTTCCAGCGGTTTTGCAGAAGCTGCAGGACCCTAGTGCACAAGGAAGAATAGTGAATCACTATCAGAAGCCACAGAAGTTGATTAACCATCTTTTGGACATGTTCTCACGTCCAGGAGATTGGGTGCTCGACGCATTTTCTGGCTCTGGTACAACTATTGCTTGTGCACTAAAAAGGGTCGTAACTGTGTATCAATTGATATTGATAAGGAGGCTGTCAGTTTCATTAAAATGAGACTTGCTGCTTTACCAACTCTACCAGACGAGAATCAAGAGTTGGGGGCAAAGTCTAATTCTGATTTTGCTAAGATGACATCATCGGAAATACAGCCTCCCTTTACAAGCTCCTTAGATGACGAAGCTACTTTTGCAAAGTTGAAAGAAGTAGCTCTTGCTGCCATACCGGAATCAACTACTGACACTGAGAAGCCTAAGTCACCAGAAAACGGTGAGAAGATACAAACCGACCAAGCAGAGAGCAGTAAGAAAAATGAAGAAGACTACAATTTAGATCTCTGACGGACCTTTTGCTGTGGTTAATTACTGATATTTATTATTGATTGCCATTACTGATGTAACAAAAAAACAGTAAAGAAATTATTATTGTTATTTTTACTAAATTTGTGTTTTTTTATACATCCACCTACAAATAATTTTGTACTCATGTCTCAATTTTGCTATTTTCACGTGCTTCACTCCAAAAACGAGAGACGTGTCCAAAAAATACCCCAAAACTAGGCCCAAAAAAAAACTGATACTCCTGAAACTTTAAACCTCTCTTAAAAAAGCCCACTTTTTAGAATGACGTGTTTTTTCAAAAGGAATCTTTCAAACGGGAGTGCTGCAACACTCCCGTTTAATTTGCAACCATGTTATACATCAGCGTGGCACTGACATAGACCCTGGTGTTCTGTCCATCTAATTATTATTGTATTTGTTTTTTCAGATGGGCCTTTCTATTGATGTAGACCATCCATATATAAAACAATGCATTATTAACTAACCCTTTACACTCTTATTTCAAGAAGAAACTATAAATCGGGTGTGTGCTGGTGCAAAATACTGATTTACCCATCCATCATTCTAGTGCATGGAATATAAGTCCATGATATGGATTTATTATAGCTTGAAGAATACTCTGAAGCAATGGGTTATAGTGCCCATGTTGTGCTAGTTCCATCATGTGATATTTTTCATGAATGAGTATTTCCTCAGGTGCATTTTTGTCTTTCTTCTCAAATTTGTCTATTGAGAAGCCACTATTGGAAGCAACTATGAACGGACAAATGTTTGATCTTTGTAGCCTCCATTTGAGAGTGGTATCTTTGGGGATCCAAGCAAACAGGTATCTATACTAATAAAAACTGTCTGTTACAGAGCCAACCAGAGAGTTATTTCCTAATTTCTGATGTCCATCACCAGGGCATTTGGAGTGGACGTTTAAGGCAAGCTTCTTTCAGGGGGTTTTAAGGAACCGTCTTCTCACCCGTCAACACTTTCCCTCTACACGACGAAGGGGTGCAAGATCCTGGACAACTTAGGCATAGAAGTTAGGGAAGGTTATGTTAACGGGTATAAGTTATTTATGATTATGATATGGGTAGGCTAACAAGTTAGCTAGTTGTATATTGAAACCCTTTGGAGTTAGTTAAACTAGAGAGGGGTAAAATACAAGGCACAGGTGTTATGTATGGAGGAAATTGGTAACGAAAGCATAACGATAGTTAGAACGCTATAGATTAAACCATTATTAAAGTCTTAATATAGTTGGTGACCTTGTTGTTTAGTTGAATCTTTGAAAGATGGTTGATGTTTATCTTTTATTTAATGGCGATGGTTGCATATTGCATTATTGAGGTTATAATAATTATTGAATCATGGTTGGACGTTTTCTTGCTACATAAAATGTGTATTATGGACTTTACTTGATTATTATTATTATATTGGCTTGAGGCTATAGTATTAAGAATATTAACCGAGGTCATTGATTGAGTAATGGGCAAGGATATTTTGGGACCTTAGAATATACACCAAGATTAAATTCTTTACCTAAGTATGCATGTGTTATTTTCTTGAGTTCCTAGGTTTAAGTAGATCCAGCAGTCGGAATTGATGGGATCTCCAGTTACCAAGAGGTTAACTGGCCAGGCCTTGAATGGCAATTCGACTTTGCCAGGTCGTTCTGAATGTCGAAATTACCCTAGAGACTAAGTTACATGGTTGGTTTTGCCAAAGGAAAGGAATGTGGACGCCACCTAGGCCAACTGACTACAAGTGCATTGGACATGAGCTCTTTTGGCGCTTCTTGGAGATGGGGTGGTCTCTTGCCCACGAAACTTGATCCCTATGGTAATGTCAATGTTTTGAGTCCATTGGCATATCCAATTCATAGTTCCTCAGTGGGGGAGTGCTTGTCCTTGGTCATAGCCTTTAGGAGACGACTTATGGGACAAGCTGCTTCTGAAGGGTTTTAAGGATATGTCTTCCATCTTCAAGAACATCCCTTTATGTGATCACATGGTGCAAGATTTTGGTTGCATATGACTAGGATATGGCCTCCAAAATGTAAACCACGTGACTTGCTCGATTCTTGAAGGGTTTCCATTTTGGAGATCAATTTTTTATCGTTTGCACTTGGGACATGGTCTAAAAATTGCAATTGGAAACGTGAAACACTAAGAACTGACAGGATAGACTTTGTATCTATCCTCCTCCTAATGTAGCAATTTAAAGTCGCCTACTTAATCTTGGAGGGCCGCTGGTTGATCGATTTTGGATGGTCAAGTTTGGAGAGTCAGCTCAGCTCTGTCGTGAAAACTTTTGCAACCTACAATTTTGCTGTAATATATAGTAAAATAACAGGGGGTTCCAGAGGGATTTGATATGGATGTAAAAAATAACAATTCCTAAAACCATAGCATATATCCCTAAAACAATTGAATGGGTTGTTATATAAAAAAAAAAAAAAAAAAAAAAATAGATTCATGATAAAAAATAATCACATTAGCTCATTGGGTATATTGGTCAAAGTAGTCTTATTAGGACATTGAGTTATTTTGGTAGAGATTCGAGCCCCCGTATTTCATATTATAAAATCTTATAAAATCTTAGGCAAAGCCATATAGAGGTTCGATATTCTCTCAAAACCTTAGACGAAATCGTATTTCATATTTCAAAATCATAGGCGCCTCCAATCATAAATGACTATAAGCGAAACGAGAGGTGCTCACATGCCCCAACATACGATCTGGGTCGTAGGATCGACGAATCTGACGACTGTGGTAGTCCAAGGTGCACCTTGTTTAGAATATGTGATTTGCTAATGAATGGCTATGGTTATGTCATTTTATGGTCTGAAAAATACAATGGGTATGGCTGATTTTGAGAAAAGTTTTAAATGGCAATATCCCATGGATTTCTAGATCTTGTCATAAGTTTTAAGGACTGAAAATAGCTTTACCTTGGTTATAGTGATTCCCTCGCGGTGAATACTCTCCCGCGAAATCACAGACCCTCCAAGAGCGGGATCCATTCCGGAGGTCCCATTTTCCGTGCCTGACAGCATCAGGTACTTTTTGAGCAATCCCAGTCGTCGACTTGGTGCGATGATCCTGGCCATCCAAAACATCCTTTCCAGCAAAATCACAAGGGAGTGATACTTCCAGAAGGAATCACTGCCCAAAATATACTGCCGAAAGTATCCAATAAAAATTCGACTTTTCTACCTATTGTGGCGTCCATGTTCTTCTGGGAGGTTTTGATAGAGCTTCTGTGCGACATCTCAAGCTTCAATGGCAACCTCTCAAGCTTCAATGGTGACCGCTATATAGTAGGTTGCATCTCAAGCATCAATCTGAGCCCCTAGTATGGTTTGGTTTAGTGAGATCCGACGAAAAATGGGTCGGGCTCCTTGCTGTGATAGAATGGGTTTGAAGGGGCCATGGATATCGGAAGATGATCAAAAAATGGTTGCTTATATTCAGCGCCATGGACATGGATGCCCAAAAATGCGGGTAAATTTTTAGGCTAAAAACATCAATCTGTAAACTTATTGCTAGATTTGGAGCAGTATTGCTTATTTTTTCTTTCATTTTTTCTCCGCAGGTCTTTTGAGATGTGGAAAAAATTGTAGACTCCGGTGGTTTGTTTTTGTTCAGATGGTCCGCCCTAGCTGCACATTTGCCAGGCCGGACTGATAACGAGATAAAAAATCACTGGAACACCCATCTGAAGAAAAGATTAGTCCAAATGGGGATTGATCCAGTAACACACTCGTCGATGGTATTTCGTCTGGTGGAATCTGCCACTGGTGATTCCACAGGGGTGAATGCTAGAATACGTGATTCCATCTGGCGGTATCAAGGCAATGTGATTCGGTCGCGTGGAATAAAGGGGTAGTGATTTCATTCGGTGGTATTCTGCGGTTGTGATTCTGTAGGGAGGTATAAAACAGCCGGCCAAGATGGACCCTGTAGACGGACGACTGGGATCCATCAGAGGGTACACCTGATGCTGTCAGGTACGGAAAAAGGGACCTCCCGAACGAATCCCGTACCCAGAAGGTCTGTGATTTCGCGGGAGAGTATTCGCCGCAACGGAATCACCATAACTAAGGTAAAGCTATTTTCACCCAATTTTAAGACTTACCAATCTTCCATAAACAAAAGATTTTTACAGGGGTACTTTTACCTTTGAATTCTTAAAAATTAATTTAAAAGAAACAAAATTCTTCCCAATGATATGTTTATGTCTATTTTAGTCAAGTTTGCTACCTTTTAGTAACATCTAGTGTTCACACTAACAATTAGCAATAAAGCTTGCTCAATTCCACAAATTTGGTTCAATTTTGGTATATCTAAGGTTTTCTAACTATTATTTTAACTTGATTGTAAATTGGCGATTATGATTAAAAGAGGGGGAAACTAAAATTCTACCATAGCTTGGGTAATGACAGCCCCAAGCCAACAAAATATCATGGGCCTAAACTTATGTCTCGAATGCCACTATAGTTTTCTGTATTTATTAAGAAACCCTTATAAGCTAATTTGTCATAAAGAGCCCATATCACAGTCCAGATGCTGATTGTTAGCACAGTCTAGATACTCATTGTTGACCTAAATACCTCTATATCTTTAAGGAATTTCTAGAATACCCTTTGCTTCCTTCATGGACATAGATATTTAAGCCTATATTAACATCTTTGAAAAAAGGGATGCTTGATTGAATCGATTTGGAGAAGTATATGATAAATACTTAATGTTAACAGAGTGGAAATTCTACTAAGGGTAGTTGGGACCTTTTTTTCTCCTAAAGGGAATTGGGAACTACTGCAATATTAGTAAACCCTTCCTCTTATTTGCTTTTATTCGCTGGTATAATCCTACCACGGCATTCTCCAAAGCCAACAACGAAACCATCTCCCTGTCGTAAGAAATTTTAGATATTAGATTACTTCTTCGGGATGTTTGATTATTTTATTTATCTATGAAACCACCATCATCTTAAAACTTAAGACAAACTCGGAAACCCAAGGATGCTTCATGACATAGAAAGCTTAAGGAGGTTATGCTTGCAATAAAAGAATACAGCACCTCACAACATGCCGTTATGATAACCTCATCTCCATCTTCCAAGAACTTCCGACTTCCACCATTTTCCAATTGTATTCCTTTTGAACCACCCCAGGAAATCTCCAGCATGCATCCCAAACTTTCAGGATCCTGTAATTTGAATTTTACCAACATTATATATTTGACAGCGTCCAGTAATTTAGATAAACTTTTTGAAATATTAATAGTCAGGGTTCTAAGGACCCCTGTTTCATGTTGTCTCCTTTAAAAGCCATTACTTCATCGCTAGAGGTGCATCTAACAGTTCTGGTTAGGAAACTAGAATATGTCTGTAACCCGTTTATGAGGACATGCTTTCATTCGTAATACTGGACCAATTCCATGTCTTCTTTGTGAACTGTCAAAGGCAGCTACAGATCCTATCGGTGCACAACGATGATCCACAAATGCAGTCTTTGTCTTTGTTAGGTTAGAATAGAATTGAGAAGGATAATAAATTTATTCTTGAACTAAAATTCTTTCAATGTTGAAAAATCTGATTTAAACATGTCCGCAGTCATGATAATCTTGTTAATTTCAGAATTGTTTAACTGAGGGAAACATTGGAACCATGAAAACCTAAAGGAACTTCCTAACTTGCTGATACTAATATAAATAAATATGGAAATGCGCAACCTACAGGTCCACTGACAGTCCCCGATGCTAAGAGATCCCCAGGCCGTAAGTTGCATCCATTCACAGTATGGTGGGCGACCTGCTGGGTCATTGTCCAGTATCTGTACATCGCGTAACAAAATGAGATCATGCATGATGCCCCTTAGGAGTGCTAAAATACTTGAAGACACTTACACATGCTTAAAGTTGCTTTTACATATGACGGAGGCAGTTCCACCCTCTGGTTTGATGCTAACCTATATAATACTTATCAGAACTCATTGTTAACGATGTGATTGATTGACAATCTATGCTGACCTCCAGCGGAATGTCAAACGTCTTTCTATTGCTTTCCCTTAAGTATGATAAAGGAGCAGGGTTCTGCATTTTGATACAAGATGTCAACATGTGTCCATGAAATGAAGATTACACGTATACATAAGAAATAAATGCCTTCTCAATGCATTCTTTGCCTTGAATTCATCAACATGGTCAGGAGAAAATGGAAGTTCCATGAAATAGTCCTTAGAGGTTTGCAAAATCCACTGTGTGATTTGATTTATCTAGGGTATTGTGCAACTTTTTCAAAATATTACTTGGAAAAAAAAACAATCCCTCACTAAGTTCCAGCAGAATGAGGAGTGACGTCGGGATTCATCTATCCTCAAAGATCAAAATGGCAGCCCTAGTAACCCAAACAAAATAGACGACAAGGCACAACAGAGTGGAATGATGGACAGCTTCCCAAAAGCAAGAAGTGACATGATATTGAAGGAGAGACACTAGCAACAACTAAGAAAGTAAAACAACAAAACAGAAGCATAAGAAGAAGGAAACAAGATGGGTTTCAAAAACAGCCAAATGCTGATATCAGATCATCCCTTGGAGCAGCCAGTAGCATGACTGCATCACTGGGAACCTTTTATTGATTTTCGATTAATAGTATTATTCCTTTCAAGTATCTTGGAGGCTTTCATCCTCCTTGCAGATCCTTAATTCTGTATGATCTTGGTACCATAGACCCTATGGATTTCTCATAGACAATAAATCTTTCTTTCTTTCTTCTCACTTAGGCATAATGGACCTCACAATGGCTGAGGCCCTAAAACATGGCCGAAGTTGTTTATTTCAGCCCAGGACAGGCGATTCAGCTGCCCTTTACAATTCCGTTCATATTCCTAGGACTAGAGGCCATGATGATTTCAGGAAGAACTTTTCAGCTTTTAATCATCACTTTGAGGGCAATTTTAGAAGATATAAAGAACAGACAGGTATGGTCGCTGTTTCAATGACTTCTGAAAATGCTTTAATAAGTTCCCTCCAAAAATTAGGATGCAAAGTTCTAGGCCATCCCCATGAGCTGACTTGGGCAGTGCTCGTCCTTTGTGAAAATGTTGTGAACACCATATCAATGGGCAACAATCGGAAGGAACAGTGTGTTCTCACTCCCCTGCAGATTTGCGCCTTTATATCAATGAACAGGAGAACTTTTTCTGAAAGGAGAGGGGTCCATACACCTTGATCTCGTCCTCCCCCCATGGAATTCAATGGGAAAGTGATGGTGTTTAACACCTCTTGGGAAAGAAATCGCCCTTTCCTTCCTCAAAGATAACCTCGGGAAGTTGTATCAGATATACATACTTGAAGCTCATAAATACATACTGATCAAAGTGATACTATGGTTTAGCTTTAGAAAAAGATCCCGTAATTTCTAAGCACCAGTTTGGCACCAGTTTGGGATGTCATCATGTGGTACGACGTAAAAAGTTCGTTCTATCTATCTATCTATCTATCTATCTATCTATCTATCATTCCACCCACGTACCCACCCACAGATCCATCCATCCATCCATGACTTTAAACTGAAAGCATGGCTACTCATACATGTGACACTAAAATGCAATAAAACGCCCGTGTACCTGTATCGGGGCTTCACAAATAAAAGGCTCCAAAGCCTCCAGAGATACGATCCAAGGAGATATAGTTGTTCCTGAACAAACAAATGAAGAAAATAAGATAAACATCATGGGTCCATGGTACCAGTTAATTGTATGCAGCTGAGCGTATTATGTCTAAAAGATGGGAATTGACTAACCAGAAAGCAAATTACTAATGTTAAGAAGATTTAAGTCGAGCATGGGTTCCATTATATTGGAAGATTTCATAATTCACCAACAAGAAACCCAATTCTTGAAATTAAGAAGATCAGAGTACACTCAAAGGGTCTCTGCTTGTTTGTGGAACCTCGATTTTCCTCATGGTCTTACTATGATTTAGGTGGTACATTGGCCATACTTGATCCTAGAATCCCTATGAAATTCAATGACTGCCGTCAGCTTAACGGGTGTGCACATATCTGTAACATCGCCAAACAGTTTCCCGGTAGAAGGGTGAGGATCTAATGGTCCACTGGAAAGCACAAGCTTTATTGATAGTTCTGATTCAGAGAATACTGTAGCACCCGGCCTTGGAAATGGAAAGGATTCTAATGCTACAATTTATGAACCTAAGATAGAATTTCTACACAACAATAAGCTTTTTTAAGAAGAGTCAATACTTATCTAATACCTCAGATGATAATATTAAAAAGAGAAAACTCACCAAAACTTTTCCCTAGGAATGGTCCAAGAGGTACGTATTCCCATTTTTGTATGTCTCTTGCTGAATAATAAGAGGTGTTTCAATACAGTTCTAATCAATTAAGGATGCTGAAGGCATACCACTCCAGTCATTCATTAAAACCACACCAAAGATATGATCAGTGGCAGAATCCACATTGATTGGACTTCCCAAGTCGTTTCCTGGTCCTACAAATACAGCCTGCATACATATTGATCAGAGATTTAGTACCATTAAAGCGTAGAGTACAATAAAATGCCCATGAAGCTCACCACTTCAAGCTCAAAGTCAAGGAGAGCTGACGGTTTATGCTCTGGAAGACCATTACCTACAACAACCTGCCCACTGTTTCAAAGCAAATGACCAGTCAAATTAGCCCAATATGGCCCATCAAATAGCTATCACGAACATCATACCTTGGCCTGACAATATCATGTCCAGACACTACAACTGAGGATGCCCGTCCATGATATGCAATAGGCAAATGGGACCTGCAAATTTAAAAGCACCTCTATGTACGAATGAAGGAAGGAGGAGAAAATCGGCATTGAAGATATGTATAGAACTGACTTGCAGCTCTGTGCATAAGCAAATTACTGCCAGAAAGCATTGTTAAACATGTTTGTTCTTCTGTTATCAATGCTTCAACAAACCTGGTATGTCAGGAATGGCATTTGTGCCAAACCTAGACTTGTTGCAAGGTGCTGCACCAGTGTCAAAAGTCTGGGGACTTTCTTTGCTATGTATTGTTAGATTGTGATGGCAGTGGCAAAAGCAGTAGCGGGGCCTGATGAAGCTTCACTTTTCGGAGGCCCTAAACATCAGTTGACCCCCTTGGAGTCTGAGCCCAGGGTAGAACCCTCATTTATGATGCATCGTGTTCTTTCCAGAAAAAAGAATGGATGTCCTATCATTTTTAGGTAACATCTCTAGGAGGCTGCAAATGTGCCCCTAGATGCACATGATTGCTGTATAAATGGTCTCAAAGACTCAAGCGGTCTTTTAGGCATTAATATAATCTTTCTTTCTTTCTTCCTGATGTTAGCACCAGTAGGCAAGCCGAGCATGTGGGAATTTTTTGCCGAGTCTGGAAAACACACCTGTGGTAGTAGTGCATCAATTTGCTGGCAGAGGCAATGGCAATGGCAACCTCCAGTTTGTTTTGAATCCCTTTCCAGTAAAGTGCTGTGACATGTGGTGTTCAACACATTTTAAGTGGCATTATTGTTGCCAGAAACCATTTACTCTAAAAGGGTCCTTGTGTTGTAAGCCTCACCAAGGGAGTTGTGCCATGAGCGGCATTTATGCCCAAGCCTGGTCTTTGTTGTGGAGACATACACTTGGATTGTGACAGTAAGGTGTCGGCATGCCACCAGCAGGGTCGAGATTAGGTCCATTTGCTGAGCCTGGGGGACGAATCATCTCTTGGGATAAGGTGATATTCTTCACCTCGATTTTTTATACTATATTTCTGGAGACTTGATTTCCATTGTGGGCATCACTTTTGAGTTGTGGGTATCCTTTGAGTGGGGGTGGTGGAATTAGGAGATTCCATCCCTGTTAGTTTTCAAAGTGAACCTTCATTTCATTACAGCATCCCTTTGAGTGGGGGTGTTGGAATAGTTGGGTCAGCTGGAATCTTGGAATCCTAAGTAACCTCTGTTGCAGTTGAGCTATCTTGGGAGATAGCCATTGCAGCTCCACCAGCTGAAGATGGTATATATAAGAGAGGGCTCTGCATCATTTGATTATGCAAGCATAGCTGATGTTTCTTTCTTCTTCCTAAAAAGAGTGTGGTCCCGAGCTCACTGATCGGGATCGGGATCGGTGAGGATGATGCACCTTTTCCATTTTCCATACGTTTGATTATCTGATACGTTCTACATTTCGTTCTCTTTATTCCATTGTATGTCATTTCTCAACAACAACAAGGTTTTGAAACATTAAACAAGATATTTGTATTTATCATAAACTCCAAAAGTCTGTTTTATTTAAAGTACTGCAGTCGCATACCAGTTAGGAGGAAGTGCGTTGTCTGCACCACGAAAAATTTTACCACAATTTAGTGCATGGTATTTTGAGGAGAAAAAATCAGTATAATCTCCAATAACAGCAGGGACTTCTAAATGTACCTGTTTCTGATAAAATAAAGAAGCCAAAGGTTTCATTAACTTCTCCCAAAAAATGACATATAAAAAGGGGTACTTGCTTTTTCAATGGACGACTTTTTGCTTCCTTGTACAAGCAAAAGACTTTTACATGGGTGATCATCTACAACTGTGCTGGCTGTTCATGATCGAACTTTTTACAAAATTATTTGCTTGTTGAAGAAGTAGAAACATGCCCTTATATTTTACAAATAAGGGTAAAAGTGGAAATGTTTGCTTTTGCTCAGATTGGTAACAGTGGGTAAAAGTGGAAATGTTTGCTTTCGCTCAGATTGGTAACATCCTAGATAACTGTACTAGACCAATGTTCTAAACACCAGAGAAAAAAAATGTGAAGATTGCATAACATGAGATAAAGCAGGAAGTGGTTGCCCATGGACATGAAAGATCTTTCTGGCTTTTGGTTGTGGTGTTCCACCGCCATTAGATTAGCTGGAGAATGGGAGGGGGTACCCATTAGAAAGTTGAAGTACTCATAAGCATCCAAATGAAGGAGATTCATTATATTGTTCCACATTTTCAGCATTTGGATATTTTAGGCTTTGATTTACAACTCTGTAAGAGATACTTTCATTTACAGGGCATTTGACGGGCTTCTAGTTGTTTATGCATCATTTATATTAAGTGGTCTCATAGACCCAAGCGGTGTCCTCTAGATGCTAATAAAACATTGCTTACTTTCTTTCATCACTTTCAGACATCCAACAACCTTACAGCTCATGATGTCATAGACAGTATGATCTCGCGTAAATGTTAATCTTTGTTTCTTTCTTGCTCTCTTCCTTTCTATTGCTAACCTATCTAACTTTCTAAAGGTTGAGTACTGTCTATAGCATAAGTAGAGACATCGAAAACGAATGGCGGAAGCTACACTTACAATGATATGAAAAGCTTTCGACCTTAGTTCCGCATTGTCTCGAAGAGCTGGTTCATTAGCTGTTACAAAAGCACCGATAGTAATTTAGTAAGCCCAAAAGTTTTGGCAGCCATATTCTTTCCTTACTGGTTTAGCCTGCGTTTCTGTTTCCGTTATCCTAACTGAGAACTATGGCTACCTGATAGAAGTTTCTGAAGAGTTGCACGTGCCTCTTTCCAAGCAGGTCTGCCGAGAGCCATAAAGGAATTGAGTGATGACTGTAGATAACGTCAAAATTAGGCACTTATTGAATAGCCAATGTCCGAAATCATAACAACTGGCAAAAGAAACTAGCTAGATCCGTATAAAATGATTTGGATGAACCTGGAGAAAGCAATCGGAGCCGGAGAGAAGGGGGCCATCAAATAATCCAGCAGCTGCAACCACGCTTAAATCCAGCACGAACTCGCCAATGGCGACTCCTGGTCTAGGTTGTGAATCCAAAGTGGGCCTGAAGACGCCGTAAGGAAGATTTTGAAATGAGAAATGCGAATCCGAGGCAATGGAAATGAAAGAAAGCTGATTGTTGGCCATGGCAGCGATGCATGAAATGAAATGAAATCCAGCTTAATAGATTTTTGATGCAGCAACGTGCTGTTGACCGGTTGGTGTCTAAAGTTTAAAGTGTCCTGTTAAGCGACCGTGCTATTATTAAGATCATATCATTCACCGTGTGTGAACCCGACTACTTAAGTGTCCGGATTTTCTGCATCTTCGATAGATGGAAAGAATAGTTAGGCTATTTAAATCATACAAATAAGCTATATCCTCAACGTGTCATGACTTAATGTATGGGTGCAAGGTAATTGGGACCGCATTCCGGCGTGGACCGGTGGGGTCCCGCGACCGGCTAACGGTGCAAGGTAATTGGGACCGCATTCCGGCGTGGACCGGTGGGGTCCCGCGACCGGCGTTAGCCGGGAGCGGGTCACCGGTCCCGCCAGAATGCGGGACCAATTTCCTTGCACCCACAATATAGTACTTGGGGAGCCATTTTTTCCCCTGCTTTTTTGTTTTCCAGTCCGCCTTTCAGTGATGGCGAAGAAGGCCAAAGTAACGATGGAGCAAATTGAGCGCAATGAAGGCAGCATCCCTGTAAATCACCTAATTATGAAGCTTTCGTTTGTATTTCAGTGGTTTTTTAGTTTAGACTTTTCTAAAACTTATATATTTGCTTGTCTTTGTAGGGATTCTCGCGACAAAGCGCCTATCATGTCGGAATCGATGGATCGTGGGTCGCTAGGTTTCAAGCTATGGCCCACCGGGGTTCAAGCTTTGCTAAAGCTTGTTTTTACTTCTGGCAAATATTCTTCTTTTGCAAAGCCATACAAGCAGTATTTCTTTGTTTTTGCATGCAAGCCAGACAAGTAGTATTCCTCTGTTTTTTTTAATGCCATGCAAGCCATGGATTTGATCTTAAGATCTGCCTGGCATCGACCGAATTTGGATTCAGCATCAACCGCTACAAAGGGGATGGTTCAATCTGTTAATTAGGCTCCAATTTTTCTTCCTTAGCTCCAAGGCTTTCTCCCGCAATCTACAGCGCTTGCATTGTGTCCATGTTTAAGCATAGCTCCACTCCGCTTCTTCCCTTTCTTCTCTAGTCGGTCCTGTCTAAAGAAACAGAGTATCTGTTAACAGAGCTATTAACCGGCTGGAAACTGGAGATGCAGAATGGTAGACCCAAATACCATTCTGCAATAGAGGAATGCCACGTGGCACGTCTATATTAACATGCAACAAAAAATGGCGACCCAAGTACTATATTGTTACGGATAATGTTGACGTAAAAAAAACACTTAGGAGGCATTTTGCCGCGTCCACCACTAGCGGGTGCCACGTGGCATTGTTTCAAACCAAGAAACTTAACAGAAAAAAATTTGCTGCGATGAGCTTCTACTCCGTCGGCTTGGAGCTTCTACTGCAGCATTTTACTCTGCATTCTGGCATATTTACCATCATTCAGGAGCATTTACCTAGTATTCCGGATCATTTACTCATCATTCCGATTGTTTTCACTCCTGGCAGAATGCTTCCTAAGTGTTTCCACGTTACAAGAGTGGCAATCTACTTGCCATCCCTGGGATGTCAACAGGGCTCCGCACGAATCAACAGGGCTTCGCGCTTCGCGCGTCGCCCTGTTTCCATCCCAGAGATGGCAAGTAGATTGCCATTCCTGTATGCGTAAACCACTAGGGCTAGTGTTGGGTTGGTTATTATGGTGTATATTTTTGGGTTGCACAAAAGGAAAATTTGGGAGAGGTGAGTTGATAGAATATTATCTAGATATTCTAATTCAATGGATGAGATTAGAAATTTCTTTGTATTAAACGATTGAGGTCGAAATTTATTCTGTCTTACGTGAAGTTATTGGGTGTTTGGATGCCGTTGGTTGTCGTGATACACTGTTAGAATGCCATCCGACCGTCCATTGTGAAGGTCGTCTTAGGGCTACTGCATTGCAGATTTAGATCTCTTCATTTCTAAGGAATATGTTTCCTCTAACGGTGACTGGTTCATGTAAGGTATAGATTCCAAATTCCAAACTTTAAATAACATAGCAATTTTGTGGCCAGATTTCACTGAAGTTGATAAACAATTTACCTCTGTTTTTTGGGTTGCCCCTAAGGGGGCAAACCCTTGTTCATGTGGGTTTTTAGCATATTCCAGGTATATGCCAGTAAATGCCCAGATATGTCGAAAATCGATCCAAACCCAGTGTTGCCTGTAAACTATCGGTCGCCCCTATTGCTAGGCAGTCGCTCTGGAAACTGTCTATAAACTGTAGTGTTTTCTTTGAATCTAAAAGAATTCTGCACACCGATACAAAAGCCCAAATTCGACGCAAGCCTTTTCCGGAATTCACAAATCCGGTTAGGTATGAGTACTTCCAGTTGAAAAGATCCCCGCAATTGGACAGTTTGTGTCATCATGCACAAGATTATAGAATAAAGATTGCTACCGAACTGGCTATGGCAGCATGAACTGGTTTCTGTACAAGATTTCTTTGATTGTTTGTTTCCTCTTCAGCTCCCTCCTCAATATAATAACGCTTGGTCGACCATCGATATATACAAGTGCGCCACATAAAACATGTTCTCCGCGATGTTTCTGCTCACTCCAAGAATCCGCATTCAATGTCATGGCATAAGTAGACATACTAGGCATAAAAAGAAGTAAGTTTAGCATTCAATGTCATGGCATAAAGTAGACATACTAAGCATAAAAGAATTAATGTGGACAATGCATGACTATCCTGGGTAATGGTATCTTCTTGTTCTTTTTATTTACTTTGAGGGCATTTTTTATGTGAAAACGGCATCGATAATACAAATTCTTTTTATATTTATAGGTCTACTTAAGGTCAATATGCTTGCGTACGTTGTGGTGACCAATCACATCAAGATACTCTGGTTCATTGAAGAAACCTGTATACGAGGGCCATGAAAGATTTTTACCAATGGATCATCCATTACGTAGGGGAGCCCTAGCAAAAATAGATACTCCAAAGTGCATGACCACAAGAGATTGGCTCAATGAATGGGAACGTGAAGAAGACAAGGCATGGAAAGAGGTTGAACATGCAAGCGATGTTTATGAAGTTCCTAATGACATCATTGTCACTCCTGCAAATGGCATAAAATGATTATCTATACTATTTGAGTTACCATACTGGCGGGAGTTGAAGTATGCGACTTTATTGGATCCAATGCATATCATGAAAAATATTTCAAATTCTGTATGGCAGCATATCATGGGAGAGAAAGATAGTGTTGCTTCTCGGTAAGATTGTTTATTATTAGAGCCCCGTCGTAATGCAAGTATAAAGAATCCAAAATCTTATCCGCCATGGGTTTTGACTAAAAAGAACTTGGATATGTGCAAGAGTCTATTAAAGAAGTGAAGATGCCAACGGGGTACTGCTTCTCATTTAAAAGGAGGGCAATAAGTTAGCCGGATTAAAGTCCCATGACTACCACAAGCTGTTAACAGTAAGCTACTATAATATGAGTATGTATGTCATATAGTTTATTGACCTCTGCTTTTTTAATTATTGTTTTTCTTTGTCCTTGTCATATTGTAGGATATTTTACCTATGGTTCTACCTGATAGGCTGGCTGCCTTCTAAAGTTTGCGAGCCTATTTCAAATTGGCCAAGCTATGTAAGTAAGTTCATTTACAAACTTTGATTATGTAGGTGTGATTATAGATACAAGTATATTGAAGGATGTCAGATGGATATCATTAAAGGAGATTGACAGAAAAGACCTTTGACAAATGAAGGAGCTATCCGTTGAAGTTCTCTACCTATTTGAGAAAATGTTCCCAACAAGTTTCTTTGATATACAGGTGCACCTTTCCTTGTTTCAAACAGTTTTTTATATGTCTGATCATTATAGCAAGTGTTTCTCACAAATTTATTTATAATAGGTACATTTGCTCGTATATCTAGTTGAGGACATTGATTGGGTAGGGCCCGTCTCCTATCGTTGAATGTTTTTTCTTGAGCGATTCATGAAAGTCCTTAAGGACTTTGTGACGCAATTTGCTAAGCCTGAAGGGAGCATGTCTAAAGGATGGGTTGCCGAGGATTGCAAGTTTGCCATATCAACATATCTTAACAAAGTTGATAAGGAAGCAGTGTTGTTTCTACAACATGAACAAAGCTTGGATGTGCCAAGCCTCAAATTTTCCTATTTTCGACGTAGGGGCACGACGAGGAAATGGTGTGGTTCCCCACTTCAGCCACTCTAGCGAGCTCGGAATGCTATTTCGACTTCGGACATGAGTTCAAAACATCCAACTTACTCTATAAAGGACCAACTTCCATGACCAACAGAGCTAATCTCTACTCGGTATGAGCAACTTGTGGACCTCTCATGTAATGCATGCCTTGCTAGTGCGCTAATCTAAACATAGCATGTACTAGGCAAGCCAGGCATTTGATCGATTCTCTACTCCCTAAAATCGTGTTCAGGGTGACTCTGGCCGTCTGGATGCAAGCACGAAGCCAAACTGTCATGTCGTGGCTTCTAGCATGTCCGACCCCACAATATCTAGCTTGTTATGAGCCTTTGCAACGACACAAGTTTGGAACCAATGCCTAGGAAGGGGTTCTCTCTTCTCTCTCTTCGGTCTCTCTGCACGTAAGCTCTCAACCATTTCAGAGGCAAAAAAGGCTGCCAAAACCTAAACCTAAACCAAAACCTAAAACCATGCTTGTGCAAGATGAAGTGTCATGGGCTGCCATAATTTCAGCATATGCCCAGCATGGTAATGCAGACAAGGTGCTTAAAGTGCTGCAAAAAATGCAAGAGAGAAAGATGGTTATTAGCCACATAACTATTTGCAGCATTCTTTTAGCTTGTCGCAATGCTGGCTTCATTCAGGAAGCTTGCTATTGCTTTATTTCATTCAATGAAAATCAGGATGTTGCATCTACGAATGAAACTTATAATGGCATGATTGGTCTTCTTGGACACACCGAGTGGCTTGATAAGGCAGAAAGTTTGCTTAACAATATGCCATATTAACCTATTATTGTCTCATGGTCGTCCTTTGGTTCTTGTTGCAAAACCAAAAATATTAAAAAGATTAGCGGCTAAAGTTCTAAAACTATAAATGTTATAGAAGAAATCATTGATTGGACTCACTCTTGCTTTAGAGTGCTTTATAGGAGCAGCGTTGACATGACAGATCATAATTAATCTAGTTTTATGCATCAGCAAATGCCACCAGACCTTACAAATGTGGCATGGATAATGATAGTATCCAAATGTCCTTATGACATATCTTTCGCACAGAGCATAAACAACCTATTGGTTTTTTGTTTTCAATTTAAGCTTTGGTAGAACAAAGCAGGTCTGTGATTTTGCGGGCTAAGATATCCCGCATTAGAGTTACAAGATGTCCATTTGATCCAATCTCCATTTCTAGACCTGACCAAATATTGTCCAGGTCAAAATTTGCTATTTCTACAGTTGATGCGCATCAGATAATATGAGTTGACTGCAGCATTTATAGCAGCAGGAAGCATGTTTTGGCATGTGTAATAAAAGAGTTCACATCAGACTGAAAGTGCGAGTAACGGACTTTTACCTACTTCAATCCTTCTAGCAATGACGTCAACAAAATTGTTATAGCAAAAGAAATCATGCTCCGCTAGTTTGTTATAGATATCTGCTATAGTGCAGGCTGTTTTCTGCACAATGGTAAGGAGAAGAATCTAGTTCTTGCTTCAACATGAAGGTGACAACCAGCATTAACCATTCCCAATTCCATGGCCTCAGCGCTGAATCTTAGTTTCTATCATGTATTTATAATTTCTTTAGCAAATGTTCATTAACAAACTGTGTAACGCATTATAGAAGTTTAAATTCTCTAGATGCTTTTGATCTTAGCAATGATGCTTTCGATGGTACTTTCCAAGCCACACCAGGAAAAATAAATGTATTTTCTCCCTTGACAAACACAGGTTTTAGCCCTATACTTGAAAACATTGGCATTTAAATATGAATTGCAAGATGCAAAATGATAGAAGCAGTGATCAGCCATCACCTGCAGATCTCCATGACCTTCATCATGAAAGAGCAACCTGGGTGGTTCAGGACAGAAAGTTATCGAGATACTAGATCCAGGCCATTCCAGGCAGTGCTGTGATTACATTACAGAGCTAGTCAAGAACTGATGGCTACATGCTTTTCATCTTAACTGAACAGTGCTAACTTTCCAGCCCGACAGACCTAACAGCATGAGAAACATATCACACAGATTCCTGAAAGAACAGGACTATAGATATAACTTCTTTTTCTAGACAGAATGTTTTTGCCTTGCAGACCCATGTGGTCTATCAAAAGAATACAAAAAGGTCTTTCCTGTTTTACATAACCCCGTGACATCTAAAACAATAACCATTATATTCTTGTATTATTATCCAAAGGCAACAAAACATACGAATAAAGATCAGAGAAGCAGCATCTTCACTGCAAAATAAGCTGGTAGCTTCCCATCATCATCGATACTATAGTCCCTTGGGATGGTATCTGGAATTCAAGTTCGAATTTCAGCATATATACAAGAATTATTAGCGTCAATCAACCTGCATTCCCGAGATTTGCGCCTTAAGAAATATGTCAGACTTTCTCGTACCCCGTTAGAAAGACTCACTTGAGCAGAAGCTGCATAACTAACCCTGGATAGCATATTTCAAGAGCTGTAGCACCAACTGAAGAGGTGAAAGTATTAAGGCAGTCAACAAGCAACTCCAGACTGACACCAAATCGTGGCCTGACATACTTGGCATAGAACGGAACAGTTTTAGGAACGGCAAGCCTCAAAGAACGAGTACGGCTAGCTCATTTGCACGGAATGGAACAGAACGACATTGTTTAAAAAACTAGTTAAAATGATCAAAAACATTGAAATCTTTCATAATATAACCTCCAAATATGTTAATTTGTAACAACAAACTCGCAAACTGTATAAAAAGCTTGAATATAATCAAACAATGCATATCTTACATCATAAATAAATAGATGTACAATAAAAAGAGATTTTGTTATGCAATAAGCCTAAACATATAAAATGTGCTCAATATCGAAATCCCTGTGCTTAACCCTAAGGGCCCGGTCACATGATGCCGTCAACAGGGTTCGGATGCTGTCAATGATATAATGAGAAGAGGTCACATGCTAAATTTTGACAGGGAAGAAACCCTATTGATAGGAATCCATTCACGGGCTCCTGCATCGGTTGCAAGCATTGCCGTCAATAGGGATGTCAGAGATGATGCCATGTGGATGATTTCATAGCACTTGGCAGCAATCCTGTATCGGATCACAAACAGCGGCGCAAAATTTTCTTGCTTCCATTCTTTCTTTGAAACGTGGAATCCTGAGTCTGATAGGATCATGTGACCTCGAGCATCAGAAAACGTTAATGGCAATAGGGATTTCTCCATGTTGACGGCATCATGTGACGGACCCTAATATATAGAACCCTGATATATAAAGATCCGAGAAAATGATTGGGTTTGCTCCAGGAAACAAGTTTGCTCATAGCAGGAATGGCCCGCTTTGCTTGCTCTGTGGCCTGGTTTGCTTGCTCAGGAATGGCCCGGTTTGAATGCTTGGTTTGCTTTGCTCTTAATAGAAGTTTGCAAATAATACTCATTGTCGAAACTCGAGCAATACATGCAGATGCGGAAGTCTTGGTGCCAGCAAATGCTATTAGGTCCAATTATAGAAGGCAGGAGCAAATTCTTCCCAAAGAATCAGGAGCAAATGGTCGACCCGCATTCAATTTTGGCGGCAATTGTTAATTTGGCGTTCTTTGCCTTGAGAACGGTAGATTTTGGGGCAGAACGGCCGTTCTGCACGGCGTTCTTGCCAACAACAAAAGATCCAAACTTTTTATCCTGTACACGGCACGGTAGCACGGGTGCTTCAACACGGCGTTCTATCGTTCTAATGGCATAGAGCGTCGTTCTATGCCAACTATATGGCCTGACCTCTGCACTAATTCATAGCTATGAAAAAGTTGAAAGCATGGAATTTAAAAACCCGGAATTTAAAGCTCACATCTTTGTGAGGCATCTTTTTGAAATACTTTAAGGCTTTTTTGACATTTCTGTCACATCCCTAAGCTTATTGCTTAATGTAATTCACAACATAACAATATGCCAATATATCAAATCTTAAGCTAGACAGATTGAAATCTAACCTTTAAATTTGGAGATTAAAGTCTGGTGTGTCCCTTGTTATATCTTTGTTGTACTTGTCTTTGGAAGTGGAAGCTTCATCCACTCGTTCCATATTAACAGCTGTACTTCTGCTGATAGCCAGCTTCATGCTACTTGTATGTTGTCTAGATCCAGTACTTAAGCTCTTAGATGGATCAATGAGCACCTGGGTGGTGCAGCAGATCGACCAGAGCAGCTGCCACAAGTATTATGCTCCACATGATATGTGTACTACCCTTTGTCCATTTTTGCATTTAGTCCCTTCTCTAAATCTTTCAGAAATCTTTTGGCTTCAATGTTTTCTCCACTCTGTTAGTGAGTTGTGTTTCCCCCAAACATTTTCTTAAGATCCGCACCTAAATTTTCAGCATAAGCAATGGCATACAGAGATGATATATGTGCCATGATGATGTTTCTCAAGTCTTGTCCGATCACAGTGGTGAATAGCAGCAAAGATAAATCTACGACACTGATTCATAAAGTCGTGTTTAAATTTCCTTTATTTCCATATCAACGTATCTCTTTTGCTACAAAACAGAACCATGTACACAACCCTAGCTGAATGGCTTTCAACTGCATTAGGCAAATTTCCAACTGCAGAAAAATAATGATCAATTTCCTCCTCTTGCTTGGCACCTTTTTTCATCTAATGCGTACTTTCCTCAGCCTATTGAATGTGTTTCTAACCCATTATCAAGTAGTCTATGATTTTGCAGGCTAAAATGTCACGCTTCAAAGTTACAAGATGTCCATTTGATCCAATCTCTATGTCTAGACCTGACCAAATATTGTCCAGGTCAAAATTTGCCATTCTACAGTTGATGCGCATCAGAGAATATGAGTTGTGCAACTGCAACACTTATAGCAGCAGAAAACATGTTTTGGCTAGTGCTACTACTTGGGTCCTCAGAACTAAGGGCCTTGAAAGATTTCATTCCGATTCCATAGAAGACAGGCTATCATCTAAAAAATCGGTATAGTAAGGACCCATAAGTGTGCTTTCCAGAGACTGCTCTTCATCGCAAATTGTTTGAGAACAACTGCAACCACAATAAGGTGGAACATTATTTTCTGCGCCCCTAACCGCAAAAGGTTGTATTATAGCCAAAGTGTCGACCTCATTCTGATAAGGAGAAGCAAAGCAAGAAGATTTATTTGCAGCCTTCACATTATAGCTAGTGAATGCACTTGGCTAGGTGTAGGCTTAATCATCAAAGACTTTAATACTTCTGAATGAAAGAAGTTAGATTCAGGAGATTGTAAATGCCTATTATCTAATCCATGTAGTCTATAACAAGCCAATTTCTGGCTTTTCTGTTTTGATCTTTGTCCTTCTCAAAGATAGCAGTAGACAATCCCGTAACTACAGGAGGAGGCAGTTTGTCTTGTAAAACATGGAAAACATAGCACTGTTGTTTCAATTCAGGGTTGTTGACTTGTATAGGATATGATACTATAAACTTGGTAAGGAAACATATGTTGAGAGTTTTGTGTACCTGTGCAGGACTTTGAGGAAGAGAAGATCAACATTACAGGTGCAGTTTGTACGACACTAGGATTCTCATCAAGCACGTCATTCTCTCTCGTTGGTAATGTTCTAGAGCACTGTTCTAATGTAAATGGTCTGTTGAAATTGTCTGCTACATGTACTACCCAGCAAGCTAATAGGATGTGAGTGACAGCTTGGAAAGTTCTTGCTTGTTTGTGATGGTTTAATGTTCTAGTAGCAATTACCTACTGATAAGGAGAGAATATCACTTTTATTATCACTAGCAGTATACCAGATGATCTTTTTTTACTTCATGTTATTACTTTACCTGCATGTGCAGAATGTTTTCATGGATGTGGCCAGATACCTTTATACCTATTGTGATAAATTAAGTTTGGCCTTTTGTCATCCTATAAGTTCCTCTATAAATACGAGCCAGATCTAGCATTTTTCTTCATGCAACAAAATCCTACTGCAGTAGAAAAAGAGTATTTCAATTTATACTATTAGGTAAATTGTGACCGATCAAGTTCTCCCGACACCATTTATCGGCAACATAGAATAGCTTATACAACATGGTATTGAGCCAATACAGGATAAGGTTGAAGTCAGAATTCGGGCTGGGGTGTTACAAGCTTAGACCATTTATCTCGTGCAATTAATGGCAGCAACAAGCCCCTCCCAAATATAAACAACCATATCTTCAATCGTAAATCATGAAAAGATGAAAGCCTTAGAAGTTGCTCCATTAAAGCATGCCATTTGTTAACAATGTGAGCTCCAAGCGTGAGAAAAAACATTAAAAGCATACAAATTCCCGAGTCATTGCGATTTACAGACTAGTCTCCATGTTGGAGGAGGATGAACATGGTTCCTAGCAGGGTATTTTCACACCTCAGTGAGATAACCTCAACAAACTGAATTACTCTTTGAATGTATGGGTTTGTTGCCAGGAGATAGCTGTGTTTAGGTGGAAATTGAGTAACCATTGGCACATTTGTGCACGAATGTCATTGCTACAGTAAAATTTGAGTGTCCAACCATTGAGTATTGAGTATCCATTCAGTTCAATAATTAAATAATTTCCTGCTACAGTTTAATTCAAGTCGAACCATTGAGCATTGGATAATCCTCATTCATTAATTAAATAATTTCCTAGAAAATCTTCCTATGGTCTTAGTGGCTTTATTTGCGCATATATTTCATGCATTGCTAGCAAGTAATAGATGATTTAAATTGATCTTAGTTGTCTCTTGAGAATTTTAACAAATATCATTAGCCACCATTTTAGTTTTAGGTATAGATGCCATTTGGATTTCTTTCTCAAAGTTTGCTTTGTATAAGGGGACTCCCTAAACCAATTGTGATGATTCTATATGAAATATAATTGCGGGTTAAGCAAACTTGAGATTACATATTCAATTGTAGTAAAACAGTAAATTAGAGAAAGCTGGTAAAGAGGGAAAGACAAGTGTAGTGTCAACTTGGAGAGTCTAACTCATATTCTAAGAGGTTAGTAATTTGATAATACATCACTAATTTGATAATTCCAAGAGGTCACTAAATAATTATTCAATGCTCGACATGTAGAAATCACTGTAGCAATGAGAATGATCCTATGGATATAATCACTAACTTGAAGCCAATGCAGATACCACTGATCAACATAGTTTTTAATACTACTTATTTTTTGTAGAGGATTGTACGGATGCTCCAAGAAGGTGAGGCCCAGAACTTGGCGGAGGAAGACTATGACATCGATTCCCAGATGATAGACCATTTTTTTAGGGACATGGAGTAGAGGGGGATGACATGTCTCGACACCATGATGACAGGACGGTGACAGTGGCAGTTGTGCGTATTGATAGACTTTGCATACTTATATTTTGTGTACTTGCATATGTACTTTATATAATTTTTATATATATCAATTTCATCTCATGTTTATGTGCCAATTTGCAACCAATCAGGGACAATCAAAACTAGTTGCCCCGAGCTTTTTTTTTTTTTCCAAACACAATTTGCCACTGGTGGCAAAACTTATATATAATAATACTAATAAATTATAAAAGACTTTATGTAGAAAAAAATTAAATAAATAAATACTATTAAATATCAGTATTGTAGCCTCCGTAGATATTAAGCTAGTTTGGCCACAAAATGTACTAACCTTCAAGGTTTTGAATAAGACAATGGGTTTACGCCCTAAAAGCGTTTGAGCTTCTCAACTATGTTCAGGTCAAAACTTCAATTCTGCGATATCCTTTTTGCCATACCCATCCCCATCTACGACTAGCAAAAAAGGGAACATCCCATGTTCTTTGACCCCGACAATAACAATACACCATATGCAATATAATCCATTGTAACTTTGGTTGAACATTAGGGACATGTATTTTCTGAAAGATCCTCAACAAGTGGTGGAGGTTGCTCCTTTATGCAGGGTTCAATATTCCCCTGCCACATAGGAAAATACCAGAAATGCCATCGATCCGAGCCATCGGATCGGTATTCTCGAATAGGCGAGCATGTATTCTCCCATGCATGCATGCATTGCATGTATTTTCTCGGGCTCTGGTTCGTTTGGGGATCGCTATTTCTTGCAGGTTCTTCATGAAATGGAGTAGTGCACGAGTCCTGTAATGTCCAACATAACAAACATAGTTCAACCCAAAAGATAGTATCTTACCATGAGAGCGCAGATAAATGAAGAGCGCGGGATCTTTATTAAAGAAAAGAAAGTTATTGACAAGGCTAGCCAGTTAGATGCAAATAGGGCTAGATTTCCACTTCCATTCGCTCCTCTCCCAGAGCTCATCGAGGAGAGGATTGCATACCTCATCTTGGAGGCACGTCCGTGGATTTGGAAATCACGATGCTCACAACAGGACCCATAGTACTGTCCCAAGAGTCCAGATACTCGCATGTATCCACCTTGACGACCCAAACCCAGCACGATCCTACATATTTCAAGGCAAGCAGATATTAGTATCACTAACTCTTACCAACAGACATTATTCACTAGGAAGAGGAGACTCGTTAGCAAGTTGAGGATCACTATTATCGAGCCCCATCCTCGAACGTTTCGGCCCCTTCATTCTTGGGAGTAGGCCAGTCCAACATGTGTATTCTGTTTGTTGCAAGACTTCTTCGATTCTTGCTACTGCAGGAATGTAGTAGAAAATAGTATACCAGGCAGGAAATTGATTAGAACTAGGTAGTTAATTTATTTTAAGCTCTTTTGTTGGTCTAGCTACTACATTTATCTGAAGGCGACTCATGGCACTTCTTTTATGCAGACGAGACTTTGCCAACCTTTTCTAGAGCGGGATGAGTTGCCTAGGTCCACGAGTCAGACGTGCTAGAAAACTTAGGGGCTACACATACATTATTGGCATGGGTGTTAAAAACCTTAGGGGCTACTCGTACATTGGCATGGGTGTTAGAAAACTTAGGGGCTACTCATACATTGGCATGGGTGTATACAACTAGCAAACTCACTCACAAGCATAACCCACAATGTAGAATTGCTAGCCCTGATTTTGCATGAGCTAACATTATGGAAGCTAGATAGCACTTAAATGGTCAATTTACAACTTTTGATTGGCATAGTTTTTTTCAACTTATAACTAGCATAGCTGACAAAATATTAGATTCTATTCATAATTGCGTGATATCTCCTGATTCTTTTATTTGAGCATCATTATTGCTCGTTTTGTCCTGATTCTTTTCTTTCGGCATCGCCATCGCTCTTTTCGCATGAATGGCGTACAAGTTCACGTCTTCAAAAGTTGAGTCATCTCGGCCTCATATGCTCCTTGGCGACGTTACGACATCTTCGGAATCGCCCTAACAACGGTCTTGTACTTTTGACTATCTCCTGAACGCTTCTCTAGATCGCGAGATTTGTGCGCTGCTAAAAATGCCAAATTTCTTGAAGAAGCCGGTTGTGCTCGAGTTTGGGTCATGGCAGACTCTCTTTGGCTTCAAGTCGAGAAGGTGGCTTGTTGAGGCTAGATCTTGACCTACTGCTTTTGATGAACTCGGGAACTGTCTGCTAATCGCACCATGAATTGTAAACTATCTGTCACTGCAAGTATTCCTTATATGTTTCCTTCTTGTCTTTCTCGATATCATGCTTCAATTTGAAGGGGTTCTTCCCTGTCATATAAATCTTCGTCGATTTCTATGTCTTTGGCCATACTAGAATTGGTAGCCTTGCCGCTTGTTTTTCGGCCTCCTCCTCCTATTGGGGTACTTTTTTCTTTGGCTCTCGTACTATTATCGCCCTCGCCGATCTTCCCGCCGTTTTGTGCACTTTTCCAGGTCCTCCTCCCTTTCTCTTACCTTCTATCCTTTGGTGTGCTTGTTCCTCTACCTCCTTGGTTTGCTCTCCCTATTAGCTCCTCTTGGGCCACTTCTTCTATTCTATTCTATTCTATTCTATTCTTGTGAAGATGCCGACTCCCCTTTCCCTAAGAAACTTCCCCAAGCATTGAGGGCTTGGTCCACCATAGTGTCAAGGGGGTTGTTGAGCAAATTCAAGCTAATAGAGTCTGCGTCCCATCTGGGTCACTTTTCGACTTAAACTTGCTTATTCGGTGTACTCCATGTCGAAAATTTCCCTAGAATTCACCTTACAATACGAAATGGGGCTACTTTTCAAGAGATTTTTAGCTGTCACTTTTTTTTTTAAATGTGAACGTATTATAGTTAAGGGTTATTAATTAAAGTACTTTTTTATCATTACTTAACTATCTTTCAAACTTTTCCTATTTGTTTTGGGCCACATATTGGTCGTCTCACCATTTTCTTTGCAAGCTTCCTATTGAGCGATCCTTCGTTCAATTTTCATTTGTAAAATGTAGCTCATGAACAACTTTGAGCTCAATTTACTAGAAGGTTTGTTTTGACTTTCTATTTAAAATTAGCTTACCCTAACAACTAGATTCGACTTGCTAATGACATTCTAACGATAGAAGAAAAAAATATCCCAATTTTCGAGGTTCACATTGGGGTTTTACCCCCAGATTTTCTACTAGGCCAGTTAGCTATTTAGGAAAATTGTTAGTGCTTGATCTTGGTCAACCAAGATCATTGCTCGGATACCATTGTGACGCTCCTTGCGCTATATACGGCAGCCCGCGGTATACAATAAAATACAAGAGCTGACCTAGCATGGGCATGCTATCTCTTAAGGCATATATAGAGCAGCTTGATCAAGCAATCATGACGAGGTTTCTCCAACATGTATTAGATCCATCAGGTATCACATCCATGGTTGTGATGTTCAATACAAAGCATTTACAGCTGCACGTATAACCGGTGTCATACTTCTAGACTCGCTTAATTTCGCTTGCACTACTGAAAGCCATAAATAGTTCTGATTTTGGATCTGCTTCTAAATTTGCTTTCTTTTTGCGAGGGTTGTCTCTGTAGCATTATGTTATTCATAGGACTTCTTACTGATGCAAATTATACTGCTTCCCGTCGTCGTGTTTAACAGATTGAAGATTTTGTTGCTGATCATGTCCTGCCTACTATGGTAAAACCTCTGTTCTTGTCTAAGATGTTAAACCGAATGTTGAGATAAAGTTTTCAATTAGGTATTGCCGATTTTATTGAATCCCATGTGCACGGGAATCCTATTGAATCTAGTTTTGTTGAATCCTATTGCTGCTATTGTGTAGGGGACTACAGCCCCATTATTTCATGGCAGGATGCATAATAGTATATTATTAGCTAAAAAGGCTGCTAGCATTAAGTAGGAACATTGTTGTTTCTTAGCTTGCATATATTGTAAGCTATAATATTAGAATCATGTTCTGTCATTCTGTTTGTCCAATGCTTGAGGCTCATATTTTTTCAAACTGGAACAAATTGCATGGCAAAATGGCTTGTTCTATCTTTACTTGCCCATTGCTTTAGGCTGACATCCAATATTGTAGAAGCAAGAAAGGCTTGCGGGAGCTTGTTTTACCTTACTGCTAATCCACAAGATGACATTTGAATAAACGGGAACAAGCTAAGTTTTAGGTTGGCTAGAGCAGCTTGCACCCCTATTGATGTTTAGATCTTGCTTGAAAGAAATAGTGCCTTGGACGTTGCTCTTATCTGTTGGAAATTATTGCAAGCTTTGATGCTCAGAAGTATTGTTCTGCACTTATGGTTGCCTTGTGCGTCCACAACACATCATTCATCCTCATACCTTTTCATCCTAAACAGGACCATTGTCCCTCATACAACTACAGTGCTTTCCATAAAGTTCAGAAGAATGATGACATGCCCATACATGCTTTTATTGCAGGATCACAAACAAGGACTTGAATTGCAGAATCACAATCTCATCATATCACGCAAAGAATTGCATTTTAAATTTGAATAATTTCGACAAAAGTATGTGTTAGTTTGTGCTTAGTAATTTGCTAGTGGGCTCTGCTTCTAGCTCTCCATAATTGTGCACTTAATCTATGGCATTTGCTTAATCACCTTGGTATAATGCTCTCTCATCTCTTCATAAGCTATCTTAAGCAAGTAGGGCAAAACCATTTCTTCTTTGATGTGTAGCTTTACAGTTCCTGATTTTGTACCATATTTGCATTGCCAGTTCATGTAAAGTCTTCTACTTTTTATTGCATCGGTTTGCTTTAAGTATTACCCTGCAGCAGATCATTTGAAGGTTGAAAAATCTCTGGTATGATCTAATCACTCTTTATCATGTTTTAGTTTTTTCAATTTTATAGATATGTACACCGACTCTCGCTCATTTTTATTTTCACATGTCTTGTGCTGGATAACTTATTCAATGAATTACACATGACCTATGAATTCAAGCATGTATGCAACATGCTTTGCAAGCTGTGCAGCAAGCATAGGTAATTATTTGAACCCAACAAGAACTGAATCCGCTCATATGTTAGCGTAAGATTTTTTTGGAGGCTAAAAAGGATGAATTTTCGTGCATTTTCTTCTCGTTTTGGAATTTTTATCAGGCCCATGTACATTTTTGTAATTGATCAGATATTGCTGAGGGCCTACAAGTGTCAAAAAAGTTTATGTACCTCATGGATGTGAGCTTTGGGACAACCTCTAGCAGAGCGTGTTAATGTCAGGGATTTTTGCAAAACCATTCAAGATGTGGTGGAAATATCCAGCCGTAATTTCAGAATGCACATAACACGAGGAATAGCTTGGAAGATATAACTCCAACCTCTAATGCCCAAAGGGAATGATCTGGTAGTACACGTTGGCACAAATTATATAGTGTGCAACTGGGCAGATCTTGGAAGGGGCCAATCCACTTGAATGTTATCAACAATACAAGTTTTGGAAAAGAGTAGATTGTGCAACCTTAGCTCTTAAGTATTTCTCATACTACATGTCTACCTCAGAATCCATGTTAGCATATATGGTGCAAAACATGTAGCGGTTCACTTGTTCTCTTTCAATATAGAAACAATGGCAGTATTGTGTGGGCTTGAAAACATGAGCATGAAACTATTTGAAATAGAGTAGTGAAGGCCATAGCTTTCAAACATCTAATAAGAAATATGTATGCTATCTGGACAGATTACTACTGACTGACACTTGTGATGTTCTGATAGATTGTTTGAACATGTATAATTTGATGGAATAATGGTTTCAGGGCATGGCGAACTAGGTAAGGTTTTGATTAGCACCTATCTAGCAGAATGGGTTTCAGTTGGATATTTTTAGTTGTTACGACCATGTTAAGCGTATGTGCCATAGTAGGATGTATTTGTAGGGACTAACTGCATATCTCTAAAGAGATCAATGCTATTCTAGGATGACATATATGTCCTTAATGACAGTTGACATGTGCTTGCTAATCATAAGAGTATCAAAGTTATATTTACCTTGCCTGGTCTTTGAAGGTCGAGAATGAAGGTTCTCTATTTCTTAGCAGATGTTATTTCCAACCGCATGCCAGGTTCATTAGATGGACATGACATAACTTTGATGACCTTTTCCTACTGCAAGAAAGATGACCATTCTCATTTAAGTTACAACACTAGATAGAGATGACGTAATTTCAATCACGTTTTTCTATTGCATGCTAGGTTCATTATATGGACATGACATAACTTCGATAACGTTTTTCAATTGTAAGCAAGATGATGTTCGTTCTCATTTAAGTTACAATAGCTATAGCCTTGGAAGATCTCAAAACTTGGAATTTGAAAGCTTACTATTAAGATTTCAAGCAATGCCAGGTGGGTTAGATTAGGAATGGCACAGATTTCAAGCAATGCCAAGTGGGTTAGATAGGAATGGCACGTGCTACATTATGAGAAACTCTCATTCATCCTCTTGAGATGTCTGGTACTTGTGCTTAATTGACCATTCTGGACATATAGGTTTTGCTTCAATTGAATTTTTTGGCAACTCTACATGATCCACTATGGGTGTTCTAATATGGCCACGTGTTGTGTAGCCAGCATCAAGTACCATTACTGGCTTGTACTTATAAACACACTTCCATTTCCCAAGAGCTCGACATTAGAGAGAGCCATCCAAGAAATACTAAAAACTGTCTGTTTCCCAAAGAGCTTGTTGAAGGGGAAAAATGGTAACCCTTATGCACAAATAGTACTGTTTGACTGACCTAGTCTAAAAAAAAAGCATTTGAGCTGTTAAAAATGCTCTCTAGACCATATTAATCTATAATGAAAACTTACATCGTCATCTTTGCATGATAAATTGTGCACCTTTTTACCTAAGATCAACATTCATACACCATTAAAGTGAATTGAATGTCTATTTAAGTGAATTCCCCACTCCTTTTCTTCCATAAAATAAATACTGTAGTAAATAAAAGAAACCTTCAACTCCATAACCTCATATAAGAGAAAGGTTGGCTGATTGAATTAAGAGTCATGCAAATAGTAGAAAGATTTGGCATGTAGATCCTACAAGCGTACAATATTAGCAAGAATGATCATCTTCGAATAAATTGATCTAGGGAAAGAAATAGACCTATTTGTATAGGAATTTTATTTAGAGATTGTTAAAGATGGATTTTTGAGGAAAAAGGGGCAAATAGTGCGCATTAGTACAAACACAATATTTTAACTATCACATCTTAGCATCTTTAATAGTTTTCTTACTTATGCCCCACGTCACCCTAACATCTTTAATAGGTTTTGAACTCATGCCCAACACCGTCCACATTTGCAAGAAGATGTGGTTACTGAGGAACACATACAAGATGTTTAACAACCACACCATAAAAAACAACATACATAATGACTCGCCAAGAGTAAGCATCGTATTAAGCATTAACTTCTACAAATTCCATTTATATGAAGAACTAATAGATGATGCACCCATATAGGCCCTCGACCATTATCCTCTGGAAACTAAGGATGACAATCTACAAGAAATTGTCGATAAATATCGACATTCATTGGTCGCGATACACATTCTAAACGAGGTGCACCATGGACTACGACAATCATCAGATTCGTCGATCTACGATCCAGATCGTATGTTGGAGCCCCTAGGCACCTCTCTTTTCGCTTATAGTCATTTATGATTGGAGGCACCTATGATTTTAAAATATGAAATATAATTTTGCCTAAGGTTTTGAGGGAATATCGAACCTCTATACGACTTTGCCTAAGATTTTAGAATATGAAATACGGGAGCTCGAACCTCTACCAAAATAATTCAATATCTTAACTAAGACTACTTTAACCAATATACCCAGCGAGCTAATGCAATTATTTTTTATCTTGAATCTATAATTTTTTTTATAACAACTTATTCGATTGTTTTAGAGATATATGGTCTATGATTTCAAGAATTGTTATTTTTACATCCATATCAAATCCCCCCTGGAACCTCCTGTTATTTTGCTACCTATTGCAATGAGAATGTACTATGATACCCTCAAATCTCCAAGCGAGGAAGTCACTTTGAAAGAGTGCCGATGAGAGCTAAATGGGTATGATAACCTTGCAAGACAACATACCAAGTCGAGACAAAGATTCACTTGTATGATACAAGATGATTACTATACGAACGTCTCAAAACTTCGTAAGTTGTTTCAAACTTTAAGCTCAAAATATATTTAGCATATTAAAAGGACAATTTCACACTCCAATTTACAATGAACGACTATATATACCCAACTAGAGATTCACAACCATATCTTGATTAATTTTTTAATTTAATCCCAAAGAAAAGCCCTTATAAAAGCAAGACAAATGTGATGGTTATAGGATCTCGAGACACAGTAGCAATGCATTTTGATGTGAAATTTTGGAACATATCAAACAATATAAATATTTTAGGATTGATTTCACAAATGATTATAGATGGTCAGTGGGAATAGGGAACCGGATAAATGAGGTCTTTGGGTTTTGTATTATTTTTTTAATCTATGGCAAGAACGCAATATTTGGTATTGGTCTCATCCTCGTAAAATTCCTTTCAGTTCCTATGATTCCTAAAGAGGCTATAGGTAGTGAAAAAGACATAATGGCTGAGAAACTTCTGCTCGACAGGTTCATATATAGTTGGCAAGATATGGAGGGAGAATATTTGGTGCACAAACAGATTGGTCCTGCTATAATGTCCTACCTCGTAGATAAGCTCTGCCCTCCAGGTAATCTCGTCCTAGATTTCTTTCCTGCTGGAGTTTTTTCTAGGGCAGCATTGCATGTAAGAAGATGGACTGTTGTCTACAAGCATGAAGTAGGGAAGTTTAAATGCCTGGTAGGAATTTTAGGTAGGATTGACAGCCTTAAACCCCTTGCTTGCTCCAACGGCCATAGACACACATTCAGTTTTGACACTGTTAGATGTTGATGGAGCAGAGCCGGCACATGATGAGAGAGATTGGAGGTGGAGGCATCAGGATATGGGAATAAAGTGGTAGGAGAAACATTAGGTACTACTATAGCAGTGTCAGAAACTGTTGCTGGAAAAACTCAATTTGACGCTAGTAAAATTAACCCAACAGACTATGATAGAGCGCTTGATGGTATTTATGGTGAAATTTATTAAAAGACACGGGGCTACATATTCAAAATGAGTTGCGCCCTAGACTACATCGGATCCGTCCATCCTATGGCCCAGATCGTATGTTGGGACCTTTGGGCACCTCTTGTTTCGATTATGCTCACTTATGATTGGGGTGCCTATGATTTTAAAATATGAAATATAGATTCGTCTAAGTTTTTGAAACATGAAATACGAAGACTTAAACCTCTACCAAAATAATTCAATATCCTAATTATGATGCTTTAACCAATGTAAGCAGCAAACTAATGTACATATATTTTCTATTAAATCTATGTTTTTTTCTTATAATAACCCATTGAATTGTTTTAGGGATATAGTCTATGGTCTCAGGAATGGTGTATGCATCCGTATCAAATCACCCTGGAATCCCCTATAATTGTGCTACATTTCATATTATAATATGATGTGCAGACTTCTTTGTAAAAATGTCGTTATCTTTGAAGCAGATAGTTGCGCTATTTACAAGTTGATTCTTTTAAAGCAAATGGCACAGATGTCTGTCTGTCACACCATTTTTTCATATGTTTAAATGCAACTTTTATAAATGAAGTAAGTACATTTGCATTATTGTTTGGTCTATTTGGCGCTTTTTACATGTAATGTCCCTCCATTTCATTTCAAATGCAGCTTTTTTTCATGCTATTTCTGATATTTTTTGAGTAAATGATGCCATACTATTCTTGTTTCCATGTAATTCCATGCCATTTCATCTCAAAGACAATGTTTTTTATGCTAATAGCTTTTCCATTAAATAGTGCAACTTTGATCACTAGATGTATGAGAAAACAAGGAACAAACTAATTTTGATAGAAAATGAAATCAACAAAATTTCCATGTTTAATGTGCTTATATGGAAAGAAAAGGCAAAAGAAAAAAAAAGAAAAAAATAAAAATAAAAAAATAAAAAGAAGAAGTTGAAAACACCAATTTTGGTAACTATGATTAGGGTAGTACATCATAGTTTGTTAGTTTAAAATTAGGGCAAGGAAAACATCAAAGAATTTTTTGGCATTTTCTTTTGTAGGTTCTATGCATTGTAACCCATGGAATCTTGAATTTTCTGACGATTTCAGATTTTGTTATTTTCGAGTAATTTTGGGGTCTAGGTTTCTTGCAGCAGTCTGGTGGGACCACCAAGGTTTTTCATAGGACCAAGACCAGGTCCCTATGCTCCACGATGAAGGACGTCTCTATTCCAAGCCATAGTTCTGAAGCTATGTAAGCTTTGTTCCAGGCTAAAGCTACGTAAGCATTGTGAGTTAATTTTAATATCTTTGTAGATGGACTATTTTATGCCTTGAGCCATAGCTGAAAGGTTTGCAAGCTCTGTTCTGGCAAAATAGCATCCATTCTTTTCTTAAAGTGTTTAATCTTATCTACATATATCCCATTTGAGCATTCCTTCATTTTCTTCAATGGCAAGGTATGTCTCATCCCCTACTCTAGCCATGGCCGAACTTCAGCTGAAAAAAAAAAAAAAAAAAACAACAACATAAATGGGGACAAAAATAACAAACTAAAATGGCTTTTTACCGCAGTTCTTCTCATCGTAGTTCAGGAATGAGAAAATTTTGGACCCCATAGGTTGAGATGGCAAACTTGCAGTCGCAAAGAGTTTCCGGTGGAAAATTGCCCCTGACAGCTGCTATCGCTCTCGGGGACACCGCTAGGGGCAGTTTCTCCAAAAGCTCTTTGCTCTTGCAAGTTTTTCCATGGCAACAGACCCGCTTTCCTTGGAGGCGAATCTGGCAGCCACAAGATAAGCTTTTCTTGCCCGATTATTTCTATCAAGGGTTGCAGAGCATAAGCTAATGCTTCAATTTTCTTTTGCTATGGTGATAGGGGTTACATTCGACTAGTCCTTGAGGTTTGTTGCACATGTAGAATTCGACCAGTTAGGGTGTACTTTTGATATTTGATTGCTGATTTGTTCCCCTTTGCCAAATCGGCCCTCTCAGCTGTAAGCCATTGCCTAGGGTTAAACGCCAGTAAAATGCTTGGGGTGGGTTAATGATACGGTCTATGGGGTATGGGCTAAAGCCTGGAAAGTTTTGGTCCCATTGGATAACGATAAAGGATCTGCCCTTTTAATATGTTGGCTATAACATTTGGTATCAGAGCCATGGTTCAATTTCTTGTGGCAATATTGATGTGTTCCATATACTTGAGGGCAAGCATCTCGATGAAGAGGAGGAATTGATATGCTCTATGGGGTATGGGATAAAGCTTGGAAAGGTTGGGGCCCATGGATAATGATTATCACGAAAAATTTGCCCTTTTGGAATGTTGGTTGTCACCAGGCGTGCTAGTGCATAACAGTTAAACTCCAACCCGATTTTTTGAAACCATGTCTTGTATTATGTTGTTGTTGCATACCATCTCTTGTATTGTACCGCAGTTGCAAGCACTGGGAAACTATAATTCCCCCTCTTATGTAAATTTGTGTGTTCTGTAAGGTATAGAAATTTGTCTATGTAAGCTCAGATAGACATGAAAATGAACCATGTTTATGCTCTAATGTACATGTTATCTTGTTACCAAATTTCGCCCTGATGCAGAGGAAAATCTACTAAAGCTATGATAGAGGAAGATGAAAGGTATTCTTTTCCTTTGTATTTTGACATTTTTGTGTACAAGTTTGATTTGTACATAAATCTAGAACCAATTATGCAGTATTTTGGCATTTAGATTAGGGTTTTCCAATATATTTAAACATTTGGTAATCTAAAATTAAGGTTTCCAAACCAATGATCTGGACTTGATCCATGGTCTATTCCATGATATGCTCTGAGCCAATGACCTAAAGCAATATTTAGCCATAACAGTTCTATGTCCAATGTGGTTGTGGTTGCAAAGTGATGTCACCATCACACTAACCACATAAGATCACACAGCTTGCCAACCATGTGATCTTGATTTCACAAAACCAGTCCTGCCTCTATTTAGAAGCATAACAAATATGAGTGAATCCGTTTTAAATCTATGACCCTATTTCTTGCTTAAGATCAAGGTTCACATTTCTACTAGGAATCCCGATCATCCCTAACAAGCAGCTGCCACCAAAAAAAACCCTATAGTGCCTACCAGTATCTCCAACAACACGAGCTACCCTCGCCCGTCCGAATATAACAACTATGAGTAGCCGCTCGCTAGCGCATAAACTTCCAATCCGCCAGCCTTACTTTTTGTAACGTTGATTAACATCACATTTGGTTTTCTTTTACATCTTTGTTGAGCATTCGAGCTTGACAAAATAGTCACAAAACTATTCTATTCTATTCTATTTTTTCTCACCTTTCTTGCATAATTGCTAGATCATGCATTAATTGGCATTTAGATTAGGATTTTCCAATATATTTAAACATTTGGTAATCTAAAATTAAGGTTTCCAAACCAACGATCTGGACTTGATACATGTTCTATTCCATGATATGCTCTGAGCCAATGACCTAAAGCAATATTTAGCCATAACAGTTCTATGTCCAATGTGGTTGTGGTTGCAAAGTGATGTCACCATCACACTAACCACATAAGATCACACAGCTTGCCAACCATGTGACCTTGATTTCACAAAACCAGTCCTGCCTCTATTTAGAAGCATAACAAATATGAGTGAATCCGTTTTAAATCTATGACCCTATTTCTTGCTTAAGATCAAGGTTCGCATTTCTACTAGGAATCTCGATCATCCCTAACAAGCAGCTGCCACAAAAAAACCCTATAGTGCCTACCACTATCTCCAATTGCACGAGCTACCCCCGCCCGTCCGGATATAACAACTATGAGTAGCCGCTTGCTAGCGCATAAACTTCCAATCCGCCAGCCTTACTTTTTCTAATGTTGATTAACATCACATTTGGTTTTCTTTTACATCTTTGTTGGGCATTCGAGCTTGACAAAATAGTCACATGGCAATTTGAGAATTCCTTTTTTCGCCTTTCTTGCATAATTGCTAGAGCGTGTATTATTGCTAGAGCGTGTATTATTTTTTCGTGGCCATTAGATCATGGCATATCCCGCGAGATATTCCATGAAAAGCCTTGTCGTCCGTTCTTCACAAGTCAAGATAAGGTCAAACTGCCCATGTTGGCCCGATTTCTAAGGGGGATTTTAAAAAACCAACTCAATAGTTATGTCAGTATTCCAGAAGCCTGATCAGCACGGCCAACCCAAATAACAGAGTTTGGGGGATTGAAACTAGATTCCAATGCTCTTGGCTTATAAATTCAAAGCTAAATTCCTACATGGTATGTTGCCAATGCTCTTAATCCCACAAAAATTATAGATGCAAGAGAAGGCAAAAATAGAAAATCGTTGATTCCATAGAGTTGCCGATTTGGGCCTCTCCTCACAACCCTGTCAGATTTGCACAAGAATACTATGGTTCAAGGCTTGCTTGCCCAGAATACTCTGCTTCAAGGCGAATGAACCAACGACCAAGAAACAAAAATCAAGAAACATGGCACCAGAAACAGAAGATGCAAACTCACAATAAACATAAGTAAAGCAGATGGGTCAAAGTACATATTCTACAAACACCTGTAATGACGTTGAAATCATGCCCGAGGCCTCGCTTTATCTTTGAAATAGTATTTCAATGATAAAGAAGTCATGTTGAAGCAGATTGATAGGATTGTTGGAAGTCGGAATTGAACGCTGTAGAGGCATCAGGTACAAAAATGGGAAGACCTAAACAGGTCGGAAAAGAGGAGGGTATTTTGCAAAAGAGGAGGTATCCTGTCAGACATTAGTGGACAAGGAAACCCAAAAAAATTCGATCTTGTTACAGTTCTTCTGCCTGGTTTTGAAGCAGGAGAAGACGTGTCGGCCGCCTCAACAACGCTGCCGAGTTTGAACTTCCTAGAATGCCGAGTTTGAAGGCACATCCACCACAACAAGCAACGAAGCTTAAAGCCAAACCACACCCTTGTTTTGCAAACGGCCCATACCTTGGCGCATGATATCCGCCATAGCCTGCCGCATATCATCTTCGCTCTGTTTAGAAATCCATATGCCCTGGGCACACACGGCCATCTGCACCAAGCGACCATCCATCCTTTACAAAAATAAAATGCTTCTGTTTCGAATCCAGGATGCCACCGTCAGCAACATATGTATTTTCATAGGAATACAATAAAAAACCATTAACAATCATATGTTATAAAAATACAGTTTTTGATTGTGCAAACATTATTGTGGGCATATTCTTTTCATAGGTGCTGCAACTTATTAAGAACAAGGATGATATTGTGAGTAAGAAAAAAATGGAAACACTCTTAGATCGCCTATTGTACACCAAGTCTGATCGTCTCGTTTCAATGCCATCCTAAGAGGACTCGTATTGTATAAGCTTTAAAAAGTAGCTGCGGCGGAGGCCATCCTAAGATATTTAATTTATACATCCGCAAAGCATATTGCCAAGAATCTTAATTTTATACAGTACTATATATTTGCCAAGAATTTTTTGATACATGGTCGATCCAACGTTTTAGCTATGTGATGTCCTCCTTAAAGTGGCAAAGTAAATAGGGCCCCAACCTTCAGCCAAATCAGGAAGCACAATCCAGCCATGTTCTGTCTTTTCACCAACTTGCCATGGTCCATGTATGATCTCAAACTCGATTTTTAGTTTCTTTAAAGCCTAAAAACGAAGAAGTTAAAGTACATAACAACAATGATCAAAAATATTTTCATATCTAGAAAATCTAGTTAGAAGAGTAAAACTAGGAGTACAAGTTTGCTGGCTTATGCTTTCCCTTTCCCCTTCTCAATCCCCTTTTTCTCTAAATGTTCAGGCGAGTCCACATCAGTGATTCATGTATCAGACTAATCAAACAAGAGAAATACCAAGTCATGAAAAAAATCTCTTGCTCCATCAGACTGAAAGATATGAGAGGAAATCAATTTTGCATCCAGCTTTGAGGCTATATATCAGCTTAAGCAGCATATTCAGGAAGAGTGACAAGAACAGGCTGTGAAGCTATATTTTTGTGGCAGTACAGATATGCATGAGTGAGCCACGGCATATATGGTTATAGCAGTATAAGGCCAGATAGTTTTAATGTCCATTTGCATACAGCATAAACTAACCTGCCAGTAATGTATTGACAATGTACTTGTTTGTTTGGAACAAGAGAAGGTGCCAAACAAGAATAGAAGTATTTAAAGCTTTTAGTAACATGTGCAACAATGACATGACTGACTCAGTTAGGAAGAAGATGCACCATCTGGCTTTCTTTTTTATTATTACAATTTCATATATTTTACCATCACGAAGGCATGAAAAAATTCATGGCAGGTGTAATTTTTGGGTTGATGGTTATCTTGACTGATATTCCTATGCAACATGCGTCCCATTACAATAGCTCATGAAATGGCTTTTAGAGAGCAAATTCAGTGCAGGGTCTGACAGTTATAAAGTAATGGATAAGGATTTGATGACTGAGCGGATGAATGTCGTCAAACTTTATACAGAATTCACCACTGAGCAAAAAACAGAAGTCCAAAGACAACACGTTTACCTTTGCTATTACTCCATCGTTTTCTTGATAACCTAAAGAGCAGGTAGAATATACAACAACTCCTCCAACTCGGACACTTTTAAGAGCTGCAGATAAGAGCCCAAATTGTCTTTTTGCACAGTTAGATGGTCTTTTGGGGCTCCAAGTGCTAAGTTCCTCCATATCATGCAAAAGGTGACGATCTGAAGAACACGGAGCATCAACTAACACCTGATACAGACAATCAACATATTAGAGAAAATTGTTCAGGATATAAAGATTATAAAATTTATGACTTTGCACACCTTATCATACATTTCAACATCTCCCCATCGGGTTCCATCCCGGCCAGTAACATGTACGTGTTCCTGTAATTCCTCAGGTATGTAATCTCTAACAACCTGCCTAATACATTCACAATGTCATGCACTTGAAAATCTTCAACAAAAATCCTGGTATTTCTTTTCAAACAACAAGATCCTTAATGCATTAACAATTGAATAGATACCAGGACCTTCCAAAGCCTTCGCCTGCGATCATCAGAAATTTCATTTGCAGTCAATGATCCCTGGTATAGATCAAGTTGTTGAAGGATGGCCAATGTTTTTCCACCTGGTGCAGCACACATATCCAATACTCTATCACCTGGTTGAATATGTAGCGCCTCTGTAACAAGTACAGATGCTGCATCCAGCAGATAATAAGTAAGCAGATTCTGAGAATCTCTCTCCGGATGAGGAAATCGACCATCAAATTCATATGCCTCCAAATTCAAAAATGATATCCTTTTCGTTCTTGGATACTGCACAAAAAATTGAGCTACTGCTCCGTGGTCTGCAAATCTATTGATTAAGCAAGAGGAACGGAATTCTACCATGAGTGAATTCAGAAGCGAGGGCCACCTGTTTCCATATTGAGATTCATAAAAGCTGCAAAATGCCTTCACAATAAGGGACTTTCTTTCATTTTCTTTTTCACGTTTTTGCATATTCTTTAGTTTAGTTTTCGAGATCGTCTTCTCCTGTTTGTTCTTGCCACTCTTTTTGTGTGTCTGTCTGATCACACTTACGAATTCTGGCTCAGATACATTATCATTCTCCGATTCTGGCTCAAGTTGCAACGCTTCCTCCATTTTCCCAATTTGACCTATACCGATGCCCTCTGAAAGACAAGACTTACTTTGCATGTGCACTGAACTCGAAGAAATGGAATATTTTCCTGGAGCCCCCTTCTTTTGAAGGACAGCCAAGTCAGAAGGAAGCCTTCTGATTAGACTTTGGCGATGAACCTGTTTCATCTCTTTAAAGGTAAAGAAATACACCAAAGCATACCTCAAGCTTGTCGTCATCCTCGCCTTTTTCTTCACCCCTAAAATTCAAGCGGACGGAAACAAAGCATGGAGATGAACGGGACTGCGTACTTGGCGCTACTGCCTTCCGGCTCCATTTCGGGGCATTTTGTTGACACAACATCAGCTACCAGCCTTGGCATATTTGGATCAGGTTGGTATTTTTCATTTTCTTTTTCTTTCCTTTTTTTTGTTCCCTTTTCAGCCTTAGGGTTTTGGGTTTATGTACTTCAGAATTGCCTTGCGAAAGGGAGTGCAGCAAAGGCGAAGATTATCGATTGGTTGATCTGACTATCCTTGAATTCTCAGTTAAGAATCTAACGCTTAGATGTTGCATGCATATTTTAAGTTCCATTCATGGCTGAATGCCTAACTATCGATATTCAGACAGGAAAGAAGGCACACGTGATTGTCGAATCCAGGGGACATGATGCTGCTCGTTTTTGTAATGCCAGCCACGTTGACGGGTAAGTAACCAAGAAGCTTGATAGTATATTTTTTGCATACTTCGATAAGGCAGTGATTTCTCATTTAAAAGCCTCCATGGCGAGGACAAAAAGAAGGGCAGTCTGATATGCATGTTAACAAGCCTTTGTTCCCAAGAATCCAGCTATTGTTGTCTTCTTCAATGGCTGCTCTTTGTCTTGTGCAAAGATGTGTAGAATAGATGGAAGAAGTCAAATCAAGTATTCTTCGATGAGCATTTGTGACCATATTAAATGGATCTGCTTACAACATCTAGCTTAAGGAGCATAACTCATCTCAGTTTCATCTAGTCAGATGAAAATGAAAGAGAGATGGTAATTGCTCAGATAAACCTGCATTTAAGATGCTAAAACTTTTGCCAGTTAAGTATGTCTATTGTCCCAATAGAATCTAAAATTTGAAATGTTCAAGAGATCCAAGAGAACAATTCAGCAGCAAAGGAACAAGCAAAATTAGGTAGACTTTTGATAACAGTGACATGCATTATTCTGCTATTTGATGCCGCGTTGTTGATGGCTATTTGTGTCACGTGATTCCACTAGGTTTTAGGACTTCTACTGCCATCACGACTGGGTCACCTTGCCAATGACCTGTGTATATTGTTACAAAGTAGCAAAGCTATTTGTGCCACGTTTCTATATCATAAGTTCCAAGTTTTTAGAACAACAGACATCCTGTTAGTCCAATGCCTGCATGGTGATGAATAGGTGGGATACTGCCGTTATTGAAGCCACTAAAGGAAGGGCTAGAGATGATGCACCAATGATATCTTTCGAATGTGCGATTCTGAAATCCGAGCATGATGCAGCGCAACATATCAGACGTTTCCTGCCTTCACTTGTTGCACAAGAAGCAGTAGGTCAGTCCTTATTTGTTCGTTATAAATTTTAAATAAGTTTCTGGGAATCAATGATGTCTGTGCTTCTGTCTGCAGTGAACATAGGACCTATGAAGATTGAACGGTTAAATTTGGCTTTGGAGGACGAAGTTTTAATACAGTCCGTGCACGATGAGCTAAGTCAAATAGGAGGAGGAATCAAGCACAGAAGTGGGACGTGCTGTGCTGAAAGTCAGTTAAGGGAGTTAGTGGAGGAGGAGTTGGAAGCAAGTGGCCTTTCCAAACAACCATTGGAATTTCTTTGGAAGTCAGATTCTTCAGGATGGTTCAGCAAACAAAGAGTGGATGAGTTATCAATTGACCCCTAAATTTAGTTAGGAAAAGACGAGGATTGGTTAGGGCACTGTCTTTGACTTCTCCTTAAACTTAATTTAGCAAATAATACCCATTCACTTGGGCCCTCTATGGCAAGTGAGGTTTTGTTTTACATGCAATTTAGGCTATGATAGTCGGCTATATTTATATAGGACAACTGTTTAAACATCAAAAATCAATCCGAACCCATGGAATTAAGGCTGAAATCACACTTCTGGCCGGCCAAGGATTAGGTTTTCAAGGATTAGGTTTTCGAGTTTTGGCCAGGGGATAAAGATGCCAAGAAACTAGTGTCACACTTGCGCCCAAGATTCAATTTCCACGTCAGAAATTGTATTGCTTTGTTTTAGCTATGGCGATGCCCTGTTCTGGGAGAAAAAACTCTGATTATGTGCTTCCGCTGAAGGAAATCCGCTATTGATCAGTCGAATTTTTGCTCTTGGGTCTGCAATATTAGCCAAAAAAAACCACCTTCAAAACAAAAAAGGTCATGATGAGAGCAAAAATATCTGATTTTTCAAAGCAAATCGGGCGTAAATGTGTTCGGATTTCGCTTCTTGAGATGCATCACAATTTGGATTTTGTTGTTTCTGCTTCCAAATCCAATGCTGAATGCCTCCAAACCATTCTAAATCGCATGCACAACAACTATTTTTGCTCTAGGAACCCTAATCTTTAGGCTTTCGATGTTCGTAAACCGTCATTTGGTGGAAATTCCTCGAATATTCCCCAATGTTTGGCAGGATTGCCTAACCCGAGGTGCACAAATTGCTGTGATTCTAGCTATGCCACGTGTCATGCCACATAGGCCAAGTTGATTCCACGCCGTTTGATCTGTCTAATTTCGCATCTACGGTATGGAAAATTAGAAAGTAAAGGAAATTCCCCGCGATCCCCGTGATGGTGATGGTCTTCTCGTTTTTTGTTGTTGCAAGAGGTCGCTTGGCAGAAGAATGCAAGGCATGCCGTATGAATCATCCTCATGTAAGCGTCTCACTGTTTCTATTCATTCCTAATATTTTCTTTTCTTTTCTTTATTCTATTAGCACGGGTTTAGTCAATATAATCATGTTTTCTGGGTTTTTTCATGATCTACAGTAGGGTTTTCATCTGCAGTACGGTTCTAAAAACAAGATTTTCTGATGTGATCTTCAGCAGGGTACGAAGCTATTGGATTGGGTTTTCTAAATGCAGAGGTCAATCTCCTTCTCCTCATCAGGTTAGTTGTGTTTCCTGATTTGGGTGATTTGACCATGGTTCTGCGTTCATATTTGATAAGCTTTGTAGAACAACTGAGTTGTTTGTAAAAGGCAAGAAGCATTCACATTTTTCCTGAGCTAATCTGAGTAGTGAAGTCCATTTTTGGTGTTCTTATAGCATTTGCTCTGTTATTGTATCAGCAGATAGCAGATAAGATTTTGGAGATGCAAACTGATCCTTAAAAGGCATACTTCTTTTGGTTCACAAGGTCTCTTGCACAAATGCACTACTCCTGCTACTCCTTTAGGCTATATTAAGATTTAGAGCCCTTTGTAGGCTGAATGTTGAAAATGAAAGGGCCAACAAAAACCTCAAGTGGGCGCAGGTTATGGAATTACCAACACAGGCTACTAAGCATTTATTGGTAGAAATACTGATACCCTTAAAAAGGTTGATTATTGTGGATTATAGTGGTAGCCACTTTGTCCAAAAGCATGCTGATTAGTTTTTGCAGGATATTAGGCTTACAAAGATTAGATATTTCTCCTTTTCTTATTGTTTTATATGTTTGTAGGTGACAAATTCAACCTTCCAAGGGAAAACCAGACAAGTTTTGAGGACTACTTGGCTTCTAATGCAGAATCTAGTCCAGGCATCGATGTAGTGGCAATGTTGACATCTGGATTTTTGCCTAGACAAATCTTCGGATCATGCTTTGCGATCTGAAATGGTATGTTACACTAGGCATTGTGTGGAAACAAAGACTTGAAATATATGTTTACTTTATCCAATGTCTCTATGTAAAATGTGTCGAGACGTTTAAGGAGTTCTGTCAAACAAAGACAAAGCATTGGAAGCTAACTTGGATATACTAACTGGGAACATGTAACATAATGGAAAGTCTGAACTTGTGACAAACCAGTCATCACAAATCTAAGTGCACGAACAATAAGGGGATGACTAGTTGTACTTTCAAGGATTAGGTGTGTAACCTGTATATAACACCTTGAAAATTGTTAGAAATGTGCAAACAGAAAATCACATGACATCTTTCTTGCATTTGCCTTGCAATAAGAGCTTATAATCCATTATTCCAATTGTTTGTTCTCATTTTGGAGCATTGCGTCTCACATAGAACCATTTCCTAGGACCCATAGAACTTTTCTTGGACAAAATTATTTTGGTTTATATAATTTTATCATCTTCATGAGCATTCTACAATGGTATTACCACCTAAGTTGGCCTTCCATTTGGTATGGTTCGCAATGCTAGTCCAACACTTTGTTTGAAGTTCATCCTTCCTAGACATGCCATTTATTCTCTATACGTAATTAAATGCATCTACATGTAAAAACCATAAACAAATTATTCTTTGATGCTCACCTTATCTTTTTTTATAATACAACTAATTACATGGACAAATCATGTGAATGAGCTAATGAACAGTTCTGCGGGCCCACACGCTGGAGCAACAAACCGACCAACTGGTTGAGCTCCTCAGAACAAGGGCAGACAGCTGCTTTGGGAGACCTCCCCCACACCAGAGATCAAAGGCCGCAACCTTTCCACGTAACAGATGGTTTGATGCTGAGTGTAAGGAACGCAAACGCGCACTCCATCTCATCGTGGATCAGGACACGCGAGCTCAGGCCACCAGCCATTACCGCGCCTTCCTCAAGGAGACAAAGGCAAGGTACCTGGCAAGGCACCAAGGAGAAATGTTCGCCTACTAGACACCCACCGAACTTTCTCGCCGTTGGGGTACTCCAAAGGCCGACCTACCAGGGCACATCACGGCGGAGCAATGGGAGCAAAGATCAGAATGCCTTTATGATCCCCCTCGAACACGCGACGGATGTGCCCCCACAACATGGCCCACCGCTGGTGATCACGTAAGAAGATGTCAAAGAGGGGTCAGCAACGCCCGGCTAATGGGAAGGCAAAGCAGACTTAGACGCACCGCAAAGCAGAGTTGCTCAAGTGGGCGTGATGTTCCATGGTGCCCGCCCTGCCGCGACCGTTTCAACAGGCCTGTAAAGAGGGTTTTCCCTGGGCCATGGACCACAAAGCGTGGTTGTTCCGATCTACAAGCGGGGATCCACACCGCCCACCAATTACCGAACCATCATGGTCACTTCCGGTGTTTGTCAAACCGCATGGCGGGCATTCTAACAAAGAAACCACCGGGCAGAGGCGAGGTAAATCGTGGCACTAACTTAAGCGGGCTTCCGACCACACATCGACCATTGATCACATCTTCACACTCGGGGCCTTGGTTGAGGACGGCAGAACCGTCGGGGAGGACACATCTTCTTGTTTTGTGGACTTTGCAAAAGCTTTCGACCGCGGTACCGGAAAAGTTGTGGGGTGAGATTGCACCATCGGGGGCTCCCCGTGGATCTGCGTAACGCAAAGTGTCTGTGACCCATATGAGAGCTGCACGAGCCGCATGCAACCGGAAGGGACGATCATTTGCCGCGGCATTGAGTTGGGCAAGGTTGTCCTCTCTCACCCACACTCTTTGGACTTTACATTGACCGGTTGGAAGCCCCGGGCTTGCGCCAATGGGGAGGGGGAGGGTATCTGACTCTTGCACCAGTCATCGGTAGCTCATCTATGCGGATGATGTGGACCTCTTGACCCATACACCGGGAGGGCATGCGGGCACACCTAGATGCCATGGACACATTTTGCCGGGCGGCGGACATGCATGTCAACCCCGGCCAAGACTAAGGTGGTCCTCATATCCTCCTCACGTCATCCAAAGACCTCCAGCTCACTTATCAAGGGCAGATGGTAGAGGTCACACCCGCCTACAAGTACACCGGGGTGGAAGTTAAAATCCTCAATGTATTGGGATGCATCCATTCGCCTTGGACCGCAGTTGGAAGGCGCCAGACGCAATGCAAAACAATAGTCGGCTGTGGCAGAGTGCATGACCGGGGCCACCGGTCACATTTGTTTCGAACCTTTGGTGGAGCCAGTTCTTTCAGTATGGGGTCGAGGTGTGGGACCCGGTGGTGTCTTTGGCGACTTGGAACGACTTGGAGCAGGTCCAGAAGGCATTTTTGACGCGGGCACTTGGAATCAAGCCCTGGAGTTCCATATCGATCTTGTTGCAAGAGATAGGATTCATGCCCCCCGCAAAGATGCGGCCCTCGATAGACACATTGTTTATTTCGGAAGGTGGCCAAGATGGGCGACACTGCGGCCCTCGTGACTTGGCTTACGCTGCCAGGGCGATGAGCCCCAAGCGACTCGGGGCTTGTTGGAAGGACAAGAGAGCCCAGCTGGCTGGGTACTGGAGCGTAGAGGCATATAGGTGCGTCCGTGTGCACACGCACCGGCCAGCCGAGAGGGTACTTGGACTCTTGTTTCGGGGAAGCCCGGGACCACAATGCTCGAACGGTAAAGATGACACACTACAAACAACACATAAACCCCACCACCGTTCGAGGCCCATGTAGCTCTACCCTCGTTCTCTGGTTGCCCATGAAGAAGTGCGGGATCATTGCGTCCATTCGAGCAGGGCCCACCATCTTCGGCTTGAGACGGGTCGGTGGATTGGAGAGTCAGCGCCAGACAGGCTTTGTCGGTGTTGCTCGGCCGGGGTTGTTGAGGATGAAAGCCATGCCTTCGGTAGGCTGTCGGCCTTATAGTCGATCTGGGCTCGCTTCGCCGTTGGTGCGACTGGTTCCGCCCATCGCGACGAGCTACTCAAGACGCCGGTCGGTTGATCCCTTGGCTCCTACCTCCATGAGGTTTTGGATCTGCGGACTCACCTCTGTCCCCGCGCGCCTACCTGAGGTGCCGGGAATTCATGTGTATATGTATATTTGTACAACTGCCAGCAGGCTTGTTGCTGCGACGGTTTTTCCCTCGTAAGGGGCTTTTTTAATCCGGGTAGCAACGGGCTTACTGCACCCGTATAATTTGGGTCCCATAGGCCGTTTGGCCTCCGCGGACGATAAAAGAACCTTCCTTCCTTCCTTCCTATATGAACAAAGAAATTGTAGCTCTTATTAGAGGTTTGTTAAGACAATCTTTTGCGTATTCAACTAAGTTATACTATGGGCAATGAACAACAGCAAGATGTCAAAGATATATTAGACTAGTAAATTGCCCACCTTTGGTGGGCTTTACAGTAATGCATTATATTGAAACATTTAATAGAGGAAGTGGTATAAGTCACTCTCTTAGGATCCTATAATTGGGTGTTCATGAGGGCAAAGAGCTGGATAATAATTTGCTCCATAATTTTTTAGGGTACATTGGATAAATGATGATGTGGGAACAAAAATCTAGCACAATAACAGAGGGTTTTTTTTTGTGTTTTTGTATGCTTTTCACTAAGGTTTTCCTATGATTTCGTGATGTATTCAAATGGATGTACTAATGCGTACATCTAGAGTGCACCATTTCTGAGTCATTGATTTTAGCCTTTTTTTTTTCAATGGTCAACAACCAATGGCTCACAACAAAAGCCCCTTTTTTGTGCGTGTGGTGCATAATGGGCACATGAAGGGCTATTGATTTTAGCCTTTTTTTGGGTTGCCCCTAGGGGGGCAAACCCTCGTTTATGTGGGTATGTGGGCATATTCAAGTATATGCTGGCATATACCTAGCATATGCTGATGACTGCTAAAAACTGGCTGCTGCCTGTAAATGCTCGGTCATCCAGCCCCATTATCAGCCCTCCTCGGATTCTGCCCTCCTTTCTCTTGTTGCAGAGCCACCAATCTTCTGCATGTAAAACGAAAAGGTTAAGGCACCAGAATAAAGAGTAAACATCAGAAATGGGCAAGGGGTAGATTCGCTTATCTTTTGATCAAGTCGGATCAAGGATTTTCCGACGCCTCAGCTACATGTAATAAGATCTTATCAGTCTAATTAGTGCAAAATGAAAGTGGCATCATAAAGAAGGTTTTCTTATCTGTGATAGCGGAGTCCCACAGCCAAAGTTTTGGAAAATCCAGCGCCATGCCTGCATGCAAAGAGTTAGTTCAGTTCAATATCAAAAGAAGATGCCAGGCTTTAAGAACAGACATTTGGGTTGCATTCCGACATGCTTTCCCCTATTCAGAAGATTCTTCCTATGCCTTATCGGTTATACCGGCTCCATCGCCTGTTTGTAGCTCTTTTCTTTCTCTGCAATCGGATAATCTCAGTTAGAAATAAACCAAAAGGGGATGAAGCAACTTTTCACACTTTACTCATCTTTTAAATTTTGGAGCTCTTGCGTTTCGATCTTGCTTCCCAGTGCTTCCGCCATATTTAATGTGACAGACTCCATCGCCCATAAATAATCACGCCGGTGATTCGTAGTCCAGCTCTTGCTCAACGAACTGGATATCTGCAAAAAGACGGATTAGAGCTCCATCAGTCCATATGAATAAGCTGCGAAAAATATGATTCTACCTCTGATATCAACGCCGGAATGGATAATGAAGCCAATCATGGATCTACAGATCGGTATAATAGAAGAGTGCCGAATCCCTTAGTTCATCTTGGTGGAAGCATGCCGGACTTGAAGATCAAGCTTTATAGGGTCTCAGTTCATGCACAAAGACATGCAGACTGCCGGAATGGGCATGCAGAGATCAGCACATGCAGCTGCATGCAGTGAAACAACATTTTGAGATAGCGCCATAGCGGAAGCTTCACAGTTTCACCATGCCGGAATGGAATGGTCGCCATGGCCATGGCCTCTCAGCTAAAGGGAAAGAAAATGCTAAAGGTGCCATCGGAATGCGATAGTGCTCAGAATCGTACTGCCAGCCTGCCTGTCATGATTATTTTGTATGGCCAGAGGTAGGTGGGGATAGTCATTCTGGCAAACCCCACGTGTCTACCTAAGTTTTTAATTTGTCCGTTGAGTCCTCTTTATTGGTGTTAACACTTTAAAAAGTAAGGTGTCCACCTTTAATCGAGGTTAGGTTTCCTTTAGATGTCTTTTCTTTGTCCTTAGGGGATGTTGTTGTAACCTTTTGGCTAAGGTGGAGGTACGAGTCCCCCCTAGCCCGTTTTTTCAAAATTCCCTTTGGATTAATTTCCGGAAAGCGAATGGCATGCCATTCCCTGAAGAGGTCAGCCTCTGATTATCATAAAAGCTAATAGTCCTCAATAACAAAAGACATATATCAATTATTGATACGTGAAAATGCATTTCTGGTAGAAATTGTGCAAGTGGTTTGCCCAGTTGTTGCTGGCTCTTGATTATCTCCATTTAAATCGCATCCTTCATCGTGAACTAAAGGTGTACATTTGCTAGATTCAGAACCTCAGCCAGTGGAGTCGGCTCCTTTTCATAATATCTTGGAGTCCAACCTCTGGTGAAGTGTGCTTTCACAGGTAAAGTTACAAGAATTGTGCAAACTGGGTATTTTGTTTTGAAGCTTCTTAGATTATTTGGTGTAGGTGAAGTGGGGGTTGCAAGATTCCTTGAGTCAGTTTTAAGGCAAGACCTATTGGTGAAGGCCTAGTTCTGGGTGAAGTTATCAATGCTTTCCCCTTCCTCCTCAGTTGTGTAAATTAACCTCCACAATTTATGACATTAAACAAAGAAAATTCAACATGAAACGACCAAACAATAAACATAAAAAACACACTCTCGGGCCACTGGAGGGCAACCCTCCGTGCGCAGCACCTTGTTTTCAATGGTCAACAACCAATGGCTCACAACAAAAGCCCTCTTTTTGTGTGTGTGGTGCATAATGGGCACATGAAGGGCTTGAAGGGCGCATGTAGTGCAGTTTCCCCGCCGGCAACAAATTTCTTATCATAACTTTTGATCCAGAGCTCTGTTTGAGATGATTTTTATTGCGTTGGAAAGCTCTCTCCGAGATCTTTTTGATAATGTATGATATGGATATGTTTGGTTAAGTTATCTATGCTAAAATAGCAATTTTTTGGCCGGGTTTGGTAGGCTTTCACATCCTACTAGCTGATTAATACAGGATTGCGCTATTGGATATTGTTTTATGGCTCATTCCGAATGAAGCTTGCAAAAAATTACCATGCATTTTTAGATTTTGAGGCAGTTATTAAACAAATTCCAAGGCTTCTAGATCCTTGTACTAATAAGCAGAAAAGTTTCCCACTTTGGTTTCTCACCACAAGAATCTATGGAGGCCAAAGGCTGCTGTTAAATTCCAGTTGAAAAATGTTTGTGTATGGGTGTTGCAAACTTTATGACTTTCAGAATAATGGGATCAATCTGCTCTATCTTTATGGTAACTTTTACTTATGTTCTATTTGTTTTATTGTGATCAAATTCAAAAGCTACAGGTGATGAAAGCCTCAAATGAATTCTAATTTTTTTCTGGTTTGAATTCTAAAATTTTTGTTTGTGCCTCTTTATTTTCTGTCCTTTCACTAATGCATCTCGCATTTGGATCTTAGTCATGACTTATCTGTGTGAAGTTCCAGAATGGTGAAGAATAGGTAGATGAGATTGAATAATGTGTATGTGCCAAACGTGGCATACAAAACATATATAGACACACCTTTACACCTAAGGACACGACTCCTCATCTTACTGGGATTGCCACCTCAGCGTGGTCACATGGCTCACGCCATGTCATCAATCCTTGATCTATATGATCATCATAGCCTATATTCTAACACTCCCCCTTGATCAATAGATCAAGAAGGATTGAACTCTCCTTTGGCAAATCTCCCCTTTAATGGAGAGAATTCAAGTGCCCTTCAAATTTGAGAATTCAAACTCTAAACTCTAGACGTACTAGATTATAATGTTACGAGGATGCCTAGATCATATTAGTTAGGCCTTCTCCCCCTTGATCTATAGCATCCGAGAAATGCTAAGATCATACAATGGGATCCTCACTATTAGGAATTTTACCTTCTAGACACTAGAACATTGTACATAATATTTCAGAAGAAATTCGCCCCAACAAACATGGGCCTTCGTCATGACATGAATTTCTCAAATTTAAATAGAAAAATTGATAATACTTGTCCATGTCGTACCTATGGGCATTGTCAATGTGTTTTCGTACTAGATGAGCAAGACATCTTGTTCTTCTATGGGATGTTTCCACTAGTCTGCTCCATATCTGTGAAATTGTATCATGCACCCATCCATTTAATTGAGCATATTTACGGGAATATTTGGACTTCAATCCGTCACTTGGCACAATTTCCATGGCTTTAACGTCTTCATATTTTTGTGGCACATTGCACTGAATCCGTGACGGTTTTGGGGCTGTCTTTTCGCCTATCGATTTCAAACTCTCAGAAATTAGGGCTTGCTTGATTGGCTTAGCTCCAACTTCTCTAATGCGTTCTGGAGACAAATGTTCAGTCCGTTCAATTTTTGTGGGGTTTCTGAAACTGGATGATCCGCTGACCGCTCCTCTTGATTTACTATGGCTTCCCGGATGCGCTGCCTTCAATCTGCCATTTTCCCCAATATCTAGGGCTTCTTCTGCGGTTCCCATCATAGCAAACAAATAGAAATGGGCCTGCATGATTCTACTGGTATTTTGCTGGTGTTGGGCCGAAGAAATTTGTTTCTCTTGCATACCTAATTCGATCTCTGCTATGCCCATTCTAGATTCAGGAGTTTCCAAGGTCTGTAGGATGCATGCCAGTAGGATGCATGTCTGTAGCTTCACAGTGACTTCTTCTGCTCTCATAAGCATTAATTCAGCGAATATAATAGCTGCCGCAGGGACTCTCACGATTTTTCCCGCTCCATCTGACTCTATGGTCTGCAGAACTTCATGCTTTGGATTCAGTGTTTCATCTGTAGGGAAATTTCGGTCTCCTGTCACGGCTTGCAAGGCATCAATATCTGCCTTTTCTTCCTGTGGGTCTATGCTTTTATCATTCCTCTGATCAGCACCAGGGATCCTATTTTCAACAAATGTCTCTGCCTTGAGTTGGGCATGATTTTTCCCCTCTAAATTCTCTTCTGCAGGTCTGCCTCTTTCCAGAAATCCCATATTATAAAATAATTCTTTTGCTTGTAAGGAGTACCTTTCCAGAAATTCTTCAGGGAGTGCGTCTTTGTCTGCATCATCTTCGGGTCCATCTGCATCGTCTTTGGGTGCCATTCGAGCACATAATTCATCCAAGACAAATTTGGGTCCTTCAAATGCAATTCCATTACAGCCATGGCCATCTCCTGTAACTAGACGTACTTCATACCCAGTAAGATATTCTGTTCCTTGGTGATCTTTAATCTTCATCACTTCAAGAACGGTATCTTCCTGAACCGGCACTGTGCTCTTGTTGGCAACCTCATGGAATAATAGGACGTCTCCTATTTCCTTTCTGCCTGGATCCTCTTGCTTGACAAAATCTCTCTGCAACCATTGGAAGTTTTGCTTTTGAAACGATAGATTTGGTATTTTGAAATCTTAGTTTCACGTTTGTCTTAACTAGTAGACCTTTTTAAGGTTCACCTCAAGTGTACTTTCCTTGAATGTATGTATGTAGGTAGGTAGATAGGTAGGTAGATAGATAGATAGATAGATCACGTTCGTATTACATGTATTAAGACTTTTTATTATTTTAGTTGTTAAGTTTATCACGTTCGTATTACATATATTAAGACTTTTTATTATTTTAGATGTTAAGTTTACCACCAATACTTCAAAATTGTTGTCTTAGGCAAGCAAAAACTTGTCTTCCCCCATGATGTATATTTATATTTGTATTTGTACCGTTTGATAGAAAACCTATTCCTGTCACGGTTTTTCCCCCAAACAACCCTTTGGGGCCCCCGGGGGGTGGGGGGGGGTTAACCCGAACAGTAATACGCTTGCTATGCCTCATGTTTGGGTCCCATAGGCCAATTGGTATCCGTGGACGATAAAAACAATATTCTATTCTATTCTATTCTATTCTATTCTATTCTATTCTATTCTATTCTATTCTATTCTATTCTATTCTATTCTATGAAATTCTTAAGAAAAGGTGAAACATTTGTCTTCAAAAAGATATATACACTTCCATTAATCGATAAAATTTCTATAATATGCAAATAGCCAAAGAACGATAAAGTGATCACTTCCAAAGATCTTTGTGACTAATCCATAGGCCCATAAGAAGCATTCATTTTCACATTCATTATGAATTTTAAAACTATTTTGTTCAACATCTTAATGATGTGCTTGTGAATGTGGATTCGTATGGCTTATCATCCATGCTAATAAATAGACACATGATTCTATGGAGCATAATTGCTTACAACCAGTATTGGGCAAACATTTTAGGTCCCATTGAAAATTTTCCTATGGTTACTTTGACCAGCCCGATATCTTGTGTTAGAGTCGAACCTTTCTATTGTCTTAATAGAAACCACAAGAAAACTTGTCGAAAAATTCTTACCTAGTCTAATTTGAGTGGATCCAATTTCAACCGGTGGTTTATAGTGTTCCCCAGTCTTTGCCCAATGCTGCTTACACCAAAATAAAATGTCAATAAAGAAACGAATCATGTGCATACTATGCATCCAAGAAGAATGATCACAATAAAAATACAAATCATGTGGATGACATGTGCATACTCCAACAATATGATAATTTTGTTTGTTATAGATTTAGAGGATATGCTATAGAGAAACGCGAAAGATGGGAGTGACCAACTTGCACAATAATAAAGAATAGAATAGAATAGAATAGAATAGAATAGAATAGTTTTTTTAACGTCCACGAAGACCAATAGGTCATGGGACCCATACAATGGGCTAGTACAATCATTACTACTAGGATTAAAAAACCCCTGCCTCGAAAGGTTTTCAAGGGAAAAACCTTTGCAGTAATGATGATACTAGACAAGCTTAGATAATGACTACTGAGGGCTCAGTAATTGCAGACGTTTATCTAGAACCTCAAGTATGTATAATGCCAAGTCATGCACAGATGGTGCGCTGAGAAGTTGTGGAAGCGTGGAATGGAATGCTAAGGTCGAAAAATGATTCCGGACTATCTCAAAAGCAGGGCAACTCAGAAGAGTATGGCAACTCAGAAGATATTTAGTCTTTTTTTAGTACTTGAGTTGCAAGTTGGAAGGCAATAATGCATACAATCAAGCATTAGCTTTGTTGTTAAGCTTGTGAGGACAATGAGAGGTTCCTTCCAAGGTTGAAATGGAGGGGTCGAATTATGTAAGAATGATATAAAATACGACAAATTAGTGGGTTTTTTCTGATGAAGGTGGTAAGTATGAAAAAGGAATGGCATTTTTGCTGATTATTGCAATATCTAGATTCACAAGAATGGTTCCTTGAAGCAGGGTTCGAAATTGGGGGGGTTCAACCCTTAAAAATCCGGTCATTTCAAAAAAAATCCGATAGCCAAAAAAAATTCCCGGCGTTTTTTCAGGCTATTTTTGGGGAAGTTTCTAAGGATTTCCGGGAAAGTACACTATAATTTCATGTATTTCCGGCAGCCTTAAATGTAAGCAGGCATTTTTAATGGTTAGGGCAAATTCTAATTTCGAACCCTGCCTTGAAGGTGTTCCACACGTTGTGATTGGGTCTTTCTTGCTTCAAAAGTAAGACTTGGAACATAGTGGGGGGGACTTGACCGAGGCAGTTAGTTGGATTTAATGAGGAAGGGGGCCCCAAAGCCAGGTATGTACACGTAGGTCAGTCGGCCACATTCCATGCCATCCTTGCACATAGGGCTTGCACAAAAAAAAGAAAGAAAAAAAAGAGAGAGAGATCGTAAGGGGTGTTTTTTCTTCCCCTTTGGCAGATCTAGCAGTGCGCCGTTTGACACGCTGAAAGGATGTAAATACTGCAATTCCTATTTGTTTTCTTCAATTCAAATCCAAATCGGCAACGCCCATTTTGGGCTAACTTAAACTCAGCATGCAAGAATTAGAGGAAGAAGAAGAAGAGGACATGTCCGGAAAGGAATGCAGCATGTGCGGAGATGTGGGTTTTTACAGCGAGCTCTTCCGCTGCTCCAAATGCCATCACCGCCTCCAACACACGTACTTATGTCTTTTTTTTTTGACTCATAAATTGTTTAGAAACAGAATTTGATGCTGTGTTGTGTTTATTTATGCAGATATTGCAGCCGATGGTACCCCAATGTATTGAGCAAAGAGAAGCTGATTTGTGACTGGTGTTCGCAGCATCAACAAAAAGCCAAATCCAAAAGAAAAGAATGGGGGCAGTATGAGTGTGCAGATGCTTTAGGGTTTCTTTTAGAAGTGGCGCAGTCTGTTTCAGAAGATAACAAAGAGTGTGATGCTCGCTCTTCAAAGCTGCAAAGATGCGAAATAAATGACAAGCCCCCTAAAAAGCTCCAATTAGCCGCTGCAACTAGTAAGGGAATTGGAAGAAGATACAAGCGCATGTCTGATGTTTTGTGTTGAGCTCTTTATTCGTTAATCTGTCAGTAAGTAAGACCCTGCGACAGAGATTTGCTTGTTGGGACTTCCCAATTCCTTTTATCCTTTCACAAAAGGAACGCCCTCTTCTATTCTGCACGAATAAGAATAGACTAAGTTATCTGAGTTAATCGAGCAGAGCTTTTGTTTGTAAATTCTGTGAATAGCTCTAGCCTGCTTGTCAAGACAGTTGCCATCCAATCTGTAATGGGGTTCATTTTGTTTTAATATTCAATCCCTATTATCTGTACTTGTCTTTGCAATTCTTGCTATCGCTAGAATATGCCAACAAAAGAGAACAAGATTTGTAAATGTGTGGTCCTAATAAACCAGCGAATTGGGGTCTAAAATTTTCTTCTTCTGTTAAATGGGTATTTGCTTCCGGCAAGCAGAGACGAGTTCTGTAGACTGTATCCGTGGCCTGGTGTGGTTTATTATTTTTGTTTGTGTGTGGCACTGTGGCAGTGAAGTTTTATTGTATGAAGATGCATCTTTGTTTGTTGAAGTAAATGTTTGGCTGACCTGAGGTGAGGCTCGAAACCCAGGAATTTGGTCTGTCTCACTGACATTGTTGTCCACAAAAGCATAACTTAAACTCTTTTCTGAAAAGATATGGCAGTGGAGGAATAGTTTTCGGTTCCAATTGTACGCGTACTCTTTTTTCTTCTTTCCTTTTTTTTTGGGTCATGTATTTGTGCGCGACAGCAAAGTCATGTATTTGTGCGCGTGCAAGAGGCCGTAGTACTTCCACTGTTTTTGCCAAAGCGGTTTGAAGTGAAGGATTTTGTGGCTACAACAAATGGCTCTAACGTCTCTCATTCATCCATCATTAGACTGTTTATTTTGTGTCATCCATGTGTCCTGCACTTTCATATAATGATCATTTATGTTTGCCCAATTCGTTTGGTATTTGGGGAGGGCCTTCACGCACTGGTGGGAACTAAGATTTCGGTATTGTATCGTATTGAAAATCGTATGTTTGTCTATGTTTGAGGTGCTTGGTTGCTTTCGGGGCCAAGTTTCTATTTGGGTTTTTTTTTTTGGAAATTATGTTCAATGGTGCGGGAAACGTATTGGGGAGTCTGTTTTTGGAAGGGCCGTTCTGGCGAGATGCCAGTGGGCGAAATCGGGCAGCGGATGGTGTGGGGGAGTGGAAGAAGGCCCAAGTTCCCGGGGGGCGCTCCCATGCCTCCGGTTTTGGCTGGGGCGTTTGCACAGCTCGTCTCTTCGGCATGGAGCGGCTAGGTGAGGCGTGAACCCTTAACTCTTGTTCTTATGATCTCTGTTTGGTAGTACTGTAGGCAAGGAGGCAGCATGATGATCAGGAGGGACGCAAGGCTGAGGGTGAAGGTGTATAAGATGCCTCTGCCCAGCCTTAGAGTTAAGAGTTCTGTGTGTAGATTTTGCAGGGATAGAGAAGGCAAGCTTTGTATGCACAGTGTTGATGAGCAGGGTATAAGGCCCGAGAGCAGCAGGGCAGCAGAGGCCAGGAGGAAGGGTCCTGCAGAATTGGGCAAGGCTGTCACATGGGCCGATGGTGCAGCCACAGTTGAGGAAATTGTTGTGCAAGGGCAGGGCCGCTTTGATGTCAATGAGGGAATTCGGCAGCATGTGAGTGGTGGGAACGGGCAGCCTCTTCCTGCTGGTGTGTATGAGGACAGAGGTCCCTCGTTGTTTCCCAAAACAACTGCTCAGCAGCGCAGTGAGAGGGGCAAGAAGAGGGGAAGAGGAGGAAGGAATCCTTCTTGTGGAAGAGTAAAGAGTGTTGGCCAATCAGAATGTGTGACACAGTCAACTGCGCCTTGTGTTGCAGAGGAGGTGCAAGAGCATGTGCGGAGTTCTGGCAGAGGTAGAGGCAGTGCACGGGGCAGAGGAAGGGGAAGGCAGGTCCGAAGCATCATTGAGGAACGTGTAGGAGCGGATATTGGTGGAGGTGCTGGAGAGGAAGTCGTAGACATGCCTGCCTTCTTAGATGTTTCAGTCACTGTTGTCTTTGGTGGCTGCGATGTGCCAGATGCTCTGTACACAAGGATGGTGGAATTCCTGAAGCACAATTGCAGGGCAGGAGTAGTGGCTCTAGAGAGGGGCTCCTCTCTAGACCATTTGCATGTGCAGGCAGTTATGCGTATAGATGCTAAAACTCCTTCTAGTGTAAATGTTAGAATAAAGAACTTCCTAGGTTGGAATGAGAAGAGACCTGCAGGTGCTATGATCTTGTGCAAGGCTCTTCGTGGGAGCAAGCTTCATTGCTTTGAAGGCATTGCCGGGTACTGCTTGAAGGATATGGGGAAAATGCACTTCAAGGTGCACCTGCACAATGTAACTGCAGAGCAGATTGCTTTGGGTAAAGAGCTTTATGCAATGTATGGTGCAGGCGAAGTGAAGCATGTCATAATGCTAGACAATAGGAACCTCATGCCTCGGGCATGGCATTATGTGCTGTATCATGGAGGCAGATTTAGAACAGTGTCATTGATCCACACAGTCAAGTGCATGCTACAAACAGGGAAATTCCGATTGTGCAGCTCTTGGGTCTTCCCCAACAACTCATCTTTTGTGTCATTAGAGAGGGTTCAAGCAGTCTGGCGAATAATGCTAGGGCCTGAGAGTTGTACGTATGCTGATGTGAGAATGGCGCTCTTTGGCACGCAGCCAGGCGTGGTACCCATAGAGCGTATAGGCAAACGAAGAAAGCGTTTCTGAGATGCAGCGGGGGTGTTTGAGGATGGGGAAGAAAGTGGAGAGAGGGGAAGCAGCGGGGATGAGTTTGTTTATGCGAGCCCTAGGGTGCGACCGTCGCCTCTAGAGCCTGCTGATCCAGATGCCTCGTTCATTTTGCTTGATGTTCATGATCATAATTTTGATGTGATATGATGTAGATGTCTAGCCTCTTTGTGTTCAGCTTGTTTGCGCATATGTTCTTAGCGATGGTATGTGTTTGTGCAGGAGAGAATGATGGAGAGGATGGTGCAGCAAGGGAGCGCGAAGTCATTGTCATTAGCGACAGCTTCCAGGACTAGCATTCTGTCAATGAATCTGTTGTGGAAATGTTGTAGATGCAATGCTATGACAATCAGATTTAATGTCTTTCTTTAGAAATATTTTTCCAACACCTTCTCTAAGTACTAATAGAAATTGTCTAGTTCTGTTAATAGAAATTGTCTAAATTATTTTGCTCGTTGGAAATAATCCAGGGCTATTCGATCTCTTATTTCTCATCATGGCCATGTAATCCAATCGTAGATTCCTTTAATTTAGCTGCTAGGGATCATTTCAACCACTTAATGATTTTGCTACAAGTACCATATGAGAGAGAAAAGATGTTTGTTGGTGAAGAAGAGTATCCTCATGCATGTTTTTGCCATTGAGGGAAATATCAAAAGTATAGGAAAAGCTAAGGACACAAATAAGTTCTCTTCAAACTAATTCTTTGCCAAATATATAGTAATAAAAATGAAATATAGATATAACCTATGTTCATGAGGCATGGAATGGATTTCAACCAGAAAAGAGGACTTTTGTTTGTTCCCAATTGTCCTTGCATCAAAGCTTCAGCTATCTAAGAATCATTCTCTGATGTGATGTTTCGTTGCATTAATTCTCCTTTAAATGTGAAACCAACAGAGGAAAGTGCCGGCTTTGCCTCAATGTACCTTCATCTAGCCTTACACATTTTGTATACATATCAAACATGGTGCTTATAACATCTGATTTGTGTTCATATTTCACAATTCGAAGGTGTATGATCCTTCCCTATATGGCTGCTTTTATTAGTACAAGCCCTAAGAACTACAATAAACTACTCCCCTTATTACTACGGAGTTGCCATCTGTAGAACAAATGAATAGAATTTGCATTACAAACAAGCTTCACACTACTGGAGCTAATTGCAGCCCAATTATATACAGGCCAACATGGTAGCTACCTTTAACATAGTCGAAGATCTGGAACAAAATCTGGCCCTTAAAGAACTATTGAAACCCTCTTGATGGCCATGGAAGGGGAGGGCTATGAGTGTGGAAAAAAGAAATGCAGGATTGCCTCTGAATGCCCTGGATGTGTCGAAGACAGATGCCAACGAGGTTGATCGTTTGCAAAAGCTTCTATTTGGGAGACTTGCCAAAGTTATTGGAAAAGAATTTGGCAATAGGGTTTGCCCTAAGAATATTTTAACATGAAATTCCCCCAAAATTTTTAGGCTGCCACAGGTTTTTACCTCTTTTAAAAAAATAAATGGCTAAGAATATATGCACTCTAGAAATGCTATTTAGTACACCCACATGATTACATTAACCAAACCATAGCACCCCCCTATACTAGTTCCTTCTTGGTTTGTAATAATCCAGATATGTAGACTATAAATGAGCAATGAGTTTAGTAGGTTCAATCTAAGAACAAAGGAATTTATGATGGTGTAGTGCCACATATCTTATGTAGAGGAACCATGTAGGAAGGAAGGAAGGAAGGAAGGAAGGTATTTTTATCGTCCACGGAGACCAATCGGTCTATGGGACCCAATACAAAAGCGCAGCAAGCGGATTACTACCTGGATTAAAAAACCCCCACCCCGAAGGGTTTTCGAGGGAAAAACCGTGGCAGCAATCAGCCTGCTGACAAACTATTCAAATATACGAAATGCAAAAACACACAAATATATACACTCATGCACCAAGACCCGTAGTAGTGCGATCGTGGCGGCGGCGGCGGGGGGCAAAGGTGAGCTCGCAGATCCAGTACCTCCTGGATGTACGACCCCAGAGCACGTACTGACGGCGTGTTCATCAGCAAATGTAGGGGCAAGTCCGACCGTACTAAGGGAGCATATCGGCCCGTGTCGGTGAATCTTTGGGCAACTCTGGAAAGTGTGAGACTCATCCTCAATGGCACCCGTTTGATAGCACTGACAGAGCCTGTCTGGCGGGCTCCCCAATCCACTGCTTTCGTCTCGATCGCGAAGATGGTGGGCACTTTGTGCGAATAGAGGCAATGAGTCCGCTTTTCGAGGCGGGCGGGAGGCATAAGTAGAGCTGCGGGCCCCGGGATAACACGGGGTTGATGTGCTCTTTGTAATGGGCCGTTTTAACCTGCTCTAGAGCGCCGGGGTCCCAGAGCTTGCCAAGGAAGCAAGCGCCGGTATACTCCCTTGAGGCTATCACGACGGCCTCTGTATCCACACGCTTGCGTTTTGTGCTCACGCGTTCCATCTAGCGAACCCGATCTCTCTTACCCCTCCAAGCGAGGCCACGAGCCGGCGGGCCCATTGCCTGGCGTAAGCCCGGTCGCGGAGCCGAGCATCACCCATATTAACCACTTTCTGAAAATAGGCGATGTTTCTATCAAGGGCTGCCCGCTGAGGCGGCAAGAATCCGGTTTCGCAGCAGAATCGATAGGGGACTGAAGGTTTCACCCAAGTGCCGTGCAAAAATGCCTTACGCACCTGCTCCAAGTCATTCCAGGTCGCCAAAGAGACGACCGGGCCCCAAACCTCGACCCCGTACAGAAGGACAGGCTCAACCAGTGCCCGAAACAGATGTGACTGATGGCCCCAATCATAGAGCTGCTGCTGGTATTTGTTGTTGTTACGCATGGCATAAAAGCTTTCCGGCCTCTTTGTCACCATAGCGGATGGACGCCTCCTAACAGAGCGAGGAGGGAAACTCCACCCCTAGGTACTTGTAGGCGGGCGTGACCTCCACAGGCTGTCCCCGATATGTGAGTGCAGGAGGCGTGGGGTGGCGTGAAGATGATATACAAAGCTCATAAAAAACTTAATGCTTTATAAAAAAGTTGGCAAGTGAACAACTAATGGGGACTCCTCCTCATATCCTTAAACTTGCAAAAACGCTTTGAAAATGCACTAAAGGTATTTCTATGCCAACTCAACTGTATAACAAAATTCTTTGTCACTTCTTCCCTACAATAGATTACTATATGTTGACGTTGATGGCAGTTATGTCGGAATTATTTCTATTATTGATACAGATGCATGGTTAAGAAGTTTTCCTGCTGGAGTTTTCTGACGATGTCCTGTATTACAATTCTCAAACATATTTGTTTGCGGTTGTATCTTTAACAAGCCTACATTGCCATAAGCACTGCAACAAGTCAAGTTCTTCTAATTTTTGTCATGTGATTTCATATGCAATAATCTTAGCTAACTTACTAGAATATATTGTTGAAAATGGAAAAATTCAATCTATGATTTCCCTCTTCTTTTTTAGAGAGAGATGAAAAACATTGTTGCAAGAAGATACGGTACAAGCAAGATGCCTTCGCTCTGCATCATAACCAATTGATAGTAGATTGTTTTCTTGTGGTCAGGCTTTGTATTCTCTTTACTCTAGTTTTTTTTTTTTTTTTTTTTTTTTTTTGAGGTTAAGGCAGGTTGATATTACATGCAAAAGAGGTTACATGAATATGTACAGCAATTGCAAAAGGAGAAACCTTTGCAATGCTTACTTGTCCCAAGAAGGGACTGAAAGAGGCATAGCAGAGCAAGATATTCAAAATTTGTTGTACCAGCTAGACAAAAAAAGATCAGATCAAATCAGATGTCTGTAATAGTTCAAGACAGAAAACAGAACTGGAGGTTTCTACTCATAGCCCAAAACAAACTCCAATGGATCAACCTGGACAATATGGAATACTGTCTCAAGCTCATCAAGATCCAAAGGGGTATGGACCATGAACTGCAGCATGATTTCAGAGGTGATGTCAAAGTGCTCCTCCCATTTTGCAGCAAAGTAAATCTTCAAATCATTCCACCACCAAAGATCTTCATCATCATCGAATGACTCCCAAAGTCGCCTCAGTGCCAAAATGTCTTTGCCCGGTGAATCATCTTGGCCTTGATTACCTCCCTCGTCCACTGCTCAAAAGCCGGTTTAGGATCATACCTTCCACAAGAGGGGGGGATAACCATATCATAATGCTCGGTCACAAAATCTGTCAATGTCAACATCAGCATCAGAGATAGTAAGTTTAAAGAAAGCATAAAAACCATGGTAATTCCCTAAAGAATCCCAATTTCTGTCATATGCTGAGCCCTTGCTTCTTCTATGTGCTATAGCTGTCTCAACCAGCAGGGACTGAAAGCAGGCTTTAATCCAATTGAGATTAAATGTTTTGTGATCATGAACGATTCTGTTTCTGTGCTTCCAAATAGACCATAGGGCCAGAGTTCTCAAAGTACTCTAGTTTTTAACCTAGATATATACACTGATACACTAGAACATACCTAGTAACAATAGCTATAGATTTACAACTAGAGCAAATCAAGAAGATCAATGTTAAGTTGATCTTACATCAACCAACAAGGATCGACCTTTTATGTGATTAACTAAGAAGGCAAAGTCAGCTATGCTAAGGTGAAATTAAGTAAACAAGCTAGTTATACAAGATTAGCTTAGCTCAATAATAATTAATTGTGATATTTAATTACTAATTAAGGCAATTTGCAAGTGCCATTGGGGCCAAATCGATTGGCCCTAATGAACTTGCTAATCAAGAGCTAATCAAAATTGGGCCTCAACTTCAATTTGCCCCAAATCGGTTTGGGGGAATTTGAGAGAGGAGAAGCAGCTTGTTCAAACCAGAGAGACGGAGAATTTGAGAGATAGTCCAGCTAAGATACTGGTTAGTGAACAGATAGCTTGAGTTCTAGCTAGGATTAACCATTGTATGAGTAGATGAATGGTTAATCTTATATTGTTGCTTATGTTTGAAGTTATGGTTGGATTTATGAATTGTGGTAGTTGCACCTCTTGTGCTTGTGGGATAAGGAGGGTAGAGACATAAAGGCTAGAGATGTTTCTAGCTAGAATCCCATAAATCCCAATAATTGCGACATGTGCACAAGAGCCCACCTGACTGTAGATGTCATGATTGACACCATACAACACACACAATGGTAAAGTGAAGGTGGAGCCTTAGTGAGTGTGGCTATTAGGCTCCTATAGTGTGCTATGCTTATAGTTGGTCACTGCGCGTGGGTGGGGTCGTCTGACACCCTCTGGGTTGCATCGTCTTGTAACGGCATTCTGAAGACTCAATAGGTGTTCCCGACCTATAGATTTTGGTGGGTAAATACAGACCTAGGTCCTCTAGCCACCCATCGAACCATTGTGCTCCGAGAAGGGAATTCTCTCATTCTTGCCTCATCAGACTAGGGAGATGGAACCTGGAGTAGTCTCATAGAGTGACTCCATGAGATTATGTCTCTGAAAGGCTACAACCATGCCATAGCATGACTCAGCCTATCTGCAAAGTGTGCACATGAGGGGCAGATGGAGTGAACTACCCTAGCCAATGTTCTATGACAGCCAACGCCATTGTCATGATTCCGTATGTTGTTATCCGAAGACCCCAACCATCAATTGACCCCCTTCTAAGTCTGAGCTTGAAGTAGAGCCCTCATTTATGATGCATTTTATATGTTATGTTGGTACTATATTGATGTTCGTATTACTGATGGACAGGCCACTCTTCGTGGTGGCCTAGTATTTTATGTGTATTCTTGCTAGTGCCAACATGTATGTACACTTCCATAGAATAGGATAGCCCAAAGAAGGCATGGGATGAATGATACTGTGTCCTTCACTTGGACACTTGGCTATCACGAGTGGTCTGAGTTAGACAGAGAGTCTTTCCTTGGTCACTTGGACACTTGGCTATCACGAGTGGTCTGAGTTAGCCAGAGAGTCTTTCCTTGGTGATCGAGTCGCCTGGTATTAGAGTATCGTATTGAGTATGGAAGTATCATATTTATGTGATGGGAGTCGAATAGGTTCGGGGAGCGTCATAATGGTATCAGACCCTAAAATGTGTTGAAAAATGAGCCTTTTTTTATTGGGTGGACAGGCTGAGGATCGAACTCCAAACCTCTTGCTTGCAAGCCAAGTACTCTACCCTTGAGCTATTGCCCCTTTAATGGGCTTTTGGCACTCTTCCTCTAACTCAGTCTCCATATATGCCCATTACACACCAATCCATTCCAACCTTTACTACAATCCACAAACTCCCCTCCACCACTGTGGGAATTGGGCTTTCCACTGGCCAAGCTTTGCTCATTCTCACCCCCACACCACTGGGGACTATCTCAGTGCTCAGATACCATGTTGAGAAATGAGCCTCCTTTGATTGGGTGGGTTGGGGATCGAACCCAAGATCTCTTGCTTGCAAACCAAGTATTCTACCACTGAGCTACCGGCCCTTTGATGGGCTTTCGGCACTCTTCCACTGGGTCATTCTTCATGTGTGCCCATTATACATACTCCAACATTCCAACAAAATGGTCGTCCTCCAAGCCGCTTCTCAATGCAGGTTAGAAGCATTGATTGCACAGGTTAAGGGCATTTATAAAGACTTTTTGATGCAACATTCTGGTGGCTTGGAGCGAAATTAGCCCGATTTTGTGATGCAAAGATCCTTTGAACAGAGCTTTTGGACGGTTTTTATGATTTTTCAGCTTCTCTATCATTCCCATTTACCTCTGATAGCTAAATTGCCCTTTTTCAGGTTGCTGCAGCTGCCAAAAATGGAGGATGTCTAAACGGCTTATTTGCCCTTAGAGGTACTGAACACAAAATGAATGAACTAATTTTTGTTTTATAGATGCATTTGTGGATTTAGTGGATTCGGCCACGCAGATAATAGATGTTGTAACAGCAGATTCCTTCCTTCCATTTCGGGTTGACTGGTCTCATTGCTTCCATTTCATGTGGGCAAGCTTTGACTTCCTATTAGATAAGAAAATGCTCTTTAATATTGTTGATTTCTTAGAAACAAGATAGCAGATTTATTTCAAATGAATAAAAGCTTGAAAATCTCTGTTTTGAAGCATATAAGTAATCTGGACATAGCATAGGTAATAATAGCATAGGATACTGCATAGGTTGATGTTTATAGATTAAGGAGATATGTCATGCAATAACTAAATATATTTTTTGCTGAATTAACAATATATGTTTGCAATAACTAAATTCAATGCTGCTAAACATTGATGCTGTTGAACATTAATGCGATAACAAAATTTAATGATATTGAAGTTCTGCCGCATTAATATGGCTCCATATGAATTTGCTTGAATTAATTTTACTGAATTAATATGGCCTATACTCCATTTGAGGCATTTAGAGTGTTGTATATGGTAGAATGGGCTTGCCCTAGGCTGCCTCCGAAGCTTTCCTGAGGAAGATATGGAATAGTTCAATGCTTGCATTTTTTGATAAGCTTTATGTTGTTCTGTTATTGTTCTTTTCCTCCAGCTATATATGCGATGCTGATGGTATGCTCTTTCGTGGAAAATTTGATTGTCTGGTATTTGAGAAGTAATTATAGCTTAGAATTGCAACACCCTAACACTGCAAGTGGGCAATAACAGGTATTCTAATTTAATGTATATGTGGTAACACTACAAGAGGATAGTCATTTTTCATCACTTTAATATCACCTAAAATTTCAAAAAGTATGAAGTGATATAAATAATGATATTCAAGGTGTAACGACACTACCAATGACAATATTCTATCATCAATTGCATCACTAACATCGTCATAAATTTGATCAACAATAATATCAGTACTAATTAATGACAATATATGTGTTACTAATAGCGTCATGAATAATATCATATATTGCATCAACTTTACCATCATTTATTACTTCAATGGTGTTAATGACAATATATACATGTTATAGCTTATGCCAGTTATAGTATCACCCATAGCTTCACCTATAGTATCACATATTGATAATATTATATCAATGCTAGCATATGACACTATATATGCTGGTAATTGCATCATGGATAATATCACGACTTACATCACTCTTACTATCAATACGTGTTGTAATTTTGATAATGACTAGTTATGGTGCCCGGCGTTGCCGGGCTTAGTAGCAATTTGAAGAGGTGCTTTGGAGAGGCAACTGCATTTAGGGCGGCACTTGGGACATGGGCCAATAATGAGATGTAGAGCTATCTACGGATTTATGGCTTTGGAACTTAGTTATATCTATGTAGTTAGGGGTTTGGACACATATTACACTCTAGATTTCTATTTAAGGTGGATGGTGATGTTGCACGATGTTATAAAATGGTTACACACACGGTGTAACAATGCTATGTAATAATCAAAAGATATATAGACCATTCAAGTAAAGGTATTCCAATGGTTTTTCAGGTGTTTTCTATATGTTGGGAAATAATCCAATGGTTTTTTCACGTGTTTGACATTGGTTTAGCTGTAGTGGATTTTTCAAGTGGGAATTGTTTGTTCAACATAAAAAACCAATATGGAGTTTCTCAAGTAATGTTTGCCATGTTGCAATTTGATTTGAGGTTGTTCTTTTGTACACTTTGGATCATTGGCTTTTAATAGCTATAGCTACTCTGCTGCATAGTACATGATATTTGAGATACACTTGTGGCATGAGCATCTGCAACAATGATGACATTCCATATGGCCATACTTCATGTCGTGGCATTTGTTCAAAATCTGTTGATGGCATGAACATGTTGGACAATCATGATTGCAATCATGATGGCATTCCATTAGGCTATATGTCATGTCATCGTAGTTGTTCAAAATCTACTTGTGGCATGAGCATGTTGGGCATCTGCAATAAAGATGGACAAATCATAGCATTCCATGAGGCAATGATCTTCCATGTGCACAATTTAAATGGGCTTGCAATAAATTTACAAAACTACTTTAATTGTAGACCAAATAGGAAACAATTCATGTTATGTCATTTGCTCAGAATCTCTTGGTGGCATAAACATGTTGAACATTTGCAATCATGATGGCATTCCATGAGGCCATATGTCATGTTATCGAAATCTCTTGGTGGCATGAACATGTTGGACATTTGCAATAAAGATGGACAAATCATAGCCTTTCATGAGGCAATGATCTTCCATATGCACAATTTGAATGGGTTTGCAATGGATTTACAAAACTACTTTAACTGTAGACCAAATAAGAAACAACTTGACTCGTAGCATTCCATGAGCAATAGTTCAACAAAGATCTACTCAAATACGCTAATTGCATTTGTGACATTTATTTGCAGTGGTATATTATGTCCATATTGCAGAGAGTTTGATTGGGTTTGCAAAATATCTTGACTCATACAATAAATAGAAAACAATGACTTCTAGCTAAATTACTTCTTTTAGCTTGTTCTTGACACGGACTGAAAATGCAAATCCTCTTGAAAAGGAGAAATTATAGTGTGCAAAATAAGATGTATTTACATTCATAAATCCCAAAATAAGTTCTTGACAATTGGAATCCTGAGCAATTGGAATACCATCTGAATTGCCAAACAAAATATAAAAAATTGAACATGTCAAGTGTATGGCATGCCAGTAAACGTATGATGCTGACTAAACATATGATGCCATGCACTATGCAAATTAGATATTCTTGCACTGCGACTCGCATGAAACCAACAAAACGCCCATAGGCTCCTCATTCATCTCAGCAGATTTTCTACAATGGTGGACAGTGGATAGCCGCACACATGCGAACTACCCACGAAAAATAAAGGGAAAATCCAATTATATCATTTGGACCCCAAAACAAATACAATGCTAATAGATGAGTGGCTGATGTACTGCTTAGAAAGCTTATCACCGGGATTAAAAACCCGCCCTTTCGGGTTTTCGAGGAAAACCCTAGTGATAAGCCTTGGCAGGGGCTTAGACAAGCGTAAGGCATAGAATCGCTCCCAAAAACCCGCGCATGGAGAAGTCAAAACGGATGGCGCTCGCCAACCTGTACCTGCACATCACCAACAACAAACGAGAAACATACCAAAGAATAGCATCACCCAGTGAGTGGAAAAAAAGCATCACCCACCGGGTGGAAAAACATGATAAACAGAACTTGTACAAAATATAATAAACAAAAAGGGGAGGGTGGGTTCAAAGAGAATAAGGTACCGGCGAGAGAAGAGGAAGCCCGATGAAACGCCGATGAAGAACTCGCAATAAGTAGCAAACGCCCAACGATGAAGCGGCCCAAAATGCATGCGATGCATGCATGCGACGCATGCAATGCATGCATGCTCGTCTTGAGCAAGAATGCCGATTCGCTACGCGAATCGACGATATTCTTGCACTGCGACTCGCATGAAACCAACAAAACGCCCGAATACCAAAGGACTTCCTTAACAAACTAGGATCGAGGACGAAGGTCACAGGATGAAGGCTAAAGGCCGGAAAGGACAGCAGGAAAGCCACGCCAAATTGGCCAAACCAGGCAGGAAGAAGCCCCTCCCCTGCCTGGAAACAAATCAAAGAGAATAAGGTACTGCTGAGAGAAGAGGAAGCGCCGATGAAACGTCGATGAAGAACTCTGCAATAAGTAGCAAACGCCCAACCTGATGAACGGCCCAAAACGCATGCGATGCATGCATGCGACGCATGCAATGCATGCATGCTCGTCTTGAGCAAGAATGCCGATTCGCTACGCGAATCGACGATATAGTTACATTCACAAATATCCCAGATTGAGTTCTCAGTTGATAGAATTTTGTGATGTAGGTAAAGCAAATTGGAATACTATCTTAATTGCAAGTACACATACGATGTCAATCAAAAGCAAATAATATGGACAATTTAAAAAGCAGTGGAATGCACTATGCAAAGCACTACATATACTTTGGTGGAAACCAATATAACGAAGCAGCAAGCTGTACTTACCTGGCTTGAAGGTTCCACTTAGGCTGTGTCCTGAGATGTACTACTATATTATATCACCACTCGAACAACAAATCAAGCAAAACATAAGTAGAGCCCTTTTGAACTCCTTTGAACTGCATGATTCAATATCCAAACATTGCAAGAAAGCATCCCATTAAAATGAGGCAACAGAGAAACAATGCCTAAACATTGATGTATGAGTTACTGCAAGCATGCAAATGTAACAGTCCTAGGATAAACCCCGTGGCACATGTATGGAGGGGAAATAATGTGCTAGTTTTTATACAACCTAAAAAAAGGGAAATTGGTGCTCGAAATCAACAATAGTTACCTGAATTAGAATGACCATGATGGGTACCTTGTAAACTTCTCATGCAATATCAACATCCAAGTGTTTAGAGATGGCCATCTCTTATTTCATAGGGTGTTTGAAGAGTCGGGGAGCAAAATGGTGCTACTTGCAAGCTTGAAATGGGGAAGCAACTATTAAAACAAATGCACGCCGCTTAGACCCATGTACAAACTCGGACTTCATCTTTGATATAAAGCAAAATATCCGATTCTCCAAAGGAATAATACACATATCATGGAAGTGCGTTCTAGCAACATTACGTGATGAGGTATGTCTTAGAGTAGGGCCCTTCACCTTGTCATTAATTGCCATCTACTAAGCGCCCGAAACAAACACCCAGAGATGATTTCAGCCACTTTTTTGTCGACTGAAACTGCAAGAGTGCTATAATAAGTTCCACCATGTTCGTAGCATGAACCAACTATTGCACAAAGTTTGGTGAGAATTTCAAAAACGGGGATCTTTATATCCCAGTCCTTATGACATTCAAAAGTGTCAAGTAATAACATCTCCGGATATTGGCAATAACAACTCCTAATGTTTGCAACCATTGTCACAATCTATGACAATGAGGTAGCTTTGAGCCATTCCAAAGGAAAAGTAATAGCTTTGATCTTACAGGACATGTAGGAGCTTTATCCAGTGTGATGGCTAGGTTGCAAAAAATCACTTACCAACGTGTAAAGGCAGAGCTCCAGCTGAAATTGCTTTTAGGTTGCATAATTAACGGTCTAAGACCTCGAGCAGAATTGATCCATTACACAAACACTGTTTGGATCTTTGTAAATATGCAGTGACTTTGTAGAACATGGAAGTTTGTGCAATGTACAAAAAATAAATAAAGAATAAAAGTTGTCACCAAATTATGCATGGCCAAATCGTGAAAGTATTCCTAGGTTTCTTGATCATTTGCTTCTTGAACTCCGAATCAGGTCTACTAAAGGAGCCTACAGATGAGCCCACCAGATCATGTCTGGTAGAAATAGTGCATATAGATGGAATACAACCCACCGATTGTATTTGCGTCTGCAAGAAGCAAATGAAGTAAAGTGATTAGCCCGGAAGCAATGCAATAGAATAAAATTGAAATCAGACATGCTTGTCCAGTAATGCATAATGCATTTTGTATTCAAAGTCTGAACCAGTGTTCAAAATATGACACTCCAAATATGAGGCATCAATCTGCAACTTGGGGCTGCACCCAAACAAAAAATACAGACCCTAACCCAAACACAGACTTATCAAAAGGGACTGAAACAAATGAAGTCTGTCAGATGCAATTGGCTGCTGGCATTGAAGAAAAGAGAAAGTAAAACAATGACCTTTGCATTTGCGTTCCCATGTTTTCCTTATCGTCTTCTTAAGCATACCAATTTATTTACACTGACATGAAGCTTAGAAAAGGTGTGAAACCCTTTGAAAATGGATGCCACATTATTCTTCTAGGCATGAATAGGTAAGTTGTTATTGCGAATACCATAATACTGAATAATGAGTGAGCAGAGAAACATGAACGTAACCCCACGAACAGATAATATATCGGATTTGCCAATGCAAATTGCAAATTTCAATTCAGCAGGACATAGCCTAGGAGAAATCATGCCAAGATGGCAAGTGGCTTCCATGACGTGAGAACGATTTTCCATGGCCGTGACATTGCATGCATCTTCCTTTGGTTCATTTGCCAAGAATCATTATGCAACGATATCTGCCGCGTCTGATGCAACAAAAAACACCCTTACAGAGACCCATTAGCAAAAACATATGAAATCGTTAGAAACCCACCTGTTTTGGAAGCTGAAGACGGATCTATCCATTCCGGAATGGATAATATCACCTGCTGGTACACAGATGATGCATAGGAAGGGGAAAAGATTCGTGGCAATGCATGCATGCCCAGATGGAAAGGGGCAAAATAGAAAGAGAAACCCCACAGACCCGCTGCTCAAAATTGTACCCAGAAAATGCTAGCGATTTTTGGAATCACCGGAATATATTCTGGCAATCAAAACACCAACAATCTTAGGAAATCATTTAAAAAAAAAACCAAAAAGTTTTCTCACCAAACCGGAAAATCCCAAATTAAAAATATTGATAATAATATGAGTGTTAATGCTTATGACAATTGTAATATCATTTGTAATTATCCAAACTCACATAAACAAAGTACACAAAATGATACTTCGAGGAGGAGGAGGAAGAGGAGGAGGGGAGTTTGAACAAAAACTTGAAAATTATCTAACACTGCCACTCTTCTGATTGCTCATGAGACTAATCTAGAGCTATAATCATCTTCTATTATGCTCAACCAGGGATCCGACCTGCTTATCAACCAATGCCCCATTGATTCATATTTGAATCCACTTCAAAACGGTCTGATCTTGATCTTGGTCTTGTTATTGAAAGACAACAAAATAGAAAAACTGTGGCAAACAAAAGACTGCGAACAAAAGAACTGCGATCAAGAACTATGAGGCAACAAAATATTTGACGTCAACAAGCGATTGCCCTACCTGCGGCAACACAAAAACTGCCAATCTTCCTGTATCCTTGCTAGCATGTGTTATGGCCATGGCATCCTTGTTATGACCATAACAGAGAAATGCAGGAACGCTACTGGACATAGTACTCTGCAATGTGTGGCTAAGATTATATCCTAGAGTGAAATGATGAGGAATAGGACGCTAGGGGTTTCTGACCTTCAAATAAATTTGCGTTAGGTTGGTGGCATTGAAAATAGAGATAGTTGCCCTAATTTATGACCTTAGCTAGGGTTTGCATATGCGATGTTATAGTGAGAAATTTCGTAATGGTTTTGATAAAAGTTCAAAGACTATATTCTTTGGTCAATATGCTACTAAAACAAGGTGCTTTCATATAGAGGGTTGCCCTCATAGAGTTGGTACTGAAAGGGCAACAAGAAAATGAAAAAGTCTAATGATTTAGCTTAAGAGTTGAAAGTAAAACTAGAAGAAAGACACATCACATTGAGGAAATAAACAATATAGGCATATGACTCTGTATTTCACGTTTTGATCAGCTAAATTTTCTTATAAAGCTTATCGTCTTTTGTAGATACACCTTCCCATTCCAATACTCTGATGCTGATTTTTTTAGGGTTACATATTGTATATGTTGGCCCATGTAGCACAACACATGTAGATTTAACCAAATCGTAACAAGGTGCTGCGCACGGAGGGTTGCCCTCTAGTGGCCTGAGGGTGTGTTTGCTTTTTTTTTTTTATCTTCTAAAGCATCCACAACAGTTCCAAGGCTTAGATATGGCACGTTTAGGAATTATAGCCATATATGAGCATTGATGCAGGGGTGCGGTGCAGTTTCTATATTCTAAGTTTGGACTGGTGGATGGCCAAGACCAAGAGTGCTAATCTAGAATTTCATTGACATGGTGTGAGAACCGGAAACAATAAAAGGGATTCTCATTTTGGTCTGTTGGTGGTTCGGAAATGCCACATGCACAAACCAACGACACTAAAATGAGGCACAAGGATAATATTAAATATGTAAAGAGATTTATTTTATAAGTATGCTTGCAAAGATGCCAACATGATGTCACTTATGTATTGCATTCGCACCATGAAGGATCAAAACAACCATGTCATATCAAAAAAAGATTTGTTGATTCGCAAACAATGGTAGCATAATACAATCTAACTACTTTCTTATTTTTCCTAGATTTAAAATTCCTTATTTCTCTTAGATTTATAATTTGGTGCATAAGTGTCGATGCAAATAAAGTTATTAGCAAGACATAGCAGGTGCGTTGCCCTATCACAGCCGACCTTGAGAACGAGCCTATAACAACATGTAACAAGTTAAAGACTTGGACCCCATGACAATTTGACCAAACCTTTTATCAAGGCAAACAAACGCACACACCAGTTGCAACATAGCATGACGTACACGAACCCACAACATTCATGATTCCAAATGCAACCAATTCTTTATTTCCATCAATATGATAATCCTTCAGTGCTGCAAAGGTTCTTCCTATGGCACTTGCTTCCTGAAATGTACATCAAATTTGAGGGATCAATATATAGTTTGGTCCTTGATTCCTGAAAGAAATACATCAACTAAAAACTAACAATCATTCGCATTTGATGAATGCACCAGCTTAAATAAAACTTTATAACATTCTTTAGCCTTCTTTTCTTTACATGGACTGAGGATTTTGAATGATAAAACTGTATTCTAGATTTGATTTTATTAATTCCATCATCATCATGTTTGTGCTCTAAAATACAAAGCCAAAGAAACAAAATGGATAATTTGAATATCCTAATTTTGTCTATCATCCAGCGACTGCATCAAGCTCCAAGGTAATGATAATGAGTCCCTCACGCCCATGTCCTTCAAAGAGACTCCAAATGCAGAAGCCACTTGCAATCAATGACAATTTTCTAAGCCTACACTCTCTTCCGTGGCAAAACATATATCACAATCCTCTTCTATCTCGAAGTATTAAGAAATCATCCCTCACAGAGGTTTACAGCGTGGTTCCACAGAGGATATAATTTGCTTAACCTATGCGCAAATTGGTCCTCAACAACAGGATATTCTGCTAAAGCAACACAAAAAAGTTCCTCAAAACAGATAAAACCTTAAGTATAAACTTTTAAATATAAAGCCACAGATAGGCATAGATTATGGAGGATGATCCTGTTATTGTGCCATTGTTATGTGAGCATCTAGCCTACCCTAATATCATCAGTAAAGCTATGTGAACTGCCACCCTACTAGACATCAGGCAACTATAGTTTCGCAAAGATCTGCATCAATTTTCTTTTTTGTACGTCATTGAACTTACCTCTTTCAGGGATCAAGTGTAAAACATCATATGCAATGATCTTTAAGGTGATCAATGTAGAAACAAAAATAGAATAGAATAGAAAATTGTACCACATCACAAAACCCCATCCTTAGAGAAATATTGAATAGAATAAGACAATTAAGAACTCTTAAGATCTAAAGCCGTGTCTTCTAAACACAGAAAAGCCAAAGAACTCAAACAGACAATTTGAAAATCCAAATGCTGTCATCAGCTGCATCAAGCTCAAAGATAATGACAATGAGTCCATCACACTTATGTGCTTCACAGGGACTTCCAAAATGCAGAACCACTTGTAATACAATGAAAATTCTCTCAAGCCCTGCACTCTCTTCCTTGATAAACATTGCTAGTACTTGGCAGCTTCAACCACAATTCTGCAATGGCACATAATTTGCTTAATATGCACAAGTTTTGGTCCTCAACAACATGACATTTTGCTAGAGCCACGTTAGTTCCTTACACAGATACGGATGAGATATTTTAAGTACAAAGCCCGAAACAGGCATATCGTGTTTACTATGTCATTATCATCAAGTATTTTGTTGTGCATCTAGCCTAACTTATGCCAGAAAAATGATTGCCAACCTAGCAAAAATTGTGTCCCATATAATGGTTTTCTCCTAAAAGTTACAAATCAGTTTTCACATAGACCTCAATTTACATAGTATGCAAGAATGACAACTTAGCATTAAGGATCATCCTTCTTCATCTGCATCCTCATTTAGCAGATGGCTGAGCATAACGGATTAGACTTTTTATTGGCGGCTGTGCTCTCATTGACCACTTTCAATGACCCATTTGCTTCAATAGTTTTGTCTGTATTTTCTATCCCTTCACCCAACTGATCTAGCTCCTTCCTTTACGAAGAACTCTATGTGATTCCTGACTTTCTAAACCAGAAGTTTTCAATGCTTTTTTTTTCTGTTCAGGAACCTCTGCTTGCAATACATTGACAACATCTGCGTCTTTTGCAAGGTCAAACGGTTTCTTGCCAGCCTTTGTTTCCCCTGTTACATTAGCACCTTTCTTGATCAACAGCTTAGCCAGCTCCACATGATTCCCTTGAACGGCATAATGCAGAGGGGTCATATCTTTCCTAGTTTGTACAGCTCCGGCGAGGGCATGAAGGTGGACGAGGGTTGGTCTGTTCATGGATTAGTCTTCCCTGCTCCAAAGCGCCCACGCTGCCACATGCCTTCAGCATACCTGATAAAACATGCTGTTTGGTTTTATTCCCTCATGTTGCATCTTTTTGAAAAGCTCTATGGCAGGAAGACCATCTCCCAATTCTGCATATCCTGCTCCCCAAGCTACAATGTCTCTATTCGGCAACATATCAAAAATTTTACGTGCCTCATCCAGGTTTCCACATTTTGTATACATGTCTATCACCATTCCACTACTTTTAATACCTTCATGTACCTTCCTCCCCTGGTCTATGCATCCCAAGTGACCATATGCTTTCAAGGCGCTTGAAAATGTATATTTATCTGGTTTAATGCCTTCCCATTGCATCCTCTCAAAAAGTTTGATTGTCGAACATATTTCGCCATGCTGCGCATATCCAGATATAATTGCACTCCATGATATTACATCTCGACTTGGCAATTTGTCAAAAACTTCACATGCATCTTTTCGGCTTCCACACTTTACATACATGTCAACCAGTGTATTTCCAATGACAATATTAAAGTGTATTCCACATTTAATAATATGATTGTGAATGAGCTTACCTAGATTAAGCGCTGATGTCACTGTGATTGACTTCAAAACGGCAAGGTAAACATACTTGTTGCTTTCAATATTTGATAGATCCATCCTATGGTACAACTCAAGGCCTCTTCTCCCTTGGCCAAGCTTGGCATTGGCTGAGATGAAGGCACACCATGTGTATTCACTTGGTTCTGCAACTCTCTCAAATGCTTTACTTGCATCAAGTAGACATCCGTGAAAAGCAAATAAGCGGATAAGATGGTCAACCAAATTGGAAACTGAATCTAGTCCATGGCGCACCATAAGGGACTGCACATGTCTACTGCATTCAAGACTGTTCCACTTTGTGCAGCCCCACAGAAGGCAGAATGCCTCCCTTCTGGATATCCGAACTCCTTGCAGCTCGCAAAACTTTGCAGCTTCAATAGCCATCTCCAGCTGTCCTCCACAACATTTGTTGAGATCGCCAAAGCCCCTGATACAAAAAGAATCACTTAGAGAGAAGAATCTATTTCTAGGTTCCCTAGAATGCTCAGAAGCTTACTGAAGATAATTTCACATTCATACCTGAAGAAATGACTACCATTTTTGGCCTGAACAGGTTCCTGCATAACATAGGAAGTGAAATGTCATCAAATATGCTGTGAAATATAACACATATCCAACTACCTTATATGGCAGGGATTTAGCAGGCAAGGCTTTTAAAACCATGTTCAGACTCCCCAGAGTTCGAACATCAGGTGGACCAGCAAGGTTCGCAAGCCATTATCCTGTGCAGTAACTTTGTAAGTCCAAGGAAAAAGAATTCTGCAATACTGACGAAAAATAAGCTATTGCACAATAATCCTATGCACAATAATCCTATGCTAGATTGCTCTTGCATTCATCCTGCAAACATTTAGCCTTCTACATTCATAATGCTGTCTATCATATGGGTGCTAGCGTAAACATTTTCCATGCGCACATACACAGCCTCAGGATTAGGATATGAGTGGATAATTTCATCAAAACATATTTTTGCTAGTTTTGCATTACCATGTAGCTGACATGAATTTAGTAAAGATGTCCAGCCAACGACATTAAGCTGAATACCCGATTCAAGAAGAATTTCCATTCGTTCAAGTGGCCTGCACGTCCAAGCAGATCAAGTACACAAGAATCATGTCGGATATCAGGCATGATGCCATGGTCTTTTTCATTGATTTGTAAAATGACTGCCCTCATCCACCAGGCCTACACAACTGCATGCCACAAGAATATTTGCAAATATCACCTCGTTTGGCTGAATTCTTTTTTGTTCCATGTCCTTAATACACTGAAAAACTGAAATTGCATCTCCATTGTGTGCATACCCTGAAATCATTGCAGCCCAAGACACCTCATCGCGGAGTTTTGACAGTTCGTTGAAAACCTTTTGTGCCTCCGCCAGACATCCGCACTTCACATACATATCAACAAGAGTGTTCCCCAAGGTAGATTGGAGCTTTGGTCTGTCTTCCCAGTTAGCCGGTTCAAGCATCCCCGACCCACAACGCAGGTGACCGCCAATTTACAGGGAAGAATAGGTTTGTAGCAGTCACCAGCATATCCTAGGGATATTCTAACATATACCTAGGATATGCCAAAAACCCACATAAACAAGGGTTTGCCCCTCTAGGGGCAACCCAAAAAACACCTGATCATCAGTTCCCTTTCCCTTAGTAAAAAATCGCTTCCAAAAAAAGTTGTGAACGACTCCATAAAGCTAAATAAGTCCTTGTCTTTAATGGCATCTATTGGGCTCCCAAATGTCCCCATAAACTGCCATTGCAATCGTCGTTTTCAATTTTAATGAGCAAGTCTTATATAGAGCCTTAGTTCCTAATACATCCATTATGCTCCCAAATGGCCCCATAAACTGCCATTGCAATCCACATTTGAATTTTAATGAGCTAGTCTCATATAGACCCTTAGTCCCTATTTTATTATCGATTATCAACTACGTTGTTTTCATGTTACCGAGCCAAATTTTCATCCACGAGAATGTCTGGCTATTAGAAAAATGTCACTCCAAACATCTTCTGCTTCAAAGGGTTAAGTTGTACTCATCATGCAACAAGCTAAACAACCAGCTTGATCTTAGTATTTAATAGACACAACAAAAGTGTGTGCGACTAGATGGGCAAATCAACAATGACACATTAATATTCCTGCTCAACAATAGAATTGCAACTTGCCAACAAATTAAAAAATCCAGTCCCAAAACATATAATTGATTCTTAACCAGAATCAAGCCCAAATTAGCCCATTGCCATAATAGCTTGACCATCCTTTAGAAGTAGAGAAAGAGTTATACTAACTTTACATTGTGTTACAGGTGCTCCCAAGGGCATAGCCGGAATCGGGCCCTTGATGTACGTCCATGAGCATGGGGGTACTATTGCTCGCGATTGCCGGGCAGTTGTGATTTAATGGGCCGTGTTGACTGTAATCAGTCTACGGTGACGGGATGCGGGGTAAATGAATATGTAGCATAATAACAGGGGGTTTTCTTTGGGTTTTTTATACGCTTTTCATTAAGGTTTTCCTATGATTTGAATGATGTATTCACGTGCATGTACTAAACAGTATTTCTAGAGCGCACCCCATTTTTAGCCATTGATTTTAAAGAAGAGGGGAAATCGTGTGGTTATGGGTGTTTTAGTGTTTGCATGTTTTTTTTAGTGACTTGGCATATTAGGTTTTCAATATTGGTTTCCATACTAGGGATTCCACGATTAGGTTAGGGTTCCGGATTTGCTAGCAGGCAACAAGCAAAGGATTCCATACAAAGGATTCCACGATTAGGTTAGGGTTCCGGATTTGCTAGCAGGCAGCAGGCCAGAAACAGGCGATCCACAAGCAAGAACCAGTCCATGCCATATTCTACCACTGCCCAACCTTCTGCCTGTGCCAGCATATCCAACCTTATGCCTGCTCTTCTATTTACATAAAAAAATTGAGTCAGCGTGAAGATTTTGTGGATTCTAAGCGTGGGATTTTGTGGGCTGTAGATGGATGCCCTAAGCCTTCTTCTCATGGTTGTGTTGGCTGTGCAAATCCGGACAGCTTTGTTGGCAGGCTGGCTTCCTTTATCTCCAGAGAAAAGCTGGTACAAATCAGGCACAGGTATTGTTTAGGAATGCGCCGTTTCTTTGTTTGAATGCATCTAGCTATAGCTATACGTTTATGCAGGATGATGCTGTTTGCGTCCTGTTTATGATTTATGATGGAGCCACATCTCCGAAAGTATGTCTACACTTGTGAAGGCACCCATTTCGAGCAAGTAAGTAATTATGATAGCTTGCTAAGGAGTTCGCCCTTGTGGATAGGCTTGTTCTCATTTGCTGCAATGCTGCAGTGTTGCTGAATAGAATTGTATCTGGTGTTGCTCCCGTAGCAGATGCCAGCAGATTTGCTTTAACTTTGCTTCTATCCATTTATTATTATCTTTTTTCATATGCACGTTTTTGCACTTTCCTTATCATATTTTAGTGCATCTCAAAGTCCTTCCAACTGTTTAACGCACAAACCAAACAATTACTTCCTTCTTAGAAATGCTATGTGTATGAGAATTGCATTCGGATATTCAATCTTATAATACTTAACTCTGGGACTTATTTGCAGTGCACAATCACGAGCAGATGTCCTGGTGCTTTTTTTAAGTGCTACAGTGGTTATGACAGGACTTGTTTGGAGGTCCATCAAGCCAAAAGAGTTTGCAGCTGTGAGCATGCTGTTGCCTTTGTGCATGTGTAAAGACCATGTGTTCTTTGAATGACATTGTGTGGCAGGCAGGTCAGCCTTGACGGCATAGAATGCTTCAATCAGATTGGAAGCAAATCTTTCATCTTATGCTAAACAGGAATTGTCTTGGTATAATATACCATTACCTCATTTATGGTAAAGATGCCTCCTTATTTTGATGCCCCTTGATCTTTTAGAATAAGCTGAGTCCTCATAAAAATTCTTGGGCCATGGTATTCAGAACCTTCAAGACCCATGATAACTCAGCTTTGGTGCATCTCTTCTAACTGCTATACAAGTATAGAAAGGGGGTGCTAGATTATGATTACCCTATAATTTTCTGAAATCCTTGCAGCCAATCTCTCAGGCCAAGCCCGGATTTTTCCATTCTTAGATTCCTGATTTTCACACAAACATATAGAGCATTTATGAATTGACTAAAGCTAGTAGGTTTATTTCATTTGCTTTGTTAAATTCTCAAATCCATTTCATTCAAATCAATGGTTGACTATTGTTTTCTATTTGTGCGGTTAGCAACAGCTTGAAGTCACCATTTAGGGACAAAAGCATTATTATTGGGGAGGAGATATTTTTCACTGAGAAAACCCATCACTCAATAATGTCACTTTGTGTCAAGCTTGTGAAGAGATGGTTTTCAAGTGTGTATTTTCGAATTGGACCTAATTTAATTCTTACATTTGGGCCTCATAAAGTTGCTCCTTCTTTTTTCCATTTGAAGTTGCTCTTTCTTTTTGGTTCTTCATAATTCAAGATGGCTTCTGTTTGTAGACAATACAAACAATGGTGCGTGTTTGTTTCCATTGTTAGAATATGGTGGCCTCATGTCATCAAGTAGATTGCCTTTCTTCATAAATCTATATTTTTATTCTTCAGATTATTGGAAACATATGAATGGTGGCATGAATGCTGCATTGCATTTAACATGATTCTTGTGTTGCAAGATTGAGATTACTTCTTCTACTGACATTAGGCATGCATATTTGTTTAATGGGTCTTGGAGTAACCCAGGTTTTATTCTTGGAGGCCTTCAGCGCTTACATAACCATTATATATCCTAATAATTGTTATATGATTTGTTTTGTCATACTATTATTATGATCATCATAGTTAAATATGTGTTATGCTTGTTTTTTTACCAAGCTTCTTAGTAATTAAGTCTACATGCATATATGCCATCCTTAGTACCCGAAGGCCTTTATTAGGGCCCGAAGGGCCCAAATTTTTTTTTAATATAACAACCAACACATCACTATTATTAACATTAATTAACACAGACCATTGCATCCAACACATTTAAATTAAAATCCCCCTGAAACCCCCATTGGTTTGGGTGCATATTCACACGGGGGGTTACGTAGGGCAGCGAGAGCCCCTAAAAACATATAATACATGTACAGATATTAGATATTAACATTAGATATTAATGTTAATGTAAGTTGTATAGGGGGGCCAATGTTATTTAAATGTAAGATAAAAGGTTAGCTATGGTTTTTAATGTTATTAAAAATGGACACATCGCATCGAAATATTGGATGGGTCTTCAAAACCTGATTTGTATCAGAGTAGCCAAGCGTGGAAGCAAGTCCGGCTGCCAGATCTCTAAGAGGAGCTATAGAGCCTGGATTCGGGTCCAGTAAAGGCCTTATCTGGCCGGTTTTGGGCATGCAAGACTGCCTGAGGAATCAAGACAGAGTTCTATAAAGCGTAGGGGACAGTTTCGAGCAAAGGAGAAAATCTGGAGCAGAAATAAGGAAACCGATTTCTGCTAGAATACTTAGTGAATTGATCTAAGAGTGGGGCCCTAAGCTCAGATTGGGATTCCGAGGTTGTGGGTGTGGCCCCAAGGCATTTGTTGCTGCTAGGAGCCGGATTGGGCTTGGAAGCCGATTCTGCTGTGATAGCTTTCCCGTTGATTCAAGAGACAGCTTGATAAGCGATTCTGCTATCTGTATTGTCTGGTTGATTCAAGGATTGGCCCACAGGGCCGAAATAAGCAGCCTAAGGTTGGGATTAAGGCTCCAGCAGGGCAGATTGTTGCTGCCAGGACCGGATTGGACTTGACAGCTAGTGGACAATCTTCCAGGGAGGATTCTCTGGAAGAATCCGGATTGCTGTGAGAGCAGCAAACTATAAAGTCAGTGTGGGGGATCAGGGATCCAAGGTGTGGGCGGTACTGATCGGCGTGGCACACGCGGGCAGAGATTGTTCTTAGGAAAAAATTTTGCGTCGTAACAGTGGTATCAGAGCTGTGGCTATGAATCTAGTTTTCTGGGAAAATCTAGACTTGATGGCGGAAATGGATGAGAAAAGTTCTGTCTTCCAAACCACTTGGGAAGTGGAGAAGCGTGAACTTGAGAGCGTTTCAGTCCAAGAGCTGGCTGAAAACTTAGCATATCTTCAAGGGAAGATGGCGTCCATTGAACAAGAAATCAATAAACTAGTTACTAAGCAATGCAGTTTAATTGCTGAAGTACTTGAAGAAGATACCAAGGGTATTTCTTCACAAGTCCCTTCTCAGGGAAGTTTTGACTGCTCGAATGAACTTATGGCTTATCGTCAGTTGCATAGTTTGCAACAAACTGGGGAATTAAGAACCTATGAGCAAGAGCTTCGGAAGCTGCTTGCAATTGTTCAGCCTCTAGATGATGAAAGTCAGGTTTTTTATTTTATGCGTGGCATAAATGACACTGCACTTAAAATGAAGCTTAAGAGGCTGCATCCAAGGGATTTGGATACAACAGTATTCTATGCTTGCATAAGAAGTCAACCAAGCAGAAGGTTTAGCCTAAAAGACGAAGAACAACCAGGTTGTTCGAGTAGTTTTAATGGGCACCATTCCAGTTCTCAACCAAGACGGGAAGTTTTGGGTGGCTCTAAGGCACAGGATGGTATTAACGAGGTTAATACAGATAAACCTTGTTTGGGTTGTGGAAAAAGAGGACATGATGTATGGAATTGTCCTAACATTTAATCAAGTTACCTTAGGGGCTTGATTGGGAACTATAGTAAAGTTCTCGAGAAGGAAAAACTAATAGCAAAATTGACTTTGTTACTTAGATAAATTCCTTTTATTACTTGTAGGCGCGAGTGATGGACAGTTAGAAAACTGTTGGATGTAAGTATCAGAATTAGTTCAAGGAACTATAGTAAGGTATGTTTTTTTTTATATATATCTCAAGTTTAAGGTTTTAATGCAATAGGTGCAATTATAATTTGGGTAAGTATATTTTGGTAATATACAAAACTTACAAGATGGGAAAGATATTGGAATATCTTGACATCTTATAACTAATCCTAGTACGCACCTAGTTAGGGTCGTATGAAAAAGGATTAAAACCATAGGAATTTTGGCTAAGCGACGGGGTCGACTTAGTGGACCAATTTTTTATGAAGAAATAGATAATGCTATTTAATGGAAAAGTTGCATGTTCGACTTTTCTAGGTAAATGTAGCGAAGACTCCCAATGAATAGGAATTGGTCAAGATCAAGGAATAATTCCAAGTCATGTAAACCTTTAAGGTTTAAGCCATGGAATTGCCTCGAGCAATTTAAGGGCACTTGGCTCATTCTTAGGAGTCTTACAAGTCTATGTGTGGAAAAGAATGCAATTGAGAATTGCATGTTTCTTGATGGATATCATGCCGATGATGACATGGTTAAGTCTTGTAATTCTGTGGATATATACATTGAACTGGGTTCAGATGTAAATCAAGAATTACAAAATCTTTTGGAAAGATTTAAAAACGTGTTCCCTCGCGCGGTGTTGAGCATAAAATTGTGCTTGAACCAGGGGTTAAACCAATGGTGCGTGCTCCATATTGTCTTAGTCCTCTAGAACTTGAAGAGGTTAAAAAGCAAGTGAGGGAATTCTAGAATGGGGCTCGCATGAAACCAACAAACCGCAAAGCTAGGCTTCTCATTCATCTCAGCAGATTTTCTACAATGGTGGATAGTGGGTAGCCGCACACATGCGAACTACCCATGAAAAATAAAGGGAATATCCAATTATATAATTTGGACCCCATAATATACAATGCTAATAGATGTTTGGCTGGTGTACCTGCCGAAAGCTTATCACTGGGATTAAAAACCCCGCCCTTTCGGGTTTTCGAGGAAAACCCTAGTGATAAGCCTTCGGCAAGGGGCTTGGACAAACGTAAGGCAGAGAAATCGCTCCCAAAACCCACGAATGGAGAAGTTGAAACAGATGCCGCTCGCCAACCTGTACTTGCACATCACCAACACAAAAAAACGTGACAAAACAAACCTCCCAGAGTGGAGGGGCTGATCACGCGTGCCACGCGACAATAAAACAAAAACCTCTTCAAATAGAGGGGCTGGTCACGCATGCCAGGCGACAAATACAATAAACAAAGAAGGGGGGGAGGGTGGGTTCAAAGAAAAGAGAATAAGGTACTGCTGAGAGAGAAGAGGAAGCGCCGATGAGACGTTGATGCAGAACCGCGCCTAAAATAGCGAACTCCCAACCAGAAAGGGCATGCGCCACATGCATGCATGCAAGACATGCATGCTCGCCCCATTCTAGAATGGCGATCCGATCTCTCGGATCAATGGGATTCTAGAATGGAGCTCGCATGAAACCAACAAACCGCCCGAATACCAAAGGACTTCCTTAACAAAACTGGGATCGAGGATGAAGGTCACAGGATGAAGACTAAAGAAGAGCCAAGGCCGAGAAAGGACATGCCACAGCATGAAAGAAACGCCAAATTGGCCAAACCAAGCAGGGAGAAGCCCCTCCCCTGCCTGGAATCAAAGAAAAGAGAATAAGATACTGCTGAGAGAGAAGAGGAAGCGCCGATGAGACGTTGATGCAGAACCGCGCCTAAAATAGCGAACTCCCAACCAGAAAGAGCATGTGCCACATGCATGCATGCAAGACATGCATGCTCGCCCCATTCTAGAATGGCGATCCGATGTCTCGGATCAATGGGATTGTTAAGCAAAGGTTTTGTACGACCAAGTAAATCACCTTTTAAGCAAAGTTTCATTAAAGTTGGAAATTTCGTGATTCCATTTTCGCTCGAAATGAAATTGTTCGTTGTTTTTTCACACATTCAGCAATCAAATCTGCGCTATTTACTTAAAAATGCACAAGGATTAGCCTGAAAACCGCTCTATTTGACACGAAATGGGGCGGAAATCGACGGGCGAAACAACCTGGTTGCGCCATTTGAGTAAAAATTGTGGAAAAAAAGCAATAAAGTCGCTGCATTTGAAGTGAATCATAAGGACAATACACGGGAAAAAGCAAACAAATAGCACGGCCGGCCATGATGCTGTTTGCAATATATTCATATTGCAAATGGCATTTCTTGCGCTTATTTGCTTTACAAGTAAGATATACAAAAGGGGCAAATACATTAAGATCGTATGTGTCATCAGTATTCAAAAGATTAATCAGTACAGTAATCATCAATACCATAGAGGTAAATCTTATATACAAGTATGATATGCAAATCCGTTTTCAATATTCATCACCAAAAACTTTATCATCTGCTTTATCAATATCATCCGGGTTAATCTTATTTCGGTCAATCTGCGAATCTGTGTCTTGCACCACTTGTTCCCCGGATCCTGTGGCCTCTCCTCCACCACCATGTGATGTCTCTCCTCCACCACCATGTGATGTCTCTCCTGGAGTAGGTCCAGTGAGTGCCAAAACCTTACGAGAGTCCATGGCTGCTGGATCAAGCAAGGGATTAATGACGTTGTCAATTCTTCCAAGAATCCCTAGCATACATTGGATCTTTTTTCCATCATGCTCATAGGCCACACTACTCCTTTTTAACTGCAATGATGCCCTAGTAAAAGCCCCACCAGAAAAAAAGTCCAGAACAAAGTTACCTGGAGGGCAGAGCTTATCGACAAGGTATGCTGTTGTAGCAGGACCAACCTGCTTGTGAACCAAGTATTCCCCTTCCATACCTTGCCAACTGTATTTGAACCTGTCCCTCAGGAGCTTGTTAGCCAGATTCTCTGGCTCGGCACCAACTGCATCTTTATGGGTCTTAGGAACTTCAGGTGCTTTCCGGGGATGTTCACCATAAAACCTGAGATCCAGGTGTTCATCAGGCTGTGCTTGGGCTGAGATCCTGGTGGCTAGAACCACAGCTGTTGGCTCTTTTATGCCACCACCTGGTGTCCACCCACTTTCCTCTTCGTACATGCCTAAGTAAACTCTAGATCTGGATTCTAGTCTCCCCAGGGCAGTGCAGAAGAGACTCGTATGTTCCGGCTTAGCAAAACATATTACCCAGTATGTTTCAACATCTGTCATCTTAGAAGTAGCATCAAAGAATTTGGCCAGAGTGGCGGGATCCCAAATCGGAGTAATTTGCCTCGCATCCAAACAGATCATGCTGGCAGGCAACACGATCCGATCCTGGACAATCCCACCACTAGAAACGCACTCCACAAAAAATCTTTTGAACTCGTCCTCGGCCTCAGGCTTTAGAATCTTACGGATGGATCTGCCTAATGAGAAGGGCACATTACCATGGACGCCCTCTTTCAGTATTCCGTCTGAGACCCACTTATTATGCACCACACCCCAAGATAGGAGGGTTGAGTCTGGGAATCCGTCGGACACCTTTCTCAAGTCCTCGAACTTTCTGTACTTGATTCCAAGTTCATCATGGATGTTAGTTGAGAATCTCCTTCTTCATGTAGGCAAGAATCCTCAAGTTCTGTGCTCTCGTCTTGAAACAATTATCACCCTTATAATCCGATGTGACCTTAACATAAATGTCCCCTCTGATGGCTTCTTGGAGGACAGTTCTGCAATCTTCATAATCTAGGCCTCTCATGCATCTGAGGTAGTTCTCGCTAAAATAATCCTTATCCTTTGCCCAATTGACTGCTATTTGTTGGCCCTTGTTATCTTTTCGGCTCCCCTTTTTCCATTTATTCCACATTTGGCGAAAGAGAGCGTAAATGTCGTCTGGCATGAAAACGAACCTGTTGACATCCTTGGCATGCTTTCCCCTGAGAATCTTGTCAACCATTTCAAGGTAATGCTGAAAGGCAAACCAACTATATGTTAGAGCTTGAATGCAGCAAAGCAGTGTCAAATGGCGCCACTGCGCCATTTGAGGTCAAATGGCGCAGTGGTGCCATTTGGCTCATACGATGGTACATACCTTGTATTCGTCGCTTCTTGATTGGCCTTTTCCTGCTGGTGCTGGCTTGCCGCACTCCTGGTATTGCTTACGCAGGTGGTGTATTTGATCTGCGTAGGGTTCCTTAAACACTGTCCTGGCTACGATGTCATTGACATCCACACTGAGCTGAAGAAGGTCCAAGTCACTCAATGCTCGGAAAGAACTACGCACATTCTATAAGTGTAAATCTTCGAAGTTCTATTCGGCATCTTCTCGTCCCCAACCCGACACACGAAGCCGCGGGGAGGCGAGAATGGTTGCCATTGATAATGTAGAACCTCATACCGGCCAGTCGATTCTTGCGTCCGGGGTACTAGGCGCCGTTTATCACGGATCAAAGGGCACCACATCTGCCCGGCGTGAAGACCTGGATGGGGATCTTGACCAAATGACTTGCCGCAGTTTTCTAACATGTTCAAGATTTACAACTTCGTCTTTGTCATGTTAGGAGGTGCCTCTTCCATATCGGATGGATATTTTTCTTAGATATGTCACACCTAGAGGAAACATGTGGCCCGTCTTTCTTTGTATTTTTTTTAGTGTTTCTTCTGCCAGCTCCTCCTCGGCATCACGGTCCATCTTCAACTCCGAGGGCACCTCCAGACTTTCCATTTTCCTCTGCTTTCTGACCCTCATCTCCTTTTTTGTTTCCCTCCTCCTTTTCTGCGGAATGCTTTCAGCCGTCGATGCAGTGCCTTTACCTCTCCGATGTGGGGAGGATTTAGTATCACTAATGGTTCTCTCTGAATCCTGCACCACTTCTTGACTTTGTGAGGAGGCAAAGTTCTCTCCTCTTGTCCCCCTTTGTGGGGTCGACCCCTTCCTCTAAGGGAATTGCCCTGACAATTTCCATGCACCATGGCCTTCCAGCCATGACCACGGTCTTCTCCGTCACAACGTTTTGGGCCTTGGACAACGAAGCTGCACAAGAAAACAACAAATCAACAATCAAATCATGAAACCCAAACCCAACCCACTACGCCATTTGCATGGAAATGGCGCCATCGCCATTTAGCCGAAATAAACATCGTCATTGCCGGCCGAGAAATGGCGCAGCGGCGCCATGCGCCATTTCGATCGGGCAAATGGCGCAGATAACGCCATTTTCGACACAAATGGGTTAGTTGGCGCCATTTCCATGCAAATGGCGTCCATCATTTCATTTCGACCGGCGAAGTGGGTATCTCGGCCCGACCAACAATCGAGTGAGTGTACAATTCTATTCCGCGTGTCGAGGCATTCTCGACGCCAGCGAAGTCGATAATAAGGCCTGTACTTTCTAGATTGTTGGCAAGTCGAGGGAGAGGCGACAAGCCGGTGGAGAAATGGCGATATTTATTTGCATGGAAATGGCGCAGTGGGCGCATTTACATTACACTACATCGGGATCTAAACAAACTACAAAAGTAACACGCCCCAAAAAGATGGCGGTTACCACAAAACCACAAAACTCACTATCCTAGACACTGGCTACATGAAACAAATATGGCCCCGCTTATTTCTTTTTCGTGACGGAACCACGAAACTAACTATCCTAGACCCCGGCTACATGAAACAAATGGCGGTCGCTTATTTCATATCCATGACCCCAAAAAGCCTAAAAACAAGCATTTAACTAACCGAACCCGGAGGCCATCGTGATATGCATCAAGTGCGAGTGGAACGCATGGGGATCAGAGAAATTTACTCCACCCTTTTTCCTCGAGCTCCCGGATCAACAGCGCTACGGCGGCGCTTAGAGAGAGAAAAACACGGCGCTTAGAGAGAGAAAGCTAAGGCGCTAGAGAGAGAAGGCGGAAGGCGCTGGGTGCTGGGCGCTGGCGAAAGGCGCTGATAGCTGGCGGATGAAATGAAATGAAAGAAATGAAATGAGAGAAAATAAACCCGTCGAAATTAATGGCGCTGACAGATTTGGCCGCCACAAAATCGTCCCCACCCAAACCCTTCCGCCCGTCCGTCACTTGAATTTTAAATTTTGAATTTGAATTTCCCGCCCGTCCGCCAATTGAATTCTAAAATTTGAATTCCCCGCCCGTCCGCGATTAGAATTTTAAAATTTGAATTCCCCGCCACTTTTCGCATATATTGTGTCAGTCCCTGTCTCAAAGTCGTTTATAAAATCTGCATGGTACGAGGATATGGTAAATGTAAGGCGCTTTTCGTCCTCATTACTCGAGGTTGCAATTTTACGCTCCCCGTCCTCGCTTCAACATCCGCAGGTACTTGCGCCTTAGAGGACTTGGCCGCCAAGTCAGACGTCTATTCCGCCTTAGGCATTGGTTCAGCAGGCGCTTCTTTGGGCGCTATCTTCGTTAATGGCGCTTTTAGTTGGTTGCGGCGCTTCACTTGGTTAGCGGTAGCTTCTTCATTTCATAGCAGGCGCTTCTTCATTTCATAGCAGGCGCTTCACTTGGTTAGCAGGCGCTTCTTCATTTCATAGCAGGCGCTTCACTTGGTTAGCAGGCGCCTACTTGATTCAAGGCTCTTCCCTTCTTTCAATGGCAGATTCTCGATCTACAATGATTCCAAGGTTAGTGACTGTTCTGTTTTAGTTTAACTGTCAGCAATTTCTCCTATAAGTGCAGAATAATGTTTCTACCCTGTAGTAATCTGTAGTAACCTGTAACAATCCAGGAAATAATCTGTAGTGTGTTGTAATTTGCAGTAATCTGTAATCTTCAGTAATCTGTTGTATCTTGTAGTTATATGTAGTAATCTGCAGTAATCTGTACTGTTTAATCTGCTATCCTAAGTTTTCCTGTTTTGTTCCTAAGAAAGCCAAATGGCGCTGGTGCGCCATTAGATCAAATAGCGCAGCCGCGCCATTTGTCTCTAAATAGCGCATCCGCGCTATTTACCTAAATGGCGCGGCTGCGCTATTTTGTAGCAAATGGCACGGCTGCGCTATTTGAACAAATGGCGCACCCGCGCCATTTGTCTGTTTTGTGAATATTTTATGCTCATTTCCGCGGGGTTTCTAACAATATGTGTGTCATTGCATGCTTGCAGGAAAAGGACCTTGCAGAACTTCCTCTGTGGGGACGTGGTTGTTGCTAGGGGGCATGAACTGCATAGAGGGCACCTACATGGAAAGAGCATTGACTACTTTAAGAACGTCGTCATGGAGGTTACTAAAGCCATAATTCCATCCCACGTGCTTCCCATTCCATGTGCAGGTGCGGATAACGTTGCTGAAGCCGTAGGCACATTTATCGAATGGCCTAGACGTGACGTGAGAATTGGTCGGATGCTTCACCTGTATCATCATCCGAGACGGAAACCCCAACCCGCCTAGTAGTTCCTCTACATCGTCATCACCCAGTTCTCCTTCATCTCCCCAATGAGCAACACGGAGAACTTGGTGAACTTATCTTTGATGACAATGTTGTTGTTGGCAGAGGTCATTGGTCGAATAGAAGTAGCATCCATGGGAAGGATGTGGATGCACGTAATGTGGTTGTGCAAGTTACCGAGGCGTGGTGCCAACTCAAAAAGGTGCTTCCGATTGCATGTGTGGGTGCGGATAATATTGCAGTAGAGGTCGTGGGCACATTCATCGAATGGCCTCGGCGATATAACGTTTTCATGGCATTGATGCAGCCCATGATGAGACACCAAGATCAGACATGGGGACACCTACCTCATACAACTCATACATAGAATCTGTGGAGGCGATCGATGCGAGATGAAGAGATTGATCCATCGGTGGATTTAGCCGCTTTCGGTTTGCTCATGAGAATACCATCGATGATGATGAGCCACCACCTAGTTACTCAAGAACGTAACTCTTGGAAATGCAAAGTGCCACATTCTCCATTCTTGTACTAGAACTAAATATGCGAAGCTATAATTCTATTCGGTGATCCTCGGGATCTTTGTTGATGATGAATTCTTAGGAGACACAAAGGTTGGCCTTTGTGTTGGAAAGGTGCTTCCAGAACTAATGAAAGAGGGTCTGAGATGTCATGCTTGTGCAGAAAGGCCAAGTGAGAATGCACTTGTTCGGTGGGAAAATAGCGATGTGATGCTGTTGGATGGAAGGACTGTCTCACAACATCTGCAAGCTCGAGAAGCTAAAGAAAATGAGGATATAGAGCTTGAATCATTTGAGGACAACATTCAGGTTCAATTCAAACGAAAGAGGAAGTATACTTACACACATAGGATTCCAAGAGAGCCCAAGGGGAAAAGCAAAGAGGAAAGGCTATGCTCCACAACTTCAATCAATAAGTTCATGAAGTCAAGCCGCCGCAAAAAATACTTGCAACAAGAAACTTACCAAGCATCAAGTACGTGAATTAAGAAAAGAATTTTTATCCCAACCATACAATGCAAGGGTTACCTTTTTTTTTGACGTGCTGAGTGTGACTTACACAGGAGAAGGAGAGGACAGGATAGTGCTCAAGGGGATGGAATTGTCATTTTGGGTGGCGATGGCTTTAGGTATCGGTCACCAACATTTTACAATTGGAGAAACAGATTTGAAGCAGTGCAAAGGTAGTGAACATGGTAATACCGGCTCTAAGAAGCCTAGATCCACTACAATCGCCCACCGAATGTGTGCTTGACAGATTCATTCAGAGAATCTTTGAAAGTATTCCCCATAGGAGCAAAAAGAGGTAGAGATGATGTAAGAGAAAACGACGCAAGCTTCCTTCCATTCTTAATAAGAAGCTTATACATAAAGAAGTTGGTGCAAATCGTTGAAGAGCTTACGAGGAACAACCAGTAGCCTTGAACTCCTTTTATAGTATATGGAAAAGGGAATTTCCGTGATGTTAGCATTGCAAAAATACGACCTTCTCTAAATGCAACATCTGCGTGGTGATTAAGCAAAAGCTGGAAAAAACAAAAGATACAAGAGAGAGACGAAATCTTGCAATTCAACGTCGGGCTCATATGCTAGAGCAACGTTCTTGCAGAAGTCAATATTGACATTGGAGAGCATTGTCACAGCGGTCTCCAGAAAATCATCTATGTATAATACATGATAAGATGGATCAGGTTAAGACTTTAGTGCCTAGAAGTCATCATCTAGCAAAATCTGTATGGAGAGGTGATCGCTTGAAGAGCAGTTTGACAGGAGCTCTGACTCATGGGCATGGTGGTCGTGCCTATGGTCATTTCTCACTTGATTTATGGAAAGATGATTCGAACTTCCACATTGGTTCACTTTCTAGAATATTGCATAACTTGGAATTGGTACAAGAGGACAAGATAGGTGACTTATGTGGAAGTAAGCCTGCAGATTGCAAATGGATGCAAGCAGTCAAGGATACCAATCCTTTGAAGAACAAACTTGCTTCTATGGCAGAAGTATTGCCAAATGCTTCAACTACAACGAATCCTGAGGTGTTCAACCCTCTCCCCCGAAATCTCTATTTGCAACTTGATAATGCATCAGGGCAAAACAAAAATAGGTATGTCTTCTCATACTTATCTTATTTGACTTGGCTTAAGGTCTTTGATGAGATCCAAGTGGGCTTTATGATGGTCGGCCACACCCATGATGATATTGATGCTTTATTTGAAAATTTTTCAACCTTGATGAGTTCATCGGATGCTTTGACACTACCAGAGCTACTTTACTTGTTCAGCAAGTGCAATGCAAAATCTCCAATTCCATACTTTATTGATGAAGTTCCAAATTGGAAGGCTTTTGTGAAGGGATTCATCCCTGATAAGGGCCAACGCTTTGGTTGGGCATCTTGAACCATTGCTCTTCAAATTTAAGATGGCGGGAGATTGGCCTGTTATGCAATACAAAATCGCCCTACACATAAAGAGTGGCTTCCAAAGATATTCTCCAGGAGTTAGAATGTGGAAAGAGGATGAACATGGTCAGCCAATGCTACCAAGTGGTGTGCCACAAAATATTCCTCCTAGACCAACATTGAAGGATCTTCCAGGGTTGAAGGATAGCATCAACAAATACATCTCCCTATGGAAGGACATATGTAAGAATCAAGAAAGTAGCTTAAATACACGGCAAGTGTTGAGTATTGGAGCCAGCTTCTTATCTCTTTGGAGGATGTTGCTCCAGGACGTCCTCAAAATGATGCATTTTGGCCACAAACAAGACAAGCTCCTCTGGAACAAACAACATTTGTTCCAGAGGTCGACGTATCTGCCTTGGTCACACGACCTTTACCATCTTATTGTGGCCCGTCAGATGGCGGCCCCGGTGTTGCCTCTTGAAGAGTTTGATCCTCACGTACATGTGACAAAGGGTATGTTTGTTCTAGTCAGACCTGGAGATGATAACACTGCCACTTGGTTAGGATATGCAGAGGAGAATGATGTTCTTGATCCAGAATCTACATATTTTGGCCATATTTTTGTATCGTGGAAGCCTACTGGAGGGGACTACAAAGACTGCTTGACTAAGCGTTGGCGGCCTAATCCTTCCGATCCTTCAAGGTATGAAAATTTAGATGCTATTCATTATGCCTGGGGTGCCAATGGCAAGAGGCCGAAAACAGTCCAAATTCCGAAATATATTGTAGACATGTGGAAAGACATAGCACATTATTCATCTTAATACATGAGATCTTGTACTTGTAATACATATCTTTCATCTTAATACATAAGATCTTGTACATTACTATATTTGTGATCATATATAACTGCTTACATCTTTAATATATAAATGCATACATGATTCATAGATAAGATGGTCAGAAGTGCTTATATGTTGAACATGTGATTCATTCATCTTCAGGATCTGTAGTAGTGATCCCTGATATCTCATAGCTCATGCGCTCAGGAAGCCAAATCAGATGGATCATAACACGAATTGACGCAGGGCAATGAATCTCAGCGCCCAAAGCTTTTCTTCGCAGGTAGGGATCAAGAAGAAGATGCCTGTCTAGGCAACCAACAAGATCAGAGTGGCTCATTGAGCACTTGATCGCCTCGATGTGGTGAACAGAAGAAGGCAAATAATCCATGGGAGATGAATGACCTCTAGCCCCGAATGGAGCTGTTTTTATAGTGAAGTAAAATTATTGATGTGAATTATTGGGGTGGACTGTAGCGCCATCATTGAGCGTATACAAGTATCATGTACTCGTACAGGTATGATTCTATCATGTACTCAGATTCTATACATCAACTAATATTCACTATGCTTATATTATATATATCCTTAACAGATACACAAATCATAAGTGCTTATATTATTATATCCTTAACAGGTATACATATCATCGATGATTCACTCATGTTCATAGGTACTCATGTCATTATTATATCCTTAGCAGATACAGATTCACTCATCATCAACATCAAAGCACGTGATGCTATTCAGCTCATAGATCTCCTGATCAGGAAGCCAATAAAGGTGGACCTTAACACGAGTGAGCTTCTTGCAAGCACTTGCGTGACCATCCGCTTTTGACTGCAGCCATGGATCAAGTTTGATACCATTTCCGTAGCATTCACACAGATCATTATAGCTAAGGTAGCACCTGAAGGATCGGATGTTCTCTGGACGATCAGGCAAGGAAGCCATGGGAGATGAATGAGCTCTACCACCGGATGGAGCTGCTTTTATAGTGAAGTAAAATTATTGATGTGAATTATTGGTGTTCATTGCCATTATACGAGTACCATACAAGTATGTATATGATCCAATAATTTCTATGTATATACCATCAATAATTTTGGTGGGTATATACCATCAATAATTTTGGTGGGTATAAATATACATCAAATTGCCGAAAGTGAAACAACATTGGCCTCCGCCTAGCTATGACGATTCTCGGTCTTGAACGTGATTCTATCACTTGCAAGATGAATCATGAGGACTTCAAGCGTGCCGAAATGGCAGATATACCGCTTGAAGACCGGCTCACCATGTTGCTCTCAATCCTCGCCATTATCCCCGATCCCGTTGATGTTATCATCCATCTCCCCGTGGAATAGGGAGTATCAAATGTTCATGATCGAAAGGATCTCTCGAGCTTACGCTAGTTCCGATCATTCCGGTAATAGTAGAAGAATAATAGTACTTGTTATCTTATTGTAATCTGGTTGTGTTAGTATACAACAGGTATACATAACCTTTTGTAATACACATAACCGTACTATAAGTATTGTGGTATACTAGTATACACATATATACATAACCTTATGTAATACACATAACCATACTATAAGTATTGAGGTATACATAACCCTCCAAGGTATACTATATAAAAATTATTCCAACTTGTCTTCAGAATTCCAACTTTAATGAAACTCTGCTTTTTTGCGAGTCCCGTTTTGCTTGTTAAGAAAAAGGACGGTACTATGCGGATGTGCATAGATTACCGGGCGCTTAACAAGGCAACTGTAAAGGATAGATATCCTTTACCCCGAGTCGATGATATTCTGGATCATCTTGGGGGTTCCAAATGGTTTACCAAGGTTGACCTCCGCAGTGGATATCATCAGATTAGAATTCGGGAAGGGAACATTATGAGTTTCTGGTTATGCCGTTTGGGCTTACGAATGCGCCCGCAATGCGGCTAATGAATCAAATGTTCTTTGAATAATTGGACAAGTTTGTCGAGGTTTTTTTTTTTTTTAGATGATATTCTCATCTATTCGCAAACTGTTGAAGAACATTTCGCTCATTTGGAACACGTTCTTCGGATTTTGCGGGATCACCAGCTCTATGCCAAGATTTTCAAATGTGATTTCTTTAAGCAACGAGTGGCCTATTTGGGACATATCCTGTCTGGTGATGGTATGTCCCCAAATCCCGCCAAGGTACAAGTGGTACAACAATGGCTCCCACCAAAAAACGTGTCGGAGTTACGCAGTTTTCTGGGGTTAGCCACGTACTACCATAAATTTGTACCTAAATTTTCTAAAGTTGTTGTTCCTCTCACTGATCTTTTGGAAAAGATCACGATTTTGTGTGGGGGAGAGAGCAGCAAGAGGCGTTTCGGCGTGTTAAGGACTTGCAGGTGAGCAGTCCCGTGCTAAAAGTGCCGGAATTGAATTAGGCATTTGAGGTCTATACTGATGCTTGTGGCCAAGCGTTAGGAGCAGTACTAATGCAGCAGGGACACGTAGTGGCTTATGAAAGTCGGAAATTAAGTCCTGCGGAAAGGAATTATGCAACTTATGAGGAAGAGTTGCTAGCCATTGTACATGCGTTAAAGACGTGGAGGCACTACTTGCGTAGTGGGACGAGCCAAGAGCCGCGCAAGTTTATCGTCTATACCAACCATGAGTTTCTTGCAAAGTCAAGCCGAAATTAGCCCGATACAGGCTAGGTGGCTAGACTTCCTCCATGAGTTCCATTTTTCCATTGAGCATACGCCGGGCAAAAATAATCCAGTTGTCGATGCATTATCAAGGGTTAAGCATATAAATACCTTGACGACTTTGGCAAGTGATCTTATACAAAGGATCAAGGATGCATATCCTGAGGATCAACAAGATCCGCTGATGGTCAAGCTCGGGGAGCTGTGGACTGAGCAAGAGGGTTTGCATTTCTATACGGGAAGGATTTATGTTCCTTCAAGTGCTGACCTTAGGGAGTAATTCTACGTGAGCACCATGACACTCCACAAGCGAGGTGAGTGGAAGATCACGTATGAGTTGGTAAAAAGGTTCTACTACTGGCCAGAGTTGCAAGATCAAGTCAAGGACTTGGTAAGTCATTGCTTGGTGTGTCAAGCAGTTAAGGCGGATCATGGGAAAACTCCGGGATTTTTACAGCCTCACCCTATACCAAATGAACGCTGGGAAAGCGTATGGACTTTATAGTCGCATTACCTAGAACTGCTAGGCAACATACTCAAATTTTGGTGGTAGTGGATCGGCTAACCAAGTATGCTAAGTTTATAGCATTAGAAAAAGGGAGGCTATGGGGCATGACGTAGCAGTTGCCTATTCCCTTGTCCATTGTGAGTGATCAGGACACGAAGTTCACGGGTCACTTTTGAAGAGATCTCATGAAAGGATTAAGGATCCGATTATACATGAGTAGTGGAAATCATCCACAAATGGATAGGCAGACTGAGCGCATAAACATGATCTTAGAAGACATGTTGCGAAGTTTTGTCCACGAGAAGGAGTCTAGATGGGAGGATTATTTACCCTATCTAGAGTTCGCTTATAATAATAGCCATCATACGGGGATTCGGATGACTCCCTTTGTGGCTATGATGGGCCGAAACCCAAGGGCTTATTCTGGTATGCATAGGTACCTTAGAACCGAAGTTGCAGTACACATGTTTCATGATATGGATGCAATCCTGCGGCAATGCAAGCAAGCGCTGCGAAAAGCTCAAGATAGGGCACGAGCGTCTGCTAATCAGCATAGACGTGATATCTCTTATGCGGAAGGTGATTATGGGTCGTTTATCCTTCGGCATTAAGAATGAACACATTAAGGCCTTTAACCAAAGGTCGGGTGCCTAGACTTACTCTGCGGTATGCTGGACCTTTTAGGGTTACTAAAAGGATGGGGGAAACAGCATACGAGTTTGAACTTACCACAGGAAGTATGGATCCATCCTGTGTTTCATGTAAGTCAGCTGAAGAAGGCTATACTGGATACCGCTAAGTGGTTAGTCCGCAAAGTATACCGATCGTCTTAAACTCCTCTGTAACGCCAGAACGTCTTCTAGATAAAAGAGTTCGGCAGCTGCGCAATAGGGATGTGGTAGAACATCAGGAACAGTGGCAGGACTAGTCTCCTGAGGATGCCACCTGGGAGACGGAGGAATTTGTGCAGCAGTTCCCCTCATCTAAAGGATCAACCTTGAGGGAAAGGTCCAAAAGGAGGGGGAGGAATGTTACAGGTGCTCCCAAGGGCATAGCCGGAATCGGGCCCTTGACGGACATCCATGAGCACGGGGGTACTATTGGTCGCGATTGCCGGGCAGTTGTGATTTAATGGGCCGTGTTGACTGTAATCAGTCTACGGTGACGGGATGCGGGGTAAATGATAGTAATGGCTAGCGGCGGGTAATAATTCGCTAGGGGGCACTAATATTATTAAATATTAGCGGGGATTGCCGGGGCAGAGGACCTATAGGCTTGCATGGTTAACATTAGATATTAATGTTAGTGTAAGTTGTATAGGCCCTAGGGGCCAATGTTATTTAAATGTAAGATAAAAGGTTAGCTATGGGTTTTAATGTTATTAAAAATGGACACATGGCATCGAAATATTGAATGTGTCTTCAAAACTTGATTTGTATCAGAGTAACGAAGCGTGGAAGCAAATCCGGTTGCCAGATCTCTAAGCGGAGCTATAGAGCATGGATTCAGGTCAAGTAAAGGCATGATCTGGCCGGTTTTGGGCATGCAAGACTGCCTGAGAACTCAAGACAGAGTTCTATAAAGCCTAGGGGGCGGTTTCGAGCAAAGGAGAAAATCTGGAGCAGAAATAAGGAAGCCGATTTCTGCTAGAATACTTAGTGAATTGATCTAAGAGTGGAGCCCTGAGCTCGGATTGGGATTCTGAGGTTGTGGGTGTGGCCCCAAGGCATTTGTTGCTGCCAGAAGCCGAATTGGGCTTGGAAGTCGATTCTGCTGTGATAGCTTTCCGGTTGATTCAAGAGACAGCTTGATAAGCGATTCTGCTATCTGTACTGTCCAGTTGATTCAAGGATTGGCCCACACGGCCGAAATAAGCAGTCTAAGGTTGGGATTAAAGCTCTAGGGCAGATTGTTGCTGCCAAGACTGGATTGGGCTTGACAGCTAGTGGACAATCTTCCAGGGAGGATTCTCTGGAAGAATCCGGATTGCTGTGAGAGCAGCAAACTATAAGGTCAGTGTGGGGGATCAGGGATCCAAGGTGTGGGCAGTACTGATCGGCGTGGCACACGCGGGCAGAGATTGTTTCTTAGGAAAAAATTTTGCGTTGTAACACATTGTAATCTCAAATGTCGCAAAAATTAGCACCCTCTGTATTATTTACATCTTCTACAAAGAGACATCGTTCAACATACTAGCAAGTGGCAAGAATGGAATTGCTCATATATATCAGCATATAAATGCATAAGCATCTTGCAATAAGTTCATGAACTACAAAAGATCATGGAATGTCACCCACTTTTTTGATCATTTTTAACACAATACCACATTCCTAAAAACATTTATAGATGTTGTATGAAGATTCATTACATACTGCATTACAATCAGACCGAAGTTGTATTGCACCACAAGGATGGAACCTCACATTTAACACCTTCTAAACTCCTTGCTGCATCAAAAATCATTTAGCTAACAATAGTAGCAGGCGAAACACAAAAACTGACTACTTGGGGGTCGGTTCTTGCTTCACTGGCAATGATCGCTAGAAATAATAAGCCATTTAAAAAAAGCCATGATATGTTCAGACTTCATTGCAAATATGCCTGCCGGAGTTGGCCGATTTGGCTGCTGGAGGTTATCTAGAAGTCCTAGATGCTGATACACAATGGCTTCTGCTAACCTTGGCATCAATTTAATGGCTATGCCAATCGCAACGATTTGATGCCTCGGGTCTATCTGCTATGCCAGGGAAGCAGAATACTATGTTGATGCTCTTATAAGCCAGCGATTCTATCTGTTTGAAGAAGGAATCCATATGGATGTTTGGTAATGCTTAATGGCTCTACAAAGATCTAACTCTGATTGTTGGAGCAATAGTCGTGGGGCTTTGAGCACTGCTTCTTGTGCTCATGTTCAGTTGTGCCATCTTCCATTAAAAAAGTCTGGAAGCAGTTTCGGCATGATGCTTAATGGATGCAAGGCATGATGTTGATATACCGAGCGCTTCCAATCAGGTTTGGATATATGTTCTTCTAGTAATAAATGATGATTCGATTCCACATTTTTGCACCAAATAGAAGCTGCGTTGATGCTTTGTAATGGATATGAAATACATCAAGGCAAAGACCCATTGGTATGTAAACTGCTCTCTTTTTAAAATGGCTTGTAAACTGCTCTCTATCATTTTAAAATGGATGGATGCGTAGATGGCTGCTTAGATGTCATGATGGCTGCCTTGTGTGCTTTGGCATTAGTTTGCTTTCCATATTTTGCATGCTTAATGTCACCTAATACATGCTTAGGTTGCTTAGTTGCTGCTTTGCCAATGCTCTTATGTAGTCGGTTCTATTGTTGTATGTTCTTATCTAGATTTGCTAGTTTTAGTTATGACCTGTCATGCAGTTGCTTTAGGTGGTACTGTGTTGCTAATGTTTGGATTGGTGCTGCGAAACTGGTGTATATTGCTTTCCAGATAGCACCGATCCTCCGTGCACATGGTTAGCTTGTTACCATATTATCCTAGTTATTCTTATGTTTCGAATGAGTTCTAATCATACGATTCTTCAGCTAGGTTGAGGGCATGCCTCCTGTTTTCACGCAAGTAACATGGCGATGTGCTTGGCGGTAAGAAGATTAAAATATTGCTATAGACAATCTACATTCGCTGCTATGAAGTTTGCTGATCTATAACAGTTTTGTTGTCTCTTATATGTACAGAATGATCTTATTCATGGATAGAGCATGGACTTTAAACTTGGATATTGCGCACAGGTTGGAGACTTAAGATCAAAGGTTAGGAACTTACACATTTCTCCATTGTCTGTTTTTTGTGTCCTTAACAGTCAGAAAAATACAGAACTTTAAAGTCCGTTATGTCTCAAGCACAATGAAGATCTAATGTAGATAGAATAAGGAGTTGCTTTAGATGACTGCCTTTTAGGTGACTGGACCCAATGATTTTGTAGGTTCGGCGATGTTCATATGCTGAACTAGATATTTTCTCTCAACAGTGGCAAAAGGCAGTGAGATCCATATACGCATGACCCATATTATGGACATTATAGAATAGCTAATGAGCAGTCCAGAACAATTAAATACTAAATGGGTCAAAACGAAATCTGTGTTGCAAGAAACTTTGTTACCAAGCTATTTTTTTTGCATTAAAGACCCAATAAGCGTCCCATTCTTTGTGTTTAGGGCTCTTCTAGGATTTTGCTGGGATCTTCTAATGAGATATTCGAGAAATGCTTGTTTGGAATACTTGAATCTTTAATGTAATTGTTTTGCTTGAGCAATAACTCTTTGGTTTTATGAATCAAAATTTTTTTGTACTTATTATTTTTATTTGCATCAAAATGTTATAGAAATAATCAATGCCTTAATGTAAATCACATACAAAATGGTACTGGAGCTGAAATCCTCGTTGACAACGTGTGGCTTATGATACTATAAATGACTCTTTAAAGTTTAGGGATAAGACATAATTGGCCTTATAGATGGTATTATAGGTGGTAGAACATGTGAATTATATTATGGTATAACTTGTAACAATACGTGATATTATATTTGACATTAATAACGATATAATCATAACCTCTATGTGGTAATATCAATGATGCTACATCTGATATTAATCATGATAGAAAAGATGATACAAAGGATAACGTTTGTATTGACATTATGAGTCATTTAATTAAAGCAATACAGGTGATGCTATAGTCGACACTATTATAACGCTGGTGATGACATTATAAATGATTTTATTATAGCAATACATGTGACGCTATAGTTGACACTATTATAACATCACAAGGACAAAATGCATGATATTATAACTGCAACTATAGATGCTGCTACAGATGATACTATTATGCCACTACAGTGCTATAAAATATGATACTACAACTGTTGTTATTGATGATGCTACAAGTGACAATATAGGTGATGTGATTTCATCAACAGCTACCGTCACTTATTGTAGCAAAATCTAAAAAATGTGGAAGTGTGATTTGAAACAAATAAATGATGAAACTGGCGACTTAGATTGCTTATTCTCTTGTAGTGCACTCATGTACATTACATAATTACTTTTTGTTTCTATTCTTTTCAGTCCATTGCACGTTACTTATAAGTGTCTATGCATCTATATATGATTGCAGAAAGCTGCCAAGCATAGAATTTATTATCTCATTAGTAGCAATTAGGTCAAAATACTTTAGAAAAAAGAGTACTTGTAAGCTTTTTTTTTTTTGTCATAGAAAAGATTGAGCTGGTTATTTTTAACCTCATGAACTACATGCTAAGTTTTTGTCGTTGATTTCAATTTTATTTTTATTTCAATTTTGTCGCATGTCCTTTCTATTTAATGCTTTTCCATTCTATTTTAATGCTTTCTACTTAATGTTGTTCCTAAAATAGAAAGGACATTAAATAGAATGGAACATCATTAAGTAGAAAGCATTAAATAGAATGGAAATACTTTGCAAGAAAAGATGGAAAAGATAAGGGCATTATGGCCGAAGTATGGCTGCACCATTCTAGAATATGGGTGGGTTGATGTGCGCCATAGGCAACTTGTTAACATTGTGGTATCATGTTGCTATGGTACAATGTTTCTCAAGTCAATTGATTGTAATAATATTAGCATTAGGACTGAGTGTGTGGCTCGCTAAAAAAATTTCAGAGGCGGTCAAAGAGGTGGGTAGTAATAATATGGTGCAAGTCATTCCAGATAATCCCGAGATTTGCTTGAGGAGGAGCTTCATCTCCTCTCATTCCTTGATCTGTTATTACAAGATATGGGTGAGCTCCCATAGATAAAAGGTATCGTGGCCAAAGCAAATAATATTGTGCAACTATTTGGAAAGAAAAGGAATGCAAGGAAAATATTTCTTTCTTATAGCAGCCATGCCCTCTGGAAGCCTTTTAAGACAAGATTTGGAGTGATATATTGTGCTGGCATGCCTCCTGAGTGCTCTTGAACAAACAGTAGTGATGATCATTAGAGAATTTGGCCGGGTAGTAGAAAGGCTGATGCAATGAATGTGAAAAGTTTTTTTTTTTTTTTTTTGAAGGACGAACAAAAAAGTTTAATAATCAGCAAGAATAAGTACAAAATGAATATTTCTCATCTAGTTGTATAAGCACAAGAGGGTGCTGCTGGAACACGACCCTACGACACCATGTGCTTACTCTATACTAGATAAGTAAAAGGAGAGAAGGCTCTGCTTAAGAGGCTAACCACATTAAACATGTAACGGCGTCAAATCCGATGTGACTACTAGAATCTCAGGAGAGTTTGAAGATGTAACTTGGGCCTTCGACAAAACAGTATTATCTTCAACCAAATCAGCCCACTGGAGTGGAGCAAAGCGACCACATGCAATAGAAGGAGCAGAATCATGTATAGCAAGTGCGGAGGAGAGCTGAGATGCAGAGGTGTTAGAACCCTTAGCTAACTTTCGAGGTTGATGAAGAGCAGTTGGATGTTTAGGTGGAGGGTGGGCACCACGACGATCAATGTTCATGTACTGCTAACAAACCTCTTCAACTTGCTCTTGCGACCTTTGAATTTCATCCAACCTTTGCCTCTGTTGATCCAACGGCAGAGGCGTGGGACCAGTGGCTGGAATAGATGTAGAGGAAGTCACAGGGGGATGCGAGACATCCATTGAAGAAGGAGCAGAGCTAGGAGTAGGATTTGTAGCAGAGGCAACTGGAGAAGCCTGTTGGTAAGACTTACGATACTGAGCAAAGAGAGGGGTCTCAGGGAACATGAGAGCCAGCTCTGGACCATTTAACAATCGTGGCTTGAATGGAAAGAACATGGGTCCACTTTGAACAACAATTGTCTGAGGCAAATCACGACGAATGGGGCGTGCTACACAAATCTTAGTAACGCCACTGATTATAGCATGTTGGAGGTAAAGTCCAATCTCACTAGCAATAGCAAAAATGAACTCAAAGTCGTATTTCATTAAAGTGGGACAAATCTTGCATTTTGGGACTCGGACTGAAAATGGGACTCATACCCTATAAAAAAAATTTCTGAATTGATTGCAACAATAGAATTACACATCACACACAAAGAATTGGGTTACTTGTTTTCCTCATAAATTTTACAAACCACTAGTTGAGAAAGTTTTCAAGCTTCTCAATATTATCTACCCTCATACAATGATATAGCATGGAGGTTGCTCATGGCTTTGTCCATCTCCCTTTTTGGGATCTTGTGTGTGTTGTCCTTTGCAATGTGAGAACTTGGATATGACCATACCACACACTCCACCAATTCCCTCCTTTGAGGATCAGCATGATTTGCCCTCCACTTCTTCTCCCAGCAGTCAGTGTATTGCTCCTTCAAGTTGCCCTTCTTGTGCCTCCCAATGGGCTCCCAATATTGAATTTGGAATCCAGGACGCAACTCCTCTCCATCAGGCATAGTGGTGGTTACATCAGAGATTGCCACCCCTAACCATATTGGACAATCCTCATCATCAGGCCTTACTAGCACAAAGTATCCTTCCTTGATGTCCTCAAAGGGATCCCACTCAGGAAGATCAAACCACTTGGGCTTTGAGGCCTTACTTCCCACAAACCACTTGGAACCCTTGTTAGAACCCAAGTGAACATTCTTAGATGTGCTTGCTCGTTGAGAACCCTCCCATCTTGACTCTGGCAAGAACCCGTCTCTCAGCTCCCTCCCACATGGTTGTTCAGTTTCTAAGCATGTCATAACTTTCTCCCAGTACTTGATTAGGGAGTCCATTTGATTTTTCTTAAGAGTGGAGGTGTGCTTTCCATTTGAACATCATCCCGGTCGTTATATAATCCTTGATGCCCTTCACTAGTTGGCTAGAGTCTTTGTGATCTTGAAGGGAGGTAGTGGTTTTGGCTGCCCTTTAGGAATGAGAACTTCACCCAAAAGCACCCCGGTTTGCCACAACTTCGATTCCTTGTACAGGCATCCACAACTTGTCACCTGGTCTCCACTTATATTGCATGATTGGTATTCCATCCCTAACCCAAAACTTGAACTGAAGTGGCTTTGTGTGTCCTGTCAACTGATCCTTACCATCTAGCAAGTATCCCTCGACAAATGATTTCCAATCTGCAACCTCATCCATCAAGAAAGCCATTGGGTTGGGGTCAATGCTGCTCTCAAACACATCCATTAGTTCAGGGAGACTAGTCACGTTCTCTCTCTTGAGCTTGGTGGAGAAAGTTCCAAAGAATGCATCTATATCATCATGCGTATGCCCAACCATCATGAATCCCACATTCACAACTTTGAATACTCCCACTGCTGTCAAGTATGACATTGCCCCAAACATCCATCTATTCTTGTTTTCTTTCCAACAGTTGTCCAATTGAACACATAGCTCCTCAGGCAGTTGTTTCTCAAGTAAGGGGAAATCATCCCAAGTCCTTCTTGATTCACTAGACACCTTGGATGTGAGGTTTTTTATCTGCCTTTGGTAACAAAGCGGTTGATCATCCATCAAAGCCTCAAAAATGGGTGCTGAAGGGGAATACCTCCTCCCTTCTATCGATCCTTTCTCTAATGTTCTCAAGCACTTGAAAATAGAGCTCACATGGAAGGTTGGATCATCCCTCCATAGATCAAGCACAAAATGACCATAGGTTCCAGTTCCATGACCATGTGTTAAGACACCCGCCAGACTTACTTTCATCTGAAAAGCGTTTTGACAATGCTTGGGTAAAGGATCTAGCTTTGGCAAGAAAGTCTTGTGTTGGTCCATCTTATCATGAATTATACACAAAAATTTGTCCGGCTGCATCTCAGAAAATGTTCTCCACTGCCAATACAACTGTCTACATGATATTTGGTCCCTTTGGTGATCTGCAAATTGCTCCCTAATTGCCATTCTTTCTTTCTCTATTGCAGTTGATGCAAGTGTATCCTTGAGTTGAATGCAAGTGTTGCACTTTGAGAATGGCATGTGTTGCAGGACACTCACGTCTGAGAAGTGAGTGCTCCATAACTTGTTGAAATGTGATTGAGAAAGAGGCCTACCTCCAGTAGTTTCTAGGATGGAGTTGACCTCTTTAAGGCACTCCTTTTGGATATAGTGTTGTGGCAACACCCTTTGCACCACTCGCACACCGTGCTCGTTCACCTTCGACTTATGGGGCATAGATTGAGACATGTATCTCACAAAGCTCTCGAAGACTGCAATGGCCTTGAGAGTATTTGCTCTAGGTTTCAAAGTGAGTGCATTGCCATGTTGGAACAAACTGTGCCCTTTTCTAACCTGCTCCCAGTATCTGTAGAATGAAGACTTGCTAACCCCAAGAATCCATCTCAATGCTCTCATACATACCTTCATGCCCCTCAATTGATATAGTAGCCTTCATGTCTTTTCATCATAGCTGGAATTCCTACACAAGGAGTAGATGAAATTAATCCTATCTTTATGAAGCTGTCCAATGTATTGGGACCTTATCTGCATGAGGTCATCCACACTGTACTGCACTGTGCAATCTAGGTTGCAACACTCTTGTCCCCTAATTGCCTCTAGGTTTTCTTTGGTTGGGGCCATACTTTCCATCCTTTCTAAATATTTGTCACTTCTAGGCCTCTTGGGCACCCTTGGCTGCCTTTTATGAAAAACATAGCGTCTCTTCCTTGTGATCAAAAGATGCTCATCGACCACCAAATCTTCCACATGGCCTTGGGTGGGCCTTGGGGTATGTAGTTCAGTAGGGCATTCCAGACTATCACCATTCTTGTGTGTAATATATCTAATTGGCCATCTCAACTGAGTTTGGGACTCCAACAACCCAGAGCACACAATGCAATCACTAGAGCTTCCCTGGGACATGATTTCCTCAACTTGGATAAGAAGCTTCACAATGCCAACTCCAAGTTGATCATCTCCCAGCCTTTCATCATTCACACTATCAAAAGGATCAACTGCAGTTATGATGCCCTCTGCAAATACCGTCTCGTTGCAAGGGTGCAACAACAAGCAACCCATCTTCCTCCATTGGAGCCTAGGGCAATGTCCTGTGCTGGGCTTCCTTGGCTCCATTTTGCTCATCTCACATGCTCCCTGAATGAAAGAGCACACATTAAAACCATATACAACCATATATGAAAGAGCACTATAGCCATATAACCATTAGAAACCATATAACCATTAAAAACCATTGAAATCTTGGCTAACATTAACCATTAAGAATCATTAAAACATTATAACCTTATAACCATTAAAAACATTAAAACATTTAACATTAACATTTAACATTAAAACATTTAACATTAAAACATTTAACATTAACATTTAACATTAACCATAGGGTTCCCCGAATTCATGACTGTGCTGACGTGGCTCTTCGTCAGCGACATCTGACATGGCCACGTCAGCAATCCAGTTCACGGATGGCATGCCACACACGTGACTCTGGGAGTGTCATAAATGCCACTTTTTCGAGGTTCGAGGGTGCAGCCAGAAATAACTGCACCCTCTTCCTCTTCTCCCGCGACCCCTATTCCTTCTATTCCTCTTTCTCTTCCCCTGTTCCGACTCCGGCATCCGCCTGTTCCCCTGTTCCGCCTTGGCGATCGATCGACTCCCGCATTTCCGAAGCAATCTTATGACTGCAGCGACGAGGTTTCTGTAAGTTTTTTTATTTTTATACTGCTTGTTTATAGTTTTTTGCAATTCCTTTACTACTGTGCTGCTCCTATTATTTTTTTAGAGCCTCTTCATATACCCTGATACATTTTCCAGCCCGACAAATCCTTACTCTCGCTTTGCAAACGCCTGTAGCAAAATGGCATCGAACTCTGCAGCTTCCTCCTCATCCAACTTATCTCCCAGGTATTTTTTTTCTGCATATTTTCTCAGTTGTCTGCTGTTTCAAAGCTGGTTCACTGCTTTCCTTTTGATTTGCTTTCTATTTGTGCTTTCTTGTGTTTAGTTATTGTTTACTTGAATACCTTGTACAGGCATCAGTGTTCTTAGATGCTAATAGTAGTGGCAAGCACCCGACTTAGGAATCCTGAGAGATAGGAAGAAAAGTATTGCATAACAGTAAGAGAACATCACCATAAACCATTCAGAAAAGAAAGTGCAAAACTGTCTATGATTTATTAAAGAACATAACTATGCATGAAATTGTTTTACAGAAACTTAAAATAGGAATTGCCTTACAGATTGAAAAGTTCACTCACAGCATATCCTCCTTTGCAGGAGAGGTGCAGAAGGGAACCCGGCTTTCTCGACTGGCGAGTCGGGAATCCCTCAGCTTGCCAACAATCCAGAAAGTACAGGCCTTCTTCTCGACTCGCGAGTCGAGAATGTCTCGACTCGCGAGGCGAGAACAGGGAGTGTACACTCTGGATTGTTGGCTGGTTGAAGGATTCCAGACTCGCCAGTCGAGAATGCACAGTTACCCAACTCCTTTTTAGCCAAAGAAAGTCTTCTGCAGCCATTCTTGCATTCTCGACTCGCGAGTTGAGAATGTCATACCTAGCCAATGCCTCTAACCTGCCGAGGACACCCGCTAATCTCACACACACCAGTGCCGGCTCTAGTGCATTCTACAGGTGCCTGCAGACAGTCTTAGCCACTCTCCTTCAAACTATCTTGCTCGGATATTGCGAAGGGAAGTGGCTTTTGCTATCTGCAGGCCTCGAAACGAACCTACGAGGGGTATTTATTTGGCTCTCTGTCTGCATTCTCGACTCGCGAGTCGATAATGCCTTAACCAGCCAGCACTCCATGTGTACTCTGGAGTTCTCGATGGGTTAAGGCATTCTCGACTTGCGGGGTCGAGAATCTGGCGAAAACTCCAACACTTGCATTCTCGACTCGTGAAAGTCGAGAATCCCATAACCGACCAATTCTCACGTGGTATGGTGCGGTGGCCTCTACCCGGTCGAGAGGCCGTCTCCTTGAACCATCTTAAAATTCGAATATTGCGAAGGGGATGGGCTCGGACTGGGTGGAGGCCTCTACAACTAACCATAGGTGTGACGTTCGCCGCGATTATCACGGTCCGGGGCATCTATATCTTTGCCAAATCCACGCATACACGCCACTCCGGCCGGCGGTATGCGTAGCGGATAGCGGGTAAGTAGCCCTAGGGGCAACTTGCTAGGAGTGTTCATATATTATTAATGTGCACATGTGCACATTAATGAGGGCACACCTTTCCATGTTGGCATAGTTTGCCACAAGCCATTAAAGGCAAGTGGGGCCTTTCCAATTATCCCACATGCCAAATTGGGTAATTGGAAACCCTAGCCTAAACCCCATGTCTAGTTAGGGTAGGAAAACCCTAGCTTGCTAGTTTTTAGGCCCTTAGGGTTTTAGAGCTCGGTTTTGGCTGCCCCAGAGCCAAAACCGCCTTCCGTGCCCCTGTTTAATTGCACCACCATCGGTTCCCGATTTCGGCAAATTTCAGCCAGGATGGTTGAACTCAGGTCGGGGAGGAGCCACTCAAGGATCAGGTATTTGGTCAATTTAATAGCTTAAACCGTCTTCTAGTCATAGAATCAGTAGGTTTAGACTATTAAATTGCCCATAGTAGCTATCTAGATCTTAGATCTCGGACACTAACTAAAGAACCTAACTCTATGAATAGATCTAGTTCTTTAGTTCTTCTGTGATGTATTTGGATGATGTATCTCTGTGAACTCCTTGTATTGGGAAGGGGGGTAGAGACCTAAAGCCTTGTAGTTGATGCTCCTAGAGTAGCCTCTCTAGCACACACTTGTAGTTGCGGCCTGTGCACAAGAGCCACACCGGTTTGTGGGTGAAGGGGCAGGACCGGCTTATAAGGAGGTTCATGTTCGACTCTTGAGCGACCCCTATGGTGTGTTAGTATGCTTGCGGGGGTCACTTGTGACTAGGTCTAATGGCTTGCCACTGCGTGTGGGCAAGGCATGGGCTCGACACTCGTGAGGTGGTGAATATGACCTTCCATTGAGTTCAAGTCGAATAAGTTCAAGGCCCTCTAGTCACCTTGAGTCAGCATTGTAGATCTCTGGAGGGAGAGATCCCTACCTGCCCCATCGGAACTGGGGAGATGTAACCCAGGATATAGCCCCCTCGGCTATGCATCCGTGCGGCTCTGATCGAGGAGTCCCAACACTTTTCACCTACTGCGCAAAGTGTGCCTGGGGAGGGCGGATGGAGTGGACAACCCTAGGCCATGTTCTTATGCCAGCCAAATCCATTGCCATGAATTCTGTCTGCAATGAACTCTGGAGACCCAAGCTTGTCAGTCCATCCCTGTGTCTGAGCCTTGGGTAAGAGTCCCCATGTGATGTGCTGATCTTCGTCTATGCAGATATGTGGAGGACCATCCTTCGCGATGGTCATATGATGTTGATGTATGTGCTACTGACATGTATGTTTACGCCCGCAGCCTAGGTAGGCCCCGAGGGAGACGGGTGCAATGACCCTTCCACTCTTCCCCTTTGGAACCCGTTACGGTTGCGGTGTCATGTGGAGGGCCCCAGATTGGCACGCGAGCTGGTATGGGGATGAACTCCGGGTTGTATACGGTGAGTGCATCGTATCACAGTAGGGGGCGTCCACGGTGGTATCGAGCAATGTTCTTGGAGACCAAGAGCAAAGCAGCGACCATGTTCCCGATAGTACTAACGATAGGGTCCTCAAGCCTCGAAAAAAGTGAGAAAATTTTTTTCTCACCTTTGTAGTTATGCTAAGCTAGTAACAATTAAGTGAATTGGAATTTAACAAGATTAAAAAGAATGAGCCAAAATTTTCCAAGTAAAGGTGGTCTCACATTTCGCCACTGGTCATAAAACTAACTTTTGTTTTGAAGCGAGGCAAGCTATGAGACATTGAGCCAAGAACACCAAAACATGATGAATCGAGAAAAATAATGTGGTAAGGCTAATTCTAAGGTAGGAATTAGTTAGAATAGCATGTTTTAATTACCTAAAACCCTAGAAATGTATGAGATCTCATTTCATTTACCGGTCATAAAACTAAACATTAGTATTGGAACGAGGCAAGCCATGGAGACCAATGGGTAGAAAAAGTCTGAAATAAGTATAAGTTTTAGATAAATTGGTGCCTTAGCATGTTAAACAGAGCAACTTGAGTTTTGACCTAAAATTCCCCAAGCTATAAATAGATGTAGAACCCCCTCATTTTTTCGTCCAAGCCCTAGAAATCCGCTCTTCCCAACTTAGGCGATCTTTCGGCGCTTTTATCCGATTGACGATCCGTAAAGCATGGCCCGAACCAAACAGACCAAGAAGGAAGCGCCGCCTGCGAAACCACCAGCGCCACTGAGGCAGAGATCATTCGGAAGATGCTTCGTGAGAGGCTCGCAAGAGGGGGTCGTTCGCCTTCGGACGAAGAGCAAGACACCTCCGATCTGATTGATGTCTTCAACCAGCAGGTGGAGGAGGACGAGGCCACATCACCAAACTCCATGGACGACGAGACGAGGGAGGTGTATGAAGAAATAGAGCGGGAGATCCGGCAGCAGGAACAAGCAGACCATTCAGACGCACCCACAGAGATCCTCGAGCAGGATGAGCAGGTGACAGGTCTGGAGCCAGCGGAGGTAGCAGACCTTAGAAGGTTCATCAGAAAGTACGAGCGCCGGCAGAAGAAAAGGGAAGACAAAAAGAGGAAAAGGAAGGAAGAGGAACAAAAGGCAGCAGAAGAAAAGAAGAAAGAGAAAGGGAAGTTCGTGGCTGGCATAAGGAGAACGAAGGACTGCCCGCCAAGGAAGAGGCCGAACCCAAATATTATCATCAAGGAGCGGCAACCTGACGAACCCCCAAACCCCTCCGACGACTCTTCTGAGGAGGACTTCGACCCTAATGCTGCAGGTGGGAGCTCTTCCAAGCACCCAGGCGATGAACAGGAAGCACCCGGAAAGCAGCCAAAGACTGAGCAGCCAAAGACTGAAAGCAATCCCGCCAGACCAAGTGCAGAACCCCCCTGAGTACCCGGCATGGGATAGAAAGAAGCAACCAAGACCTGCCCGGGAAGCCTACGTCACCGACAGGGTGAAGATCTACGAGAGGAAGATGAGGGAGCACGAGGCCTACATGAAGAAATGGGAGGCCTATAACCAATATTATGAAGAAAACAGGGTTAGGGTCATCGAGGGAGGGCGACCAACGAAGCAGCAAACCTTAAAGCCGCCACCACCGAAGCCCAAGGTTCCCAAGCCACCACCAAAGAAGAAAGCTGATAGAAAGGAGGTGGAGAGAAGAGCGCTAAGGGAGATTAGACACTTCCAGCGCAGCTACGGTCTCCTAATCCCCCGTGCCCCCTTCGCTCGGTTGGTGCGTGAAGTGATGCAGGCCTACAGAACAGACTTTAGAGTCACGGACGAGGCGCTGCTGGCAATGCAAGAGGCGGCTGAGGCAAAGATAGTACAACATTTTGAAGATTCAACAGCCTGCACTATCCCGCCAGTTTAGTAACCTTAATGCGACAAGACATGAGTCTTGCGACCCGCATTAAGGGAGAACGCCCTTAGAAACTTTTGTTGTAAATAATTAAAAATTTTGTAATATAGAGCAATTTTGTGTACCTTGATAACATAAACTTGGGTAATTAGAGCAAATTAATAAGTTTTAGCTTTTATTTCAGTGAAATAGGACATTTGGGAGCCGAGAGACATGATGTCTCACAGCTCGCGCCTCGTCGCAAAACAAAAAGTTAGGATTGAAGCGAGGCGCAAGCTGTGAGACCTCGCCCAAGCTTGACCAAAACAGCTCCAAATCGACCAAATAAGGGGTCGATTCTGCCTAATTTGATGAGCCCATTACCCTTACAGCATTAGTTTACCCAAGTTGGACATCTTTGATCGAAATGGGACTGATGTCTCACGGCTTTACCTGGTCAAAAAACAAAAGTTAGTTTTGAAGCGAGGCGCAAGCTGTGAGACCTCTTACCAATCCTTCACCAGGACTTGTCAAAGTCACCTTCAAACTACTGCATAGCATCTTTTAGGTAACCTAGCCTTGCTCAAGCATCTCCTATAGTCCTCAAACTCCTATTTTGACCTCAGATAAGTTAGAATTACCCAATCCTAGGAAATTTTCAAGTCATCCAAAAATTAGGGTTTCCCCTTTTTCTATAAATAGACCCGTCACTTCTCAGATAGCACCCTACAAATCTGCTCCTGCCCTTCTAGCCGATTTCCCAACTCCCTGAGGCGCTCTTGCAACCGTTTGTTACCGTTTGTTGCAATTAATCAATGGCAACTTCTGATTTCCAGAGATGGTACAGCGCCAGCGCTCATGCTGCTGAGGCCGACGTCGACCAAATCTTCCAGATCTTCAGGAAGGAGGTAGACGTCCAAGCAACCTTTGCACGACCCCCAGCTTATAGTAGAGTCTTGACTGAGTTCCATGCTAGGGTAGAACCAAATAGCTAGTGCAACTCCCCTTGTGTAGGATATTTTGTTCCTAGGCGGTCCCCTGCAGAAAAAGCATTAGACGATGTCCCGAACATCGCCAAATACCTCACAAACAAAGCGCACCGCACACCTGAGCCAATGGTCCTAACTGTCAACAGGACCAAGTACTTCTCTTTCAACACTGCCCTGGCAATCTTTCTCACCCACCGTGCCGAGAACATCGTGGGGGAAACCTCCATTCCCCCCATGGACGTGGATCCATTAGCCGTAGCAGCAGAACAACGGCTCCTCACACAGTATGAACAGGAGCAGGAAGGGAAGGAAGAAGACTCGGATGAACAGGAATCTGAGGAGGAGGAAGACGATGTCGAGCTCGACCCAGCAGAGGAGCGGCGACAAGCAGAGCAGGAGTGGCAAGACTTCGAAAGAAGCCGGCAGACTCTCAGAGTCGCGCCACCCCTCGGGTTAGGCATCACAAGCCTAGCTCCCATTATCGTCGAAGGTGAGGAGTTTCTACTCCTAAGCGACATTCAAAACCTCCCGGAGTGCAGGGAAAGGGAGTACCGACCTGAAGAGTTGCTGCACCAACTCCGAAGAACGGACTTGGACGACTTCATCGTCCGAGGAGAGTCTGACTTCCCCCTCCAAGTAAGGGAAGCCGACACTTACACGGGAGAGTTTACCTCCGACATCCAAGCCTACAGCAACATCAGGCAGATCATGGAGGCAGACAAGGCCGAGAACAAGCTACCGACGGAGGAAGAGTTCCTTGCTCTCCAGGAACAGATGGGGATCCGCTATGCGACCTCAAACATCCTAACGGCAAGCTCGTCCGCAGCACCTCCCCGGGATAGGACAGGCGAATTCGACCTCAGGAGGGCTTCAGCAACAGTCAGAGACTACAGGGAGCTCACCACGGTGGAGGTTGATGACTTCGAAGCGCATAACGTAGCTGGATACCGAAAGTGGCCGAGGACCCGCCTCGCAACGCATGTGTCATTACGCTTATTACCCGCCATTGCCGATGGATGGAAGAATAGCGTTATCCACCGCAAATTCACCCCCGTGAGGCGAGGAAGGAGTATCGGCTGCTGATTGCACTCTCAGGATTCGCCAAAGACGCGACGGCTACCCCTTAACACCGAAAGTATGCAATCCCGGTGAAAAGAGCGGTAGCACTCGACGCGTCTTCGACTTCGCCATACCTTACTGCGGCAGCAAGGCTGCCGCTGATGGCAGCCTTATACCTCCCACCGCAGAATAGAAGATTTGGCAAGGGCATTACAAGGTGGATCTCCAGCCAATGTCCTTAGGAACTTGGGCCATTCAGTGGGAACAGCCCAAGTGAAAAAGTTCCTGGAGGATAATCCATCTTACCGACATCAACAGAAATGATTAGCAGTAGTTGCAAGTTCTTGTATTAGTGTAATATAAAATATAAATATAACATTCTCTTGCACTATAAATGTTTTGTTGATATATTTTGTGTCCCCTCAACCATGCCAACAAACATAAATAATGCAAGAAAGCAAGGAAAACTAACCATGTAGATATGAACCACTTGTGTATGCAGCTAGAGGCCTAAGCGCAGGAGAACGACAACTGCGGGAACTTACAGGGGAACAGAGCCCGCCCAGGCCACGCCCGGCAAGGAACCTGCTTGAAGAATTTGGACAAATGACCCCAGAAGAAGAAATATCGCAAATGAGGACGGACCTCGAACAGATAAAGGCCTTGCTAGCCGCACAAGCAGGAGCAGGTTCGGTGGGTAACGCTCAACTGCCGCAAGCATCAGCTCGGAGAACAGGAAGAGACAAGAAGAGGAGCAAGAGAGGAAGGTCCCCCAGCTCGGACTCCTCCGACTCAAGCTCAGATTCAGACTCCGATTCTGAGGAAGAAGAAGAGCAGAATCAAGTCCGAGCAGACGAAAGGCAGAGGAACCACCCGGAGGGACGACAAAGGGACACAAGAACCTCTGACTACCAGAAGAAAGTAGACTCTGCATTGGGAAATGTTTGGAAGGCCAGGAAGCTCGAGCAATTCTCAGGCGAGAACAAGGTCGCATGGAGGCAGAGGCTTGGCTTGACGAGATGATTTAATACGCAATGCCTATAGTATGAAGGATAAGGATAAAGGCAGGGTGGCAACAAATAACCCTCAAGGGAGCAAAGACGATTTGGTGGAAGGGCTATGCCAAGGCTCATGGCTTAAGCAGGATGCTTGCGGTGTTCAAGAAGTTTGCTAAAGCCTTCAAAGCGCCCATTACGCTCCAAGAGAGCACAAGTCCAAAGATGATGCTAGCTTCTACAAAGCAAAAGAAGGCAACAAGTCAAGACAGAAAAATACACAGAGGAATTTATGAGGCTAAGGTCAGATGTGCCAAAGTTAGGTGAGAAGCATGCATTGGAAAGCTACATTGAAGGTCTAAATGAGGAGATCCCATAAGCTTGTAAGGGCAATAAACCCTAGAACAAGATTCGAAGCGGAGTCCAAGGCAATAAGCTTGCAAGGGACGGGGACCTCGTAATAGCGGGCAGAGGCAACAAGATACCAAGATAAAGGCAAGGCAACAGGCGCTTTTAGCCCGAGGACAGACCAGACCAGACAGCTAGAGCCCCATATAGTGGCAATCAAGGGAAACAGCAGGAGAAGAAGCAGGTGTCCTTCAAAGACAAACAGGAAGGGTCAAACTACTCCAAAGCAGTGCGATCCTTTCTGCAGGCCATGCCCAAGGAAAAGAGATAGGAGTGCATAGAAAAGCAGCTTTGCTTCAGGTGTTTCCAGCCAGGCCATAGGACAAATGAACCGCCCATATGTCATGAGTGCAGCGCTAGCAGAGTTGGGAGATTGGGACACTCTGTCTGACGACGACGGCGAGGAGGCCCGCGACTACATTCAGGGTGAGTGTCATATCTTTGCCGCAATAGATACAGAGCAAGCAGAAAGCCAGTATAAAGTAATTTCCACAGTGGGAAAGGCCAAGGCCAAGTCATTTATAGTCCTGATAGATTCGGGAAGTAGCCATAACTTTGCATCTCCCAGAATGGTTCAAATGTTGAAGTTGAAACCATTAAAGTCAAAGCCAAGGCCCGTTGTCTTAGCAAGTGGAGCAGTAAGGCAGACGGCAGGTAAAAGAATCAACTTTGACATCGACTTGCCAGGGATTAAGATCCAGATGGGGGCAGAGGTAATGGGCATCGGCAAATATGACTTGATAATAGGTATGGAGTACCTTGGACCAGCAGGGGCCATTATTGATTGTGGAAAGCGGAAGGTGACCTTCCCAAAGACCCCACGGCAAGATCATTGAGATAACAGGTAAAGAAGTTGTTCCCATCATGCAGTGTATGTCTTCTAAACGACTGTTCAAGTGCTTCAAGAGTGAGCAAGTGGCATACATCTTCAAGCTTGAGATTAGTGAGCCGGAATCGGAAGGAAGCAAAGAAGACAAGATGCTCAGCAAGTTGCCGAGGCAAATAGCTAAGTTGATCACGGAGTTCCACGATCTCTTCCCAGATGAGATCACGCAACTCCCTCCTTATAGAGGAGTCGAGTGCGAGATAGCACTCGAACCGGGGACAAAGCCAACAAGCAAGGCTCCATATAGAATGACAACGCAGGAGTTGTCGGAACTGAAGAAGCAGTTGCAGGAGCTGCTCGACCTAGGTTTCATTAGACCTAGTGTCTCGCCGTTTGGAGCGCCCATTCTTTTTGTCAAGAAGAAGGATGGATCTTTGAGGATGTGCATAGACTATAAACAGTTGAATAAGCACACCATTAAGAACAAGTATGCGCTTCCAAGATCAGACGACTTGATGGATCAGCTTCAAGGAGCAAAGATCTTCTCCAAAATCGACTTAAGGTCAGGTTACCATCAGATACGGATAAAGGAGGAGGATATCCACAAGACCGCCTTCAGGACGCGGTATGGGCATTATGAGTTCACAGTGATGCCTTTCGGCTTATCAAATGCCCCCGCAACGTTCATGAGGCTCATGAACGATATCTTCAGGGAGTTCCTGGACACCTTTGTGATTGTTTTCTTTGATGACATTTTGGTGTATAGCAGATCCCTTGAAGAGCACGTGCAACACTTGAGAAGGGTGCTAGAGAAGTTGAAGAGGCACCAGTTGTACGCCAAGTTGTCGAAGTGCCACTTCGCAACAGAGAAGGTGGAATACCTTGGTCACGTGATCCGGCGTAAGGCATCTCACGGACCCCGCCAAGATTGAGGCAGTGATCCAAAGGGCGGCGCCCAAGAATGTGCACGAGGTCGAAGTTTTCTGGCCTAGCGGTGGTACTACAGGAAGTTCGTGAAGAACTTTGCTAAGATAGCAGCCCCGTTAACAGACCTAACGAGGGCAGAGAAGGTGAAAGACTGGGTAGAGCATTGGCACAAGAAAGCCCAAAAGGGGTTTGAATTGTTGAAAGAAGCTCTGACGACAGCCCCTGTCTTGACCTTGCCGGACCCGGAGAAAGATAAGCTTGTAGCAACAGATGCGAGTAAGATAGCTACAGTGCAAAGGCTTATGCAAGAAGAGCGTGTGGTAGCCGCATGATTCCAGAAGATGAACGACGCCGAGACGACGCCGCTACCCAACGCATCGATCGTGAATTGCTTTGCAATTTTGTCGTATGCGTTAAGAATATGGAGGCACTACCTCTTGGGAAGGAAGTTCCAATTGGATACCGACCATCGAGCCTCCAATATGTATTCACGCGAACCACACCTCAACTGAGGCAAATGGAGATGGATGGAGTTCCTCGAGGAATACGACTTTGATATAGTCTACAAGCCGGGGAAACTCAATGTGGTAGCAGATGCGCTTTCAAGGCATCCCCTGACAACTAGAGTGCATTGCAATGCAATTTCGACGCTCTCCAGCGACTTTGGTAAGAGGATTGAAGAGTCCTTGCCAACGGACGTGGATTTCAAGGAGGTATGGGCAAGCCTTTCCAAGGAGGCTAGAACAGATAAAGAGCGGGAGGCCTTCAAGCATTATAAGAAGGAAGGCAACCTGTTATACCATAAGAACAAGTTGTGCGTACCCGAATCATCAGGTGTAAGGAAGTTGATCCTCCATGACACGCACAACAGCCCAATAGCTGGCCATGCGGGATTCATGAAAACATATTTCAAAGAGCGCAGCAGCTATTATTGGCCAGGAATGAAGAAGCAAATAGCTCGCTACATCAAGGAATGTCGGCTATGCCGCCAGACGAAGCTAAGAGCAACCAATCCTGTGGGGCATTAGAGCCACTAGCGGTGCCAAACGCTAAGTGGGAGGTAATCAGCATGGATTTCATCACAGGACTCCCAAGAACAGCGAGAGGCAAGGATGCCTTAATGGTAGTGGTCGACAAGTTGTCGAAGATGGCACATTTTGTGCCTTGCAGAACCACAGATACAGCCATGGATACAGCAAAGCTCTTCACCAAAGAGATCTTCAGGCTTCATGGCATGCCAAGGGAGATCATCTCCGACAGGGATCCGAAGTTCATGAGCGCCTTTTGGCAAGACCTCTTTGCGACGATCCGCAAGCTATCCATGAGCACGGCATATCATCCTCAGACGGATGGCCAGACGGAGCGGACCAACAGGATCTTAGAGGACATGCTACGAAACTATGTCTGGAATAAGCAAAGTATGTGGGAAGAATTTATTCACTTGGTGGAGTTTGCATACAATAGCACCAAGCAGGAATCATCCCAAATGTCACCGTTTATGATCAATTACGGCTATCAGTGCCTAACTCCAGACACTTGGCACAACCCCGTGTCAAAAGTGGAAGTTTCGCAGCAGATGTTGGCCGATATGCAGCAGCTTGTAGAGGAAGTTCGTGGCTATCTGCTAGCAGCAAGAAGTCGTCAAAAGAGCATCGCCGACAAGCATCGAACAGTAAGAGAGTTCAAAGTGGGAGATGATGTTTGGCTCAAGATTAAGGTGAAGCAGGCGAAGCTCAGGATCGGCAATTGCAAGAAGCTTGCTCCAAGGTGGGCTGGACCTTTCAGAATAGTCGAGAAACTAGGCAATCAAGCCTACAAGCTAGACTTGCCAGCACACCTAAAGATTCATAAGGTCTTCCACGTGAGTTTGCTAAAGAAGCATACCCCAAATCCAGACGAAGTCTTGGATTATGCTTATTGTTGGAAATGACGGAGGAACAGCTGGAAATAGTTCCAGAATTGATTCTTGATAAAGCTTTCAAGAAAACGAGGAGATCAGAATTCCTCCAGTATTTGGTCAAGTGGAAACACTTACCAGTGGAAGACGCCACGTGGGTACTTAAGAAAGATTTAGTAAAGCAGTACCCACAGTTTATGGAGCAATGGGACGGCAAGGTCATCTCCGAAGAAATCGGCTCAGGCATGTCGATTTGTGTAGGTTAATTCTTGTATAGTTAAGATTAATCTACGCATGCCACCTACGCTTAGTATGGGTCGCATGCGTTGTCACCGATGATGGGACCACTACGGTGATCTCTAGGGCGTGGTGTAATGTCAATGTAGGCATGGCCAAGCGTTTCGCTTTTGGGCGAGTGGAAGGTAGATTAGGAAGTCTACTGGTCCGGACGGAAGGAGGCGACCTCGAGAGAAAAGAGGTCATTAAGGAATGCATTGATAGGGGAAAGCACCTTTAGCCCCATATATGCTTTGATAGGAGGAATCCATCCTTCCGCCCCCACGAGAAGGATATCCTCCACGCCGGGCAACTAGAGGTGTAGGCATGAGCGGCATATAGGCATATATATGGCCGTCTCCACGGCCATTATGGAAGATTCATCCTCTTCCCCTACGGGAGATTAGCCATGCATTCATGTAGATAGGTGGGGTGGTCACCATATAACCAAAATTTATTAAATAATTAAAACGGTACTAACGTAGTGTCGACACTGTGCCAAAGAGAGAGCCCCGGAGAGCAAGGAGGTCGACTCATTTAAGACTTGCAACACAAGTTTTGTTGGAATGTGTTGCAAGGAATGAAGAGTACCTCGGACAATAATTATAGATATGAAATGTTGAAATTTTGTCTAAACTTAAGATAGTGAATACCTTGTTTAATAATGTTGTGAGTTGATAAGTATTCCATGATATAATGACGTAATAATGTTCTAAAGGTAATTACCTTAGGGTAATCGTGATAAATGTATAAAGATTATATTATAGGCATCACGTTGATTGCAGGTTGCAGGTTAGGAAGATCCCAAGGTGGGGAGACCCACGATGCTGCGGACAGCATCATTTCAAGGTGGGGAGAATGTGACGTTCCAGCACAGTATACGGTCCCAGGACGTATACTGTACTGCCCCGTCACGCATACACGCCACTCCGACCGACGTGTACGCCAACGGATAGCCAGGTAAGTAGCCCTAGGGGGCAACTTGCTAGGAGTGTTCATATATTATTAATGTGCACATGTGCACATTAATGAGGGCACACCTTTCCATGTTGGCATAGTTTGCCACCTAGCCATTAAAGGCAAGTGGGGCCTTTCCAATTATCCCACATGCCAAATTGGGTAATTGGAAACCCTAGCCTAAACCCCATGTCTATTTAGGGTAGGAAAACCCTAGCTTGCTAGTTTTTCGTCCTTAGGGTTTTAGAGCTCAGTTTTGGCTGCCCCAGGAGCCAAAACCGCCTCCCAGACGCCGCCCAAGCGAATTGCACCATCAGTTCCCCTGAATTCGCTCAGCTCAGCAGGATGGTTGAACTCAGGTCAGGAGGAGCCACTCAAGGATCAGGTATTTGGTCAATTTAATAGCTTAAACCGTCTTCTAGTCATAGAATCAGTAGGTTTAGACTATTAAATTGCCCATAGTAGCTATCTAGATCTTAGATCTCGGACACTAACTAAAGAACCTAACTCTATGATTAGATCTAGTTCTTTAGTTCTTCTGTGATGTATTTGGATGATGTATCTCTGTGAACTCCTTGTATTGGGAAGGGGGGTAGAGACCTAAAGCCTTGTAGTTGATGCTCCTAGAGTAGCCTCTCTAGCACACTGTAGTTGCGGCCTGTGCACAAGAGCCACACCTGGTTGTGGGTGAAGGGGCCAGACTGGCTTATAAGGAGGTTCATGTTCTGACTCTTGAACGACCCCTATGGTGTGTTAGTACTGCCGGGGGTCACTGTGACTAGGTCTAATGGCTTGCCACTGCGTGTGGGCAAGGCATGGGCTCGACACTCGTGAGGTGGTGAATATGACCTTCCATTGAGTTCAAGTCGAATACGGGCAGTGGCCCTCTAGTCACCTTGAGTCAGCATTGTAGATCTCTGGAGGGAGAGATCCCTACCTGCCCCATCGGAACTGGGGAGATGTAACCCAGGATATAGCCCCCTCGGCTATGCATCCGGCGGGCTACAGTCAGGTCCCAACACTTTTCAGCCTACTCTGCAAAGTGTGCACAGGAGGGGCGGATGGAGTGGACAACCCTAGGCCATGTTCTTATGCCAGCCAAATCCATTGCCATGAATTCTGTCTGCAATGAACTCTGGAGACCCAAGCTTGTCAGTCCATCCCTGTGTCTGAGCCTTGGGTAAGAGTCCCCATGTGATGTGCTGATCTTCGTCTATGCAGATATGTGGAGGACCATCCTTCGCGATGGTCATATGATGTTGATGTATGTGCTACTGACATGTATGTTTACGCTTCCGCAGCTAGGTAGGCCCTGAGGGAGACGGGGTGCAATGACCCTTCCACTCTTCCCACTGGAACCCGTTACGGTTGCAGTGTCATGTGGAGGGCCCTGTATTGGCACGGAGCTGGTATGGGGGATGAACTCCTGGTTGTATACGGTGAGTGCATCGTATACGAGTAGGGGACGTCACAACAGGGAAACCACAAAGCTTGTTGTCTGCATTCTCGGCTCGCGAGTCGAGAATGCCTTAACCAGCCAGCACTCCATGTGTATTATTTGGAGTTCTCGATGGCTAGAGTCGAGAATGCAGACAGGAAGCCAACACTTGCATTCTCGACTCGCAAGTCGAGAATCCCTTAGCCAGCCAATTCTCCTGTGTATGGTCGCAGTGGCCTCTACCCAGTCAGAGCCACTCTCCTTCGAACCATCTTCGTCGAATATTGCGAAGGGGAGGGGCTCGGACTGGGTGGAGGCCTCTACAACTAACCACAGGGAAACCACAGAGCTTGCAGTCTGCATTCTCGGCTCGCGAGTCAAGAATGCCTTTAGCTTAGGGAAATGCCTTTAGCTCTGCCTCTATCCTGTCGAGAGGACCCGCTGGCCTCACACATAGCAATGCCCGCTCCCGTGCATTCTCCAGGTGCCTGCAGACAGTCTAAGCTACTCCTCTTCGAACTATCTTGCTTGAATATTGCAAAGGGAAGTGGCCCTGACTGTCTGCAGGCCTCTGGATCTAAGCATAGGCAATTCTCCTGTGTCTGGTCACAGGTGCCTCGACCCAGTCAGAGCCACTCTCCTTCGAACCATCTTCCTCAAATATTGCGAAGGGGAGGGGCTCGGACTGGGTCGAGGCCTCTCCGACTAACCACAGGATACTCGCACTGGATGGAGCCCTATGCTTCTAAACTGAAGGGAAAACATTCCAAGAAAGAATACACCTAAAACTGTTCGCTAGTTGCTGCCGAACATTCCATGACCAGAACACGGAACTGTTCACGTTTACCCCCGATCCATTGTTTCCGTGCCGAGCATCTCTCAACCCAGAGAGTTATTCATCTCTCGAAGCTGAGAAATGCTCGACAAGGAAACGATAAATCCGTCGAGCTTATGAGCGGTTCCATTATCTAAACAAAATAACACAGGCATCTCTGAAACTCACCTCTTCATGCAGTAATTCCTTGGGCCATTGTATCACAGATCCCGCAGCCTCACCGAGAGTCTTTGCTTCTTCTGTCGGTCTCATCAAGATGTAATAATTGTATCAATGCGATTCTCGTGTATCCCCCTTCCATAGCGCTGCAGTGTAGAGTTCCCGTGTGTGACAGCTCCTCTCTGCTTGCTACCTTAGCTCCGTGCTCATCGATCAAATCAACTACTTGCAATAAGACGCGCGGTTAGAAAAAAGAAACAGAGCAAGGCGCTGTGAAGAGCTTACCGCGTCGTGGCGCCATTCCTGAAGTCGCTTACAGTCGATGCTCGCCTCCCAACTCAAAGTCGCCAATGTCGCAGTGAAGTTAAGCGCCCGGCGGTCTACACTGCGCTCACTGAGTCCCTGGATGTGATTCAATTTCGAAATGGTGTTTGGGCGGGCTAAAGCCGACCGTGTTGTACCCTTAGCCCGCTTTTTTCCTTAAATGAATGTATGTCCTTAAATTCAAATTTAAGAACACGCCCGACCTTTTTTACGTGCAGTCCTAAAACCTCCAAGGCGCGGAAGAGGCTTAATTTACAAGGGAGTTCGAGCAGGAAGAAGATGCGGGGGCATACAGACATGACGACGAGAAACCCCAGGGTAATACAGAGAACATTGGAGATTAATGGCTGAGGAGCAAAAGCATCGAGCCTTCCCAATCTTTCTTTCCCCGCCTCTTCGGGCAATGTCGCTTAGTTTATATCCTAAGTTGCATCGTTCGAAGAGGCGTGAAAGCAAAGATTTGGGAATGCGCGATGCTTTCTCTCTGGCATGGACTCTCCTATGTTTTCTTCTTTCCTGTGGGTATTCTCGACTCGCGAGTCGAGAAACCCCCTGCATTCTCCTATTTAGTGTTTACTTCGGGTGTTAGTAGATACTTTCATGCTCTAACATTGGGACATTTACTGAACGCAGCCCGTATCCTGACCAGATCATACACGCTCGGCAACAGTGGAAAGCGTTGGGTTGTCCTCAGCGTCCTAAAGGAAACAGGGCTCCCTCGGATAAGTGGAAGACCTTTGAGAAACTCTGCAGATATGTTCGGCTGGAAGGCCAGGAAGATGATGAGGGAGAGGATGAAGAGGAGAAGAAGAAGAGAACACCAAGGAAGGGCAGGGAGTCTCTCTTAGACCAATATGACCTCATTCTTAGCACTGAGGCGGTCTGGGAGAAATGGACTGAGATATGGGCTCAATGGACAAGAGGCAAGCTGAAGGACAGCAATGGAAAATTCCCATGCAGGCCGGACCCAAAGTTGTTCGACAGGCAATTTATGAAAAGGATACAGGGCCTGACCGACAAGGAAACGCTTGATCTACAGGGCAGAATCCTGGATGGAACAATCCTGCTAAGGAAAAGTAGAAGCTCAAAAATGCAGGACGCAAAGGATTATGCCACAGTCCTAAAGAGACAACGTGCGTTGGAAGAAGGCATCACGGAGTTCTGCAATGTTGCTTCCAATGAATACCATGACTTTGATTATTACAAGGAAAAGGCTGCCCTTGATGAGGAAGACATGAAGGAGTTGAACCGTCTATGTCAACCCTATATCAACACCAAGCTAAAGCGTAACGTCAAAACCCTTCCCTTCCCTGAACGTGCTATGGCAATTCTGAAGAGGAAGCTTGGATTCAGGGTGGTCCCATTTAAGACCGATGATAGCTTCCCTCCATTCCTGGTAACCTTGGGACACAAGGGATTTGGTGGTCTGGAACTGGCACCTGGGCCCGTGGCACTATTTGCCATCAATATGATCGAAGACCCCACCCTTTCTTATGACAAAGCTGACATAGAGCAGTGGTACAAGACGTGTCTGGACATGACCGACCTGGATACTTTCAGTTTCCTTGTCTTTTGCATGCCGGGCAATCAAACAACTGTTGTCTCCCAATGGGCAGCTGATATTAACTTCACCAACAAGATCTTGTACTCCATATACGAACTTGAACATGAGTGTAGACTTGGCTTGCCGAAGGCACCAAGCTTTGCCAATATAGTTTTGGTTTTGATTTCAAGATCGGCTGTAGACCTGGACAAGTGGTGGTCTAGCGAACATCATTATCTCGACAAGTTCATGATTTCTCAAGAGCAGATGGAACCCTGGAAGGGTGGCAGATTTACGGAGGATGTGCCATCGATGGACAAAGTCAGCAATGATGGTGCGACAGGTCCAATATATAGAATTCCTATCCGGCCAAGAGTTATCAAGTACTTCATAACCAGCTTGGTCGAGGAAGATCAAATTGTATGCGAGTGGTACATGAATGGCCTGTTCTCTCAGGGGGCTATGCTGTATGGAATGAAACCTATATCCGTGGTTGGAAATAAGGACATGGTTGAAACCATTCGGTCATACCTGGATCTGCTTCATGAGCATTTCAAAGGGAGGAAGACAAATGGAAGCAGTAAGGCCGATGATGACGAAGACAAACCTGAGAGCCAGGGAGAGAAACATGACGGAGATGAGAATGTCGAAGGTTTGGACGCGAATGCTGCGGATCAAATTCTTGAGAATCTGAGATTGAGGTGAGTTCACTTTGCTCTCTCGGTGTTTCTTGACTCACGAGTCGAGAAACCTTTCGGGACTTTAACTTTTTCCATCTAGAGAAAACTCGTTTCCTATCTGACGTCTCTCATCATTTCAGGGACATCGATCGCAACGACTCCGGATCTTTGACAATATCTAGTGGCAGTTCACATCACGAGGAGGACACTGCATTCAACAAAGACAATCAAGAGCAAGACACTGCGGACAGCAAGAAAGGAGCTGAAAAAATAATGATCCCGCATATGGATCCCGATCAGGGGGAAATCTGGTCAGAGCCAAACTCCAACTGGGATCCAGATGGTCCCACCAAGCTTGTAATATTCGACGTCAATGGAGTATTAGCTGCAGTATACTACGAGAAAGACGTCCCTGAGCTTAACACCTCGCAGATCCCGACGAAAACGGACCATAAAATCGTGTATCCGAGGCCTAGAGCAAAGGAAATTGTTGAATGGTGCCTGGAACGGGGATTCGAAGTGGCCATATGGTCTTGTATGACAAAGAAAAATATTGTCAATGTCCTTGGTGTTATCGGCCTTCTAGTTTTGAAGTTCAAGTTTGTTTGGGGAAACGAAAGGGTCGAGCATGTGTCAGACCTCGATCCAGCCATCACAAAGGGGAAGTCTATTATGGTGAAAAGGCTGGACAGGGTTTATGAACAATTCTCGGACTTTGGCAAACACAACACGCTGATCATAGACGACTCCGCCTACAAGTGCTATCATAACTCGCAAAATACAATCATTGCTAAGAGTTATCGACCAGAAGAGTATGAGACGGATAGGTGGTTGTCTTTCAGTCTCGTTCCTGTCTTGGCGGAATCCTTGTTTGCCATTCTTGTGGCCGATGTGATTAGGAACTATCCGAGCCTCAAGGAACCAGATCCAGAGAGCAGGGCGATCATGAACGCTATGGACAAGAAATTTTATGGTGAACAAGACGAGTGACCACTGCTTTCAGATTTTCGAGTTGTGTAAATCATGTAAAGAAATGTGAAGAAATGTACTATATTTTGTAATGAATATACTTGTACATTGACTTTTCGCTGGCTTTCTCGACTCGCGAGTCGAGAAAGGCATGCTTGTCTTGTTGATGAAACCATTTGTATGTTTGTTTGTGTGACTGGATGCAGCCATAATCTGTAATGATAATGGTTGTACATTGGGTTTCCTGGGCCTTTCTCGACTCACGAGTCGAGAAAGGCACTGCTTGTCTCGTTGACGAAACCATTTGTATGCTTCCGTCTGTGATTGGATGCAGCCATATTCTAATGAGAATGGTTGTACTTTGACTTTTCTGGGCCTTTCTCGACTCGCGAGTCGAGAAAGACACAACTTGCCACGTGAATGGATGCAGTTATATGGAATGAATGTTCTCCATTGTATTTTGAATTCACCATTCTTTTCTTCGTTTTGACTAATGATACCGTAATTGTCAGATCCGGCAGCAGCACAGATACCGTTCAGGCATCACAGAGACCGCTCCAGGCGGCACAGATCCCGCTCAAGGCGGCGGAGATTCCGTTCTGGCACAGATCCCCCTCACGCTACACTCTTGCCCGGCCTTTGGGATAAGGTTGCTCGTGAATGCAGACGCCATGCACATGCTCGGGATAAAGAAGAGGAGAAGAAATTAGAGACAGTGCAGAAAGCTCAAAGCATCTTGCAAGCATTGCATAACATCCACGGAGGTTGGGGAAGGAGCATATTTGATGAAAAGCTGCGGGAGGAGAGTGGAGAAGTCGGGTGGACAGGTCGGCCGGTGGCTCCAGAGGCACCTCCTCGTGAGGCATTCCACACTCTTCAGGTTGCCCCCAAGGCTTACAAACGGCAAGTTAATCCCCTGAGGTGGACGACCTACCACGATGATGTAACTGTAGTGACAGCAAGACCGCCATGGTCTTTGCGTCCGATATAAAATACATTGTACCTATTCAATTTATTAATAAAAATTCTTTTCCGACTAGAACTTTGGTTTCAATCTTTAAATAATGAATTTCCTTTGTTTGAGTTGCATTGTTCTTGTTCTCGACTCGCTATCCGAGAAAACTGGAAGAAAGCTTGGATGCACACTTACAGACAAAAATTCGGATTAAGGATAGTTTTCGGGTCGGGGTGCTCCTTTTTGTGTAAATTAACAGGGTTCCGAAAAAAAGTGGGAATGGAATGAGTCCCAATTTAATTAAATACGACTTCTCAGCATTCTGAAACTCTGGGGGGAAATCTTCAATAGCAATCCAAAATGGGGCACGTAAGGCATCTGGCTTACCTGGAAAAGAGCCAGGAACATACTATCGATACAACAAAGATATTTTCACAGAGGATCAACACCACGTTCTATGAGCTGAGCCACCGGCTCAGGAGACTCAAACATCAGGAGAAAACAATGTTGATCTTTGGCCACGAGCTTGATGGATTGATACGTAGGAAGCCCTAATTTGTGTAGATGCCCAGATAACCAAGATCCCACGCGCTTCAGATCCAAGAAGGGGCCACTGAAGTAACAAACAACAGAGCATGCAACTAATTGCTCCATATAACGAGATGAGTCTCAAGACTGATCTGCACCACAGGGGACTCAAAGCACTCAAAGGTTGACCTGCACTTCTGAACCTCATAAAAAATGTCAGCTGGTGGTAATAAACTATCCATGGAGTCTTGCTTGGCGTGCAACTGCTGAAGATAGGATGCAACTTCTTTCTTATTATTGTCCACCATGGTGGCAATGGCCTCTGAGACACGAAATGAAGTGGCTGGAGATGACACACCTTTACATAGCCACTCAGAGAAGCGGACACCTGTAACCCTTGCCACTGTGTCAGAAGACCTCCAAGGTGTAGAGGTCGAGACATGTGGCGTGGTTGAAGAAAAAGGTATCCCAGGCTTGTTCGAGGGAAGAGGGAAAAACTCCTCTTGCCTTGAGGAACCTCCAACGTGCGTTGGATGTTCTTTTTGTTCAGAAGGGCCGCCTTCATGTGAGAGACTCCCAATATCTGTTGAGGATGCAACCTGTGTCACATTCTTTTGAGCAGGAGCTACTAATCTCATATGTTCTGAAGAACTTCCAACATGTCAAGAGCTAGTACAAACATCCACATCACGAGGTACATGTGGTCGTCATAGACGACGTGGTAGTGCTAGATACTAGAAGGGTTGGGACTCGGTCTACAACAAGGGCCAGTACTTGCACTGTTGCAGCATTAAATGTGGCAAAAATTGAGATAGAAATTGGCGCAGATAATGATGTCAATGAACATGTTCAGGAGGTGGAAGTCAATGAGGAAGATGATACGGAAGAAGAAGAGGTGGAAATGTGGAAATCTTCCGCTAAAACAGAGTCTGTAGACGAGGAGAATGAAGAAGAAGAAGAATAATCAACTTCAAGGTAAAGTTTGTTTCATATTATTAAGTGTTGACCGTGGCAACAAAAATCTAATGGTTGTTTTTTTTAGATTGTTTGCGCGACTTTCAGCTTAATATGTTCAGAAATTCTATTTAAATTGTAAGAAACTATGTGGTAAGGTTGTAGTTTATGATGATCAAAAATTTTAACTTATTATGGTTTGAAATCTTGAGAAACATAACTTTATAATGTTTAAAGACTTTATCTGAATTTAGATGACTAGTAACTAAATCTTATGCACACACAAGATATTGGCTTTAATTATTTAATTTACATAATCTTTGAAGTTGTATAATATATTTATATTCTTTTACAATTTGCCTACACAAGCAATAAAATAAAACAACTTGAAATTAAATAACTGGTTATAGTGAATCTAAAATAATATTTAAATCAGCTTGAAGTACTATAAGTAGTGTACGTCCGTAACGTACACTACGACGTACACTACGTACTATACCTCAAATGAAACAACACATGAACTATGTATTTAAAGTACGAAAAGGCCTAAGGTTTGAAAAATATATAGTACGTTACAGGATATACAACACGCAAATCGTACACTATGTACGTGACTACACTAGTGCGAGCCTTGAGGATTTGGCGGCGTTACCTTCTTGGGAGACAGTTCCAGTTGGACACCGATCATCACAACCTTCAATACATCTTCACACAGCCACATCTTAATCTTAGACAAAGGAGATGGATGGAATTTCTGGAGGCTGAATTTTTGGATGGAATCATAATGTTATTGCAATGTTCTTTTTAGACATCCCTTGGTAACTTGAACTCATTGTAATACCATTTCGACCCTCACCAGTGGGTTCATCAAGACCATTGAGCAAACTCTTCCAGATGATCTTGAATTCAAAGAAGTGTGGCAAAGCTTGTCCAAGGAGGCCAGAATTGATAAGGAATATGATATCTTTACAAGAAGGAAGATAATCTTCTCTATTAAAAGAATACATTATGTGTACCAGAATCCTCAGGGGTCAGAACGCTTATTCTCCATGATACACATAATAGTCCAATAGTAGGACATGCAGAGTTTATGAAGACTTATTTCAAGATAAGGTCCAGTTACTTTTGGCTCGGTCTGGAAAAATATATTTCTATGTACATTAAGCAGTATTAGCTTTGTCAGCAAACAAAAGCCGAGCAATTACGTATTCGAGGAGAGCTTGAACCTTTGGAAGTCCCCAATGCCAAGTGGAAAATCATTACTATGGATTTCCTAGTAGGTCTTCCACGAACTCTAAGGGGATACGATGCCTTCATGGTAGTGGTGGACAAGCTCTCTAAAATGGCACACTTTCTCCCATGTTGAACTACCGACACTGCATTGGATACGGCGTACCTTTTAACAAGATTGCATATTAAACGGGCGCAAATCATTGAAACGGGAGCAAAAGGAATATTCCTTAAAGATTCCCTTTTTTCCCAAAAAAGAAGCTAAAATGAGGTAAAAAAATTTATTTTGGTCATAAAATTGCATTTTGACACCCCTAAAATCACTCATTTTTTTGTGCAAAGAGAAAATTGACTATGTCAAAGTGACACTTTTTCTAACAGTTAGAATTTACCTGAAGTGTGTTTTTAAAGAAAACCACTAATTTAAGTGTATGTCCTACACAACATTTTTTAAACTTGGATTATATTCCAGAAAATGTACTTTTAGGTTACAATGTGTCATTTTTTAATGATGTAATATTTCAAAGTACTAAAATTGTAATCCGGAATACACTTTTGTTAGTCGAGAATAACAGAAGTGTATTCCGGAATACACTTTTGCTTTTCTTGAAAGTCAAAGTGTATTCCAGAATACACTTTTGGTTTTGCTCGAAATCCAAAGTGTATTCCGGAATACACTTTTGTTGTACAAGTTTTTGAGACTGAACAGTGATCTTGAGGTTTTTCGGGTTTTCGACATTTTCAATGATCTCGCAACTTTTTTGTTTCAATTGATTTGAATGACCTTGCGATTTTATTTATTTTTTATGTGGGGATACAGGAACAAAGTTCTAAATAATGAAGGGATTAGCGAAAGGGGAAAATAATCCAACAACAACTAGATTTTCTAGCATATTCAATTTATTTATATGACCTTTCAATTGTTTTTATTGTTTTGTGTGGATACAGGGTTAAGGTATTAAATATAATAAAGGGATTTTGATTTTTTTGTTCTTAACACTAGGGATACTGGATCTTGGTTGCAAATCATAAGAGGGAAATATATTTTGGAATACACTTTGTATTCCAGAATACATTTTTTTTTTCGAGGAGGACAAAGACGTGTTTTTTTTGCCCTTTCTGCTCTGGCGATCTTTGTCTACGGACCTCCCGCCACCATTTTATGCTCAGATTGGAAAAGGCTATGGCGTTGGCTAAAGCTTAAGCCAAGGCGCTGGCTAAGAGCCTTTGAAAATCTTTTTTTGCATTAGGGTCGCATGCCAAAATATAGGGTCTTCTGATCCGAAGAAGTTTTCGACATTTAGCTGATTGGAAGACTCTAAGTTAGTTTCTAGTTGCGGAAAGAAACGAAGCAGTATATAGCATTTTAAGTGCCGAAATCAGCAATAAGCTCAGTAGAATCTGTTTTGGGCAGAGAGAGAAATGATCCCCGAAAGAAGGGGGTTTGTTTTCTCTTAGCCATAGCTGTTATAACGTTGCTATGGATTCAAGTTTCAGCTGCAACAGACGCAGACGATCTTCAAGCTCTGCAGAACTTCCAAAAGGGCGTGGCGTCTGGCAATGCCCTTAGTAGTTGGACAGGCAACCGATCCTTGTGGCAGTAACTGGAAGCACATGCAATGCACAGGATCATCTGTGACGGGACTTCTTTTCCAAAGCTTGAGCTTAGGGGGCACAGTGAGGCCGGACATTTAGAAAATGAAGAACTTGGAAACAATTCGGTTTCAAAATAATGGGTTCACCGGCTCGCTACCATCTCTGAGCAAGGAGATATTCTTGATTTGCCCATGCTGTGTCCTCTATGTTTAAACTGGAGCTTCTTTTTGCATTGTACATTGAAGCTTTGAAATAACAGCTGAGAAATATGGTCTGGCCATGCTTTGCACTGTAAAAAAGGACAGTGATGAATGAGAATTTTGCTGTATGAGACCTTGAAGCAGGAAAATGCTTTTGTGGTACCTCAGTTCCATCCCCATATTATGGTAAGATTATTTCACATTTTCGTGTTTTTTTAGTTGCCATTGCTAACTTTTGTCAACATATTCTGTTAATTCTTAAGTGTCGATTTAATTATTCTATCATTTCTTGCTGATTCTTAGCATAGAGTTCTGTTTTAAAGTAGGTTTGCATGACTATTTTTTCTAGCCAAGTTTAGTCTGTTGGTTGCATTTCTTTTTACTGACTGGAATTTTGCTTAGTTCTTTTTAGCTTTGAAGATCTTATGTTAACTGTTTGTATACTAGATTGCAGGTTCTACTTCAGTTTTGAGAGCAATTCCTCTCAATATCTTTTCACCTTCCTTGAACTCTACATCTGGAAGTGCTGAATAGAGTCGACGAGGATTTCATCAAATTTTTGAATTTTCATCCTCAACAAAAAATAAGGAGGTTGCATATTAAACGGGGTCTCTAAATCGAAGGAAATAAATCCTTCACCAAATTCAAAGCACCAAACTATCTTAAAGCTTTGTCTGATCTTAGAACATGCTTTCTTGGGGTGCAATAGATGCTACCTTCAGATCTAAACAACATTTGGCATGTTGAATGACCTCTTAAATATAAGGTGTACTGCAGGGATTGAAAACATGGTTCCCAATTTGTATTCTGGAATAGCATAAGAGTGCAAGGTGCTATTCCAGAATAGCGCAAGACTTCAAGGTGTGGTGAAGGGATTTGAAATATGGCTCCCAATTTGTATTCTGGCGTAAGAGTGCAAGATCCTATTCTGGAATAACGTAAGAGTGCAAGGGCAACTGACAATCCTATTCCAAAATAAAGTAGGAATTTTGAAAACACTGATTAGGTTCTTCTCTAGACAGATATTGGTATGCTCGGGTAGGTTCTTCTCCTCACATCATAAAACTTTATGTTTACTTCTTCTTCATACCTTGCACTTCTTGTGTAATGTTCATACTTTAACTTGTGACCTTTTACAAATTCACCCCTTTTTGTCATGTCTTCACAATAACCCGATGCGAACAAAAAAAAATGTAGCTGAAATAGTGCATACTAAATCATACACCATAATGATCTTGGAGTTAACCTCTAAAAATGCCATTTCAAGTGATTTATATATTGATCCAGTAGTAAGAAAATAATTTTTTCTCTAAAATAGCACATTTTAAAATATAATCCTAATGCTAGCATAACTCTGCAGGCCAGTAGCAGTTGGCGTCCTGCCTGTAGGTCTCACCGTGGTCCATTGAGGACATCTGTTTTTTTTTTTTTTTTTTTTTTTAAGAACTGTGTCATCAATATATTAAAAGAATGGTAATGTTACAAAGCAAGTGAGGAGGAAGGAGAACTGCCCCAAAGAGACAGCGATACCTCGACACTCCACAACAAACTCACAGAAAACCTGCAACTCTACTGCTGTACAAACTGACCATCACCATCTACAACACCTAAGAAGTCCCGCCAAATGGCAAACTTCTGCTCTACTAATCCCGGGAACACCAAAAAGCTTTGAAATAGCTTGTACCTGAGTCGAGGAATCAGAGAGGCTGCAGGCTGCTGAATCCTCTGAAAGATCCACAACCGCCACCGCTTCCAAATCAGCCACACCAACTAAGCCACGCTCAGATGCAAGGCTTGCTTCCGCAAGAGCGGCCAAGCACCAGGATACACATGAAGCAGCAACTGCTGGCTAGTCAATCTCACCTGAAACAAAGCCCTAACCCAATCCCAAGCAGCCTGCAAGTGAGGGCATAAAACTAGACAATGCTCCACAGTCTCATGATGAAGGCCACAACAAGGGCAGAGAGGGCTCACACCCGGCCTAAACTGACTCACAAGGGCATTCACCACCGACATGGTGATTGCACCACCTGCCACAAGAGCACCCTAAGCTTCGGAGGGGGAAGTGAGCTCCATGTCCACGTCCAAACCGAGCGCCATCGAGAACCCGGAAGCTGCAGAGACCACTTGCCTGAAGGGGGCAGTGTATCATGAATAGCCAGCACCCGGTAAGAAGACCGCACAAAGCAAGAAGACACAACATCCGGATGAACCTTCCAAACCTGCACCACCACATCATCCTGAGGGACAATAGGTATGTGTAGCGGAATACTCCCCGCCACGTGTTTCCAGATAGCCCGATCACTGCCCCTCAGGCGAAATTTTGCTCGAAAGAACTCCCACGAAGCTAGCTGACCACCCCAATACCAATCCTCCAAAGTGAGCACAGCAGCTCGCCTCCAACGGGCCTGCGTTCGAGCACAGTGCCCAGGGCAACTCCACATGCACAGACGGCTTCCCAAACGCCACACAATGGCGAAGAGACTGCAACAATAGCGCCACACCAGGAGAAGATGCTCCATCCTGCAGAATGCTCCAAACAGACTTGGAGACCAACACCTTACTATGCAGCGCCAAATCCAGAATGGCCAAGCCCCCATCCTCCAGGGGGCGGAGACACTTCCACCAAGCCACTTTAACAACCGCCCCTTCATCATCCCCGCCCCACACAAAATTTCGAACAATCTTATCCAAAGCCTGTATCTTACCCTCAGGATCTAACATCGCAGATGTTGTATACACATGAGTGCTACAAAGTACTGACTTGGCAATAGTGATCCTACCTGCCATGGACAACTTGCTACCCTTCCACCAATTGAGGTGTTTCTGCAACCCCTCATCCCACACCCTCCCCATGGAAACATCCCCTCCAAAGGGAATACCCAACAGCTTAGTACACACATTGCCTGGAAGCACCTTCCAAGGGAATAGGGCCAAACAAGGGGGAGGCGGAGTCAGCTGGGCCCATAATGCGGAGCACTTACCCCAATTCAGAAGAATGCCCGAGGCCAAGGAGAAAGTATCCAACAAACCCTTCACATTCCGCAAATTCCTCTCTTCTGGCAAACTGGTTAATAATCTGTTGGCTACCATCCTGCATCCGAAGCCCATCCACCACCCCCTCCTCCACTGCAGCAAAAAACAACTGAGACAGTGCCTCCGCCACAATCGTAAACAAAAACGGCGCCAAAGGGCACCCCTGACGCACCCCTCTGCCTAAGGAGAAAAAGGCGGAGGGTACACCCCGCACACCACCGTGAGCGCGTGGCTGACCTATGCGACTTCATGATCGTCTCACGTAAAAGCGTGGACCACGGACCAACGCTAACATCATGGCGGACAAGAACTCCCCAACGGACACTATCATAAGCTTTGGCAAAGTCAAGCTTAAGATAGGCAATGCCTTGACCTGTTCTTCTGGCCCAATAAAGGCCCTCATAAGTCAGCGGCAACATTAGTCAAAATGTTCCTCCCAAGGACAAACCCAGATTGCACCTTACTAATGGAAGAAGTCAACACCGGCTTCAACTTCTCTCCGGGGGCTTTTCGCGAATAATCTTATACACAGAGGACAACAAGGAAATAGGCCTCCAATCATTAATAGTAGAAGGGTCGCTTAACCTTAGGAATCAAGGAAATGCATGCGGTATTCAAGATCCTATCTATTTGAGAAGACCTGCGGCAACTCAAGATACACCTGGGTACAGACTCACCAGCCCACTCCCAATAAGTCCGAAAAGAACTCCACAGGGGATGCCATCCAGCCCAAGACATTTATCCTTGGCCATGCACATACATGCCGCCGCTAAATCCTCTCTCGAGAGCTCACGCTCCAAGCTCTCACGGTGGTGGGCAGAATAGATGGCTTAATGACCCCCAAAACAAGCTCCCGCATCTCCGCGCTCATAGGGAAGAGTGCTTGTTGTGTGAAAAACCCCGAGAAATGGGCATGCACATACCTCTGCAAATCAGCGGGATCCTCCAAAGTCCGGCCATCGGGCAAAGCAAGGGGCGCCATAGATCGCGATATCGTTGCCGCCTAGTTGCTCACGAAGAACACCGACGAACTTGTGTCCCCCTCCTTCAACTAGGTAAGGGCCGCCTTCACACGCGCCTCCTGCACTTTAACCTGCTCCAGAGCAACAATACGCTGCAACACTGCATTCTCCCTAACGCCATCAGAAGGCTGCGCCCGAATCTTCTCCAACTCCTGATAGAGACCATGCAATTCCTGCCGCTCCTGCTGCACACGCTGCCTATCAAAGACCTTGGCAAAACGCTTCACCCTGGCCAACGCAGTCACCATACCAGACATACCCTTCAGAGATGAAAAGGTATCAAGCCACAACTCCTGGCACTGGGCCGAGAAATCCGCATCAGCCAGAAGTCTGATTTTCCTTTGCATGTGTTTATTTTTTGAGTGCTTTGTTTATGTGGATGACTACAACAAAAAAATGATGTCATATATGATCATTGTATCTCTTTTTACCTGCTTCAATAATTCTCCTTTTATAATGCAATTGTGCGTTCGTTTAACCTACTCGACTTCAATGCTGAGGACAACACTAAAAGTTGGTATAGACCTAGTGATGACGTTCCACGTATTTTATATGCTATATAATACAAAATACATGACATGTCACCTTGGGTATGCAATGGTATATTGACCCTCTGCTTGGCATATGATTTACATATGGCATGATTATCGAGTACATATGGCAAGTAGAGACAGCAAATCCACTACCTAGGCACGATATGCTAGGAGCTGCTTGGCATGTGATTTACATATGGCAGGATTATCGTCAATCCACTACCTAGGCACGATATGCTAGGAGCTGCTTTGCATGTGATTTACATATGGTAGGATTACCTAGGCACGATATGCTAAGAGCTGCTTGGCATGTGATTTACATATGGCATAATTATCGAGTACATATGGCAAGTAGAGACCACATGATATGCTAGGAGTTGCTTTGCACCACACGATATGCTAGGAGTTGCTTTGCATATGATTTACATGTGGCTACATATGGCAAATATAAGGTCTCTACCATAGGACCGATTGGTCATACTTGCGCCGGAGCACATATGGTAGGTTTAAGGTCTCTACCACAGGACTGGCACATATGGCAGGTTTAAGGTCTTTACCACAGGAATGGTTGGTCGTACTTGAACCCATGACCTTGGGGCAATAGATGTTTAAGGTTCCCATTACTATATCGATATTGACCAGGTTTGAACCCGTGACCTCAGATGTGGCTGTTTGAGGTCCTGCCACTAGATCATGCCCGAATGAATAATAGAAAAATGAATACTTATCCATGTTTTCCAGGCCAGGACTTCCAAAAATCTACATAGCAAATTGAGAATAACAAATATGTACTATTTCTACAACACAATAAGGAGTTGAGAGAACATCTTAGACTGCATACTTCTTATTGCAAACTTAGATCAGAACAGAGAATATAGATTACCGTAAAGCAAGGTGCTCATCGATAAGCAATGGAAATAATTTTACGTCGAAATGGTCTAATGCTCTGCCACACAAACATCTTGCCAGAAAATGCAGAGAAGCTCAAATTTGGATCAACGGAATTGTTTGCAGGAAAGAAATCGATCTTCTTAGACGATTCAGGTGCTTTCGAAAGTCAAGGAGATGATAATTGTATTTGCCCTTATGCTTTTAAGAAGAAGAAGAAGAAGAGATTTTAACGGAGGGCGTGACCCTTTAGATCTTTTAAATTCAAAGGTAAGAGCCCTACTCGACTGTCATTGCAAACTATTGCTGCGAATAGAAAGAAAGTGGTGCACCACTTTTAGGTTCTCTTAGCTCTAGCTTTAATCTGAGCCCTACAAATCATAACTCTGTCAACATCCCCACTTTTGATTTGAAATGTGAGGGGTATATCTCAGAGTCACACCCCCATCCCTAGGGGTTGCCCTTTTGAAACAAAAAACAAGAGGTAAGGTACGCCATATAACAAGGAAGTCGATTTGTTATGCCAACTAAGCATCAGGCATCTTTCTCTTTTCTTCGAGACATGTGGCAATGTTAATATCACTCTTCTTAAATCTCTAATGCTTTATTTTGTTTGATCCTTTACAAGAATGCTGGTAAATAAATTGGTATTTAGGGCGCTCTAGAAATGGTAGCAGTTTCCACTACGGCGGTGATGGTGCCTATAGGGCTCTGCAAGGAACAGAAGGCTCTTGGAGGAAGGAGAGTTCTAAAAGAAGAAGATGGTGAGAATATATTAAAATATGTCGTTGGCTGTCGTCAATCTTTAGGGTTTTATGAACGGGGTTTTAAGCAACCAAAGGCTTATGTTTGCCAAGCACCCAGGAAATCTATGTTGCTGCATGCAACGAATGCAAGCTTGAATTCCGAAGTTATTTTCCAGGAGAGAGACAAGGCCGGATCCATGAGTACAGACCCAGACAGAGGATGGCGCAGTGCAAGACCACAGGATACAGGATTGTACCAGAAAGAATTAGAGATAGCCTCTCAAGCTGTCCAGTTGGGATGCGTGCTTAGCCAACGGGTACAGGAAAGGATATTGAGAAACGAAGAGAGAACAAATTCCAAAAATGACAGATCACTTGTCACAGTAGCAGGTAACCTTTTGTTTAGAATTAACCTAGTTTTAGATTTTTTCATGTAGATTGGCATTATGTTGTGATTGATTTGATTTTAATGTGAAGTCTTTTTTTATGTGGATGGAGATTTAAGCTGTATGATTATTTTAGTCAACAGGTTTCTGCAGTTTCTTTGTGCTTCGAAAATTAAATTAGTCTATAATAGGGGTTTATTTTCTTGCTTGATTCGTAAATATTAAAGACTTGTCGACTCCTATGGTATCCTTTTAGATGCCTGAGGTATATTTGTCATAGCCTTTGTCCTGTCTGTGGATAGGTTTGCATGGTTTATAGCACCACTCAGCACTTATGAGTGGTATCTGAAGCAGACTGGGCAGTGCAGGCTGTCATAAGCTGGATGCTTTCACAAGCCTTTCCAAATGAGCAAATATCTTTGATGGCTGAGGAAGATACAAAGGCTCTCAGAGGGATGGATGGTATGGATTTGCTGCAGAGAGTTGTTGGGGTCGTGAATGAATGCCTCAGTGATGCTGCAGTGATTGGCATAGAGCCACCTGAGCACCCTCTTGGAACTATTGATGTTCTCAAAGCTATAAACAAAGGAAGCGCACACGGAGGAGAATCTGGCAGACATTGGGTGTTGGACCCTATTGATGGAACTTTAGGTTTTGTACGTGGAGATCAGTATGCTATTGCTCTTGGCATGATCCAAAATGGTGAGGTAGTCCTTGGTGTCCTTGGGTGTCCAAACTATCCCATGAGGAAAAGGTGGCTAAATTATGACCAGAAGTATTATAGACTTGTAAGTAAAATGTTTCCTCCCAAAGCAGGCCTCTGGCATAAAGGCTGTGTCATCACTGCAAGAAAGGGAGCTGGAAAGGCATGGATGGAACCGTTGGTTTGGAATTCAGAAGGATCATATATATGGAATCCAGCTCAGTCTATAAACGTGTCTAAAGTCAATGATCCTGCAGAAGCAATATTGTGTGAGCCTGTTGAGAAAGCAAATTCTAGCCATACCTTTACAGCAGGGGTTGCTCACAGTTTAGGCCTCAGGTAAATTATCTTGATCACTTGGCTATGATTTGCACATTTTCCTTATTATCAATTGATGTAAATTTTTGTTTAGCAGGAAACAGCCCCTACGTGTATATAGCATGGCAAAGTACGCAGCAATTGCACGCGGTGATGTAGAAATATTTATGAAGTTTGCCAAGGCAGGATATAAGGAAAAAATATGGGACCATGCTGCAGGGGTTTTGATTGTGCAGGAAGCTGGTGGTATGGTGACTGATGCTGGTGGCCAGCCCTTGGATTTTTCAAAAGGCCGCTATTTAGAAGGACTGGACCGAGGGATTGTGGCAACATCAGGAAAAGAACTGCATGAAAAAATAATCTCTGCTGTTGATGCAAGCTGGAACTCATCAAGATTGTAGTTTTTGTTGTATATGGACGTGTGCAGTACATTTAACTTTTCCTGCATTATCGATGGTTTTAGAATGTGCTGTGTTACTGCTGTGCCTACTCCTTAAGACGCATTGGACTAGAGAAGCTTGTATGCAAAAAATTATCAGCTTGGTGCAGTAGAAGACAACATGGTGTTGTCAAAAACCGCAGAACAAGGTCAGAAACATGAGATATTTCATAATTTGCTTTCGATCTCAGGTGTAAGTATTCTTTCTTGTTGTGCTTTTTCAATTCAGAAACTAACAAGCTTCTTCTTGGAGTGAATATCAAGAATAATGATTAAGTTATAAGAGTTGTGACAACTTTAGTACCAAGAGCAATCAGAACGTAGCTTAGGAGATGTACTTTAGATTTCACAAATCGTCGTTTAATTCTCAATGATGGTAAGGTTTGATTCTCATTTTGATTATTTTGGATTGCGTCGTCATTCTTCAAAAACAAGATGGGAGGGTTGCCCTTGCGGATGGCATCCGAGATTGTGTCGTTTTTTTGTGTGTTTTGGTTCTCATGTTACGTAATAGTTGGATGAACAAAGATATTAGATTAATAATTTTCACTCATCGTTTATAGTAACTATAGTAACGCAAATCGCCGTCTGGTGGAAATTCGTCAGATATTCCCCGAATGTTTATTATGGGCGACGCTTACATCGCCGCCATAACTTATATTTTTGCGTTTGTGTGGAGATAAGAGCTTCAGCTGCCTCAGAGCTTCGTCGTCGGCCTCAGAGCTTCTTCTTTTGTGCCTTGAAGAAGCAACTTCCTTTGTGCAGCAATCTTCCTTTGTAGCAGCTTCCTCTGTGCCTTGAAGAAGCAAGGGTGGAGCCTTGAAGCAGCAGGGGCGGAGCAAAACAACATATAGAAACAGTGGCGGATCAAGAAGCATATCAGTCTATTTCTAGGGGGGAGCAACAAGCAGCATATCAAGTAGGTGATGCAACCGGTAAGACATTTGCAAGCTGCCTGCATTTCCTAAAATCCAAAGCTTCTGGGCAACAGGATTCAAATCTAAGCTTCTGTGCCTGAAACAAGAAATGAAATGCAAGCACAAACTCGCAAGAAACCATGCCATATCCTAAGCAGCAAGAAACCATACTATACTCTAAGAGCAAAATCCCTCTCTGTTTGCAAGAATCTAAGAGCAAAATCCCTCTCTGTTTGCAAGAATCAGTGTTGGAACTCTCCCGCTTGCAAGAATCAACATTGGAAAACAAGGCCAGAATTTCCACCAACGTTGGCTTACGTTTAGTAGCCGGCCGGATTCATCACTTTGATGCCAATATTGTAGTTGAACATCCACAAAATCACATCTCAATGCTACTATGAGTAATAATTATGAGTAATAATGGTTGAACTCCCAATGTGTTCATGTTTCCATCTGGTAAACCGACACGCGGCGATGCTCATGGTTAACGCCGCTCTCGGCAGTGCCACCTATCGGTTTACCGGCCCAAAACCCCTCAATCCCGCTAGTTACCTAGCTCATGAACATTTATAGATTAATCAGTTATTGTGTCAAGAACGTCTGTCAGGATGGGCACGTGCAATCTATCAAAGTGGCTCCATATTTTGCAATAGTTAACAAAACGCCTTAAAACTTATAGATGAGAGAGTGAGATCCGTCCAACAAAGTGAAATCATTTAGGGTAAATTGTAAAAATGCCCCTATATTTTTCTATAATTGTGAAAATACCCTTGTATTTTATATATTTATCAAAATGCCCTTAATTCTTGTACTTTTATGCCGTACACATGTTTTGCCCCTGTTCTTTACAGGTTTTGGGGAAAAATCCATGATTCAGCCCAAATAGAGGCAAATTTGATGGGGCTTTTTGTGTGATCACGCTTGAGGAGAAGATCCGACCTTGGGGACGAAGAATTGGAAGCAAAAAGATCGCTTCTAGAAAGAAATCACTTTGTAATATATGATGGATTCAGCTTGAAGGAAAAATCTGTTGCAGGGAGACGGAATAGAACTGGAACAAAAAAAAATCTTATAACCCCCCAAGTTAGCTTCTACAGCCTGCATATAGGTGTAATTCCTTTTGCCATTCACAGGATCAGGGGATCTGTAGCAATTAGCTAGCAGATTGGAGGTGAAATAAGTAACAAAAGCAAAAGCAAGCAAGACAACAGGCCCTGCAATCCATCCCAACTGGGCAATGCTCCATGCCAGAGATAAAACGCCTGATCCTATAACAGCAGTAATTACATGTACAGAGGCGGTGAGCACATTTCCAGTTCTCCTTGGACGCCCATCGTCATCTTTTGCTACGTCTTTTGCTTGCCCATCTCGGGAGGCCAATTCCATTTCGGATTCTGTCTCTGTTTGTTCCCACTTCCCCATCGCTCACTCCTGTTGATGTCCTTAGCATAGAAATGGTCTGTAAGTAGTGTGGCCTGCGCAGAAGCGGCAAGTGCAGACAGCTAAAGCGAAGCGGTAGTGCGTTGATTTGAGAAAGGGTCTTTGACTTCGACTTGCAGCTAATTGCAGGTGATTGATCCGGCAGACCAGAGGAACTCGAGCTGCAGGTGATTGATCCGGCAGACCAGAGGAAGAGTCTGCATATAATCGAGAAGAGGAACTGTCGTGAAAAGCACAACAGGGGTATTCTGACAGTTACGCTAAATATGGGGGCATTTTTACAATTAGAGGAAAATACAGGGGCAATTTTACAATTTTCCCAATCATTTAACATTTAAGTGGCGACACTAGAACCATCTAAGTTGGAGTTGATATCTTTAAGTTATCTACTTACTTGAAAGGTTTTGTGGGTTTCTGGGCAACGTTGGTGTGCCTTTTTTAGGTGTGACTTTTGGAAGAAAAACATAGGTTTTCCGGCCAAATGCCTTCCTTTTGGCTATGTTCCCCTTGCGTTATCATCATACGATTTTTTGAAACACTGGAGCATTTAACTTCTCGGCGGTCGGTGCATCTTGCTTTGATGATGGCCGACTGGGTTCAACGCAAACCGCCTCCTTGCTTAGGGTTTGTGCACGAAAGAAAGAGGGCTTTGTGATAGAGCTCACATTTTGGAGCTTGAGCTTGGAGATTGGAGCTGTAACAGATGTTCTTTCAGGTTTTTAATCCTTTTTTCCCTCCTCTGTTTCATGCCTTGGTTGCATTCGATTTTCTGTCTCGCGCCTCGACTGTTCAATTTACAGATTAAGGAAAAATTTGGGTTGCTTTTTCGGGCCAGTAGATTAAGACTTCTCAAGCTTAGAATATCTTGAAATTCGGCTTATCTTATCTTTTACAAGTTGGAGATGGTACAGGGTGCAGGTTAATCGGGCATTTACAAGATCTGTGAATCAGACTCTAAATGTTCCTTACATACTTGCTTCAATGTTTAGGGCAGTGGCATGTGTTTCTTGCTAGTTCTATGCATTATACTTCTTAGTGTGTTTCTTGAATTTGATTTTACAGGAAGCTGTGGTTTTTATTTGCTTAGGAGCAATTGGGCCTACCTTTTGTTTTTGTTGAAATCGATCTGCCAGTATTTTGGGTCTTCAAACCGGTGTGCTTAGGCAAAGGGAAAGTATTCTTCAACTCCATCTGCATTTAAACAGGGGCAAAAGTCAGCCATCTCTTACCAAAGGAGGGCAAGGATCAGGTAGAATCCTAAACCATTCTTAAGCAATGAAGTTCTTCAATGGATATGTCCTATTATGGTGCTAGAGCTGATCAATGTGAATATAATTTGTTTGTTGATGTGTTGATTTATTTTTACGAATGGGAGCTATAGATTGGAGTTGTAACTATTCCAGACCCTCTATTGCTGAATGAAAGGCTATCTTCTAGATGCCAGACCAATCTTATTTGTTGCACATTTATTGATGACTAAATTTTTGGGTTTTTGAATTATGCAAAGCGCCATGAAGTTTTACAACCTGCATATTAGCAGTGATGTTTTTTGTTATATTGAAGAACGTCATTCTATTCATCGTCACATCACGAGTGCATTCTACATCACTTTATTCTACATATCACATGGAAGCTAATCCATTACCTAGGCGCGATATGATAGGAGCTATTTTGTAGCATGTGATTATTGAGTACATATGGCAGGTTTACGGTCTCTATCACAAGACCAGTTGGTCGTACCTGAACCTGTGACTTCGGAGCAATGGATTTTTAGGGTCCTCATTATGAGACCAATATTGGCCAGGTTTGAACCCGTGACCTCAGGGTATGACGGTTTAAGGTCTTCACAGGACCAGTTAGCAGTGAGATGCTATCCATGAGATGTTACCTATGGGATGTTATCTATGGAGTGCTAGATCATAAAGTACAAATGAAACTGATAATGTACACTGTACAAAATGGATGCACTTCCAAGGTAAAATTCGTTGTTATTGTTGCACAGTTTTTAGACAGCTATAATATGAGATATTTGGAAATGGTATGTGAGCTTCACTTTGTTTTTGTAGCACACTGATTTTGGCAATTTCCTGTGCTGCATTTTCACAGGTCGAAGTAGCGGTTTCTTAATGCTTAATCTCGAACTCAGAATTGCCTCAAGTACTTTTAGATTAGAGGTATATATTTTGATAATTTAACCCATAATTTCAGTGATTTCTTTTCAAATCCTCCTTTGTAGATGTCGGTATCTAATGCTTTCTCAGACTAATATTCACTTTCTTCTTGATTAGCACCAGCTACATATTGAACAACCTTATTTTTCATTGGAGTCACGTGTTATATGCATGTTTATTTTTGGTCTATGCTGGCATTTTACAGAAATCAAGTACCATGTGGATGATAACGAAAATCCTTTTGAATTTATTGCGCCAATTGGATCTACAACCGATTGTTCTTTGTTTTTATATTGGTTTTAGACAGTTTTTTTTTTTTTTTTGATGAACGTGGACCTTTATTACTCAAAAGAATACAAAGAGTACATGGGGGACTCAAAACCCAGTGGAGAAGATATCCATTAGAGCAACACTACCCACCACATACATAACATAGAAAAGCAAAGAACACAGATCACAATGAGCACAACTGTTTGCTATGAGTAGGTGTGAATCTGAAGATGTTGCTCCCAAATAACACTTTTGATGTCATCCTTTAAGGAAGAACACTTGTACGCCTTCACAATGCGACTACGGGCATCGCTAAGCACTTGCGTATCAAGAGCTGTCCCTTGAAGATGAGGAGATTTCGTCTCTTCCAGATGGACCAGATGATCCAAGCAGATGCTAAGTGGAAAGCCCTCTTTGCCAACTTGTCCCAAGAACTAGGATAGACTGACAATAGGACCTGCTGACTATTCAAGTCACAATGGAAAAGACTCACAAGCCACTGCCAAGCAGGTTGAACATGGAGACACAAGAAAAAGCAGTGCTCAATTGTCTCATCCCTCTGCGTGCAAAGAGGGCAGATCACAGAGACTTCTGGACGAAATCGATGAACAACAGTGTTTACCCGCACGCATCTATGAGTGATCTGCCACCATAAAATGGATAGCTTAGGATGAAGCAATTCATGTCACGTAAGAAAAGCTTTATTCAGCTTAAGCTATCAAATCTTGAGAATTCTAGATGTATAATAGAGGGTATCTTACTTCTTGTGAAACCATTGAGAGACGTCCCACCTAACAAGGTAGCGAATCAACAGATCTTTTGTAACATGGTAAGGATGCAATCAGTAACTTGGTTGCATGCTCCATTTTTGTCGACTGGATCTTTGTGATTTAGGATACTGTTTTTTTTTTCCATAAATTCTAGAGTATTATATTGTTGTTCTACAGATGGTGGTCTGAAGTGAGATGCAGCAAGATGTGTATTAATATACGAAACTTTTAGAGTTATTGCTTCAAGCACATGGACTTTTATAACTGTGCAGTTTCTAATTAGCAGCGTGATTGAGTACTCATGTAGTTTTATTAATCTCAAGGTGTATTTCTGTCTTTGCCTTAGGATGCCATAACACATGCCACTAGATCCATAAAACTGCTAAAAAAATTGGGTGTTGTAACTGCATTTTTATGTTCAAATATATAATCATTATATTTTCAAATTGGTGTCTGACATGATCTATGAGTCTTCAAATATATTGCAACTATGCAAGAAGATAAGGAAGTTTACTATCTAGAAGTGTAAAAATCTGATAATCTTGATATAGTGGTGCTGGATCATGTTTTGGAGGTTTGTCTAACATCTATTTTTTACTTTTCTCTTTCTGCTATAGGTACCACTCTTGAAGCATAGTCCCATTCAATACTTCAGGTCACTGCAACATCCTTCAGTTTCAAATATTATATTTAGTCTTTTTCACGCAAGAGGTGCACAATAGATGGTTTCCAGTATCATTTACCATCGAAGTACCTGTCCATACTAATCGACAAACAAAGGCCATTGCTGTCTTTTTGTTGTCTATGTAATAAATTTCGCTATGGCATCTTCATTTGGAGATGGCTTTACTTAGCACATTCATAACAATATACTGATAACTTTGCAAGAATAAGGCATTCCTGTACATAAGTTATAGGCATTGCCAGCTCATTGCCAGAAAGACATGATTTTTATACATTTGTATTCACATCATCTAGCATGTTTGTAATAACATCATCTAGCATATTTGTTGAAGTGGCTTGTCCAATAGCTAATCCTAGAGGATCGTCACTAGAGTGCTTAACATTGCCTATCATTGCAATAAGCCATTTCATTGTTTCATGTTTCATTACCCCCAAATTTAAACTTAGTATCTTTGAACTGGAAATTTTTCAATTATTATTCATTTGTTACTTCTCCATTTTATGACCACCTTGAATTTAGGGTTCTATGGAACACAATAGACATAGAGAGCCTTGGGGATTTGGGTAAAAGCATGTTAGGGTGTACCACTTTTGGAACCTGCAAAAGTACATACACTAGGTACTTCAGAACTGGGTACTTTCTCATTTTTATTTTCATTAAAACTAGTACAAAAGTCCAAAATAAAAGTCAAGGACGCATTAATATTCAAAGTTAAGATAAAGATAATGCTACTGAAGACCAAAATATATATAAAAGTTCTAGAGTGTACCTTTTATTGAGATATTACACAAGTACCCAGTACCCAGTCCTGGGTACCTTTTTAGGTACTTTTTTGGTCACTAAATAATACTTTTTAAGGGACACCCTAACATGCTTTTACCCATTTGGAAATCCTAGATATGGAGCATTGGTCCATGTTTGTGATAGAGATGATGTGTTGAATTTGGTGGCTCTTGCCATAACGATTACTTCGTGTTCAGTAAAAGATCATTTATTATACCCTCTCTAATGTAACAGAAAGACAAACAAATCATGGTCATTCTTGCAAGCATCATCTTGTGGAAATTTTTCAATTATTATTTTCATTTGTTACTTCTCCATTTTATGACCACCTTGAATTTAGGGTTTCTATGGAACACGATAGATATAGAGAGCCTTGGGGATTTTGAAATCCTAGATATGGAGCATTGGTCCATGTTTATGATAGAGATAACGCATCGGATTTAGTGGCTCTTGCGATAACAATTGCTTCGTGTTCAGTAAAAGATCATTTATTATGTCATCTCTAATGTTTTATATTAGTCATGCAACAAAAATACAAAAACAAATCATGACCATTCTTGCAAGCATCACCCTGTGGTGTTATAAGCAGTTGCATATATGGACGTTAAAGGCCAAGTAAAAAGAAAGCCAAGACATTAGCGCGCCAACGTGGGGCGCACATTTACTATTGGGTAATGTACCTCGAATTTGTATCTTTTATCAGATGATAAATGACACTTTGCAAATTGGCGTTTTAGTCTGGCTAAGATGTTATCTGTAGAAAAAGTGAAGATATCACAGGAGCATCCAAAAAAGTACAACATTAGGTCCTTGGTGATGTGCGTCATGTGGAGATGCATATTTAAAGTTCCATCATGAACTAAAGTACATCAATGATCCAGGACAAAATTTTGTGTTTTGCATTTCTATACCTATTTTTTGTTGATGTAAAGTACTTCTAAGGGTGGCATTTTGAGCATAAGTTTTGAATCTGTCTTTCCAATTTTTCATCTTAGAGATGCCCCCCATATTCCTTATAAAACATTCTCTAATGAAATCCATAAACACAAAGTTAACACATTGATGCTACTGGCATTAGACAATTTCAATAGCAAAAATGATTACATAAGCAAATAGTCCATTCTTCTGAATAGTGGTGTTGACGAAAGTTGCAGGAATGGACGTTAGAGGCTGAGTAAAAATATATGTCAGGACACTAGCCCGGCAACACCGGGCGCACGTTTACTAGTCCTGTATTATAATGTTTTATAGTACGTTTGTAATGAACCATGCCCTAAATTAAGCGGCTTGAGTTAATCCTGCCACGTGGCACATCTGCCATTTTCTTTTCGTCTCCCTTTTTCTCCCCTTCCTCAATTCTCCAAATCCAATGGAACATATCTGTTAGGGTTAGCCTCAGCCGCAGTCGAAAAGAGTAGTTTATTTCAGCCTCGGTCTCACAAGATAAGAGCTTCCTTTCAAGATATACGGACTTCTTAAGCATTTAAGATCCAGTGGGCTTGCTTGAATGTTTTCTGCAAAATCCCAGCTTTCGGGTCTCCTGATGGTTGAGCTTTGCATGGCACCCAAATGCCTTCCTGCAAAATCTGCCTATTCTTGTGGGAATTGAGGCCACTATGGCCGCTCATGTCATGGTGCCAGATATCATGGTGCATATGGATAGCAGATCACTCGTTAGCCCCAAATCTCTAACGCGTGATCTGTTAGTAAAAACGCTAACGAGAAATAACGGCTCTGAGTTTTGTCACAAAAAACAGATAGATAGATAGATAGATAGTATTTTAACGTCACACCACTAGGCAGCATCCAACTGGACATGTGACCACACACCATACTACATTGCTTGGTTGGGCTCTGCCCCCAACCACTTTACATTGTGTCTGTGGGTTTTGACACCCAACAGTTCAGAGTGCAATTCTGGGCAGTCTCGAACTCGAGACTGCCCAGAATTGCAGACCTATAGTTGCTAGATCTAGTGTGTTACCACTAGACTAAGCGCCCGGTGAGTCCCCCCAAAAAAAAAAAAAAAAAAATTCCCACGACTCGTCCTTGGCTCCAACTTCGTCCGGCTCATACTCCATCTGCAAGCTGCGAGAATCCATGCAAATCAGGCCCATTTTTGTGTGCTCCCTCTGCTCCAACCTCCAAATAAGATTTTAGAAAGTTTGTATTCAGTTTTAATCAGTTTTGCGCTTTCTTTTTCATGCTTTCATTCAAGTGTTGTGGCCTCTAAGTTCTTCTGATAGACTGATACAACTATAAGCCGGATTGGCAGCCGTTAGTCAGATTGGTAGCTGCAAACTGTAAGCCTTCTTTACAAATCTTCATATCAGGGTTTTTAGTGTTGGAGGCTTCGGATGGAATTGGTGGCCATTTGAGGACAGATTTGTTCCAAGGATTTAAATTGGATAGAGGCTTCCCAAACTTTCTATCTATCAGTGTTTCCTGAAGCTCAAAAGATGCTGGATTTACTGTAATAGGGTTTGTTAGTCCTGTACCTCCTGGTACAGGACTATTCATGCATACGTCAGACCAGGTCAAGCTCAAAGATCCTCAGTCAACCACGGGTCAGACATCCAAGCCTCCGCAGAAGACTAAGCAGCAGGCCACGCAGTCAAAGCCTTTGGCTGTCAACAAGAGGCGCCGCTCAGACAAGTGACGGCCCGTCACCGCCCGCGTCAGCGTCAGCGTGATTCTAGGCACTTCAAGAGGCACCGCCAACATTCCTGCAAATCAGGCCTCCTTCCAGGAGTCGGCACCGAGATCAGTCAGAGTGTCTATATTGGGCCCAAGGCCATTGTACTATATATATGAGTAGAGTTAGCTCATAAGTTTTTTAGATGAGTTTTGAGTCTTGTCTCCTTCAGTTTTCTCTCTATTACGAGAGCTCATGTATTTTCATCATTGATATCAAGGAAGCTTATCATCTTTCTCTCATTTGTTCTGTTTTCTTCTTTTTCTTCTCTTTCAGCAAATCCCGCGTGACATAGTCCCCCGGACTCTCCTGTTAGATCCACAGGTCCTCACAGAGGGCTGTCTTCCAGGAGTTCCCGAACCCAGACCCCAAACAGGGTTTTATTATAAACTATAAGCCGTCTTTAGAAATGGGCAAAAAGGCAACAAATGTTGTTTTTACATTTTGTTTTGATGTTTAGCTGCTCTAGAACTTCTAGAAACTCTCTATATGTTGTTGTAGTCGTCAAAGCAAGGTCCAGCTATCGACCTATTGAACAGCTCCTCTCGACCTGTATAGATCAGTCTCCAGGTATATATTATACAACATGATTTTTAAAGCAGTTTTATCTTTTGCTGGATGTAGTTTCTGTGGTAGTTGCTATTGGAAATAGACTTGTAGACAGGTTTGTTCTGTAAGATGGCACACAACATAGGTTTGGGTACTAAGCTGAAGTTTTAGTAGGTTAGAGTAGGTTGTTGAGAATTTTGTTTGCATATTTGAATTCAACATATTCAAATTAGTCAAAAACAAGTCTCAAATTGGTAAAAAATGTTTTTTTTTTTTGGACAAAAAAATAACATGTTATCACGTCTGTTGATAACCCATTATACGTTATTTTTGCGTTAGCCGTTAGCTAACTGCTAACTGCCAGTTTTGAGTGAAGACAAAAATGGATAGCTGGGTGTTTACTAGAGCTATAACAGAGGCCTTAGCTGAAAGGGCATGGCTTGGAGCGATTGCTGAAACAATTCTCTCTGTAGAATCGTTGGAGGTTACAAGAGCTGACTGAACACTCTAGATCAATCTCTACTGCATCTCTAGTAATCTCACATTCTACACAAATTTGAAGCAAATATCTGTTGTTCAAGTTTTTTCGTTGAATTTGGCAGACCTAGTACTTTCCTTTCTACTTGCAACAGATGGAAGTTACCTATCTGTTCATTATATAACTATTTCTATCTAAATATCATCACTTCTTTTTGTAGGAGACTCCTTTGAAGATGACTGCTTTTAAATCCACACCATGACATCTAACGCTTTAAATGAAGGCATGTTAAAACTGATTTAGGACTCAAGCAAAAATTACCCCATGAAAAGAAAAATACAGCATTACTCAAGAAGTGTAGAGCCTCTCCTTAATAATTTCTAGTGTGGTATTACCTTTGATGATCTTCACCGAATCAGCTATCCCTTAAACTTTTATCTGGAGCTCATCGTTTTATTGCAAGTCTACTTTTCTTTTTTAATCAAATTTTGTATTTTGTAATGTTTGCAATGTAATACTAAGACTACAAGTCTGCAGCATTTCTTCCTTAAAGGCTTCTGAATTCTGACACGTCCAAGCAAGTATGACATTAACTATGTACCCATGCATTCTCTCATGTCTGCACACCTCTTTCTAAAAGTCTGGAGACAGATTTAAAAATTTTTCTTTTCTTTTTTTTTTTCCTTTTTTTTCCCCCTTTTTTTAAACAACCATAATGTTTTACATTTGTAAATGTCTGTTTTGCGATCTTTTTATTGGAAAATAAAGTTTTAATAAAAAATAAGAGCTTTTTATGCCTACCGGACCAATGTGCATGGTCGTAATATCTAAAGTGACTAAAAATAAAGAGGCTAAACCCTATTTCTCGAGCACAACATGAGTGTTCTTCCCTTTCTGCCATAGCCATTACCCATGACCTAACTGTCTGGGAAGGGGGACGAGCCCACTTCTTTTTTCCGCCGGATCTAGAGAAGGTGCTCTGTTGGAAGAAAATAGGATGAAGCAAAATTCTAAAATGTCGGATGCCCCGAATGATTAGGGTTCCAAAAATTCAAACAGTACCTGTATAGGTCAAATGCAAAGGCATTGTTGGCAGAGTTGAAATGGAAGCACATAGTTCCATTTTTATGTAGAAGAACAAACTTTGGAAATGCTAGGGCATTGTATCAGGAGGACTTTTAGCAGGTAGATGTGGATAAGAGTTTGCCTTTTGTGCTGGGTTTTGCAGGACACTTCTTAGGGCGAATTGGGCTGGGCTTTAGTTTATCATCTGGAACAAAGATGGCATCCTATAGTTGATCTAAGCATGTCAAGCACTTCGGTTTTTAATTTAGAAGTCGTTGCTGTTAAGCTTTACATGGAAATTTCAGAAAAAGCAAAGCAAAACTATTGACATCCTTTTGGATTTTCATATGGTATGAACCATTGCCTGAGTCCACTAAAATAGCTACTAAGAAATCCGGATATTTTCAAATTTGATGGTTTCTTGAAGGGGTAGCGGCAGAATGAAATGATAAAATGAAATTATAGTATGATTTCAATGAATTATATATGAAGCATGCAAAAGAGGGTGATAAAACGCCAAAAGGCACATAAAAGGACAAAATTTATGGCCTGTGTTTCCTTTGAGATTTATAGGAACACTTGCATGTGATCCTTTGCCCAAAACAATTTGCACTAGAAATGTGGAGATGGCTTGTTTCAAAGACTGTTCTTGCATGCTCTTTATAAATAACAAAGTCTTGCTTCACCACTAATCCAACATAACAAAGAAGGTTCTTGCATGCTTTGCATAAATAACAAAGAAGGTCCTTGCAATCAGTAGTACCAATAAGAGGAATTTATTTTCTCTCCCTTTGCCTAGCAACGATGATACTCAGTTTCAGTTCTTCTTTGTCATTCGTGCCAAAGTTCGTTTCCATGATCCTTATCAATTTCTTAGTGCCATTTTATCAAATAAACTAAAAGTCTCAGGTTGTCTTGATCCAAGGTATGCACAGAAGCAAAAGCAGAATATGTAACACAATAACAGGGTGTTCTAGGGGAATTGATATGGATATATAAATGATCATTCCTAAAACCATAAATCATACTTCTAAAATTTGGGATTTATGAAGTTGCTAATGTTTCTTGGATTTTTATTTTTTCTCTAAACAAATATCTCCCATAACACACCAAAACAAAAAAGCTCAAATTTTTTTTTTTTTGGGCCCAACCACAACATAAATACAACAAAAAATAGCTCTTCATTCTTATCAAACCATGGCCGTTCCTGTTCCTACTAAATCACGACAATCAAATATCTGTCGGACATCTCCATTTGGGACGTTTCTAATCCTGAAAGTCGGATTCATAGCTAAGAAGAAAGCTCTCCACCTATGTGTGTGCAAGAATCATGAATGAAACCTAAACCAACCCAACCTATGCTTCATTGAACAGGTTTCATATGCCATATGATTCATTGCAAGAATAAGCACAGACACACACATGGTTTCATGGTTTCATGTGTATGTGCACTACATGCGTTTCCCACATGGTCGTAATTCAATGCTTAAGGGATCTTAAATTCTTGCTGGATTTCATACTCCACAACATGGGAATATAGATGTTGTTTCATATTCCAATAGTCACGATATGTGGGTGTATATTGAAAAATTATATCAGAAAAAGACTATGAATGAGCGCATCCATATCGGTCATCAACTAGCTGCACTTAAGTATCTGATTTCTGAGTCCTTACAAGACCATATTAATATATTCACAGCCTTGGTAGAATGTTGTTGCGATCCATGCCAACTGAATTTGAAACAATTGTAGTTGTTTTAGCTGAAAAAAACAATCCTGCTTTTGATAATATATGCCTATCTTTATTTGATCATTCTCAGCGGATCAAAGACCGTGAAGAGCCATCAGAACTGGCCAATGTTGCTATTGATAGACGTTTTCTCAATCACTGTGACGCTCCCTGAATATATGCGACCCTCGGCCGTATACATACGGGGACTTTCCCCTCCCATGGCGATCATCTCACCATGGGCAGGGCCCTCCGTCTATTCCGGTCACCCATACCGTGGTGGCCGGAAGAAGGACACGAAGGGGTCATTCGGCCCACGCCTTCAATGGGACTCCTACGTCGTGGAAGCATGAATACAAGGTTAGCACACAACATAAATCATATAATATCAACCACCACGAAGGGTGGCTCATCCATCCCAATACCAACGGCAAAGAACATGCATCTAACACTAAGTAAGCACCCGAACCCCGGGTTCTACCCCGGCTCAGACTCTAATGAGGATCGACTGACGGCTGGGCCTCAAGAGATCAGCAGACCGAGTCTTGGCGTGGCGTTGGCTGGCATAGAACATTGGCTAGGGTTGTCCACTCCATCCGCCCCTCCTGTGCACACTTTGCAGATGGGTCAATTCACGCTATGGCTTCGCTATAGCCTTCCGGAGACGCAGGTTCAAGGTATCACCCTTTGAGCCTACTCCAGGTTCATGACTCCTGGTCCGATGAGGCAGGTCGGGGAAGCGTTCCCTTCCAGAATCACAGTGGTTCCATGGGTGAGCTAGAGAATACGTGCGCTCCGGCGACCCCCGTGATCCGCACCGACTTACTCACCCTAAATCTACTCAAAGTACGGGGATGCCCCATGCGGGTCACACCTCTGCACCTGTGGGAGTGTCGGACCCATACCGGCCGGCTCGCGCCAGCTTCGGGCCTGGCCGGCTATTAGGCCTAGCCCACTGTAGGAGTCTCAGGAGCCTTTTATGTTCGTGCAAGACCCCACCCCCACTTCACCACTGTGTTCCTTGTCTGGTGCTAAGCCAGTCCATAGCATCTAGGACCCGGTGGGCTCTTGTGCACAGGCCGCAATTAATGGGACTTTACAGGGCGCTATCTAGGAGCATACTACAATACATGGCTCAGAGGTCTCTACCCTCCGTAATCCCCCCATTTCAGAGTAAGACTAGACAAAGAACTAACAATCCATCCTTTCAGAGCAAGAACCAGAATCGAATATAAAGAGAACTTACTTTTACAACCAAGGGTTAGTTCCTATGATTGAAACACAAAGAGAACAGAGAAACGAACACAACAAGGCCCAATAGGGGCGTTATCTAGAATTCACGGCTATCCTAGCCACCCACCTGAGTTCTGGCTGGACTCGTTACCATGGGGTGCTTCCATCTCTTGGGAGTTGAGGGTTCAGCTTTTGCTTCACAGGTTCGACTTGGTATGGTGGCGCCCGATAGGTATGATGGGCCGGCCCTGCTCCTTCTTTGGCCGAATTGAGGGAGTCAACACAGGGATAGGGATCAGGTTGACAGCCTAATTTGGAAATCCCCATGCTCCCCAATCGATTGGGGCAGGTGGCGCCTTCCCAAAACAGTAATTAGTCTAATTAATCCTATTTAGTCCTTAATTTCCTAAGTTATAGGTTATTATCTTTAATGTGTTAAATTAGCGTAGCTAATTTAATCCCTTTTAGAGTAACCCCCTTAGGTTATAGGACCCCCTAGTGGCGTACCTTTAATGGGTGACGTGTCGGTGTATTTGTACGTGTCCCGTATAAATACGTGACGTAGACCATAGAAATACGGGGAACGTCACATTCTCCCCTCCTTAAAAATAATGCTGTCCTAACCACGGACACCGCCTTCGACACCGCCTTGCTATTTGCAAAAGAAATTTTCAGGTTGCACGGGATGCCAAGAGTAATTGTATCAGACAGGGATCCTAAGTTTGTAAGTGCGTTCTGGAAAGACTTCTTCGCCACCATCCAGACCAAGCTTGCTATGAGTACATCGAAGATATGCTACGAAGCTATGTATGGAGTAAACAGTCACAATGGGCGGATTATATTTATTTGGTAGAGTTCGCCTATAACAGTACGAAGCAGGAGTCTTCCAGGATGTCTCCCTTCATGATAAATTATGGCTATCAATGTCTTACTCCAGACACATGGCATAACCCTGTTTCTAAAGTGGAGGTCTCTCAACAATTCCTTTTAGAAATGCAGGCCTTAGTTGAAGAAGTTCGTGGTTACTTACTGGCGGCGCGCAGTCGTCAGAAAAGTATAGCGGATAAACACCGAACTCCACGAGTCTTCCAGGTGGGCGAATCAGTTTGGCTTAAGATCAAAGTAAAACAAGCCAAGCTTAAAATTGGCAACTGCAAGAAGTTGGCACCCAGATGGGCTGGGCCGTTCAAGATTACTGAACGTGTTGGTGAACAGGCATATCGCTTAGACTTGCCGCCCCGCTTGAAGATCCACAAGGTCTTCCACGTGAGTCTTCTGAAGCAACACACCCCTGATCCAGAGGAGGTTTTGGATACTCCAACCCTCCTAGAAATGACTGAAGAGCAGCTGGAGATAGTGCCTGAAGCTCTTCTTGATCGAGCTTACAAACAGACCAGAAGGACTCAAATAAGCAGAGTTTCATTAAAGTTGGAAATTTCGTGATTCCAATTTCTCGTGAAATCAGTTTCTTACCTGTTTTATCACACATTTATGGCTAGATATGGCACTATTTACTTAAAAAGAAACCAGTTATCATGCAAAAACCGCTACATTTAATATAAAACAGCGCGGTTTTAGTTGTCAGGAAGAGAAGTATGGCGCCATTTACTTGGAAAGTATGAGGAAAAGCGGCCCGAGAACCACAAAAGCAGATATTAAATTGCCAAAAAGCGCCCAGCAAGCAAACAAAATGGCGCGGCCGCTCCTTTAGCTTAGAAATAACCACAAAGCAAATAGCGCAAACGCGCTATTTGCTATAACGTGAAAGGAAACAAATGGTGCAGGCGCGCTATTTGCTTGAACGTGAAAGCAAGCAAATAGTGCAGACGCGCTATTTACTTCAAGGTGTAGAGCGAGCAAATAGTGCAGGCGCGCTATTTGCATGAACGTGAAGACCAAGCAAATAGTGCTCTCGCGCCATTTTGCTATAGATAACACATTTTCAGAAGGCCATGTAGATATATATTAATAGAAATATTATGTAAGATACAATTTTTCAAAACAGAGAATTTTTTTAATAGTCTTTGTCGAAGTGTTCATCATCGACTTGCTCATAGTCAGCAGGGTTAATTTTACTGCGGTCAATTTGGTCCTGCTCTGCTCCACCTTGGCCCGACGTCTCACCTTTCTCTGTATGAGAAGCTTCTTCGTCTGCCCCTTTCTGAGATTGACCATCTTGCAAAGTCAAGACTTCCCGTTGGCGTTGGTCAATGGCCTTTGGGTCAAGCCAGGGGTACATGACGTTCTCGACCCTACCCAGAATGCCCGCTACGCATTTCAACTTTCCTAAGTCATGCTCGTATGACACACTGATTCTTCCTACATGAAGGGATGCCCTAGAGAAGGCTCCACCAGAGAAAAAATCTAGTACGATGTTACCTTGAGGGCAGAGCTTATCAACAAGATAGAACCTTATTCTTGAGGACCAATCTGTTTATGCACCAGATATTCTCCCTCCATACCCTGCCAACTCCACTTAAACCTGTCTTGCATGAGTTTTTTAGCCATAACATCGCCCTCACTTCCGACTGCTTCCTTAGGAATAGGAGGAATTTGCGGGAGCTTTCTAGGATGGTCGCCATATAGCCTGAGGTCCAGGTCTTCGTCAGGCTCTCCCGTCTGTGCCGAAATCCTCGTAGCAAATACGAGAGCTTGTGGCTCTTTGATTCCTGAACCACCTGTAGCTCCAGTCTCCTCTTCATAGATTCCTACAAACACTCTTGACCTGGATTCTAGTCTTTCAAGCGCACTGGCAAATAGTAAGTTATGCTCCGGCCTGACGAAACATAGAATCCAGTATGTCTCTACATCTGTCATCTGTGAGACGTAATTGAAGAACGCGCTTACAGTCTCACTATTCCAAACTGGAGTAAGCTGCCTTGCATCTAAACATATCATGCTGGCAGGTATAACTGCATGTTCTTGCGGAATCCCCCCGGCAGTGACATGCTCCACAAGCCATCTTGGCAGGTCCTTCTCTGTTTCAGGCTGAAGGATTTTTCGAATGGATCTGGCCAAGGAGAATGGCATGTTACCATGAACCCCCTCTTTGAGTATTCCTTCCTGTACCCACTTATGGTGGCATACTCCCCAAGCCAGAAGTGTATTATCTGAGAAGTGGTCTGTGGCCTTCCGTAGGTCCTCGAATTTCTTGTACTTAGTGCCAATTTGATCTGCAATGAAGTGCAGTATCTCCTTCTTCAAGTAAGCAAGTATTCTTAAGTTCTGCGCCCTCGTCTTGAAGAAATTCTCGCCTTTGTAATCTGAGGTGACTTTGACGTATATATCCCCGCTTAAAGCTTCTTCGAAGACCTTTCTACAATCATCATAGTCCAAGCCCCTCATGCATCTAAGGTAGTTGTCACTGAAGTAATCTTTGTCTTTAGCAAAATTGATTACTATAGCTTGACCCCTATTGTCCTTAAGTTCTCCCTTCCTCCATTTGTTCCACATCTGGCGGAAGAGTGCATATATATCATCTGGCATGAAGACAAACCGATTGACATCCTTCGGGTGTTTGCCCCTCAGAATCTTGTCTGCCATTTCAAGGTAGTGCTGCAAGAGAACTGGCGATGTTAGAATTTCAAATGTTTCAACTCAAATGGCGCAGCTGCGCTATTTCCCTCAAATGGCGCAGCTGCGCTATTTCAACTCAAATGGCGCAGCTGCGCCATTTGAGGGAAATAGCGCAGCTGCGCCATTTGAGGGAAATAGCGCAGCTGCGCCATTTCGATAAATGTATGGCTAAGGAGATGTAAGCGTACCTTGTACTCGTCACTTCTTGACTGTCCTTTACCAGCAGGTGCTGGTCTTCCGCATTCCTGGTACTGCTTGCGAAGATGGTGGATCTGATCCACATATGGTTCCTTGAAGACAGTCTTTGCTACTATATCATTCACATCCACACTGAGCTGAAGAAGGTCCAGGTCACTGATCTCTCCAGAAAGAACTCTGCATATTCTATTGGCATAGATCTTGGCCGAAGCTCGACTCTAGCATCCTCGTCCCCAACTTATCGCGACACGAGCCGGCGGCGGCAAATTTAGAATGATTACCATTGATAATATAAAATCTTCTCCGAATTAGATCAGATTCCTGTGACCAGCTCAGCAACTCCTTTGTATCCGGATCGAAGGGCACCACATCTGCTGGAGTGAATACCGGGTGTGGATCCTCAGCGAATGATTTGCAGAGCCTCCTAACATCTTTCGGGGTTGATAACCCCGGCGGTCATATTAGGTGGGGCCTCTTCTAGATCCCGGATAGATATTCTTTCGGTGTATGTGACTCAAGGGGAACATGTGGCCGTGCTTTTGTATTTTCTGTAGTGTTTCCTCTGCCATTTCTTCTTCGGCGTCACGGTCCATCTTTAGTTCCTCGGGGACTTCAAGATCTGCAATCTTTTGTAATTTCCTGGCCCTTACCTGTGCTTTGGTTTCTCGCTTTCTCTTTGGTGGAGTGCTATCTGCTGTGGATGCTACATTTCTTATGTGCTTTGTAGCCTCCTTATTGTCACTAATAGTGCGGTCACTATCAGCAGGCTTCTCATCAGCAGGCTTCTCAGTGGACTTCATGGGAGAATCATGTTTGTGAGCATCGGCCTCATCCCTCTTCTCATCCTGATGATCATCAGCCTCATCTCTCCTTTCATCTTCTCGTCCTCCTTCTTGTTCTGTATCCCTTTGTAATTCATCACCTCCGACTGTTTTTGATACTTTGCAAACTCTGGTGGCTGGTTTACCTTTTCCACCTTTTCTTTGCATCTCTCCCTGCAGCCATCTGCTATCCATTATTGCTGGCATGTTGCCTGAGATCTTCGCTCTTACAATGTAGGACACGGAGTTTTTGGACATGTCCATTGCCGCTCGCAGAATACCGAATCCTTTGAGGATCTCTATCGTGCCTTGGATGTCTGCTTGCTCTCTGGACTCATAAGATGGCAGCGGCCAACCTTTTTTCTTGGCCGGCAGCGCTTGGTCCTTTATGCTGGATTCCATCATTGCAGGCTCGTCCAATCCATGCAATAGAGATCAATGCTGCCAGTGACCGGATCCTCCACTGTGCAACCAAGAAAGTCAAGTCTTCCTTGTTTCTTGGTTTCCCTCATGTTGACAATGATGCCCATCTGGGCCACGGCTGAGGCTCCTTCTTCACCTGTACCTGATTTGACAAGGAGGCGAAGTTCTCGCCTCTTGTCTCCCTTCGTTGGGTCTACGCCTTCAGTCAAGGGTATGGCTCTAACAATCTCCATACACCAAGACCTTCCAGTGAGGAGTATGGTCCTCGAAGTCACCACGTTCCATTTCTTCGGCGCACTAGCCGCTGCGAGGTAAGCATGGTGAGAGAAATGGCATGTGCTAGAAAGTTAAAACAGCGAACGGCATTTAGACTAAATGGCGCACCTGCGCCATTTAGACTAAATGGCGCAGGTGTGCCATTTGCTCTACTATATAAAAGTTAAATGGCGCAGGTGCGCCATTTAGACTAAATGGCGCACCTGCGCCATTTAGTCTATTATGGATCCCTTCTAAAAGCAAATGGCGCAGATGCGCCATTTACTCTTCTATGGGTCCGCTTCTACAAGAAAATTAAGACATTATGGAAATGGCGCACCTGCGCCATTTCATAAACTATAGGAGGAAAGGCTGCTACAAGCCCACCCTCTCCTAAGGAAATGGCGCGTCCGCGCCATTACAGTTACCTAAGACACTACAAATCGATAAGAATAGAAACAACAGATACTAACCTGAGCCTGGCTCCTGGATTTTGATCGAAGATTGCGCCATTGTATAAACGTATAAAAGTACAGGACCGTATAAATCCTACTCCACTTTTTTTCCGCTCCCGGATCAACAGGCGCTAGAGAGAGAAAATGTTTGAATAGGAGAGAGAGTGTGCAAGGCGCTAGGCGCTAGGCGCAGGCGGAAGGCGGAAGGCGGAAGGCGGAAGAAAAGAACAATGAAATTGAAAATAAAAATTGGACGGAAAGAAAAGAAAAGAAAAGAAAAGAAAAGAAAAGAAAAGAAAAGAAAAGTCGGGGGAAAGAAAAGAAAAGTCGGCGCCATTTTACCTGCCCGCCCGTCTCTTCAAATTTGCGCGCCCGTCCGTCTTTCGAAATTTTGAAAATTTTGAATTTTCCCGCCCGCCCGTCCGTCTCTCCAAATTTTAAAAAATTTGAATTTTCCCGCCCGTCCGTCTCTCCCGCCCGTTCCTCATTATAAATTTTTAGTTTGAGTCATTAGGTCCGCACGCCCTTGTCCCGCCCGCCTGCCCGCTCAAATTTGAAATTTGAATTTGCCCGCCCGTATTTTGAACTTTAAATTTGCCCGCCTGTCCACTTCATAATGGGCGCCTTTCGCTGTCTGCTGTCAGGAGGCAGACATGGTCATTAGAAGGCGCTATCGTCGACTCCGTATGTTGCGATTTTATGCACCTCGTCCTCGTTTCAATATTCGTAGGTATTTGCGCCTTAGATCTCTTGGTCGACAAAGCAGGGCGCTTCTCCGACGTCTATTCCGTCTTAGACGTTGGTTCAGTCGATAGCAGGAGTCGCCAGCTTGGCCGCTTGCCTTTCTTTTGCGCTCGGCTTCATTCTTCAGGCGCTTGGCTTCATTCTAGTGGCGCTCGTCTTCATTTTTCAGGCGCTTGTCCAGATTCTTCAGGCGCTTGTCCAGACTTGTCCAGATTATTCAGGCGCTTGTCCAGATTCTTCAGGCGCTTGTCCAGACTTGTCCAGATTATTCAGGCGCTTGTCCAAATTCTTTAGGCGCATTCTCTGATATGCCAGATCCGGAATCGTCAATGACCTCCAGGTTAGAGGCTATTCAGTTCTAGTATGTTAAATGTTTTAATATGTTAAATGTAGGACGTAGGATGTTAAATGTTTTAATATGTTTAAGGGTAGATCTTCTCTATATTGTTCAGTTAGATTAAAGATGCCATTTACCTGTCAATGGGCCATTTTCGTTTAAATGGAGCAGCTGCGCCATTTTCCTTTAAATGGCGAAAAAATATAGCGGTGCTCCATTTAAAGGAAAAATGCAATTTGCTCCATTTAAACGAAAATGGCCCATTGACAGGTAAATGGCGCAGCTGCGCCATTTAAAGGTAAATGGCGCGACTGCGCCATTTCGTAAATGGAGCAGCTGCGCCATTTGTCTCATGACGTATAATTTCATTCACATTTTCACGCTATTTTTACTAAGTATATGTCATCGAGGGTTGCATGTCCTTAACAAGTACATATATATGTGTATTGATTCTTACAGGAAAAGGCCCCTGCGTAACCTTGTCGATGGGGATGTGGTAGTTGCCAGGGGACATGAATTGCATAGAGGCCATCTGCATGGCAGGAACATTCCATGGTGCAATGTGGTCGTGGAGGTCACTGAAGCCATAGTGCCCACCCATGTGCTTCCCATTCCGTGTGAGGGAGCAGATAACATTGCTGAAGCCGTGGGGACATTTATCGAATGGCCTCGAAATCAAGTGAAATACTGTGAAGGAGCCCCAACTTACTCATCGGGAACGTCTGATACTGAAACCCCGAACTTGCCTAGTAGTCCCTTCACAACATCATCAGACTTAGTGTCGATGCTCAGCTCCTTCAAGCGAAGAAGGCCAGAGAATATGGTGAACCTTGTCAGTAATAATACTGTGGTTGGTAAGGGTGTCTGGGTGAATAGAACTTGCATCCATGGGAAGAATGTTGACGCACTCAACGTAGCAGTGCAAGTTACCGAGGCTGTGGTGCCTAGCCACATCCTTCCGATTCCATGTGATGGCGCTGACAACATTGAAGAGGCTGTGGGCACGTTTATCGAATGGCCTCGGCAGGATATAAGATATCATGCCATTGATTTAGCTACTCCATCACTGACCTCGAATGTAGAATCTGTAGAGGCAGTGTCAGATGCAGATGAAGAAATTGATCCTACAGTGGATCTAGGTACACGTTTTCCTCACAGGATAGCATCAGATGATGATGAACCACCACCTAGTTTCTCAAGAACTGATCTCTTGGATAAGCATTGCCACATTCTTCATGCATGTGACCGAAGTAAATATGCAGAGGCCATAATTGTCTTGATGATCCCCGGGATCTTTGTTGGACGATGAATTTTAGGAGACTCAAAGGTGGGGCTACGTGGTGGGAAAGATCCTTCCTGCACTAATTACAGAGGATCTCAAATGTCATGCTTGTGCAGAAAGGCCTGCAGAAAATGCACTTGTACAATGGGAAAATAGCGATGTGATGCTGCAGGATGGAAGGACTGTCTCACAACATCTGCAAGCTCGAGAAGCTAAAGAAAATGAGGATATGGAAATAGAATCATTTGAGGACAACATTCAGTCTCAATTCAAACGAAAAAGGAAGTATACTTACACAAATAGGATTCCAAGACAGCCCAAGGGAAAGAGCAAAGAGGAAAGGTTATGCTCCACAACTTCAATCAATAAGTTCATGAAGTCAAGCTGCTGCAAAAATACTTGCAACAAGAAACTTACCAAGCATCAAGTACGTGAATTAAGAAAAGAATTTTTATCTCAACCATACAATGCAAGGGTTACATTATTTTTTTGGCGTCTTTGTGTGTGACTTACACGGGGAGAAGGAGAGGATAGGATAGTGCTCAGGGGATGGAATTGCAATGCATTTGGGTGGCGCATGGCTTTAGGTATCAGTCAGTCAACATTTTACAATTGGAGAAACAGATTTGAAGCAGGTGCAAAGGTAGCTGAACATGGTAATACTGGCTCTAAGAAGCCTAAATCTTCTACATTGGCCACCGAATGTGTGCTAGACAGATTCATTCAGGAGAATGCTGAAAGTATTCCCCATAGGAGCAAAAGAGGTAGAGATGATGTAAGAGAAAATGTACGGAAGCTTCCTTCCATTCTTAATAAGAAGCTTATACATAAAGAAGTTGGTGCAGTCGTTGAAGAGCTTACAGGAACAACTGTAGCCTTGAACTCTTTCTATAGTATATGGAAAAGAGAATTTCCAGATGTTAGCATTGCAAAAAATACAGCCTTCTCTAAATGCAACATCTGCGTGGTAATTAAGCAGAAGCTGGAAAAAACAAAAGATACAAGAGAGAGACGAAATCTTGCAATTCAACGTCGGTCTCATATGCTAGAGCAACGCTCTTGCAGAAGTCAATATTGGCATTGGAGAGCATTGTCACGGTGATCTCACGAAAATCATCTATGTATAATACATGATAAGATGGATCGGTTAAGACTTTGGTGCCTAGAAGTCATCATCTAGCAAAATCTGTATGGAGAGATGATCGCTCAAGAGCAGTTTTTTGACAGAGCTTTGACTCATGGGCATGGTGGTCGTGCCTATGGTCATTTTTCACTTGATTTATGGAAAGATGATTCAAACTTCCACATTGGTTCACTTTCTAGAATATTGCATAACTTGGAATTGGTGCAAGAGGACAAGATAGGTGACTTATGTGGAACTAAGCCTGCAGATTGCAAATGGATGCAAGCAGTCAAGGATATCAATCCTTTGAAGAACAAACTTGCTTCCATGGGAGAAGTATTGCCAAATACTTCAACTACAACGAATCCCGAGGTGTTCAACCCTCTTCCCCAAAATCTCTATTTGCAACTTGATAATGCTGTGAGGGCAAAACAAAAATAGGTATGTCTTTTCATACTTATCTTATTTGACTTGGCTTAAGGTCTTTGATGAGATCCAAGTGGGCTTTATGATGGTCGGCCACACCCATGATGATATTGATGCTTTATTTGGAAATTTTTTCAACCTTGATGAGTTAGGCCGGATGCTTTGACACTACCGAGCTACTTTACTTGTTTAGCAAATGCAATGCAAAATCCCCAATTCCATACTTTATTGATGAAGTTCAAACTGGAAGGATTTTGTGAAGGATTCATCCCCACGATAAGGGCCAACGCCTGGTTGGGCATCTTGAACCATTGCTCTTCAAATTTAAGATGGCGGAGATTGGCCTGTTATGCAATACAAAATCGCCCCTACACATAAAGAGTGGCTTCCAGCAGATTCTCAGGAGTTAGAATGTGGAAAGAGGATGAACATGGTCAGCCAATGCTACCAAGTGGTGTGCCACAAAATATTCCTCCTAGACCAACGTTGAAGGATCTTCGGGGTTGAAGGATAGCATCAACAAATACATCTCTCTATGGAAGGACATATGTAAGAATCAAGAAAGTAGCTTGTTTGCAAGGCAATACACGGCAAGTGTTGAGTATTGGAGCCAGCTTCTTATCTCTTTGGAGGATGTTGCTCCAGGACGTCCTCAAAATGATGCATTTTGGCCACAAACAAGACAAGCTCCTCTAGAACAAACAAACATTTGTTCGGAGGTCGACGATATCTGCCTTTGGTCACACGACCTTTACCATCTTATTGTTGCCCGTCGGATGGCCGTCGGTGTTGCCTCTTGAAGAGTTTGATCCTCACGTACATGTGACAAAGGGTATGTTTGTTCTAGTCAGACCTGGAGATGATAACACTGCCACTTGGTTAGGATATGCAGAGGAGAATGCTGTTCTTGATCCAGAATCTACATATTTTGGTCATATTTTTATATCGTGGTGGAAGCCTACTGGAGGGGACTACAAAGACTGCTTGACTAAGCGTTGGCGGCCTAATCCTTCCGATCCTTCAAGGTATGAAAATTTAGATGCTATTCATTATGCCTGGGATGCCAATGGCAAGAGGTCGAAAACAGTCCAAATTCCGAAATATATTGTAGACATGTGGAAAGACATAGCACATTGTTCATCTTAATACATGAGATCTTGTACTTGTAATACATATCTTTCATCTTAATACATAAGATCTTGTACATTACTATATTTGTGATCGTATATAACTGCTTACATCTTTAATATATAAATGCATACATGATTCATAGAGGCATCTGAGGATGGAGATGAAACTTGAGTTGAACAGGTGATTCATTCATCTTCAGGATCTGTAGTAGTGATCCCTGATATCTCATAGCTCATGCGCTCAGGGAGCCAAATCAGATGGATCATAACACGAATTGACGCAGGGCAATGAATCTCAGCGCCCAAAGCTTTTCTTCGCAGGTAGGGATCAAGAAGAAGATGCCTGTCTAGGCAACCAACAAGATCAGAGTGGCTCATTGAGCACTTGATCACCTCGATGTGGTGAACAGAAGAAGGCAAATAATCCATGGGAGATGAATGACCTCTAGCCCCGAATGGAGCTATTTTTATAGTGAAGTAAAATTATTGATGTGAATTATTGGGGTGGACTGTAGCGCCATCATAGAGCGTATACAAGTATCATGTACTCGTACAGGTATGATTCTATCATGTACTCAGATTCTATACATCAACTAATACTATGCTTATATTATATATATCCTTAACAGATACACAAATCATAAGTGCTTATATTATTATTATATCCTTAACAGGTATACATATCATCGATTAAAGACAGCTTGCATACCTGTAGGTACTCATAGGTACTCATGTCATTATTATATCCTTAGCAGATACAGATTCACTCATCATCAACATCAAAGCACGTGATGCTATTCATCTCATAGATCTCCTGATCAGGAAGCCAATAAAGGTGGACCTTAACACGAGTGAGCTTCTTGCAAGCACTCGCAGGACCATCTGCTTTGGACTGCAGCCATGGATCAAGTTTGATACCATTTCTGTAGCATTCACACAGATCATTATAGCTAAGGTAGCACCTGAAGGATCGGATGTTCTCTGGACGATCAGGCAAGGAAGCCATGGGAGATGAATGAGCTCTACCACCGGATGGAGCTGCTTTTATAGTGAAGTAAAATTATTGATGTGAATTATTGGTGTTCATTGCCATTATACGAGTACCATACATGTATATGATCCAATAATTTCTATGTATATACTATCAATAATTTTGGTGGGTATAAATATACATCAAATTGCCGAGTGCAGCAACATTGGCCTCCGTCTAGCTATGACGTATTCTGGTCTTGAACGTGATTCTATCACTTGCAAGATGAATCATGAGGACTTCAAGCGGTGCCGCGAGCGAGATATACCGCTTGAAGACTGGCTCACCACTGTTGCTCTCAATCCTCGCCATTATCCTGATCCCGTCGATGTTATCATCCATCTCCTGTGGAATAGGGAGTATCAAATGTTCATGATCGAAAGGATCTCTGGAGCGCCGTCTGCTAGTTCTGATCATTCAGAGTAATAGTAGAAGAATAATAATACTTGTTATCTTATTGTAATATGGTTGTGTTAGTATACAACAGGTACACATAACCTTTTGTAATACACATAACCGTACTATAAGTAATAGTAAAATAATAGTACTTGTTATCTTATTGTAATCTGGTTGTACTCTTATTGTTATCTTATTGTTATCAGGTATACATAACCTTTTGTAATACACATAACCATACTATATGTATTGAGGTATACTAGTATGCAACAGGTATACATAACCTTTTGTAATACACATAACCATACTATAAGTATTGAGGTATACATAACCCTCCAAGGTATACTATATAAAAATTATTCCAACTTGTCTTCAGAATTCCAACTTTAATGAAACTCTGCTTAAATGTTACAATACTTGGTCAAGTGGAAGCACTTACCAGTTGAGGATGCTACCTGGGTGATGAAGATAGATCTTGAGAAGCACTATCCGGACTTCATGCGAGAGTCTCAAGGCCGCACCATCAACGATGCTATCAACCCCGCTCCCGGCGGTAAGCTTGAAGGCTTGACTGCCCGAGAATCATGTTCTAGAGGGGTAGATGCATCGTATCTTATAATAATAACCGATGATGGGATCACCTTTGTGTTCTCTAGGACGTGGTGAACTGTTGATGTTGACATGACCACGCATTGCTTGGAAAGCATCTAATTAGACTGCGTTCATTTCGGCTATACGGGGAACTAAACCATTCCTTATGCCGCAATGAATTGCAAGCCATAGACATGATAGGTTCCTTTCTAGATAGATTTTCTTTTATTTATAGGGGGTGGTCCCTTCAACCACAATCTAATTATATTATTGATATACTGGTATATTGACTTGTGCAGGCCAGTGAGCAGATCGTGACCTGCCATGTATAGAGGGTTGCTGATGACCCAAGCTTCTCGCATTCGTTTTTGTTTACATGTGTCACTTTTGTTATCCATGATGTTTTCAAATCAGACTTTCCTCTGATGATAAGTTTGTATAAGGCACTTTGGTGCTTGCACCTTGATATTTTCAACTTCAATGTATTACTGTCCGAAATGCTATAATTTCAACGTATTAATGTTATATTCTTAACCTTAGTCTGATACTTTTCTAATTGAGTTCTTTACGTATATGTATTCGATTAACTAACCCCAATGCTGAGGACAGCATTATTTTTAAGGAGGGGAGAATGTGACGTTCCCCGTATTTCTACGATCTACGTCACGTATTTATACGGGACACGTACAAATACACCGACACGTCACCCATTAAAGGTACGCCACTAGGGGGTCCTATAACCTAAGGGGGTTACTCTAAAAGGGATTAAATTAGCTATGCTAATTTAACACATTAAAGATAATAACCTATAACTTAGGAAATTAAGGACTAAATAGGATTAATTAGACTAATTACTGTTTTGGGAAGGCGCCACCTGCCCCAATCGATTGGGGAGCATGGGGATTTCCAAATTAGGCTGTCAACCTGATCCCTATCCCTGTGTTGACTCCCTCAATTCGGCCAAAGAAGGAGCAGGAGCTGAGCGCCATCATACCTATCAGAGCGCCACCATACCAAGTCGAACCTGTGAAGCAAAAGCTGAACCCTCAACTCCCAAGAGATGGAAGCACCCCATGGTAACGAGTCCAGCCAGAACTCAGGTGGGTGGCTAGGATAGCCGTGAATTCTAGATAACGCCCCTATTGGGCCTTGGTTGTGTTCGTTTCTCTGTTCTCTTTGTGTTTCAATCATAGGAACTAACCCTTGGTTGTAAAAGTAAGTTCTCTTTATATTCGATTCTGGTTCTTGCTCTGAAAGGATGGATTGTTAGTTCTTTGTCTAGTCTTACTCTGAAATGGGGGGGATTACGGAGGGTAGAGACCTCTGAGCCATGTATTGTAGTATACTCCTAGATAGCTACCAGAAAGTCCCATTAATTGCGGCTTTGTGCACAAGAGCCCACCGGGTCCTAGATGCTATGGACTGGCTTAGCACCGCATAAGGAACACAAGTGGTGAAGTGGGGGTGGGGTCTTGCACGAACATGAAAGGCTCCCCGAGACTCCTACGATTGGGCTAGGCCTAATAGCCGGCCCGGCCGAAGCTAGGGCGCGAAGCCGGGCGGGGTATGGGTCTGACACTCCCTGGGTACAGAGGTGTGACCCGCATGGGGCATCCTGTACTTTGAGTAGATTTAGGGTGAGTAAGTCGGGTACGGATGCGGGGGTCACTGATGCGGCACGTATTCTCTAGCTCACCCATGGAACCACCGTGATTCCGAAGGGAACGCTTCCCGACCCGCCTCATCGGACCAGAGTCATGAACCTGGAGTAGGCTCAAAGGGTGATACCTTGAACCTGCGTCTCCGGAAGGCTATAGCGAAGCCATAGCGTGAATTGACCCATCTGCAAAGTGTGCACAGGAGGGGCGGATGGAGTGGACAACCCTAGCCAATGTTCTATGCCGATAACGCCACGCCAAGACTCCCGGTCCGCTGATCTCTTGAGGCCGGCCCGTCGGGTCGATCCTCATTAGAGTCTGAGCCGGGGTAGAACCCGGGGTTTGGGTGCTTACTTAGTGTTAGATGCATGTTCTTTGCCGTTGGTATTGGGATGGATGAGCCACCCTTCGTGGTGGTTGATATTATATGATTTATGCTGTGTGCTAACCTTGTATTCATGCTTCCGCGACGTAGGAGTCCCATTGAAGGCGTGGGCCGAATGACCCCTTCGTGTCCTTCTTCCGGCCACCACGGTATGGGTGACCGGAATAGACGGAGGGCCTTGCCCATGGTGAGATGATCGCCATGGGAGGGGAAAGTCCCCGTATGTATACGGCCGAGGGTCGTATATATTCAGGGAGCGTCACAGTATCAGACTAAGGTTAAGAATATAACATTAATACGTTGAAATTATAGCATTTCGGACAGTAATACATTGAAGTTGAAAATATCAAGGTGCAAGCACCAAAGTGCCTTATACAAACTTATCATCAGAGGAAAGTCTGATTTGAAAACATCATGGATAACAAAAGTGACACATGTAAACAAAAACGAATGCGAGAAGCTTGGGTCATCAGCAACCCTCTATACATGGCAGGTCACGATCTGCTCACTGGCCTGCACATGTCAATATACCAGTATATCAATAATATAATTAGATTGTGGTTGAAGGACCACCCCTATAAATAAAAAGAAAATCTATCTAGAAAGGAACCTATCATGTCTATGGCTTGCAATTCATTGCGGCATAAGGAATGGTTTAGTTCCCCGTGATAGCCGAAATGAACGCTAGTCTAATTAGATGCTTTCCAAGCAATGCGCCGGGTCATGTCAACATCAACAGCTTCACCACGCCCCTAGAGAACACAAAGGTGATCCCATCATCGGTTATTATTATAAGATCGATGCATCTACCCCTCTAGAACATGATTCTCGAGGCGGTCAAGCCTTCAAGCTTACCGCCGTGAGCGGGTTGATAGCATCGTTGATGGTGCTGCCTTGAGACTCTCGCGAGATGAAGTCCGGATAGTGCTTCTCAAGATCTATCTTCATCACCCGTAGCATCCTCAATCGGTAAGTGCTTCCACTTGACCAAGTATTGTAACATTTGAGTCCTTCTCGGTCTGCATTTTGTAAGCTCGATCAAGAAGAGCTTCGTGCACTATCTCCAAATGCTCTTCTTCATCATTTCTAGGAGGGTTGGAGTATCCAAAACCTCCTCCTCGATCAGGGGTGTGTTGCTTTGAAGACTCACGTGGAAGACCTTGTGGATCTTCAAGCCGGGCGGCAAGTCTAAGCGATATGCCTGTTCACCAAACGCGTTCAGGAATCTTGAACGCCCAAATTTTATCCGGGTGCCAACTTCTTTGCGAGTTGCCAATTTTAAGCTTGGCTTGTTTTACTTTTGATCTTAAGCCAAACTGATTCGCCCACACCGGAAGACTTCGTGGAGTTCGGTGTTTATCCGCTAGACTTTTTCGACGACGCGCCCGATGAAGTAACCACGAACTTCTTCAACTAAGGCCTGCATTTCTAAAAGGAGTTGTTGAGAGACCTCCACTTTAGAAACAGGGTTATGCCATGTGTCTCGAGTAAGACATTGATAGCCATAATTTATCATGAAGGGAGACATCCGGAAGACTCTCGCCAGTCTTTGTTATAGCTTAACTCTACCAAATAAATATAATCCGCCCATTGTGATTGTTTACTCCATACATAGCTTCGTCAGAGCATATCTTCGATAACACGATTGATTGACGCGTTACCCGACCATCCATGCGAGGATGGTAAAGTCGTACTCATAGCAAGCTTGGTCTGGATGGTGGCGAAGAAGTCTTTCCAGAATGCACTTACAAACTTAGGATCCCTGTCTGATACAATTACTCTTGGCATCCCGTGCAACCTGAAAATTTCTTTTGCAAATAGCAAGGTGGTGTCGAAGGCGGTGTCCGTGGTTCGACATGGCAAGAAATGAGCCATCTTTGACAATTTGTCGACCACTACCATTAATGCATCATATCCACGGAGAGTACGTGGAAGGCCCACAATGAAGTCCATGGTTATTACTTCCCACTTGGCGTTGGGCACATTCAAGGGTTGCAACTCTCCTGGAACTCTTAATTGCTCAGCCTTAGTTTGTTGACACACCTGACACTGCTTAATGTATCTGGCAATGTCCTTCTTCATAGAAGGCCAGAAATAGCTGGAACGAATCTTGAAGTAGGTTTTCATAAATCCCGCATGTCCCGCTATAGGGCTGTTGTGTGTGTCATGGAGAATTAGCTTGCGCACCCCTGAAGTCTCAGGAACACACAACTTATCCTTATGATATAATAAGTTGCCCTCTCTCTTATATGAACGGAAAGCTTCACGTTCTTTATCTGTACGTGCTTCTTTACTCAAACTCCCCCAAACATCACAAAATTCTGGATCTGTGGCCAGGGTCTGTTCTATCTGTTTCCCAAACTCGCTGGTGAGTGTGGAAATGACGTTACAATGGGTTCGGGTTATCAAAGGATGACGTGATAAAGCATCCGCAACCACATTGTGCTTCCCTGGCTTGTACATAATCTCGAAGTCGTATTCCTCGAGGAATTCCATCCATCTTCTCTGACGGAGATTGAGATTCGGCTGGGTGGATAGATAGCGGAGACTCTGATGATCCGTATCTAGCTGAAATTTTCTACCGAGAAGGTAGTGTCTCCAAATCTGAGGGCTTGGACAAGCCAAAGAACTCGATCATGGGTAGGGTATCGCTGCTCTGCGTCATTCATCTTCTTTGAATCGTAGGCAACAACTCTCCCCTCCTGCATTAGTACTCCACCGGTAGCTATCTTACTAGCATCAGTGGCCACTAGTTTATCCTTTTCAGGATCGGGCAAAGTGAGGACCGGTGCAGATGTCAAAGCATCCTTGAGTTTCTGGAAGCCGTCCTGGACTTTTGCTTTCCAATGTTCCATCCAATCCTTCACTCTCTCATGCTTTGTGAGATTAGTAAGAGGTGCGGCAATTGTTGCAAAATCCTTAACAAATTTCCGATAGTATCCTGCGAGTCCCAAGAAACTTCGGACTTCTGAAACATTAGCTGGAATAGGCCAATCCTTTACTGCTTCAATCTTGGCTGGATCGGTAGCAATTCCCTCTGCTGAAATAATATGCCCCAAATAGTCGACCTTGGGAGTGGCGAACTTGCATTTAGAGAACTTGGCGAAAAGCTGATGACGCCTTAGCTTCTGCAAAGCCAGTCGAAGATGTTGTTCATGTTGCTGCAAGGTTTTACTATAGATGAGGATGTCGTCAAAAAAAATAACAACAAAGTCATCTAAGTATTGGCGGAAGATGTCATTCATCAACCGCATGAACGTTGCAGGGGCATTGGTTAACCCAAAGGGCATGACGGTGAACTCATAATGCCCATATCTGGTGCGAAAAGCAGACTTATGAATGTCCTCCTCCTTTATCCTTATTTGATGGTACCTGGAGCGTAAATCACTCTTTGAGAAATATTTGGCTCCTTGTAACTGGTCCATGAGATCATCTGCCCTAGGCAAAGCATAGCGATTCTTGATGGTGTGCTTATTGAGCTGCCTATAATCAATACACATCCTCAAGGAGCCATCTTTCTTCTTGACAAAAAGAATAGGAGCGCCAAATGGTGAAACACTAGGCCGAATAAAACCTAGGTTTAGTAATTCTTGAAGTTGTTTCTTAAGCTCTGCTAATTGTGGAGGACTCATTTGGTACGGGGCCTTGCTGGTAGGCTTAGTACCAGGTTCTAGAGCTATCTCACATTCTACCCCTCTGAAAGGAGGAAGCTTGTGGATCTCATCTGGAAAAAGATCGCTAAATTCCCGAAGAAGGGTGGCAATGTCTTGCGGCAAGGTATCGATTACCTGCTTCTGCTTGGGGTCAGACTCAATGGAGGCAAGTGTAATGAGGCAAAGGAGTTTATCCCTGCGTATAGTTTTTTCTAACTGCCTGATTGACATAGACTGCATAACAGAGTGGAATGGATCACCTTTTATCGTCACACGTGCTCCATTAGCGGCGTTGAAGGTAATCTCCCGTTTCTCGCAGTCTATGTTGGCCCTCGCAGATGCCAAAAACTCCATACCCACAATAAGATCATATTTGCCAATGTCCATTAACTCGGCACCCAAGGCAACTGGTGCACCGGGCAACTGCATCTTAAGGTTAATGCGGCGGCCATGCGTGTGCCTGATCTTACCACTGGCTAGGGTGACTGGCTTAGGTCGGGATCTCAAGGTTTCAAGCTGCAATACCTGGGCCATTCTAGGAGAAGCAAAATTATGCGTACTACCCGTATCCATCAAAATTATGAAAGGCTTACTGTCTACTTGGCCTATTGTAGAAATAACAGAAGGCTGACTTTCAGCGTTGCCAGTTTCTATAGTGGCAAGAATATGAGACGCACCGTGAATGTACTCGGGAGCCTCGTCATCGACAGGCAGATTGGACTCCAGATCTTCCCAATCGAGGTCAGCCATGGCCAGTTGGGCAGTCTGCGTGACGTAAGGGCAATTCTGCATATAATGGCCGGGTCGCATACACCTGTAGCCTTATCCTTACGTAGCTGATCTCGGGCCTCTTTGGGAATAGACTGTAAGAGATTCCAAACTTCCTTGCCAACATTGGTGGGTTTGTCAGGCATGTTGAAGGTGACTTTCTTTTCCTGTCGACCGTAAGAGTTCTGCTGAGAGGGCCTCGGACTGGGTGAGCGGGGTTTATATGGTGTGGACGGCCGTGGCTGCGAGTAAGGAGCAGGTCGCGGATACTGGTTCCTTGGTGTGTCCTCTTCGAGGCTTAATGCCTTAGCCTCCGCTTCTGCTACTGATTTTGGGTCTATGGCCTTGGCCATTCGTTTAATGGATGGGGCCAACCCTTCAATGTAGCCCTCTACCGCCCTCTTTTCATTCATCCCTGGTACATACAACCTCAGGCGCATGAATTCATCAGTGTATGCCTGAACGGACATGCCCTTCTGCTCTAACCTGTAAAAGGTCTGGATCTGTTGGCATTTGTGCGCACGAGGCACGTAATGCAATTTAAAAGCCTTGGCGAACTTTTTGAACTTGCACCTGCTCCTCTCCAGGTGCTTGGCTCTGGCATAACCCTTCCACCAAATACGGGCAGCTCCGGTAAGGTTGGTGGTGGCAACCTTTCCTGTATCCTTCTCTGTCATTCCATAGGACTTTCCAAACTCCTTCATCTCGTCCAACCAGGATTCTGCATTCAAGCCACCTCTGGATTTCCCATCAAACTGAGCCAACTTCCTGTTCTTCCATATACTAGTTATGGCCGTATCAACGGTTTTTCGGTATTCCTTATCCTTACGCTTCGCATGGTCACTGACTGATAGCGATGACCCAGAAGACACCGAAGTGGTTGAGTGTGAGGAAGTGGCGCTATCCTTAGAGGAACTTCGGTGACGCTTAGTATGAGTCCTCCTTGGTACAGGTACAGGGCTAGCTCTAGGGGGAGATGGCTGTTGTGCAGGTGGACTCACTGGTCGCGGAGGTAATTCCGGTCCGTCCTCCTGGGTTTGTTGTGGTGGATTGGTATGCAATACATAGGCCTGTAATTCGCCGAGTTGCCTTTTCATTAACATCAATTCCTGTTCAGGTGTCAGCCTACTGGCGTTGGAGGGTGTTTGCCAAGCAGCGTTACGTGCACCGTCTATAGCGAGCATTCATGAAAGTATAAGCAGATTTACAGTAATGTACAATTCCTTTAAGATACATTTTGCTGATAGTGACAAGAAAATATACAATCAGAAACTAATATTTTATTTCATTCAAGTTGAGTACAACAACAAGTTGATTGGTACATGGGTTGATACAAAAGTAGGTATGATACAGTGGAAGTTTTAAAGTTCTACTCGCACACCAGGTAACAGCAACAACAGAAAAATATAACTGGAGAGACCAAGCCTAGGGGTTCGCGAAGGGGTATAGGATCGCGTAGCGGACACTCTCCCGTACAGCTCTAACGAGTTTATAGCGTGCCCAGGCTTGGATAATCACTGGTTGGTATTCCCATGTTGGGCTTACAATGAGAAGATTGAAAAGCCTTCGCAGAGCATAGAAGAGTTGCCAAAGGTGGTCGTTGGCGTCCTCGAAAGCCTCGTGCCTGCTCATACTCCAATAGTCCCAGGTACGGCACAGGGTCATCTTCAGGTCCTCGAAAGCTCTGTCCCTAAGGATGTTAACTACCTCCAGCCCTTTGTCAGGGTCATAGGGTTCTCCTGGTGGCGGTGGTTCCATCTCATAGCCTCCATCCCACTCTGGATATTCACCATATCTCTGGCCATAGTCCTGCTCTGGCGGTCCGGGATCATCCCTCCTCACCATGTCGGTAATCCTCTCCTCATATTCCCAAAGAGTCTCTTCTGCAAGATAGTTGGAATGAATAGAGAACATTTTGTAATTCCGTTTTATTCTAAACTCTAATACTTTGAAGATGAGGTCATGAAAAAAAGAACAATTCACTCATACTTGTCAAGACAGTAACTGTATTTAATAAGGAAATAAAGTACATCATATTATAACAGGGCTAAAACATTTGCCAATCCAAAATCTCACAATCACCCGCAAAATTGCGTAGCACAATTAGTTTAGGAGCTAGGTCCTCCCTCTTCATCCGTGGCCCTAGGAGGTGGTGGAGGCGGTCAGTGTTGTAGCAGAGTTACCCTAGGGTCTATTGTGGCAGCCGCAATAGATGCAACCTCCGGTGGATAGGCAATGGCCAATGGGGCTGCCGTGAGGAGCTTCATGCTCATCCAAGGCGCAATATCCTGACCCAGGGCCGTCAGGGCAAGATCCCGTCGCACGAGTACATAAGTAAACGTACGATAGGGAAGCTTCTTGTGGCCGGCCAGTGTAGAGAGAGCACGGAGGGCCCACCATGAAGCTTCAGCCTCTGGCCCTAGATCTCGGGCTATAAAAAGGACTTGCCCCTGTCGGAAGGCTGACAAAAAGAAACGGGTGAGGTGGTTACCCAGCACCTTCCCTTGCGGGGTCTCGGATGTAGCCACTTCCTTATCCAAGTCCATGGGGACTTCTTCCTCCTTAAGTTCCTGTTGCTCCTCCTTCTTATGCGCAGGATTATGATATAAATCCTCTCCCTCGTCATCTGAGTCGGAGGGAACCTCAACCATGTTGATGTTTGGGACGTGAGGTCCCATAGCTGTAAAGGCATCTGGTGAAGGCTGCGAGGCTGGCTCCTGCATCACAAAGTCCCGAAGACGTAATAGAGTCTCTGCCGGCTCTATGGTCTCTTGACGGAACTGGAGCAGCTGCTGCACTTCTGGAGGAAGCTTAGTAGAAGTGAAGTCAATGAAATCGTCCATACAGTACTCCGCAAGCTCATAAAGTACATGGTCTTTGCGCTTGCGTCGAAATCCGGCCACCATGTGATACGTCCAGATAATATCATCCAAGAGAAGGTACTCCTGCCCTTGGTGATAGATAACTGGAAGGCCATCTAATCCTGACAAGCCTATAGCTTGTTCACGGCGCGGTGGCAACTCCTCCGCTAACTGTTTCCAACGGGCAAAGTCGCCCATACCTATGTGCTCGTCGTCCCCCTCCTCGGAAGACTCTGGCAGTTTGCCTTTTTCTACAGGCAAAGTTTCATCCTCAACGTATTGGTCCATGAGGATGGCTAGGGCGAAAGTAACTTCCAGATGTTGCCGCCCCTGATGTTGGACCACTGGCAAGTGTTTACCCCATCGGAGCTTCCCCTTCAGGACATCATAAGCATGGGTGTCCCCGCCTAACATCTGCCGGACTACCTCCCGCTCCAAATACAGCTGGGGAGGATCCCCAAGAGGAATACACAGAGGAAGCATTTCCTCCATGTAGAAGTCGAGGAATCCGGCGTAATCCGGATGCCGCTGCATATTGGCGAGGAGGTCTATGCGTTGGCATAGCAAAGGTTGCAGCAGGTCGAAAGGGACTTGCGGATCCCATTGCTCTCCATCATGGTACCAGGCGGCAAGGTCGGCGGCAGCCATGGCGCTAGAAGGGAGGAGAGAGGGGAAGAAACATTTGAAATAACTTTAAAAGTCCCTTTTTAACCCTTGCTATTGTGGCTGACGTCAGCATTTTATTTTATATTTAACATAAAATAATTAAACTTTTAATACAAAATAAAAGTTTTTTATTAAATATCACAAGAAAATATTTACAATGCGGCAAATATGCTAAGGATGCTCCCCCCGAATCCTGCGGGCGAGGGCTAAATCCTTAGGCATTATGGTGACCCTCTTTGCGTGGATCGCGCAAAGATTGGCGTCACCAAAAAGTGCTACCAAGTAGGCTTCAGCAGCCTCTTGGAGCGCCGAAATTGCAAAGGTCTGGAAACGGAGATCGGTCTTGAACTGCTGCGCGATCTCTCGTACCAGCCTCTGGAAGGGTAGCTTCTTGATCAGAAGCTGTGTAGACTTCTGGAACTTGCGGATTTCCCGCAAGGCCACGGTACCGGGTCGGTACCTGTGAGGCTTCCTCTGTGCCCCGGGCTTTGCAGGTGGCCCCGTCGGTGCTGGCAACGTCTTAGCCCCAACAGCCGGTCGGGAGCTATCTACCCGCTGCTGCCTCCGGTCGGAACTCGTCTTCTTCCCAAAAGCCCCGACAGTCCTTAGTTTCTCTTCGTACTGACTGCCGGTCTTATGGGCTAGACCCTTCCTCCGGTGCTTAACAGTCTGATGCGTCGGGATTGGGCCCGGCCCACTCCCCGATGCTCCTTCATCTTGTGGGTTCCGCTGGTCTTGCCGGTCCCGCTCCTCTTGTTCGAGCTTCTCCCTTTCTTCCCGGGCCCTCCTCAGATCTTCCTGAATCTGAGCAAACAGCTGGGCTGCAGCACGGCGATTAAGTTCAGCTTGGTACCGCTGTGGTCGCAGGCCCATGTCTATCTGAATGGTTATCAGATAGTCTATGCTGATATCGGGGATTTCTCCCCATACAAAACTGTTGGAATCCTCATGCCAGCGGTATGGGGGAACCTCAATGGCAAAGCCGTCCCCGAGGTACCTGTATTCCCTTCCACGGGCCGCCGTATCTGCCCGCTCGATCTCCCTATGATCATCCTCTCTGGCCAAACCCCTGATACGGTCGGCCTCTGTCCTGATGTCTTCCTCCTCTGTATGGCCTTCCTGCTCGGGAGGATAGAATTTAATGAGCATCATGACCATGTCAGGTTGCTCAACAATGGTATAGGAGAGCTGGCGAAGGTTCAGCCGGATCAAAAATGGCTCTGAGAAGTGATAGATAGGATAGGGAATCCTATCGTTGTTCTCAAACCTATTTACCAGCTCATCCAGAAGTATGTCAATAAAGGCCGGGTCTGTAGCCATGTGCTTGGCGATCATGGCGTAAATCTCCACGATGCTCAAAGTAGATGGGTCCGGGGCGCTCTTGGTATTGGCCATAGCGGTAGTACCAAGGTCTACGAAGTCGAGCGGTGAGGCGCTGGCGGCGAAGGAGACGGCAAAGGAGGTGCTAGGGTTCGCAAAGCACAAGGGCGGGAGAACAAGGTCAGGTCTGGTGGCGATGGCGGGCGTCGGCTCAGGCGGTCGGAGGTGCTGAAGGCAAGGCAAAACAAATAACCAGAAGAAATTTTAAACGGCCAGATAACTTTTGAAAATTTAAAATTTTCCTATTAACTTTAAAATTTTATTATTATAAAATAATTATACGGCGGAAATACGCGAGGCATACGGTCGGGCGCCGGCTGCATTATACGTGCTTCCGCCTCGACTGGGGGTCGTCGAAAAGCAAGCGGCGCCCGAGTTGACCTGGCGGGCCCGCGTTGACTCGGGTCTGACTGGTCGGGCGCCGACGGCATTTCTAGCTCCTCTACTATGACTACAAAGCGACAAAAGGCAAGCGGCGCCCGAGTTGGTTTTTGGGCCTGCCCTTGACCATTTTTCGCCTAGAGTCGACTGTTCTAAGGTAATTCGAGTACGCCCGATCCAATGGAACCACCCTCTTCGTCATTTGAGCCACCTACTGACACTTGCTAGGCTTCCAATCTTGGGCCCTCCAGTCGCCCCATCCTCTTTAAAGCTACAATTTCTTAATTTAACCTAACACCGAGCCAAACATCAAAGAGGACTAACAACACATTGACTTAGCCTCCTCCTAACTACCGTGCTACGAGTTAGTGTTTGGCCAGTGCTATGATTTCGAGCAACCGAAATCACGGCTCTGATACCACTGTGACGCTCCCTGAATATATACGGCCCTCGGCCGTATACATACGGGGACTTTCCCCTCCCATGGCGATCATCTCACCATGGGCAGGGCCCTCCGTCTATTCCGGTCACCCATACCGTGGTGGCCGGAAGGACACGAAGGGGTCATTCGGCCCACGCCTTCAATGGGACTCCTACGTCGCGGAAGCATGAATACAAGGTTAGCACACAGCATAAATCATATAATATCAACCACCACGAAGGGTGGCTCATCCATCCCAATACCAACGGCAAAGAACATGCATCTAACACTAAGTAAGCACCCGAACCCCGGGTTCTACCCCGGCTCAGACTCTAATGAGGATCGACTGACGGCTGGGCCTCAAGAGATCAGCAGACCGAGTCTTGGCGTGGCGTTGGCTGGCATAGAACATTGGCTAGGGTTGTCCACTCCATCCGCCCCTCCTGTGCACACTTTGCAGATGGGTCAATTCACGCTATGGCTTCGCTATAGCCTTCCGGAGACGCAGGTTCAAGGTATCACCCTTTGAGCCTACTCCAGGTTCATGACTCCTGGTCCGATGAGGCAGGTCGGGGAAGCGTTCCTTTCGAATCCACGGTGGTTCCATGGGTGAGCTAGAGAATACGTGCGCATCAGCGACCCCGCATCCGCACCCGACTTACTCACCCTAAATCTACTCAAAGTACAGGGGGGATGCCCCATGCGGGTCACACCTCTGTACCCAGGAAGTGTCAGACCCATACCCGGCCCGGCTCGCGCCTAGCTCGCTGGCCGACTATTAGGCCTAGCCCTTTGTAGGAGTCTCGGGGAGCCTTTTATGTTAGGTGCAAGACCCCACCCCCACTTCACCACTTGTGTTCCTTGTGCGGTGCTAAGCCAGGTCCATAGCATCTAGACCCGGTGGGCTCTTGTGCACAGCCGCAATTAATGGGACTTTACAGGGCGCTATCTAGGAGCATACTACAATACATGGCTCGAGGAGGTCTCTACCCCGTAATCCCCCCATTTTGAGAGTAAGACTAGACAAAGAACTAACAATCCATCCTTTGGAGCAAGAACCAGAATCGAATATAAAGAGAACTTACTTTTACAACCAAGGGTTAGTTCCTATGATTGAAACACAAAGAGAACAGAGAAACGAACACAACCAAGGCCCAATAGGGGCGTTATCTAGAATTCACGGCTATCCTAGCCACCCACCTGAGTTCTGGCTGGACTCGTTACCATGGGGTGCTTCCATCTCTTGGGAGTTGAGGGTTCAGCTTTTGCTTCACAGGTTCGACTTGGTATGGTGGCGCCTCGATAGGGTATGATGGCTCGGCTCCTGCTCCTTCTTTGGCCGAATTGAGGGAGTCAACACAGGGATAGGGATCAGGTTGACAGCCTAATTTGGAAATCCCCATGCTCCCCAATCGATTGGGGTAGGTGGCGCCTTCCCAAAACAGTAATTAGTCTAATTAATCCTATTTAGTCCTTAATTTCCTAAGTTATAGGTTATTATCTTTAATGTGTTAAATTAGCATAGCTAATTTAATCCCTTTTAGAGTAACCCCCTTAGGTTATAGGACCCCCTAGTGGCGTACCTTTAATGGGTGACGTGTCGGTGTATTTGTACGTGTCCCGTATAAATACGTGACGTAGACCGTAGAAATACGGGGAACGTCACATTCACTCTAGTCGAGGTAGAAGTCGTGGTGGCATGTCACGTGCTCTGTGCCCTCATTGTGGTAAAACAAATCATTCTTTAGTAGATTGTTTTCATAACCCCGATCGTGGCAAATGTCATTATTGTCATAAAGCTAATAATACCGAGGAGACCTATCACAAGAAAGCTTATGATGAGCAGTGGGGACATACATCATACATTGTGCATTTGATCTCACCCTCGAGGATACATGCTACTTATTTTGTTTTACAAAGAGACCAAGATTGTAGGGGGGGACATCCATATAATCTTAGCCTTTGTCTATTGATAGTTCATTTGTCTATTGATAGTTCATGGAGCTAAAATGGTCTTTTACCTATTAGCCATTCATTATTGTATATAAGAGCATGTACTTTTCATGAATAATACATCATTCACTTTGAGATTAACTTGTGTTCTTTCTCTTTCCTTCTATGTGTCTTGGTGCTTTATTCCTTTGAGATTAACTTGTGTTCTTTCTCTTTCCTTCTATGTGTCTTGGTGCTTTATTCCTTGCATGTTATATTTCCAACATGGTACCAGAGCTGGATTCAATCCATTACACCAAAACATTATAATATAAAATAAGATATCAAAAAAGATTTGGAAAAAATAAACCCATTCATAATAAAAAATTTTCCCTTTTAAGTGGGCACTTTATGGGCACCCTCCCCCGGATGGACTTAGGGCGGATCCCCATTACAGAAAAACCCAGTTTCTGGGTTTTGTCACGTAAGCAAAGGGCAGGCCTCCAAATCAAGACCATTTTCATTGTAAATAGGTACTCCGAGCTCTCGAAGTGGAGCAAGAACCAAAATCATGATGGCTAAACTAGCTACAAGACAGAAATCTATGGCGGAGACTGGCTACAAGACAAAAAACTTCAGGAAAACAACAAACTCCAGGGCGACTTCAGTTTTTCAGATGGAGTGAAGGAGCATCTGAAAATTTTGCCGGATTCTGTGCCATGTCATCCTAATTCAGTCCCTGTAAAACTAATAGGAACGGGAAATCATGCAGTCGGAATTGCCATGTGGCACACGAACTCCCCAAAAAGAGCCTAATGGAGATGGGCCCTTAGGAAGTTCATTCTAGAATGGGACTCGCATGAAACCAACAAACCGCCCGAATAGATAGGCTTCTCATTCATCTCAGCAGATTTTCTACAATGGTGGATAGTGTGTAGCTGCGCACATGCGAACTACCCACGAAAAATAAAGGGAAAATCCAATTATAACATTTGGACCCCAAAAATACAATGCTAACAGATGTTCGGTTGGTGTACCTGCCGAAAGCTTATCACCGGGATTAAAAAACCCCGCCCTTTCGGGTTTTCGAGGAAAAACCCTAGTGATAAACCTTCGGCAAGGGGCTTAGACAAACGCAAGGCAGAGAAATCGCTCTTAAAACCCACGAATGAAACAGATGCCGCTCGCGAACCTGTACCTGCACATCACCAACAAAAACAACAAGACAAAAACAAACCTCCCAAAGTGGAGGGGCTGATTACGCGCGTGCCACGCGACAAATATAATAAACAAAGAAGGGGGGGAGGGTGGGTTCAAAGAGAAAGAGGTACTGCTGAGAGAGAAGAGGAAGCGCCGATGAGGAGTTGATGCAGAAACGCGCCTAAAATAGCGAACTCCCAACCAGAATGGGCATGCGCCGCCCGCATGTGTGCAAAACATGCATGCTCGTCCCATTCTAGAATGGCGATCCGATGTCTCGGATCGATGGGATTCTAGAATGGGACTCGCATGAAACCAACAAACCGCCCGAATACCAAAGGACTTCCTTACAAACTAGGATCGAGGACGAAGGTCACAGGACGAAGGCTAAAGGCCGAGAAAGGACAGCATGAAAGAAACACCAAATTGGCCAAACCAGGCAGGGAGAAGCCCCTCCCCTGCCTGGAAACAATTCAAAGAGAAAGAGGTACTGCTGAGAGAGAAGAGGAAGCGCCGATGAGGAGTTGATGCAGAAACGCGCCTAAAATAGCGAACTCCCAACCAGAATGGGCATGCGCCGCCCGCATGCATGCAAAACATGCATGCTCGTCCCATTCTAGAATGGCGATCCGATGTCTCGGATCGATGGGATTAACAGATTCCTAACTTTTGCTGCCAGCAGCGCACTGAGCTTATAGTTTACTAGTACATTTTTATAAACATCCATTTATTTTGGACTTTTATCTCCCTGAGGACATTCTTGTAGTGCTGCTGCTCTGCTCGTTGACTGTTTTGCAAAAAGGCATGGCGGCAAGTTTTCTTTGCCCCTCTATTGCCTCCTTTAAATCTTGTATTCAACCGCTGTTCAAGAACAGTGCTATAAGGTCTGCATGGCCTAGTCCAAGGATTTCAACTTGCCTGCAAAGTATAATCAGAGAAGCTGCAATGCACGATGATCGGGGTAATGAATCGATTCCGGAAATCCGAACAGAAAATATCTCCAAGTTGTCTATCCAGCAAAAGTTTGACGAGTCGAAGGATCAAGTCTTAGAAGAATTGAATATCGTCTTTGCTCGCTTGAAGGAAAGGGCTGCTAACTCTGATGCAGACCACAACAAAAATCTTTCTCGAATCGAAGTCGAAGTGAAATACATGATTTCCAGGCTGGGTTATGTTGATACTCTAAATCTATCTGACGAAGGCCGGGCCGGTGAATTCTATAATGCACCAGAGGAAATGGCGGTAAAAATTGGCACTGCGATTGGCTTGCTTTAGAGTCTGATAGCCATTCCTTACAAGTTTTCTTTCTGCAGTTCAAAGGAGCAGTTGCACGGTGTTACCCGAACTCTCTAACAGATAAATGTCCATCATGGCTTGGACCTGCCATCGCTGCAGTAACACTGTTATCACTGGTATTAGCATTGAAACCTGGGAGGATGCCCTCGCGTATTCAAGGTATAAATTTTGTGGATTCTAAGAACTATACGCAGACAAGCAACCTATATGAGCATGCAAGTATATGTGTAATATGAAGTTGTCTTTAATATGAAGTTGCCTTTCAGAGGCTGAGAAATTCATTCTGTTATTATTTCTTTTTTTTTCCTTTTTTTTTTTTAATTCTGCCTATTTTTTTTCCAATGTCTTTAGCTGGTGTTGTAAGTGGTTCCCACCAAACAACGATTGAAGTTTCAACAAAGAGCGATGGGACACGAAATCAGGTTGCCTGGTTTATACTCTCATGTGTCTTATCTATACCAAAACTAATATAAGATGGAGCATAGCTCTTAGGACACTACAGAGCAGAAGAGGCTCCAGAATATGATTTGCAACCAATTTTGGCAGATGGGAGGTAGACTCATATTATTAATGTTTTCTTGCTGCACTGTTTTAACTGGATATACTTTATAGTGTCAAGTTGAGAAAGGCAGCAGCAGATGCATTTCTGAACATGCAAGATGCAGCCAACCATGACGGCATAAGACTCCTTCCACTTTCTGGGTAAATTTTTGAGTCTTTCAGGTTTCAGCAAGTTTTCACAGGGAAGGGGATCTGTCAAATGTTTTGCTATTCATTTTCGTTTTTATTTGCTAACTTTTTGCATAGCACATTTATTGTCAAGAGGATCTTATAAAGGATTGACGCACCTATCCCAAAGGGCACTTATCAAATCTTTCTTTCATTCTTTCTTTACGCGTGACTTAAGTCACCATGGCATTATTCTTCTTGAACCCCTCTTGTTCTTGTATGCAATAGGATATAAGCTTGCCCTATTGGTTGGGAGGATCAGCTGGTTATTGACATTTGATCTAGTTGCTTTGGAACATGTTCAATGGCAAGGCAATTTTTACAATTAGACAGCATCCTCTCGTATGTGGGACATTAAGTATCTGTAATTGAGCTTCTACTACCAAAGTCTATATAAACTTTAAAGAACTTTTTCTTTTAAATGCGTAGTAAAATATCCTGTGCAAAGTTACAAAGAACCAACAAGTAATTACTATGTCTTTTCGTTATTAGATTCAGGTCTATCAAAAGGCAGAAGAACATTTTCTTTGATATCAAGTCAGAGAGAAATCAAAGAGCAGAAGAACGTGCAAAGGTAAATCTTTTTCACTTGTTTACAATGAGACAATGTGTCTTGGCACTATTCATTTATAGGATCCTGTGTCCTGTATGACGGTGCTATTTGTAAGTGGCAAACACTACACGCCTGGTGGCCCACTGCATGGATGCGTCCCTCTATATCTTGTAGTCAATATAGTTGCAAGCTGTTGTTTGCAAAGGGGAGGTCCACAGATTTGGAAACACTCTATTGGCATATCTGCTCTCTGAGCAAGCATAAGGCTCTTTTGCTACTTCTAAGGGCTATAATTTCAAGGGGCTGAGGTCTTTACAGGCTCAAAACTATGGACCTCAGCAAACCATATTCTGCTGAAAATTTGAATCAAAAAGTCTTTACTGCTTGGAACGCCCATACTTCTTGATGATAACAAGTACGAAGAGAGCAGAAGCAAATAGAAAGAGTTTATTCAAGAATTACTACCCCAGCATGGCATCCCATGTTGCTGGCTTCAGACTGTTCAAAGCACGCAAAAAGCTGAAAATAGCTCTTCAATAGACACTACAAGGGCGATGTATCTGAAGAAACAACACTTTTCCTTGGTGTCTGCAGATTTCAAGAACCCCCCTGAGTACTTTGAGAAGATTCTTTGACTTCTGCACTTGAATACGTTGTGATTTCAACTGAGCTAGCCCCAATTCTGTGTATCCAAGATCTAAAGATGCAACAGAAAGAAAGGACGAACTATGCTTTCCTGCATAAGCAGCATGAAAAGGATGGGAAAGATGGCTCATATGGAGGAAATTTCTTCTAACCTAAGTCATTGGGTTAGGTGCAAGAAGGGACCAAGAAATTGAGACCAAGAAGGGACCTAGGTGCAATAGTAACTAGTGATTCATCTCATTTTTCCAGTTATAGACCAATGGGCACTTCTGTAAATGTTAATAAAATCTTTCTTTCTTCCTTTCTTTTCCAAGTATCTTTCAACTTAACCGTCGTAACGTTATGAACTTTGGATTCCATGCGAAGGTGCAAGATACCACTGATTATATAGAGGACATAGACAAAGAACTTGCTCAATAAATATTGTTCTCATCTATTGTTGCCACCACCACCAAGGCCACTACCGTCAAGACTGCATAAGGATTCATTGCTTGCTCAAATGGAAAAGAAGTCCTAAAATGGTTCTGTATCTGTATTAATTTGGAAGTGTTTAGGGAGCAATTTGAAGGAGAAAGTGAACTCATCACTACATCTTTAGGTTTCTGCTCCTCCTGGATATAGTGAGCATCACACAGGCTATGCAATTGATATTGGCGATCTTCTTGCTCCTTCGAGTGACTTTGAACAAGGTGCTAATTTATAGTCATTTGATCATTTATGTTCTGGTCTCTTTTATAGTTCCTTTGACGTTTTATCTTGTTTATGCGCATTGTTGAATTTCATTACAGAGTTTGAAAATACAGATGCTTTCAGTTGGCTGCAGAACAATGCTGGCAAGTAAGATATAGTAGTTTGTCTTTACAGCTGCATAAGTAGGTCATGCTTTTGCTGGAATATGTTATCAACGACCTGGAAATTTATCAGTAATACAAGCACGGCTTAATGGGTTTTTTAATGTAAAAAATCGGATTGTAAGGGATCAGTTCCTGGTTTACCCATCTTTATCTTAGTTGGTTGGTGTATATTCTAAAACACGAATTGCCTTGCAGGTTTCATTTTGAAATGTCATTTCCCAAAGGGAACGTTCAAGATGTTATGTACGAGCCTTGGCACTGGAGATTTGTAGGTGACGAGGATAGCTTGGAAAATTTTATGCGAAGTGAATTAGAGCATGTACATGGGTGTGTCTTAGAAGAAAAAAACTGTATAAAATGTTGCATGTATAAAGAAGTGAAGAATAGGATCCTGCACAAAATCCGCCCAACCTGATCGGACTTCAAGTTCCATTGCACTACTGCGACTTTGTAAACGTGGCATTAAACTCCGTTGTGCATCCCACCAAAAAAAAACACATCCCAACCTTGGGATTGTCTTCGGAATTGCTGGGGAAACATTAGGGAAACTCTAGGTAAGTCAGGGATTGGGATTTCTGTAACCCAAGGTGGGGAAATGTGTTTAGGGAAAATGTCTTCACTTCTCAACCCCTTCTCCCCTATCCATACTTGTTCCTATTTCAGACAGAATGCTGCTTGTTCCCTCATTGTTCCTTAGTTGTTAACCGGTTGTTCCCTAGTTGTTTTGTTCCCTAGTTCTCTGCTTGTTCACTAGTTGTTCCTTAATAGTCATAGACCTTACCCTACTTGTTCTCTAATTGTTCCATAAGTGTTGCCTAGTTGTTCCCACTTCCTAGACACATTTCCTTTCTGGTTCCCCTAATTGTTCTATAATAGTTCCCTAAACAACATTTTTGGGTTGCCCCTAGGGGGGCAAACCCTTGTTTATGTGGGCTTTTGGCATATCCTAGGTATATCCTAGAATATCCCTAGGATATGCTGGTGACTGCTAAAAACCTGATGTTGGAGGTAAACTGGCGGTCGCCAGTGTTCTTGGGCAGGCGGTGTGGAAACTGGATAACCGGCACTGCCATAGCTAGATAGCTAGATGCAGTACCTGCCTTCTGAATTTCGGATGTTCCCTGTTAACTGGGAGGGCAGACGGAAGCTCGGATTTGATGAATATGGCAGCACAAATTGCAAGAGCGGTCTTCTGAGCTGAGCAAGGCTACGATTTTTTTTCTCTAACAGAGCAGTAGTTGCTTGCTATTCTGATCAATCCGCAGATTTCTTTGTTGCTGATGCCATCTGAACAACTCCACAGATTTTTGTTTATTTGCCACAGATTTGAGCGGCATGGCAAGGCATTCTTATCTTTGATGCTCTGTTTTCGGTTCCATTTCTGCATTTTTATTCACCGTTTAGAACACCGTTCCATGCCATGCGAAAATTTAAGGGCAAAGAACCAACGAAACAAATGGAGAAATTCTTAATTCCACTGCCTGGTTCACGGTTCTGGCTGCCCACCAAACTTTCTTCCTTTGCATCCAGGATTTGCAGTCCAGATTTGCATATGCTACCCGGATATGCACGAATTGCAGCCGAGTTACAGGTTAGTGATGTTCTTTTGCATCTCACATTCAATTCTTTGTGCTAAACTATAAGTACTAACTGTGCATTCATTTCCTTGAATTGTTTCCTAAAGCATCCTACTCAAAGATCCTTCCATGAGATAAATGTGTCTTGCAACTGGTCTTCTTTAAACAATCACATTTTGAATCATACAGCAGGTGTCCTAAAATAGCAGCACTAGCAAGATAACCCCAATGATTACCTAGCAGCATGCTCCACATGTTTCAATGCTGGTGCATTAGAAAAAACTAGCTCACAGGGTTACATCTACATGCTGAAGTTGGCAGACGTTTATAGGTGGGGATCCATTTAACAAATTTTTTCCAGTAAAGCCTATGGATATCTCATGAGAAGAAGGCTGCCAATGCAAAAGTGGTATGACAAGGGAGGATCCTGGGACTTGGACTTGACAAATAACAATAAAGATTCCCAATTAGCAGCAAATGGGCATGGAAACAGAAATTGCAGGCCATGATGAAGAGGATCACCATAACAGCAAAGTCGACAAGCTCTCCTTCTAAATCTGCGCTGGAAGACCATTTGTGGCATTTTTCAAGCGCAGCGTTCTTTGAATGTTCTTCTGTTGGTCCATGTTCCATGCTGCTGAAGGCTTTGGGCCTGGTGGGCAGTGGTTGCATAAATGTGTAGTTATGGGAAAGAAATCTGTCCTCCACAACATCCAAGACAAACAGATGCAACATCTTCAATACCTGCAATTTGTCTTCTAGAGGATCACAGCAGGAACATTTTGGAGATTTATTGGTGGATCCTGTGTGATCGACATCAACCGCAGTCTGCTTCAAGTTGCCTAGATCCAATTCTTGGTATGTTTTCTTTGTAGAATCCTCTAGAACCTTCTTAGGAGCATAACCCATAATTTAGAACTCTGCAAGATTGTCAGGCTTTCTCATTTATATGCTGCTTATCAATATTTTTACTTTTTGGATTCCTTACAGAGGCCATAACAAGCATGACAAAGATGTTAACTGAATGGATGTTCTAACTGCAGCAGTTGTGAATTTCATCCAATTTTGCATCTAATGAGAAAATGCATTTGTTGTTTCTTCATTATTACATTTGTTTCATCGTCATCGTATACCCAGGAGCAGATCAATTCGTTATGCTGCTTTTCTTTTTTATGATCTCATATATATCTAATATACATGGACTTTCTTGTAGAATGGTGCATGTTTTAAATTCTTGTAAAATGATGCTTATGTATTTGACAGAGATGGAGAAGTCTAGCCAAGCTTTGCTCCCTTGTGCCTTCTAGATTCTCATTCCGCAAAGGAATGCTCCGTGCTGGCAATGAAGCTGGCTATGAAGCCTTGCAATTTTCTTTTGTATGGGTCAGCAAGATTGATTTTGGGCTATAGATTGAGGTTTTATGAGGTTTTATTTAGGATTAACTAGAAGTACTAACTGTGCATTCATTTTCATTGCGGTTATTGAGGGATGGCGGTAAAATTTTTGCCCGCACCACCATTCATTTGGATTGCGTGATGAATAGGTACGCATCCTCGGTCCTCTTTAAACAATCACATTTTAAATCCATAGCAGCACTAGCAAGATAACCCCAATGATTACCTAGCAGCATGCTCCACATGTCTGGTGGGAACAACGGCTATGGTGTAATGGAAATTGGGGTCGGTGGCTTTGTTAATCGCTTTCTAGGAATAACACCAGCATGGCTGAAACAGACTCATTTGACAAGAGCCCCATTTGCAGAGGCAAGCATCGTCCTATATTGACTACTTCTAACAAGGAAATTCTAAGGAACTGGGTGTCTTTGGCATTATTCATTTTCTATGTCTTATGAGTATTACAATGGTGTAAGACTTTCTAATTACCGTTATGCATTAGCTCGTGGCAGGACAGTACTGGTTATCTTATGGTTCTTGTCCCTAAGATAGAGGTACATTTGAAGGCAAAATATGAGAAGATAGCCGCAGCTTTTCAGACAGATGACATAGGTATGCGAGTGCACTTGCATTAAGTTATATATCTGGATCTTAGGAATTTTACTGTTTCATTTAGATAACATTGGTTCACACTTGGGAAAGGGTTCGCCTTTGCGCATGTGGTTGGTATTTACTATGTTTTGAGTTCCTCATTTTAAAATTTAGGAAAGGGAAGGGGTAGAGGATCAGCATCCATAAAGCCCGATGCAGTAAAACCTTCTATTGCCAGAGAGGACGTGGAAGATTTGGTAAAGGCGGGCATGGTTTCTATGGTGCGCCTCAAACAACTCCTCCACACAAAGGAGAGAAGGTTAGTATGTAAGTTTTATGAGAATTCTGGAAAATGAATGTGGCTTACAATATATTTACCTCATCTATAGGAAATCCCTGAGGGTATGCCAGATAAGCTGTTTGGCGGGGTTGACATTCGTCATTAGTGGGACACTTGATAGGTACTTACATATTAACTAGAATGGAGCTTTAATGCTTTGAATGCTTGTAATATATGGGGATCGTGAATGTTCAAGGCATGACATTTGTATTCTACTTTTCCAGCCATTGAGAGGGAAGAGGCGTAAGATCTTATCAAAAGATATGGTGGTCGAGTCACCCTGTGTAAAGAAGAAAACGATTACGTTATATGTTATATACAATATTCTTTCTTGGATGTGAATAAATTTTAATGTCTGAAACAGAGCTATCTGCTTGCGGATGAGGATGTTGGAGGACAAAAATCTAAAAAGGCTCATGAGCTTCAATCAAGAAATATTCCCCTTGTTTTATCTCTTTTGAGACTTACGAAGGCAGATTATTGCTTGGGATTGCAGGATACCATTTCTTAAAGAGGACAGTCTTTTGGATATGATTCGAGTATCTAGGCCCAAGTCAACAATAACAAAAAGAGTAGATTTAACACCAACTCGTAGTTTGCAAAGACATGATAGGTTTTTCTTTTAAAAGGTAAGCGTGATGTGTATAGTAAAGATTGAGGCCAGAATTATCAGTGGTGTCAGAGGAATCCTAAGAAAGCACAACAGATAAAAATATGTATAGATATGGGCCAATTCATTTTCTAAAAAGACTGGTACGCTAGAAAGCACAATGGATTTAAAGCCCCTTAGACCTGGCAAGGGGAAAAAAAGGTTGAAATAGCCTAAAATATGCAAGATCCTTTCGTCCCTGGTCCCCCCCTTCTCTATGTGCATACAGAATTCTCAGAACTTGTGACAGTGCAGACTTTTCTAGCCTAAATAGTGTATCTAGCCTAAATAGTGTATCCGTGACCAAAAAGGACACAGTAATTTTTGTGTCTTATTTGCCTGTTCTTGAGCTGAATAGGCTTTCAAGCAAGCATGGCATGGCTTTACCAGTATATTTCACTGTGTAGCGTTGCAATGGAGGGGAAATTTATGTAGCAGATTGTTTTTGCAGGTTTTAGATCTAGCACAGAAAGAAAAAAGGGTATGAACTACATTTTGCATTTGCAGATCTGGTTGTGTATCTTAAATTTTCAGGTATGGCCCATTCCAAGAATGGAGAAACACTTAAAAAAACTCAAAAATTTGAGCTTTCAACGCTTGGGCTTCTTTGGTTTTTTTGTTGTTTGACTTTGGACAAAGTTGAAGCTCTGTTATTGATGACTATTATTGTCTTTTCAATAAGGATGGTTCAACATTTCTATATTGTTTATTGTTTTGTCCCTTTTGGTGTGTGGAAAGAAGAATTAGTTTATTTACACTTGCCCTTTTGTTAGAGGCCATATATTTGTTGCCACTTTTGTGTTGTGATAATGACTCCCACCTTGTGCCTTAACCTTAAAGCAATAAAAAGAATCCATCCATGTTCGTTCTGCTGTTAGATTCATGCACTTGAGCTTGACATATCCATTTCTTGTCACCATCCAAACTCTTGCACATTTTGATCCTTTCTCCATTTATCTTTTAATTTATAACTTGGGGCATTGTATTGTCTTTGCAATCAATAGATTGCACTTCCAAAGGTGATGCATAATTCTTCAATGGCTACCTGGTTAGAAGGTAGCGAACCTATCCCGAAATGATGTGCTCTTTGTGTCAAATCTATATAGTAAATGATGTAGAATTAAGTTCAAAGTTTGAGGTGCCATCCCCAATACTGCAAAGTAAACTATGTAGGGTTAAATCAAGTACACGGTTATAAGACAACACTCATGATCTAACAAGCTACAAATGAAAGTTTTAACACAAAATGGAATAAACGGTCCAAATGTGCACAGACTATCGTCGTATTTCTCTACTTACATGACACTTTCACAAAAAGACATAGACAAAATTTATTTTCCCATACCATGATAGGCCAGGAAACTGCCAACTGATGTTAGGCATCAACTACAAACAAATATCTATGTATGACTTGCCAACCGATGTTAGGCATCAACTACAAACAAATATCTATGTATGATTGGCAATGTTCTTTTCTTGGAATTGACTAGATGTGATTTTTCAATTTGAGATATGCTAGAAACGTGTGTAAAAGAACGCCATGCCAAATGGTTTTCTTCTTGCCACTGTCGATTTGGGATGAATTGTCAGCCATTTTTGATAGGAGACAACATTTCTCAATTCCTATAATTAAATTCATTCACTTTGCACTATTGCCAAAGTAATACATTCAAATTTGAATGGCTATTTATAATGGCTAACATTTCAACAAATGAATTAGATATTAATTTTGCTAGATTTATTTTTGTCATCTCTTAGACGTTTACACATGAAAATGACTCCAATGCTCCATGGTCAATGTTTTAAAATAGCAATTTCGATTGATTGTAAACACATAACTTTCAAGTATGATTTAAGCCACCTTAACCTCCGGCCATAGAGGGCAACCCTCCGTGCGCAGCACCTTGTTCTAGTATTTCCCTAATTGTTCTCCTACTTGTGTCCTAATTGTTCCTAGTTGTATTTAAAATATTAACCAACCATATAGTCAACAATGCCGAGTTTACAACTTTTTCAAATCAACAACTTTATAACTTTGTCAAATCAGCTGGCCACCTAGGAAATAAATTGAAGTATAAAAGCTTATATTTTCAAGCACAAGATAAGCCTAGACATATGCAATGCCAAGATAATTTCTTGTGTGCCAAAAAAATTTCTTACAATACGATACGATGCGGCTACCAGAGTTGACCAGAGCCTAAAGGATGCTGAGAATGGAAAGCCATAAAGAGCCTAAAGGGTGCTGAAAGTGAAACGTAGAACAAATGGTGGGAAGATGTCAAAGCTTATAGCCTCAAGTCACCTCATAGCCTGAGCAATTAAGGGATGCTTAGACTTCGCATTGGCCTTCCCTGATGTCTTCTTCACTCCAGCTAGAGATTAATTATTGATTGATGGACTTGCTCGCAGAGAATGCTGTTAAAATGGAAATATAATGAGCTATGCCATCCCCCCCGTGTTTTTTTTTTTTTTTTTTTTTTTTTTTTTCTTTTTTCCAGAGCATCCAAGTTACCGTTTTTGTATCACCGTTTGTTTCTGTATCATTCTCATGTTCATCATATTCTTATAAAAGTTGCTATAAATCAAAGAAATACAATTTGGCATGATTCTCAGAGTTCAAATCATTTTATGAAAGCATTCAATTTTTCATCTAGAAATGGTCTCTTACATCGTGTAAGCGTTATTGCTGCTCTTATTGTTGTGATTGCTGGTGAGGTGTTGCTGATTGAAGTTTGTAAAAGGATGAAGTACCCGAAGTTGCTAAAATGAAAAGAAAAAATAATGCAACATCAAATTCAACCAAAATTGATTACCTTATGTCCAGATGGTAAATAATCTGCATGAAGCACGTATGGCAGGTAGAAGCATTTAGAAGAAAGGAATATATTCTAAACTTCAATGGTTGGAACATTTCATATCTGTTACGTGTCTGAAATAACTTTTCGCTTTATGTCCGTTACATCTCATTTTTCGATCTGTTATATGATTTAAACATTTCATATAATTTATCAAATAGGATGTACATTTCTCTATGAAAAAAAATCAACATGTACAATTCCAATAGCACATCTTATAATGGATGCCTAATATTTTTCGGCTTACAAGAAAAATGTAATCAAGGTAATTTCTTATTCAATACAACTAATGATACAAATAAATTTAAGAAAATGGTGCATGAATAATGCCAACAAACCCCTAGAGATTTCTTATTCAATACAACTAATGGTACAAATAAATTTAAAAAAATGGTGCATGGATAATACAAACAAACCCCAGGAACTGGTAATAAGTTTATGAACTTTCTGGTTTCAGCATATGACAGATCCATGCATGTATGGTCCTGCATGTCTACTCTTACTAGTACGCACCTCTTAAAAAATTAAGATAAATATTCCTTATTTTAAAACCGCCTTTGCGCTAAGCAAGATAATGCTTTAACTATCATCCACGGCACATTACAACTTACCGGTGCCCTGCGACCGAAAGCTTTCAACAGTTTGACGGCTTTATAAGCTATTCAATTACAGAATTTTTCATGACATCTAGCGGCCGAAATAATCTTAATCTTATCCAAACATAAGGAATATCAACATGCGGATTAACATATGCCCTAAATTCTAATGGCCCTATTTAATTATGTGATGTTCCTGAGAGAAACGTCCGAAATCATCAAAAGTCCCATCTAATTGAAGAGAACATTCAAGTACAAGCATTGTAATGACTTTTAGCAGCAGGTTTGCAAAGCCATTCATTGTAGTTCCCATCTTTGAAATACGTTTTCAGCATCGCACTGATTATGCCAAAGATTTAGAGTTATCTATGCTTTTAGAGCTACAGAAAACTTTCCCACAATAACATTCATTACTTAACGTGCATGACAAATTCGTATTTACATGGCAGTGTCAGGATTAGATTCGTATTAAGCAATCTAATCCTAAGAATTATTAATCTACATTATAACTACATGGCAATGATGCTTTAAATTAGATCTTTAAGCATTCTAATCCTGATAGGATCTGCATGTCTTAAACATCCAAATATCAATATGAGTATTTACTAGTAAAATGTTCGTAATTGACCATTTATCCATTTGCATGTTGGTCTACTTTATAAGTAATTGACCATGTATCCATTTGCATGTTGGTCTACTTTATAAGGAACTTTCCAGCATTTTTCCAAATTAGCAATCCAATTTTAGAAACCAATCATTGCAGTATGCAGTTATATCAAAAGTTAGAGTGACATAACCTTTCATGCGTTATGGAAGGTAATATTGCCAAATTTACATTGTTTAACAATCTACAGTTCAAGCCAAAAATATTTCCAACTTGTTTTCCAACAAACTTTATTTCATTATCCCTGAAGTTCTTACAATCAAGCTTATCAAACAAAAGCTTTTATTCTATATCTACAAGCTGACACACTAAAACCAAGTTTCTAAGTAAGCTTGGCACGCACAAAACATTTATAACGTTTATAGCTTCCCCATTCAAATCAAAAATTTCTAAGACTCTAGAACTCTCAATCTTCTGCAGCTCTCCATTGCCCACTTGCACATATCCTCCTTTCCTTTCATAACTTTCCTTGAGTAACTATCGAGAGGTGGCTATTGTCCTCTCAGCCCCACTGTCTAATATGAGAAAAACACTGTTAGCTTTACTATAATTTTCAGAAATTGGTAGAGCTTGATTTACCTCTTCATTTTCACCTGGTTCTTTTTGCTCTTCAATTACTTCCTCTGCAACGTTCACAGCAGATGACCATCTACCTCTTCCCCTATCAACTAATAATTACACCTCTTCCTCTTCCTCTTTCTTATTGATTGTTTTGGACTTGAGCGCTTAGATGTAATGTGCCCTCATCCTCCACAGTTGTAGCACGTGGCCTCATCACTAGGACAATTTATTTTCAAGTGCCCTATATATTGCAATTATAGCAAGGTCCAACCATTTTTTAGTCACTCTTTCCTTTTCCTCTAATACTCGTGCTGCTGCCACCCCTTAGCTTTGATTTTCAAGAATATAGAATCTCAGAGCTTTCTTCTCCTTCCTCCAATATGAGACCCTTCTGCCCCAACTCTGTTCTCACCATTTCTTCAGCCTCCTCTCTTGTTTTAGCCACATTTCTAGTCAATACCAATATTTGATCAAACTGTGATACTGCCCTAGACATAATCAATACTTGATGTTTTAGTGTAAAAGTAATGCCTTCTGCCTCGGGATCGGCTAGTATGTTATCTAGCTTGTCAAAAAAACCAGTCACATTTTCATCTTCACGGAGCTTTATCTTACTCAACTCACTTTCCAAAACATCAATTTGAGACGAAGATACTATTACTGACCTTTGAGTTGATTATGCCCCGAGCTTCTTTTCTCTCCTTTGATAAGGATCTTACTCCATTACCAGGCCCTCCTGATGTATCACCTCCACTCTGCTTGTAGCAGTCGTTTCTACAATACTGCAAATTGCTTCAGCACTGGAACTAGCACTTTTGATGTCAGCTGGTGTGACCTGATTAATCCCTTCGATTCTATCCACGAGCAACTCCAATTGGTTCTCAACACCTAGAACTTTTATCATCTTCTCGTTCCACACTTGAAAGCCCAGTCTGCCCTTGATAAACTTCAATACCGGCTAATAAGGAAGCTCCAAATCTGGTCGACATCCTCCCCTTGATCGTAATATGCTCTGATACCAATTGAAGATACAATTGTGTTTTAAATCCAATGCTCTACGGACCATAAAAAAACATTGTTTACATGGGATCGAACATATTACTGTTCCCTGGGTTTACAAGCATCGACACCTCTGCAAACTATCTGCAAATGGTTTCATAAATCTGACACCTAGTCCCTTCGCCGTTTCAAATTCTTTTCTAGGAAATAAAATATATTCTTTCTAATTCTATCATGAGCACATGTCAGTCATTTTTTACATTGCCATGATTACTTAATTTATATTGTATACTTATTCACATGCAAACAAAATGATCCAACCATGTATACTATAACATTAAAATAATTATATGTATTAGTATGACAACTCAACCTTCCAGTTTATGTTCACAACATACCAAAACATAATATCAAATGTGAAACCTAGCTTTATCACACAAACAAAACTTCTACTCACGGGAGCTCCCGGTGAATCCAAGATATATCATGGACTTGGATCTACTGAATGACATGGATGCTACACTTGACTTCATCCCCTCATACAAATAAAACTTCTAAACATGACTTTACTCCCTAAAAAACTTATAAACTCGAGTCGCCCTCTGATATCTTTCACCACTTTCAAATCCTTACAAAGACCTCAAACAATAGAGTAGCTTAATATTAGAAGACACATACATGAAATGCAAAACATAGCTTAGAACTTCCCATCGGGGGGAGGAGGACTTGACTACTACTAAGCCTTTACAGAATCAGCTTGCTTTTCTACATCCGACCTTTCAATGCTTTGTGCCTATTCCACGTAATCCAAGCCTACCTTACTGCTAGTTTTTCTTCTTCTTTTAAATTGAGTTAACCCATATTTTTCCTGATTTCTACCTATTTTTGTGTCACAACACGTCTGGTAAATCAATTCTTTGTCGTTGGATGTCTATAATCTTGCATCAATGGCCAAAAATACTAGAAAACCCCAGGAAATTACCTTGGTCTATGATCGATATCTCTTTTCCTCGCTAGTGTAGATGCATTTTGGGCGATTGGGGGTAGATCCTAGATGCTCATGCTTAGAGTTTTTTGGCAATGCTAATGCAGTTACTCAACAGTGTGCTAGATTTGATGGTGCATGCACAGTACCTTGTGACCAAATAATGTGATGTTCCTATCCAATGCATATTTGCATTCCAAGGTGCTTATAAGCTCCATTATCGAAGTTGTCCATTGATATTTTATCTAAAGGGCTATTATATTTTATTGATGCATGCGTATTTTCTTGCATGTCTAGCAAAACATGTTCGTAATTACTAGTAGTCTATAGACTATCCGATGAATTACATAGTTAAGCTTCAATTCCTTGACATAGTATGTAGGGAGGACTCTGAAAACGTTTTGCATTGCCTGAAGGCTAATACAATGCAATTACTTTATGTTACCACCTATAACTTAAGGATAGTATATGAAATTTTCTTTTTTTATTTTATTTTTATTCCAACTTAAATTATGTTGCAAGATTTCGGAACAAGTAATTAATTCGTCTCAACCGAAGGTGAAACTATCCTTGGCAGATGTACAACAACTATTGCGCTTTGAAAAAGCCCTAAGCAAAGTTTGAAACAATATCACGAGACATCTTCTCTTGGAATATCATAATTGGGGCTTATATGTTCAGTTAGAGGCATTCAAACCTATTTTTGACAAAGTGCTTAAGAGAATAAAGTTTTCTAGAACGATATGGTAATAACTTATGGTTAATATAGGAGCTTGCTTGACCCATGGAGATAGATGCACGTCAAACTGTTAGACATTTGTTCTAAAATGATGTAACCCTTTTTAAAGGCAAAATTAGTATATCATGTATTGGTGAGATTGTGATTTGAGACATGAAAGTGCCCATGTGCATTTGGTCCTTAATAGAAGGACTTAAATTAGGCAAATCATTCATCATTAATGGAATTCCAGCAGTCATTACCATAAAGACAAGCATTCCCTCCAAGATCAAAACAATTGTTTAGTCATTACCACCGAGACAAACATTCCCTCCAAGATCAAAACAATTGTTTGATCAAAGTTGATATAATTCTTCATACCACAGGGACCCTACAACGGGCCATGGGACGGGTCTAAACATATTGCTCGACTCTGGGCGGTCTCAAACTCGAGACATACATGTTCTAAAACTAGTGTGCCAAGTGGCAAAGTTTCTTGCGTATAGCATACAAGTATTTAGCTTTGATGTCTGATGCAGATTCTCAAAATTCAAATTCTTCTGCAAGGTCTAATGAGAATGTGGCAGGGCCAAGTGCTAGAGGGAGGCGCTTAGGAGGGAAAGAGGGTGCTAGGGAAACACCTATTTCCCCTAAAAAAAATTTCAAAAGCGCGATCTTGCAAAGCAAGGAGAGGAAATAAGAGAGAAGACAATTAGAAAAAAACATATAGAAAAGATATCAACGTGTTTGTCTATTTTTTTTTTTTTTTTTGAAGAACGACAAACTTTATTAAAACCTCAAGCCAAAAGCCAGATACAAATGCAAAGGCGGGAATAAAACTTCAGATGATAATCATGATCCACTGAATAGAACCACCAGCCTATGCATAAGACAACACACTCAAATAGAACTCAAATATCAACTGTCGCTTGGCAGGAGCAAGCGAAGAACAATGGTAGGCCTTAGCGATTCTAGCTTGTGCGTCCTGGAGGACTACTGCAGGGGGAATATCCAAACCCTGAAAGATACACAATCTTCTGGACACAATCTTCTGCGCTTCCAGATGGACCACAGCAACCATCCTGATGCCAAATGAAATGCTTGACTCCGCACCTTATTCCAAGTAACCGGATAAATAGCCAGAAGCACTTGTTGACTTGTCAATGTCAACGGGCATATCTTTGCTTGCACGGTGTTTGTCTTTATGCCTGATGACATTTATCAACTCTTCCAGCAACGTGTCACAAATGAAAAAATGGGTCGTTGAAATTGAAGGACAGTAAGGGCAAAGCTATAGTACTCAATTGATCTAAATTGATGACTAATTTAGCGATATCTATCTCTATTGCATGAGAGGATTGGACTATGGAGATTGTGGCGGTGCATGAGTGTATATATTTGTGTGTTTTTTCATTTTGTATATTGGAACAGTTTGTCAGCAGGCTGATTGCTGCCACGGTTTTTCCCTCGAAAACCCTTCGAGGCGGGGGTTTTTTAATCCGGGTAGTAATCCGTTTGCTGCGCTTTTGTATTGGGTCCCATAGACCGATTGGTCTCCGTGGACGATAAAAATACCTTCCTTCCTTACTTCCTAAGAAGCTTTGAATGGGAACATCTATGTGACGGTCATTTTGACTATAGGGTGGGTAAAGGGTCCACAACTTCTTCAAGAATAGAACAGAACACAACAATGGCCTAGAATTGACTTCTTCAAGACAATGGCCTAGAATTGAGAATCGTCACATACATGAGGAAGGAGATCTTGCATTTCATGTCACAGACAGCTCTCAATCACTTGTAGAACTTTGAATGAGTTGAGGAAATTGTCCAATAAGTTCAATGATGCCATCCTGCTACCTTGGGTGTGATATATCATAAATGGATTGCTGAAGGGAGTTTAAAGGAGGGAGTTCATGAAATGTGTCCTTATAAAAGTACCTTCCTTCCTTCCTTCCTTCTTTAGGCTAAAGTTTGACACATATAAGAAAATGAGCAGGTTCGTTATGTTTATCTGATGTGGAATAATGACACTATCACGAAGTTCCTCAATGTTGCGCCTCAGATCATAGATGTTGAGAGCCCCAGGATAGTTTATTTTATCAGGCCAAGCCATAACACTCTTTTTGCTATCTTTGAGGGGCTTGATTTTAGGCCAAGACTATATATGGGAGTCTATGAGGATGAATTTGGAGTTTCTAGTGTTGCGAGCATATTCGAATGTCTCAAGCTCTCATTTTGCAACCAAAATTTATCGGTCTAACAATGAGCTTGATGAGGAGTTGGAACTTTATTTCTATGGTGACCATCCTCTTTAGGTCCCTGCATTTCCTAAAAATGCTGAGAAGGTGGTCGCCTCTGAATCAAAACTATGGTTAAGAAGATAAGGTATGAATGGAGACTTCTTAATGAAGAATCAGGTTGCTACAACTTCTTATCTTGTAAACAAGTTCTGCCCTTTAGATAATCTCGTGCTCAATTTACAGTTGTTTGGAGCTCTTACTATAGCAACCCTTCATTCTCAAAGACACCTGCTTATGAACATGACATCCGTTTCTTGCTTTATTGCATATGGACAGACGATTAGAGACATGGGAGGGGCACATGCAAAGCATCACAACCCATTTTTGGAGGGGGTGGCAGAAACATTAGAAACTACTCTTGTTGAGACTCCTATTGATGTGTTTAAGACCCAAGCAGCAGAGTATGCCACGCAAATCTTGAGGTTTTTGGTGAAAGTTAGTGAAAGTGGTCATGCTATAAATGCCTACCTCATGTATATTATGGTTGTAAAAAATGGATGTACAAATTTGGTTCTAAGAAGTGGCGCTCTTTTAGATAGATCGTGCAGCCATGCTATTTAACTACTGATTTCCCTTTCCCTGAAACGAACTAGTGCAATTTTATTGATGGTTTCTTTAATATTTGAATTTGATTGACACCATGTTGCTACTTTTTACTTGTATTTTGGTGCTATTTTATTTCAAATGCATTACTTTTTATGTGTTTTCTCTAGTTCTTCACAAATGGTGCAACTTCGAGCACTCGATGTCTACAAAAACAAGAAAAATCATGAAATTTTCATATTTAATAAAATTTTGCTTCTTATGAAGAAGAGAAGAGGCAAATTGCTGAGCATTTTACTGCAACTTGTACCACTTGCAATGATGGCATATGCATAGATGCAGTGGCAAGAGAAGACACAAGGCAAAGACACATGTTATGAGAGATACTCTTTGTCTTATTAATTAAAAGTGATACATTTATATTATTATTTGGGACCTTATATATTATTATTCATAGTAACATCAACACGTACTTATTAAGTGATGTTGCAATGGTTGACAATAGTTTGAAAGAAAGTTTTCATAGAAAGCGAGCTCGTGGTAGCTTGGGATGTGATTTATACTTAACTCTAAAAAGGCAAGAATCTATTCCCAAGATCAGGGTTATGATAATGAAGAACACAATGGTCATAAAGGCAGATAGTAGTTATGAGTTGCCCTCTTCAAAGAGTCCAAAGGGTTGGAGGTTGTCCACACACACAAGGCCTAGTAATGGGTCGGCTTATTGTTAGCAGCAATTAAAGGCAAATACACAATATATAAAGTCTTACACAATATATAAAAAGATGCTTGTTATAGATTTTACAACAAGGCAGTTTTGTTTTTTTTTTTTTATGCAACAAACAAGTATCGTTTTCTGAGACAGATGAACGCGTCGATCGATGATGAATCTCTTTTTTTTGGGTCAGAGAGGAGGGCACTGGCAGGGGCCGATTTGATATCCCACAAGAGTCGGGTGGAAAATTAAATGCAAGGCGCGTCTCTGAATCCACGCGCTTGTACAGCCCAACTCTGGCAGATCTGGCATTATAGTGCAAATATAAGAATAGGGCGATTGCTTGACGTCTGATGGATGGGATGTCCTATGTCTTCATTTACTCATCTCGTTACTACAGCTCCTCATCAATGCTTGCATTTAAGACGCAGATAAGCATTCAATTCTTCAGATTGCATTCAATTCGTGCGGATCTACGCTTGGACTCACGGCTTCCACTTTCTATCAAGTCTGCTGCAGCCTTTTCAATTGCAGACAAAAAATGTGAAGCTTTTCTTTCCCATCTACCTCCCACTTTCACTTTGATTGGTTTTGCTTGTAAATTTTATACTGCAGAGACTTGGTGTGACAAAATCCCAGATTATTAATTAGCTACGCACCACCTGCAGTTTCGTTCCCATGCCCTTTGTCTTGTAGACTGTCTGATGACAAATGTTTATGGCCAATCACTGACCCATTTCTAATCCCATTTATAATGGTTTTATCTGATATACAAAAAATTTTCACCTCAGCGGATTCTTCTCTCATTCAATATTGTCATGATAACAACAAAATATCATCCAACCTCTTGAACATGGCCCTATCAAATGGAAATTTTCTAATGAAGACAGGTGTGATGTGGGATATACGACATATGTAAGAAATACTAGTTTATTTTATTTTATTTTATTCTCTTCTATCTCCTCCTCGTCTTACAATTGTTACTTCTTACTCTCCTCCAAGGTTTTCACAATTTAAATATACGGGACCTATAAAGTGATTGATACGAATGGTAGTCACATGGTAAAATGGCTCAAGATTGTTTTAGGAAAGGTGTACCATAAGTGAACCGCTTAAGAATTATTGTGGACAAAGAAACTTTGAAAAACAAAATATTTCTGGTAATTAAATTGCATGGCTTAAAATCTTTTGATTTGAGTTATTATACATATTTTATTGAAAAAAATAGGATAAATATAGTCCATAGGATCTAACCACAAAGTGGGCCTATCTATAAATAATAAGGGTCACTTTAATTCCCTATTTTATGAACCAGATTGGATGCTCAAGATTGAACCCAATTTTTTCATCCACTTTATTCAATGGTTTAGATTGAAACAATAACTTTGTGTTGACCCACTATTGAAAACTTTCATCCATTTTACTATGGTCCACCATTTGACCATGGTTCAATATTGGTGACCCTCCCCTACCTAGGATTGGAAGATTCTGAGCAAAAAAAAAATAGCCTCGGGGATCCTTTGCTTGTCACCAATACAGGTTCCCTATTCCCTCCATTTTCCCTTCTACACGTGTGTCAGCTACTTCTTAGTCAATCTCGCCAGTGTTGATATCGCTGTTGTCAAAACCAACACCATCCTTTAGGAGTCCCCTTGGATATTCAATGTTTGGGAACCCCAGGGATATTTCTTCCATCGAGATCCCTTTCGAGTCATGATATTACGTAGGTGAAATGTCGTACGTGACACAAGTCAAGTACTTTGAAGGACATCCTATACATCGAACCTCTGGGCACATTGCGAGCGTCTAAGCTCATATCTTTTTTCTGGGATCTCCATTTCAGATCCGGTCGGACGGGATCCCATTAACATCCTGTCCGGAATCACGTAAAGTTTGATCCTAGGGATTCCTGTGTCTATCAATCTGATCCTGGACTCTGAGATACCACCATGAGCATCCCATACGTCAATATCTAGGAGTAGAGTCCCATTTGATGGCATCTATTTTGGAACTTGGAATTTGTGGTTTATTCTTTCATCGAGACTCACTCTTAAGTTCGGGAGTATATGCTAGCAATAGTTTTGAATCCATGCTAGCGACGCGATGCACACGGTCTAGTTTCTTTGGATCGTCGATCTATATGCAACGCGCGGTGCATCATCTTGGCTTGTGCTCAAAATTTACGGTCGCCTACTTTGAATGTCTATCCTGGCATCCAAATCACGATCCAAAGAAACTTTGAGCCAATCAGGTTTGATGAACATTGGGATTCAAACTTTTGAACAAACAACGTAATATTAGAGTTGATGTTAGTCGTCCCCGTATCTGTCTCCTCCATTGGATGATAGATGAAACATCATATTACTTCTCATATCCCAATTAGGAACAAGCGAAGTTGGAAGTTATTCTTTGAGATCCCCTCATTAAAGGGGAATTGATCTCAGCAGCCTGTCGGCGATGATCAAAGTAAGATCCCCACCTTATTCTATTATGATTGACCAGCATCATATAATATATATCAGAAACGAGAATAATTGCTAGTTAGCCACGTGCACCTGTCTACCTATCTCTCCTGATGCATCCATTGATGGGGTGTATGCAGGTATCATAAGTATATGGTCGTCATCCATATTTATAAAGGATATTCCTAAAGAATATTCTAAGAACCTTTTAGAATGTTCTAATAATATTCATTGATAACTTCTAGAATATTCTCCAGAATGCAAGGCAAAAAATTAGCATAATTTCTAGTTTATCTTAAATATCTTGCCCCTCCCCCAAAAAAAAAAAAGCCAAAACTAATTGATCTTAGAATTGCAGCTACTTCAATCAATCCCTAAGCAGTCTGATCAATCCAGACCAAGCATTTGGCATTGCCAAGCTGGTACTTGATGTCCTTGCTCTTATTAATTTTATTCCACATAGTCAAATAGAATCTAGTGGACTTGGATTACTAAATCATGGAACGTGTATACTGCATGCATAGAACCTTGGGTATTTACTTCACACTAGATCATATATATGTTCCAAGAAAAGCCTTTTAATGCATCTATGTAATGGAGCATGAGAAGCAAAACATGGATGCATCCACATTAAACAAGGTTTAAAATGAAACGCACTTATTTAAGAAGTGTATTTGAAAGATTCCTTTATAAAAATTGAAAACTTAAAAAAAAACAGACAAAATAGGGAGCAAAATAGATTGTTGAGCACTTATCGTTCGAAACACCCCAAAAAAAGTAACATTTTTGAAACATTTGTATTTAAAAAAAAAAAATGCTTGTTTTAAGGAGAGAAACATTAGTTTTGAAAACTCAATAAGTTCTTAATGTTAAAAACAGAAGGAAATATAGTTTGATAGTTTGTATTTTTGGATGCTTTTTTTATTGACCTACCCAATTTCGCGACGCTCCAGCACCGGCTCAGCACCTATTTTCAGCTTTTTCTCGTGACGTGAAGGACGCCCTTCATCATTCTTGAAGGACGCCCTTCATCATTTTTGCAGGGTGTGCAGGCCTGCGCGCGAAAAGTTTTCGCAGGCAGAATTGATTAGGTGCAGCTAGGGATTTTCGAATCGTGATCATTTCGATTTTGAAGCTTGATTGAAAGTGTAATTGGGTTGGGAAGTTCGGTTCATTCTGCTACTCTTAGGAATTCCAGCATCTAGCTATGGCGCTGAAGTCCGGCGAGGTAAAAATCCCTCTATTTCTCATGCTTTTTTGTTTATCTACTGATACTGAACTAAAAAAACACTGTTTGATGTTATCAGGAACTGCTTTTCGCAAGAACTGAGTATGAATTTCACACAAACAGAGGTTTGTGTAATGAAGGGAAGAAGCCAAAGGATTTGAAGGCGAAGGATGTTTCCGACCGTGATTTTCTTGAAGTCTGGCAGTGCCCACTTCGGAAAGGAAAGATAAATTTAAAATTTGTTAGGCCCCGGTTCGCCACTTTGCTGCATGACCTGCTGGAAAGGATTTATCAGAAAAGCAAGCCTACCAACAATGAGGTTAGGGTAACCTTTGCTCGAGCTTTTGCTTGGAGTAATACCCAACGAGCTTTGTCAAACCCTGGGCAATTCAAAGTGAACTGGGCTAGTTTTGCTGCAGAAGCTTATCGAACATCTGAGATTTCTAAGGGAGAGACCAGCAGCTACTGTTTGAATAGCAACTTATTTGTTTTGGATCACTTGGGTAAGCTTGCTTTGAGATGAAGAGAGATGCAGAGGAGTTGCTATTATCAAAACAAGAGTCTTTGTTGAGGAAAGAAGGTTTGTTCTTTGGAGCGGGACATAGCTTGCAAAGCTATATATGAAAATATAGAGGCCAAGCAGAAGTCCAGAGAAGACCTTGAACGTGATTTTCCAGAAGAAGTTGATGCTATTGCAAAACTAAAGAATGATGAAGTAGTTATGAGAGAGCTTTTGGAGTCAGCACTTCTGAAAATAGATTCTAAAGGTGAAGAAGACATTCGTGAAGAAATTTCTTTGCTGAAGGATGAAATAGATACCTATGAGGAATCAATGGCTAAGTGGCATGCAAAGGCTAAGCATATTTCAGCCATGCAGCAAGATAGTGAAAGCACCAAATCTCGGATGGAGTTGGGTATGGGTGTGTATTCTTTGCCTTTGCTAACTACTGATGTATGTCAGGCATGTGGCCTTTGTTTTCCTCAAGGATGAAGTTGATAGCAGCACCACTTTGTACAATAAACCTGCAAGTGCTGAATTTAAGGCAGAAAGGACTGCAAAAATTAAGAAAAGGAAGACAAGGGCCAGCACAAAGAAAGACTCGATTGCAAGTAAGTATTCTTGTTCAATGTATCTTGTAATGTTTTTGTTTTGTGCTAACTTCAATTCTATTTGAACAGTTATAGATATTGACAAGCTGAGTCCTGTTAAATTTGCTCACATATCTCCCATAAAAGGTACACATTTAGTTTTAGTATTATAACTTCTCTTTAAGTTACATTAATTTTAAATTAATCTTGCAGACAAGAAGACCCCTGGCAGCACTGGACAACCTGCAGACAAGAAGACCCTTGCAAGAAACAAGCCTGGAGCACTGAAGAAAAATGGTAAGTCTAAGCGAGAATTTGAATAGTAGTCCATGTTCAATTTAGTTGTAGTTAATATTGAATTCTTGTTGCAGGAAATGTGTCTACCATTGCTGTGAAAGCTGCTGCTGAAGATGCAAGGTTGGAGCCTATAGAAGATCAAGATTCAATCTGGTCATATCAAAATTAACAGCCAAAACCAAATGGCTGTATACACTGCACTCTGGCTCATGTTCTAGCAATTCATACAAGTTACCATTAATCAACTTGTAATATTTTCCAGTAACAACTACTTCATTCCTACCAAACTTTTGCCCCCAAGGATCCTTGTATGCTTTCTCTATAACATGCTTTGTTCTAGTGCATTTTAAAATATAAAAGTCTACTTTTTCTTTGTTGTTAGGCTCAGCATTGACAGCAAAGTTATCTCCAACAGCAATGATATCTGTTTCCACTCATGATCTCCTTCAAAAACAGGGCCTTCAACAACTTCCTCAACATAGTCAGCACCCATAGGTTTTAATTCAGAGTATGACCACGTGCCTATTCTAGCAATGTAGGGACACTTTGCATATTTCCCTAACCAGCAGTTATGACAGAAACAAGTGAAGTTCATATGTGCCACTTGAGTCGGGTCAGTTCTTTGAGTAGGCCTGATGGAATGAAATTTGCTAGAGCCAGATAGAGTTGCACAATCATACCTTTCACTTCTATCAACATCTCCTATGCCAACTTCCCAAAAAAATCTGTCAAACACAAGCATTCACAAGCTCAGCAAATTGGAATGTATAAAAATCCAGCAGAGTTCAACAAGACACCAGATCTGTCCTTGCCTTCCATTGTTATGTTGTCTTTGAAATGTTTTTGCAAAAACCACTACATCATGTGCATTTCTAAGTGGTAATCGAATTTCGTTTTAACATCTCATGAGTTAGGGCTCTCTTAATGGCAGCTCCAAAGACCATCACGTTCTTTGTTTCTCTATCGATTAGTCTTTGGAAATGAAATTAACTCTAGGTGCTTGACAATGAAAGTTAAGAAGCAAAATAATTCCAAGTTATTGGGATGCCACTAGTTTGATAGTTTCTTCCTAGAAAGTAAAATGTTCTACTTCCTTTCCACTGGCTAGAACATCCATCAGACCAAACAATGTGTCTGCTATACTTGATTTGTTTCTTTGGACAAAAATCTTTGCATGACTGTTCAAATAATGTTGCATAAACAAAGTGTCATGTTCCCTGTCATCTGAAATGTAGAAGTGAGTTTCTTTGATGATTCTTCTCTCATCTTCATCCAATTTAGGGTCATCACTTTTGGTGGCATGTCTATATGATATATGCACTAAAATTGTGCACTGATCATTCCTCCAATGCAGACTTTGAATTTCTTGCTGAATCTTGAAGCTGTAATTTTCAGCAAAATCAATCACTGAAACTATTGCATCCTTTGGAAATGTTTCCAAACACTCCTTGAATTGCCTGGCCTGCCATCTAGCCTCATAGTTGTGTGGAATGAATTCTTTTCAAAGACTGTTTTACGGCATTCGGAAAATATCAGCAGCACTTGTGGTCTTGTAAACCAGCTTAGTGACTGGTTTTTTTCCCAGCTTATAACCTCCTTTGCCATCAGGTTCTTCTACAGATTCATATATCTACAACAAATACAGAAATAAAAAATAAAGCTACACCATAATGAAGCATAAAAAACAGCAACAATCTTAGTACCTTGTCATATGTCTTCCACTCCACCTGCACACCATTTTTGAAATTCACTTCTTTTGGACATGTTGGCAGCTTGCTAGGTCCACAATTATTGCACTTGAGAGTTAGGCAGTCATGTGCATACCATTCTTCACTTTCATCTCTTGGACAAACAAGAGACCTCCAAAGCTCACTTGTTGAAGCATAGGTGCTCTTCCTTGCCATGCATGTTGGTCCAGGACCACAAACTTCACACGTGCATTTACAATTTGGACCATGAATTTTTTCATCAAGTCTTACTTTGTTCATTGCAAGTCGAATAAAATCTGCTCTCATGTGATACACACAACAGCATGTCTCTATGTCCTTTACTTTCCTGACATAAAGGGGTTTCAAGGCATGAAAAACTGAGAAAGAAACCTCAAACTTAGGATACTCCCTTACAAACTTATTTGGTAAAATGAAACCTACAAAAATGGACACAAGAATTACAGGAATTAGAGCAATTACAGCAGAATTACAGCAATTACAGCAATTGTAACAACATCCAGCATGTGCAATCAAACTAACCTGAGTATCCTCCATGAAGTGTAATGGATGCATGATCTTGAATCCTTCAGCCACTCTAATCCTTATAACATGTTTCTTGCATGGAGACACTCGTGTGTTATCTCTCCAAAAGTCAACTATTAGTTTCCTCTCATCATAAGAGAGTCTGTCAAATCTAGTATTCTTCTTGAACATGGACCATGGTCCACTACCATGCTCTGCAGCCAATCTTCTATTTATTGCGAACCCGACACAATCTTCCTATTCAGATTCATTTGCTTGGCAAAAGCAGACTTGTTAGTTTCACCATTAACTGTAAAAGTCATTGCAGCACTTCTTACTCTCCACACATCTGTATTTTTTGAATACTTATGAGCTGCAAAAGACTCTCTCAAATTGTTAATGATTGTTTTCATTGTGTTTAATTCTTTGCTATTTGTGAGATCTAGTTCAGGTATCCACTTTCTAGCACCCCCTAGAATTTCCACTCTTTCTTCAGATGTAGCATTCTCACACAATTCGTTCACAAGCTTGCCTAATTCTTTTGACAACTTTCTTTTCTTCCACTTTGGCTGAATGAACCTTTCTTACCAACAAGTAGCATCATTTGCAATCGCACCTAAGTTGCCGATTCAAAGCATCCACTTCTCTTTTTTTACGTCTTTGAATCCTCCCCGATTTTACTGTCTCTTTTTTGAAAGCGGCTTCATAATTCTCTTGGTTTGCAAGCACCGCAATTCTAACTACAAATCGAACGAAATTTATCAATGCAAATACCTCTATTATAGCAAGTACGTATTATGGCAGTCGGATCCAACCTCTACAAAGATTGCCAACATCCATAACTTCAGCATCCTCATTCGATATTCCACCATATTCTCCTGTAATTTTAGCATGTCAGTTTAGTTTTTATAAACCAAGTAACAAATTTAAATTGCATACTTGACATGTTGAAATCATGTTCAAAGTCCATAAATTCAGCACCATTGAATGAATTTCTGTTTCAATCGAAAGCAATTACATTACATCAGTCAGCAATTTAGAACAAAAAAATTCAGCAATTTAATAGCAGAAGCATTTAACAAGGACTACCTTGTCTTTCATCTTCATGATGAAATTCTTGATCTGAATTTTCGACTTCATATGTAGTTTCTTCATTCCTTGCGAAATCCACTGTTTCAATGTGAGTACCAGCTTCGACTTGTGTAGGTGATTCTTCAAGGTAATTTTCTGCAAATTGTGAACGACACTCGTAAATCGCTTGGAATTGTTGACGAACTCTTGCATGCCCGCCAGCATTCCCCGGGCATCAAATTGCGCACAATGCCTGGACACAGAAGCAAGGAATTCATCTCTCAACTCAAGAACCATAGCTGTGCTTCAAGAAACACTGAAACAACATAATTCTGAAGGTGCAGCATTTGATTTGGGCGGGGAAATTCCAATTCGAATTGGAGATTGCAAACTAAAATTTCGGGATCGATGACTTGGCCAAAAATAGCAGGAATGATGGATCTTGACTCCCGCTCAAGGCTGGCTATGGCGGGTGAAGTGCTTGACGAAACATGAAGGGCGGTCGAAAAAATTTTATGACGGGTATCAGCACCTTACCAGCACCAATGTCGCGACATGATTTTTTGAGTAGGTCAATAAAAAAAGCACCCTTTTGCACGCTTAATAGATAGATAGATAGTATTTTTACGTCATGCCACATTGGCAGCGTCCATGAGGACATATGACGGACCCCCAGAGACTAAAATCAAACATATAAAAGACAAAGAGTGTGAAATCATGGAGCAAGAAAGAGTTGTTCTAATTAAGCATTATTGAAGACACAAAGCTTTCAGTTTAAAAATTTTCATAAATATATATTATAATTCTTAGCACAGAGTTTACAATGAAAGTAGAGGCAATCTGTCTGTATAAACTCATACGGGAGGTGGCTCTTCCCAGTCCACAGGACTCTCGTACCCCTTAGGATCTGTCTCTTGCGAGGCCACAACAGTAGAGACGCCTGCTTCTGATTCCAATCCTACTTGCACAGGCGGTTTCTCGGGCACAGGCTCCACAGGCTCTAGGTCGACAAACTCCACCTCCTCATCTTTTCTCCCCGTAATTGGAGGCTGGATTTCTGTAAAAGTGCCTTTAACATCGCCAACACCGTTCTTTGCTCCCAGTTCCTCGTTTTCATCAGGAAAGGATTCACAAGAGCTTATTCTGGTCCTGATGAAACTTATTTTATCTGGGTCTATGTCGACGGAGACAACATTGCGCCCCTGCTTAAGGGCACAAATTGATGTGGTGCCTGTTCCAGAAAAAGCATCCAAAATTCAGCCGCCTGGGTGAGAAAACCATTGTATTAAGTTATTAATAAGCCTCTGTGGCTTCTGATAATGGGACACCACAGCGCCTTGTCTCTGTGGGTCTCTTAACTTTGCATAACAGCCGGGAACTGAAAAGCATTGCAGGGAAGAGTCTTCTCATTCTGTGTATTGAAATGAGCCATGGTTTTTTTGGCGTCCGCGCTGTAAAAACCTATATGAAAATGCTCAAAACAGCTCACTAAGCGCGGACCACCACCATGTCCCTTGACGTTCGTTTTTAGCCTGCCAAACAATACAGCAATTAAAAATAAGTAGAAAGAAAACAATGAAAATAAGTTAGCCCAGTGGTGTGGCGGTATAAATTTATACCACGGTTGCCTTGCTGTATAAATTTATACCACGGTGCCATGCCGTATAAATTTATACGAAGGTTGTCTTGTCGTATAAATTTATACCACAGTTGCTCCAGCCATATAAATTTCAACCTTAAGGCAACTGAGGTATAAATTTATACCGTGGGGTTACAGTAAAAAGAAAAGCAATGAATTTAAAGCTTACCAAACGCAGTTTTCGAAGCCGGCGTTACAGACCGCTCCCATAGGTTTAAGCACCGACATCGTCTGCAGGTCTGAATGAAAAATGATAACCCTCCAGTTTGCAGATATCGTGACTTCCTTTAGCCCATCCAAAAAAGCACGGACCTGCACGTGCGTGAAGGCTTCATCATCGAAGGCGCTATCTTTAATTTTAAAGCCGTATGGAATATCAGCTATGCACAATGTAAAATTTTGCTTGTCCAAAAGTGTCCCCAGCTTGGTGCAATCACCCTGAACGACCTTGTACAAGCAGTCCTGATCAAACATTGTAAATCTCTCGTAGCTAGTATCAAAACTGCTGGGGCCGACTTCTTTTCCCTATTCAATGGCCTTAATCTCTGTCTTTCCTCTTTGGCCCTACGAACCAGGTTCAAAAAGCCTGATGGTAGCCCCTTCTTCTTGTTCTGTAAGAGAACAGTGAGACAAAGGCACAAAAACAAAACATGTTTTCTGCAAAACTTACCCAGCCACTGAAGTTAACTGCATACTCTCTGATTATACTGTCTATCGTACAAGTTGGGTAAAGAAGCTTGCAGTCCTCCCAGTCTTTTAAGTTTAGTTGCTTTATTAACTCGGCTTGGCAAGTGACAATGTCTTTCTGACTGCAAGAAGAAAAAGGCTGTAAGACGAAGTGAGGAATTAAAGAAAGTACATGAGACTTACGTCTTAGCTTCCTTGGCCATTTCTTCTAGAGTAAATTCCTTGGCCACAACTTTCTCCAGGAGACGCACAAAAATTTATTTGCTTTTTAAACCCTGTAGCTGAGTCCAGGGTACAATGCTCATGTTTTTCTGTTTTCCTTCAATATTTTTTTTCAGTTTTTTTCCAGTTGAGCTAGCTTGTTTTTTAAGCTCACCATCCTCGAACATGCAAAAAAAATTTCCTTGTAGATCCCAAATCTGTTAATGGTCGAAGTCAAATAGTTTAGTGCTGAGTAGCGTAACAGATGCCAAGGCACTGTGCCAAGGCACTGTACAAATTTATACCGTGCCAAGGCACGGTACAAATTTGTACAGTGCCTTGGCACGGTATAAATTTATCCCGAGCCCTCCTTTCAAGGTTGGTATAAATTTATACAGCTCAAGGCCAACACACAGTTCAGACAGCGCTAAACATACTACTAAAAGACAATTAAAATTTTTACTTACTTGTCCATCTCGGAAAGCAAGCTGGAAGTAATTGTCGTACTGTTTTACAGCCATTATAGGCTTCTTATCTGAATCATAACTGAGGCAGCATTCTGTCACACAGGCTTCTCGAAGCTCTTGGACTCCATACACTTGTTTAAACTCCACGTACTCTCGGTGCATAAAGCGGATCTTGTCTATCAGGCTCATTTTTAATATGAAGTCATTGTCTAGATTATGACTCACGGCAATGACTTTTGCCTCTTTGTCTGTTACCCCCACGTAGATATGTGCTTCCATGCTCTTCCAGGCTTCATTACGGCTTTCTTCTTTTGATAGTTCTTTTCTTGCTTTATAACTATGTGTGCCTCCAAGAACATAATAAGTGTAATCTTCGAAGTCGGCCTTTTTATAATCTTTAAGTTGGTTGACCTGACTTCTGTCTACCATCACAACTAGTGGCGACACATGCACATGAGGATTTCTTCTCATTCTTTGCTTAAGAATAGCCACATGTGCCGCGTACAACTTTCTGACCTGAGGCACTCTGACCCCATCTTCATTTTTTGGTGGCCTCTTAATCGTGCTCAGTGTCAATGAAATGGTTTGCTTGAGGAGCTTGGTCTCATTAACCCTCTTTAAAATAGCACTTGACTTATCTGAGGGCCGCACAACAATATCTGCTACAGGAGCCTTTTGGAGAGCTTCTGCTGACTCCTGTATGGTCAAGGCCTTTGTGGTTCTTGACCCTTTTTTGGTAGGAGGCTGTGTATCTACTACCAATGCTGCTCTCTTGTTCTTTCCTCTTGTCACCACCGGTTCCTCCTCTTCCTCTTCTTGTTCCGATTCCTCTTCCTTCTCGACATCTTCTTTAGGAATGGGGTACCAAAGACCTTTGACCATAACCTTTTGTTCACATAGTATTACTGAGGGCAAAATGTCCACTATGTCCTGTAATGCAGGGTAAATTAGGAAGATGACGGTATATATTTATACGTAAAGCCACTAAGACCAACTTACATAGCCATTCTTGTAATTTTCCGCCATGTAATCATGGACGTTTAGGTTTGCACATGCTTATACGAAGCATTCTACTGTTCAGAATGTAGAAGACGTCCGCGTCGTCATTTAGGCACTTCATACGAATCTTATCTTCATTTTTTGTATCAGTGAGGCTTGTCATTTCGCCGGCAGGGTAATAATCATCCGACTTCCACTATCCCCTCCCTGATTGATAACACAAATAAAGGTACGCCTCAGTGGAAAAGCGCTCTCTCGCTCCCCTGTGTACGTACCACGTATGGTCTCTCAGTTCATATGTGTGTGGCTCTTTTGGTTTTGGCTTTGATGATTGGCCTTTCTGTGTGAACGTGATCTTGGGGCTGAAACGGCGCAAAAAAACCCATTTTTACGTCAGAAATACAGTTTTTCTCCCCTATTTTAAACACTTTAACTGTAAGAAAAGTGGCTTAAAGGACCTAAAATGCATGCTATTTTAACCCTTTCTTTGTGTCAATTGACCTTAAAACACAACATTATTACTCAACTAGTATGGTTCAGGATCTTTTTTTAGACACTCGACACTTTATTAGAATTTAAGCCTTGGATGTTGTCTTCTCGTATAAATTTATACCGCAAGTGTTTACAAAGTTTTTGTTAAAACGACATTGCTCTCCATCTGTATAAATTTATACCGAAAGTGTTCTGGAACGGTATAAACTTATACGCTCCGAGCACAAGCGGTATAAATTTATACCGTTGCAGAACACTTGCGGTATAAATTTATACGTCTCGAGCACGAGCAGTATAAATTTATATCGTTCCAGAACACTTGCGCTGGAATGGTATAAATTTATACCGCTCGTGCTCGAGGCATATAAAAAATGTATACCGCAAGTGTTCTGCAACGGTATAAATTTATACCGCTCGTGCTTGGAGCGTTTAAATTTACACTGTTGCAAAACCATTTCGGTATAAATTTAGACTCAACAGATTAAAAGAGATGAGAAACTAAAAAAGTATGGATTAGAGACTTACGTGGCCATGACCGTATGGATCCGCTTATAGCTGTTCGTGAGAGAAAATTAGGGGGGATATATAAGGCGCAGCGTGAGCGGCTTCAACTCCGAACAACGTATATAGAAAATAGGTCAACCGGCGCCGGGCTTAAGTACCTCTGTTAAGTGCCGTTCCGTATAGCGATTCTCCATAACGTCTCCCATACAAGTATCTGTGAGTTTTCGTATAAATTTATACCGTTTGTGTTCTAAGTTGACCTTCTCTGTATAAATTTATACCATCTCTGTATAAATTTATACAGTCTGCCGCTCAAACTTGCCCTTCTCTGTATAAATTTATACCATCTCTATACCGTCTGCTTCTGTCGTATAAATTTATACAGTGTGACGCTAACTTGCGGAGTATGGCTAGAGAGAAAAGAGCTGCAGAGCCTCCCTGTCCTGCTCGCAGGCTTCCTCCTCCGATGACTTTCACACCTCCTCAACTGACCCCAGGAAGTAGCCACGAAACTTCTGCCTCCGATATTCAAAGCCCCATCCCAGTTCAGTTTACTCCACCACGACCACCTCGGCTTCCACCATCAGTTCAATTTACTCCACCATACCCTGCTCCTGAACATCGTTTGCCCCCACCAATGCGTTTTACTCCACCACAGGTTACAGAGCTCAGTCTCCTTCCTCCAGTTCATTTTAGTACGTCTCCCATAGTCCACCGTAGACTGCCTCCCTGGAGGCAAATCACACCAACTCCATCCATTTCGTTAATTGATACTATAACAAGTGGAAGCAGTCCGCGCCACGCAACTCCTGTGTTCTACGACACTTCAGGAGCTGGTCAACTACGTCACCAATCTCGATTACTTTTTCCCAGAGAGAGGGAAAGCACCTCCCCCCAGGACTTGCCCACACCAAACCTCTCAGCATCTACTAGTACACCCATCTGTTCCTCCCGTGTCAGACGAAGAAACACCTCATGTTGATCTCTCAGACGAGGACCTACCAAAGCCACAAGACTCTATGTTCGAATTCAAAGCTCCTGCAAGTAAAAACCTTAAGCGAAACTTACACAAGAAAGCATGTACATCCCAAAGAAGAAAGAAACTTATGGACGAGGCTCACTTGAGGGCAACACATACAAAGCACTGTTGTTCTCAACGTTGTTTGCTTAAGATTGGACTAAAGGAATTGAGGTTGATTCGTGATAGTTACAGTTCAATGACTCTGCTAGACCAAAGGGGCTACTTAGCCTTCAATATTAGGCCAGATCATGGTGAGAAGTTTACTTACACAGCTGGTGGCCACACCGTCTGTCAAACAACCTTTAAATTGATTTATGCTTTAGGCAGCAGATGACTTGACCGCCTGAAGAAAAGGCTTGACAAGAATCCAGGCATTAATGACTACTGCCATTCAGGAAGTATATCCAAAATTCATGCCCTTCAATGTGTTTCCTGGATGGAAGATTTCTTTAAGGAGTCATGCGAGAAACTCCCTAACAGCCCTATGTACCACTTGAGTGACAACTTCACGAAACGTGAAGTCTACAAAAATTATAAGGATATGTGTGTTGAGGCTAGAGAACGCCATGTATGCTACTCTTACTTCACTGCGCTCTGGAGAAAAGAGTTTTCTCGCGTGTCCATTCCTAGAAAGCACCGGATGTCTGTTTGTGCTACATGCTCTGAATTAAAAGCTCAGAGACAAAATGCAAGGACACTTCACACTAAAAGTAAGCTTCCACAACGTGTTCTTGCCTAGTTCTACTTAATAGTAGTTTCTTTCCTGAACATATTTTCATTTCAGATGCATTGAAAGAGAAACTGAACAAGCACAGAAAACAACAATCTTTGGAAAGGAGGAAATTGACAAAACATAGGAAGAAAGCACTGGAACAACCACTCAACTACATATCGGTTGTTATTGATGGAATGGACCAGAAGAAGACCACCCTACCACATTTTGTCAATGTGTCTAAGGATGCTCCTGAAGAAGATTTCATATACCTGCATGTTGTTGGTGCTATGGTATTTAATAGGAAACTATCTTGCAAGGCATTTTTGAACTATCCAAACATTCATGCTGATCCAAATCTCACTATCACAATATTGAATAAGCTTCTTTCCAATCTAGAACATATACCACCGGTTCTATATCTTCAGCTAGACAACACGACAAGAGAAAATAAGAATCAGGCATTTTATTTGCTTATTGTGCCATGCTAGTTGAGAAACAAATCTTCAAGAAGGTGAAGATTGGTTTCCTGCTAGTTGGTCATACACACAATCAAATTGATCAGATGTTCAGTAGGTTTTCTAAATGTCTTGCTCGAAAAAAAGCTCTCAGCCTGCCAGCAATGATTGAGGTTATCCAAGATTCCTATAATCCTCGTCCAGACATCGAGCTATTGGAAGAAACATATGATTTCAAGGAATGGATTTTCGGAGAGATCAATTGGGTCGCTGTGCAATTGAGCCCTTAAGAAACATTACTTTTCAGCATCAGATCAAATTCTCACTTGTAGATGGCAAGGCCATCTTACAAGGAAAGAAATATGCCACATCCTTGCAGTGGCAGCCAGCAGCTGGTATTCAATTCATTCGCACCATCCCCGATACTACTTCTATGCTCTGTGCTGAGCAAATGCCTCTAAAAAGCTTGAAATAAATCATAAAGAGTAAAAAGGAGGGAAGAGCATTTGACTCAAACAAATCATTGGATTATATTGAGACAAGTATTCAGTCATGCTCTAACCACTTTGGGGAGGCAGATGCTTTATGATGGCCTCAGTTTTTTTCTCGGCAACGTGACATGTTACAAGCTTCATTACAAGATCGAAGACCAGTTACATTCAACTGGCCATCTAGGCAAACTCTCCCTGTGCAAGTTAAGAATCAAGAGGAATATGTCGGGATAATGGCTAGCTCAGATGAAGATGACAGATTCATGTACACTGGCCCCAGACGCACGACACAACAAGTTGCTCGAGTATCTGGTTCAGTCTCAGAGATTCAGAAAGGAATGCTCATAGCTGTCCCAGCTGATAATGATGAATCTAGGAAGCCATTCTGGCTAGCTAAAGTACTGGAGGTAACAAGAGAGGATGGAATTCCCACTCAATTAAAAGTGCACTGGATGAGAACAAATGCTGTCAATGCTTTCAGTGGGAGTTATACTTTGGAGATGGTAAAAACAGGAGTGGGAAAGAGAGCAAAGTCCAAAGCAAACACTACTGTCATAGATCTAGCTGAAATAAAGGTTCTTGCATATGACTTTGTTTTGACTGCTGCTATACATATGGTCACTCAAACTTTAATAAGGTCGGCATGTAGATTAGACAAACAACCTAGAAAGGTGGCCAAAAAAGATGATGATGAAGACTCACTTGTAGACAGTGAGGAAGAAGATCGTTCGAGTACATCCAGTTTTGAGAGTGAAGCTGAGGATGAAGGCTCAAGTGATCAGGCTGAGGATGACATGCATCCTGATATTGCTGCAAAATGTAAGTTTGTCCGATGACTCGAACATGTAAAGAACAGAAAGTGCAGGTGATGAGGGTTTGTCAAAATTTCCTATATTTTTGACAATTTTGTTCATAATTTTGTAAAATTTTCACAACCTTGAATACATCACTTCTTTGTCACTCTACTACCCTTGCTAGTTTTTTTATTGCCCATTTTTTGCTACACTTTAGATAAGTAACTATTTTTTGTTCTAAATTAGGAGGATGAAAATAGCTATTAAATATTTTTGCATAGAAGTTATGTTCAATCAACCCCTCAAAAAGGATACCTAAATTAGCTAAATTGTCACACCTGTCACGAACAAACCTTAAAAATGGACTTTTTTAAGGGAACTTTAGGGAATCTTTCAAAGATTCCTTTTGAAGTGCATTTGGAGCAAATAAGTGCGTTTCAATTTAAACTTTGTTATTAGATCTTTATTCCAAAATATGTATATCAGCATCTTAACTCACACGTAGTATTGATGCCACATATCCAGCATTAATGTTGCTGCTAGCTATCTAAGGAGATTGCCTAGGAGACCAATTTTAAAAGATTGATTTCCATGCCATGACTTCTATGCCTGCAAACTCATTTTATTACGCTTTTCCTATTTTGCTAGCTATGATCTAAATGGCCAATTTCTTTTGTTTTTACATTTTACCTCTAATCTAGAAGAGAGAAGGTATTCATCTGTTTTCATTTTCAGCTATACCACAACTATTTTATAAGAAAAGGTTCATAGCATTTTTCCATGTATTGGAGGACATCAGTAGTTTAGATTCACCAGAATACACATAGCCATCATGTTGTAATGCAATCTTATACCTACAGATTACTCTCCTGAATCTGAACTAAACATTATTTAATGCATTTAAGTGGCCCTCTCGCCCATATTAACTATTAGACATATCTAGAATGAGGAGTGTTTTTCTTGTTCTAAAATCCAGCTGAAATGTATCCAGATAATAGATGTAGAACCATTTTTAAACCTTTCCTCCAAACAACCCTTTAGGGCGGGAGGGGGTTTTTTAACCCGGATAGTAATACGCTTGTTGTGCCTCCTGTTTGGGTCCCATACTCCAATTGGTCTCCGTGAACGATAAAAATCCTATTCTATTCCTCTTACTTTCTAAATGGCCACATAGCAATAACTTACACCTTTCTCAACTTACAAGAATGCATCAGTTTAATAGCACAAATAGTTACAGAAATAGCTGAGATGTAGAGTATCTTTCCATATTTCTTACAGTAAGAAAAATTGCACAACCTACTTAAGTACTTCAGCATCAAAACCATTTATAAACCCTGATATTTACCTTAGAAAACTTGCATTTGAAAAACACTTAACATACTCAACCCAAATCGTATAGATTTAGCTTGCTTTCAGTTTGATACTTTTCCTGGTCCCACAGAACCATGCCTTCATAGTTGTATGCGCCATTTCATATTCATCTCATCCTTATTACCAACATTCAAACTAGGTGTGATGACTCCTATCCAAAGAGAGGCTTTGATTTTGTACATATTCACAGATTTTGCTTTCAAAAAAAATTATAAAAGGTAAATTTTTATGTTCTCACTATAATTATCTCATCAACAATGTCCTTTAACTTGAATACCACACTTGTTTATTTCGCAAGGTATTACATTTTCAATATAACTGTATTTGATTAGCCTTTCAATGGGATGCTCACAAATATCGAAAAGAAGTGAGCAATATCTCAACTCTCAATGATTGGATACACTCATAATCCTATTGGCATTCTCATGTTTTATCACCGATGATGCCATACTGAAATTAAAGCTTGCAAAATTGTAAGGTATACTCGGATCTTTGTGTAATTTTGAAGTCCACACTCTTTTATATTATAGGTCTTTCCCTATATGCAAGTTCCAATTTGCATTTGGCATGTCTGAAGATCTTGCTTTTAGATATTAAGAAATGTGAAAAACAAAAGGATTGGAATAAAGTGTTCTAGGAACTAGTACGTATGGGATAGAAGGTCCTTCTCGAGACTTCTAGGTTGGTTAAGAGGTAAGGAGAGGTGGCTAGTGGTTAAATCGAATGGAAAATAGTTTTAAATCTATAGATCAACAAACATAGTGGACTTGTATTCTGCAGTTGCACCCTTTGTCTTAACCATCTCAGCATCTGGAGAAAATAAGGAAAAGATTTAGATAATGAAAGCAGAAAGAAATCTTATCTATCCAACACAGGCCGTGAATTTTTCTGTTCATCTTCTGAACCCTAAAATAAGGAGTTAGATGCTTGCACGTTGATTTCCAAACAAAAGTTGACTTCAATATTACAAAACTTTGAAAATGTACCACTAAAATATAGAAATTCGATGCGCACTTTTGAACTACTGTTTGGTACATCAATTCGAATATAATGGCAAAATCGTTGGAAACTATATAAAATAACTGTATAAAAGTACAAAAGTAACCCCCTGGTATTATGCTAGATATTGATACTGCATCTAATGCTACAATTGATGTCCCATGTAGCACTTGTAGCATCGAGATTTTTTTTTTTTTTTTGAAGACAAGGCAGTTTATATATTCATATGATATAACTTTACAGCACAAAAAAAAAACCCTGAAGATTCAGGGAAGAGTACTCATCATGGAGTTGTTCAACATCTTCTTTGGATCAATTTACTATAGGAAAAACCTTCTTCTGCTGAACCAAATACTATAGGACCTCCTCCATAAATTTCCACCACTAATCCACTTGCTCAACTGCAACAGCTTCTGTTACCCTTACTGGCCAGATTTGGATTAAGCACAAGTAATAATTCCCAGTATCCTTTGCAGACTAGTAAGATAAATTGGACCAGAACCTGAATAGAAAAGAAGGACATATAAACAAGTAATTGCCCAAACCTTATGCCTGAAGAGAACGCATTCCCATTGTAGAGATAGCAGAGCTCCTAGCTCCCCATGCTTCTAGATCCATTAAAATCCAACTAGACCTCATCCCAGCCCTAGAAGATGATCCAAAAGATGCTGCATTGTTGGAGAAACCTCTAGGTCATCATGCTTCCATACGGGCAAAGATTCAAGAACTAGCAGTCCACATAGCCGTTCATCAGAAAGTGAAATCCAAGGCCTCCCGAAACTTGAATTTCAAGATGTTTAATCCAGTTTACCTGACCACGTCTACAAAGACACATGGAAATTCCCATATATACATAGAACATTAGAGAGAAAGCAGTAATAAATGGAATAAGCTGCCACACTATTCCTGAAGCTGCCGCCTTCTTTTATGAATCTGATTCTCTGCCTCCAAGCAGCCTAACTAATCAACAATCTAGATAATAGCAGAAGGTTAATGAGGCTCAAACAGTTATCATGAAGCTAGTTAGGCTTAGAACAAGCCCAACCCACCAGACTACTCTCAAAGCCCAGTCTTAAATTATCAACTGTAATAAGACATCAAAACATTCCGCCATAATTTTCAAAAACTGACTAATCACACTGCCATGGCTACAGAAAGAAACAAACCCTGCTGCTTCCATCTACCTGCTCTATGTACTTCTGCCAGTAAGAAATGGGAAAAAGAAAAGAATTTTTCTGCCAGATTATATTTCGAAAGATTTAAATATGGATCACCTGGGTGAAAGCCATGGATCCTTGCCTGTGAATCAAAGCAGAAGAAGTCCCTTCGCCTGGCCACAAATTAAAATCCTTGCCCTAAGCCAATCCCTTCTCCATCCAGAAAACCAACAAAACAGGATATGCAGAAGAAGACCATACACCTTCTTGTTGCCGCCTTTCACAGATGCGATGGGCAGCCCAAGGCGTATCAGCATAAATGGCCGGCCCAGGGCAGAGCCCTAGGCGGCCAAACGGTGCGGCTGTGTCAGCATCTTCTCCCCGCAGTATCCAAATTCGTCAATCTCGCATCGATATATTCAAATTGCACTAAAAGTTGAAACTACTAAATTAATTGAACCATAAAAAATGATATTCTATTGATTTTTTTAGGGAAATGTTCACTCTCAAAGGAAGAAAAGTAGATGACGTGCAATGAGATGGGCGATTAGTCATTAAATAAGTATGGGAATCTGATTTGCCTTCGAGGAGGTAAAATATGGACATCTTTGGCTTAAATATTCACTCAACTTTGCAAGAAGACGGGAATAGCTAGACCTCAAGAAACTATATTGCTAGCTAAGACCACTAGTTTAGCAATTATTAGATTACCTACTCACATTTTTGTAGAGTCTTGTACTATATATTAATGATAAAATTCTTTGCAAAATCTATCGCATAAATTCCACAACAAATGGAATCGATCAAGGGCCATCGGGTTGACATTCTTGGGAGGACGAGCATATATGCATCTCATGCGTGGATTGCATGTACTTTTAGGCCATTGGGTTTGCTTTTTATTGCATGAGTCTTCACCAGCTCCTTCTATCGATGTTTCTTCGTCTAAACAGTTCCATTCTTTCCGTCTTGATTCCATATAAGGGATGGGTTTTTTCCTGCATAGATGGATGGATAAGTTTGGCATTTTTCCTCTCCTCTAGTATGTTCTCTCTCGACCTTATTGTCCCATTTTGTATAGTTTCCATTGTCCTTCGTATACGATCTGGTTTTTAGGAGTTGTCCTCTTTTTGATCGGTAATTTTGATGCATCTTGCAGTCCATCACGAGAATAAAATCGACTCCAGAGCTAGCAGAGCTAAAGAAACAATTGCAAGGATTGCTATAACTTGGGTTCATTTGGCCCAGTGCCATTCTTTTTGTGAAGAAGAAAGGCAAAAGTCTAAGAATGTAAATTGATTATCATCAGCTTAATAAGAAAACGATAAAGAATGGGTATGTATTGCCAAGGGCCGATAACTTAATGGATCAGCTCCAAGAATCTTCTTCAAAATTGACCTAACATCGAGCTATCATCAAATTCGCATTAAGGAAGAAGACATTCATAAAACTGCTTTCAGAACGCGGTATGAGCACTATGAGTTTACAATTATGCCCTTTGGTCTAGCAACCTTCAGGGATTTCTTAGGTGAATTCGTCATCATCTTTTTCGATGACATTCTAATCTATAGCAATTCTATGGAAGAGCATGCGATGCACTTAAGGACACTTGTAGAAAAGCTAAGACGGCATCATTTATACGTTAAATTCACCAAATGCCATTTTGCAACAAGTAGAGTGAAATATTTAGGGCACGTGGTTACATGAGGGAATCTCCACCGACCCGATAAAAATAGAAGCCATAGTAAATTGGCCGACACCAAAGAACATCGCCGAAGTGAGAAGCTTTCTCGGTACTACCGAAAGTTTGTAAAGGACTTCGCCAAGTGGCATCCCCCTTGTTAGACCTCACTAAGAATAAGAAAGTAAAGGATTGGGTGGCACATTGGCTAGAGAACGTTCAAGCTTCCTTTGAAAAGCTCAAATAAGCTTTGACAACAACGCCAGTGCTCATCCTACCAGATCCAAGCAAGGATAAGCTAGTAGCAACAAGTGCAAGTAAGCTAGCAACAGATGGAGTTCTCATGCAAGAAGGAAGAGTAATAGCCTACGACTCTAAGAAAATGAATGAGACTATAATCAGGAGCTTCTAGCTATTGTAAGAGTTCTTCGCATATAGAGGCACTATTTTCTTGGCAGGAAATTTTAGTTAGATACTGATTGCCAGAGGCTCCAATACATTAAAACGCAACTACTCCTCAATTTGAGGTAGAGATGATGGATGGAATTTCTCGAAGAATATGATTTTGAGATAATATATAAGCCAGGCAAGTTAAATGTTGTTGCCAACGCACTCTCTCGACGACTCTAAAGACGCGAGTGCATTGCAATGCCACCTCCATCTTGTCAAGTGAATTCAGCAAGAAGATAAAAGAAGCTATTCCTTCTAGCACGTTTTTTTTTTTTTTTTTGAGGGTAAGGATATGTATTAATATAAATAAATTATACAGTGAATGTCCCCTTTAGGGATAGATAGGAAGAATTGTCACTAACGGGGTTACCCCTCCAGTCCAGTCTTGTACTTCGTGGCAGCAGTTCCAATCTTCTCTAGCCCTAGGTTACTATAGGGTACCTCCCGTCTTCTCCCAGGGCCGATACTACCTAGTACTTTAGGCCACTTTCCAAGAAAGGAGGATGTAAGGATATCCCCTTTGCATGATAGATGAAATTCCAACGGGTTTGCCTCTGCTGGTCACTTATCCATCGTGTGAGTCCCAATGGCATCTAAAGAACGAGTAAAACCCTATCAGACTTCCGATCCTGTCCAACTCTCTGTTATAGTTGCATCCAAACTTACGATGATGAGCTAGGGCCATGAGAGCCACCTCTTGGTTGAACTGGTTTTTTATTCTGTCTACTGATGTAGCTAAGCCACCAAGAGCTACTCCATATCGGTGCTTCCATATACACCAAAGAGATATGTTGGTAAGTGTCTGATGGATGATATCTTCCCCTAGACTTACTAAGATTTCTGGCCATGATAGTTGATGTATATCCAGCCCAATGATTGGACTGACCCATCTCCAGAAGTCACTTATATTAGGGCAGAAGAAGAGGTGATCCAGTGTCTCTGAGGTGCACTATGTCTCTGTTCAGTAACCAGGTCATATTACATAGACCATCCTGTAGACTGCTCCACAAAAAAACTATAACTTTCTTGAACACAGAGAAGTCCAGGACTTAGTTAATAGTCTTCTAGTTTCTGCTTGATCTAATCCCAGTATTTCAGCTGCTTTGAGTGGAGGTGGTGGCATCAGCAGACCATATATTTTTCTGACCTTGTAGCCATCTTCATCCCCACACATCCATTTTTCCTCAGGCCCTGCAATGCCTGAGAGCGTAATAACATTCCTCATTATTTCTTTGAACACCCTTCTGTCCCCTACCCCTACAGTAGGAATAAGGGCCCTCAGTCTGGTCCATGAAATCCATCTGTCACTTTCCCATAGGTGCCCCACCTTGGTTATTCCTGCCTCACGCCATTTGGCAAAGATACGAGGGTGTGCTAATGCTAGTGGAAGTTGGTCCTTTTCCCAAATTTGTATATTCCAAAATATGCTAAGATCTCCAGCTTCCCATGGAGCATCAGCCACATGGAAAAGGTCTTGCACTTCTTGCCAGGCTCCCAGAATTTTCCTCATTATAGGGGACGTGCCCGGGCCTAATATGAACTTGTAGAAGAGGGATCCAGTCTCCTCCCTCGGAGTAGAGGGTTTGCCTTTTATTTTGCCTTGTAGAAGCCAGAATCTCACTATGTCAATTGCCGGTGATCTGTCTCTCTGAATTGCCCGCCAAACAAACTTAGCCGCTAGTGCTTTTGCCTGGACCATTGGGTCTTTACATCCTAAACCTCCATCCTTTCTGTCTCGGCACATTTCTGACCATGCCACCTTCGCTTTTTTCCCCCATATGAATTTACGGATAATTACCAGAATCTGGTCATATACATACTTTGGTGCCACTATTGCCGACGAATAGAAGATATGCGTAGCATTGAGGATTGCATTTGCTACTGTCACTCGTCCCATTGTTGAGAGAGCTTTACAAGACCATAGATTGACCTTTTTTCGGATCTTTTCTATGATAGGAGACCATAGCCCTTTTAGATTATCTGCTAGATTAAGAGGCATTCCCAGTAGCTTGACAGTTTCTGAGGCAGCTATTACCTGATAGTTCCATGCTCTAACCCTGGCATCAGCAGCCCCATCAAAAGGCCATATAGTAGCACACTTGGCAGGGTTGATTCCTATTCCGGCGATGGAGAAGAAGGAATCCAATGCATCCTGAAAGGATTCGAAGCTCATCGTATCTTAAGAAAAGGAAGGTATCATCCGTATACTGCATTATTGTCAACTTTCTGTCAGACCCAGGGAGAGTTAAGCCATTTACCTTACCTCTTGCCTCCAAATTCTTGACCATGCAAGTTAGAAGATTTGCCATAATCAGAAATAGATATGGGGCGAGAGGGCAGCCCTGTCTAATTCCTTTCCTGAGGTCAAAGAGACCAGTGGGTTGACCATTCACTAGCACTGAAGCAGATGCCATCTTGTTCAGCCCCATGACTAGATTTATGAAGTCCGCTTCAAAGCCCATTTGTGCCATAACAGCCTCTAATCCACACCATCTTAGTGAGTCATAGGCTCGGCGAAAGTCAAGTTTAAGCAGGACACACTTCTGGTTTGAGTGCTTGCACCAATGAAGCCCCTCCCTGGCAGCCAAGTAATTGTCCAGGATGTTCCTATTTGGAAGAAAAGCTGATTGCTCATACCCTATTACACGGTCCAAGACTGGTTTAATTCGGGTAGCTATTACCTTCATGATTACTTTGTACAGAACATTGGTCAATGCTATCGGTCTCCATTCGTTGATAATCTGAGGCCTACTTACTTTTGGAATGAGTGCAATGAATCCAGCTGCCAAGGTTGGATGGAGATATCTGACAGCCCAGGCTCCTTTGACTGCAGCGGCAAAGAAGGGACCCAAGATATCCCAGAATTCCACATAGAACTCTGGTGGAAACCCATCTGGCCCTGGGGATTTCCCAGAGGCTAGGGAACTTAGCGCCTTGTAGATTTCTGCATCGCCTGGCTCTTGAAGCAAAAGTCTGTTCTCCTCAGCACTTATCAAAAGGTCTTGACGAATGGAAGATAGCCATTTTGAGCATTGGGAGGAATAATCATTTGGAAGAGGATCTTCCTTGAAAAGCCCCTCGTAGCTATTTCTGAAAACTGATCTAATTTCGGCTTCATCTTTTATGACTTGATGCTGGTCATCAATTACTGAAGTAATGCTGTTCTCAGCCAACCTAGATCCGGCCAGTCTAAAGAAACATTTAGAGTTTTCATGATCCACTTCGGCGTACCACTTAGTCCTAGATCTCATGGCTGCCCCACGTGCTTCTTCCTCCTCTATTGCTTTGACTCTGATGCTTAATTCTTCCTCAAGATTCTGATATGCAGGGTTAAATGGATCAGAGACTAAATCTTGTTTCACTTGTCGGATTTGGTTGTACAGATCAGCTTTAGATCTTTGGAATTCCTGGGGCCGCTCTCTGCCCCATTTCTTTATCCAATCCTTCATTAGTGCACTTTTTTTAATCCATGCTTTCATAGTAGGAAGCTCATCTTCCCTTGGTTGTGTCGTAATGAATTCTCTGAACGGGGTGCAGAATGCTTCCTTTCCTAAGAGGCCAGTATTGAATTTAAAGGGAACATTGCCCCTTCTTCTTGCAGTGGGAAGCTCCTCAAGTAATAATTTTTGTGGCACATGGTCAGACTGCGAGAAGGCAAGGTCCCCTTCCACATAGCATTTATCCATGAACGGGGCCGACTTTTTGGCTAGATAGAACCTATCCAAGAGGCAGTAGACTCTGTCCGCACCCTTCTGCTTATTTGACCAAGAGTATGGGGTATTCGATGGTGGGAGAAGGACGAATCCATTGTTATTGAGAAGGGAGTCCCATGCTGCCCTCTCTTCCCCTAAGAGGTTCCTGATCAGCCCTAGCTTTTGGTCCCATATGTCTGTCATGTTAAGGTCACCCCCTAAAATCCAATTTTCCCCTGGTTGGCTGACTAGCCACGTGTTTATTTCTCTCCATAGCATAGCTCTTTCCGCAGGTTTGTTGGTGGCATATACGTTAATCAGTCCCCAGTGGGTTTCGTCTGTTTCAAATTGTACTGCCTGCCACCTTCCGTCAGTCCCCACATGCTGAAGTAGCACGGAATTCAAGCATGTATAGGTTAATCTTTGCAAGAAGGCAAGAACGGATAAGGAAAGAGAGGCCTTCATACATTTTAAAAAGAGAGGTAATCTTTTATATCACAAGAACGAGTTATGCATGCATGAAGAAGCAGATAGCCAAGTATATCCAAAAATGCCAATTGTGTCGGCAGACAAAGGCATAACAACTTTAAATCCCGAGAGCTTTGGAACCTTTGGCGGTGCCAGACGCCAAATGGGAAGATGTCAGCATGGATTTCATAATGGACTTTCCAAGGATAGCAAGCGGCTATCCTTTAGGCGGGCATGTTCCCATTGGAGATGAAAGCACTTTATTGGGCACTTAATTTTGCCAATAGAGTTCATTTGCATCCCGACCATAAACCATCTAAACAAGCATTCTTACTCACACGAGCATCAGGATGACATCATGATCTTATGAAGTGGGTGAATAGGTGGGGGGTCACAGTTGAAAATTGGCTGGACTCAGAGCTAGGAGCTCGAGATTTGCTGCAAACTCATGCAATAGAATGCCTCTGGTCGGTACAAGGTAGTAGAATGACAAAATACATAGATGAGATTAATCCAATGCTAGTATATGCTAAACGAGAGTATTTAAAATCCAATATCTCAAAAAACCTCAAACAAGTAATCATCTTGGTATTGAGATAGGCAGATGGAAGGGGTTTCCAGAGAGGAACGGATTTGCCATTTCTGGGACCACCAAGCATTAGAAGATGAAACATATGTACTCATACATTGTCTTGCGTACTCAGATATTCGGGAGAATTTTGATTGAAGATACAAACCTGGACACTATCCTTAGCATGAAGCCATTTGACCTTGGTCTTTACATAGAGGCAGTGGACTCTCACCATAACTTGCTTCTGAAAATAAATCAATTGTAAATATTTGCCCCGTGAGCTTCAAGTTCCAACGTGGGCATGATTACTACATCATCATCATCATCATCATCATCATCATCATCATCATCATCATCATCATCATCATCATCATCATCATCATCATCATCATCATCATCATCATCATCATCATCATCATCATCATCATCATCAGTATTACTATTACTATTACTATTACTATTACTATTACTATTACTATTACTATTACTATTATTAGTATAAGACAATAGGACATATGGAACATAGCAAAAATGTGTATGCTATAGTTTTCGTAGGCTATTTTGGGACGTTTAAGCTCAAACATCCCTGACCCGAGTTACTCCGCGCGATTTGATGTTCCGAGACTCTCGGAACCTACATTGGCATAGAGTAACCCGGTTCGACCAGTTCTTGCAGTTTTGTTTTGGTTGATTCTTTGCGCTGACATGCATGCATGCCTAGGTGCCTAACAATCGGCCTAGTAGTTTTCCTTTTATTTTTATGCTAATTACATCTATATTTTGGCTGACTCAGGTTGCTCCATGCGAGAGCCCTTTTCAAGACTCTTGGAAACAAGTTTGGCGCGGAGTGACCCGGTTCACTCGAATTTGACCAATTAATTCGACCAAAATTTTGACATGCCTTATATTAATTCAAGGAATTTATACATAGATAGGTCCAAAATTTTACAAAAAAAAAGACTTCCTAAACCTTGCCCTTTGGATCTTTCTTGCCAAATTCCTGTCCTTGGGCATGAAGTTACTCGCTTGGCATGGATGCTGTAGAGGTTGGCCTCCTCGAAAAGTTGAGCCAGCTCCGCTTCGACCTCTTCCTGGCAAGGCCCACCATCATTGGTATGACTTGATAGTCCATCTTGAAATCCTGTATAATCTCTCGACGTAGGCACTCGAGAGAGGCTCTTCAAATCAGCAGATTGGTGCACTGTTGAAAGTGCTGGATCTCTCAAAGAGCTCTACTTTATTTGGAATTTGGCCCATGGAAGACCTTCTTCAGAAAGTTGGATTGAGGTGGTGGAGGCTTGATATTCGACCCTGGTCGACCGCCTTGACGAACATCAACACTCTACTTGCAGTACTAGTAATTATATCGGATCTGTCGGTGGAGATAAATCTTGTACCCTGCCTTCTTCTTCTCATACTTGATGTCTTGCTTCAGCTTAAATAGCTTCTTGCTTGTACTTCTTAGCCGTCTTTTTGGGTGGCTTGGGCCACATGAGTATGGTGGTCGAGTGTTAAGCTCCGTCTGTTCTTCAGCTTCCTCCTTCTCTTCTTCTTCAGCCTCTTGCTCCTCCTCTTGTTGGTGCAGTTCTTCCTCCTCGGACTGGTCCTCCTCTGGTCCGTCTGGTTGTAGTTCTCTGATAACTACGCTCCCCCTCAGCCAATCTTCATGCCTCTTTATTCGCTTTTTCCTTGCCTACCTCTTTTCCTCCCTTTCGACCACTTTCTCCTTGTCCTTCCTTTTCTTCCACATTGCTTGCTCCTCTTGCTACTCTTCCTGCTACTGGAGTTGCTTCTGCTGCTGAGATTGCTCCTGCTGCTTGCTCCTCCCTTCAACAGCAGATGATACGATGTCCATTTCTCTCAGTCTCGCGATGATTCACCTGAAGTGTGAGGTCGCTGCTCCTCTAAGAGTGATATGATTCGTCTGAAGAGCTTGAGTTGCTAGGTTCGTCGCCTGGCCTAGGCTACAGGGCCTCAAGAATTTGTGCTGCGAGTGCTTCAATGCTTAGGCGCAAACTGGTGCCTTCCAACCTTCCTGGTTGCATGTTTGGTTCTTCCCACAACTTGGCTTCTTTAATGGTGGCCTTTTCGAGAACTCTTGCCTCTATTGATGGTCGACTGTGTCTATTCGTGACACCTTTGGGTCGATCTCACATACTGTTTGTTCAATGCGCACTTTATGATAGCTTCGAAGATTAGCTTAGAATTCGCCTTACAAGGACAAAGGAGAGGTTCAGGCTACTATTTGGGAACTTCTGAAGAGTAGGGATGTTTCATAGATTTTTAGTGGCCACTTGTCTTGAGAGTCAATGGGTTATATTAAGGTACTTTCTCTAATCACTTAACTACTCGAAATTTCTCTTTCTTTTGGGCCAAACATTGGCCATTTCACACCATTTTCTTTCAAGCTTTCTCTTGAGTGCTTTCTCATTCAATTTTCACTTGTAAAATGCGGTTCGTGAACCATTACAAGAAGGTTTCTTTTGACTAGAAGGTTTCTTTTGACTGTATTATTTCTACCCTCTAGATTATAACTTAATCTAATTATGGCCCTGCTAATGGGAAAAAAAATTTCTCCCACTTTTCCGCAATTCAAGACTGGAGTTCTCATTCCATTCCTTAACTAAGCTAGTTAATCCACCTATTCAGGATCATGGCCAATGCTAGATCTTGGTCAACCAATTGCTCTAATACCACTGTGACGTTCCCCACCAAACATACGACGCCCCGTCGTATATTTCGCGGGAAATACCCCATCCAACACATCTGCTGTAGGGGCCCTCCATCTACCCCGTTCCTGGGATGGCTAGAGCGCGGGGAGGAAATGCGAAGGTATCTTACATGCCTGCCTCATATGGGCTTCTATAATAGCAGAAGCATAAACATAAACATAAACATCATCACTAGCAAAAACAACACAATCAGCTACCTCGAAGGGTAGTACCATCTATCCATCCATAGATCCATCATAGATATCAATACATCATCATCACATGAGCTCCTACCTAGGATCAGACTCGTGGAAAAAGTAGACTGATGGCTGGGGTCTCAAGATAGAATAGACCGAGATATAACAATGATGGGGCTGGCCATAGACAATGGCTAGGGTTGACCACTCCATCCTCCCCTCTTGTGCATACTATGCAGATGGGCTAAGTCAGGCTCTGTCGTGACTGTAACCTGCTGCAGATGTAACCTCTTGGTATCACCCAATGAGGCTGCTCGGGGTTGCATCTCCCCGGTCCGATGAGGTAGAAAGGGTTCCATCTCCCCTTCCCAGAAGACAACGGCTCGATAGGCGGCTAGAGGATTGTGGCAATACACATCCTTACCCGACTGAATTCTCCAAAACAAGAGCCAGGCCAACACCTACAACTCCCTTGGGTCAGGGCAACAACATCGATCCAAGAAGTGTCGGATTCATACCCTGCCCTCTCGAAGTGACTGGCTATAAGCCTAGCTCGCTCCAAGTCCCCAGTAGTTGCGTTCAGCAGGGACTCCTATCTTGCCACTGACTCCGTTATGTGGTGCTCAGTCATTCCATAGCCTCCATCGCCGGGTGGGCTCTATGCACAGGCTGCATGTAGTAGGAACTAAGGGGTCTAAACTAGGAGCATCATCTAAATAATGGCTACTAGGTCTCTACCACCCTTTTCAATACAAGAGGAGCAAACACGATCAACCATCATCATATATCCACATAACATGATAATAAATGAGAATCACATTTAATCCTAATCGCATACATCTGACTTACAGTTAGGGTTCATTGATTAGGGTTCAAGATCCAAACTAAGGGTTCTAGAATGGCTCTATTAAATATACGAAATGCTAACTCATCTAGAATCCCAACCTCCAAATAATCCACCAAGGACTCTACTCCAACTACCTGCTCCGAAGGGATCTCCACTCGCTCATGGCGTCTCCATAACTCTGCAAGTGGTTCCAAGTAGCTCCCATTCCTTCTGATGTGATGTGCTATACTATGTTGCAGCAGACGATTCTCGAAACGGAGTTTCGAACACGAACAAGGTTTCAAGACTGTAGGAGCCAGGGTTTGGGCCATTAATATATGAGTTGTCATATCACACCATGTGGTTCCACCAAGATGCATCCATGTGGCGGGTGGCCAATAGGATGGGACCATGTGAAAATATTTCCATCCTAAGGTTGGCAAGTTTTATACATAACTTAGCCATGCTCCCTTATCCACACATTATGGTATACAAGGCCACTAAGGTAGGCTTGTATGGCGACGTGGCCTAGAAATATACATATTTATACCATATATTTTAGGAGAATGCCACAATAACTAGATCTCCATTTGCATCTGCCGCCAACAAATAGGAATTGTGCCTCCGTATGGTCTCCTAGAATTGTTGGGGCTTTCCATGAGAGCAGAGAAGGGAAATAGTCTTAACTCTATTGCTGCAAATATAGATCTCGCCTTCCTTATAGAGATATGAGAACATGATGGGCACATGTTACCTAACCTGCCAGGCTACCAGTATTACTCAGTCTTCAATAACTACAAGAAAGCAGGGACACCGGGGGAGGGGGGAGAGCGGAGGGTGGATGGGTTGCGTGCTACTCCCGAAGAGCCTTGACACAATCAATCTCCCTATACACAGGCACAATCAGTACCGGTGGATGTGAGTGCAGAATTGCAGTAGAAACCCTCTCTTTATGGCAGCCTGCTACTTTCCATATGCAAAAAATCACACCCATTCGATGTATATAGATGGACTTCTATGTCAATCTATACAGTCATACAACAGCATAAGCATTTGGGCAGTATCATACTCCTTGGAAGGGGGGGGGTGGACAACCTATAAAATTTGCCCCTTTTCTGGCGATGTGTTATAGCTGCCCCTTACAAAAGTGGCTTGGTCCCAGGCAACAGATGACATCCAAGTCATGCGCTATGGTAGGCAATTGCTTTTGCTCTACGGTATCTTTGACTTGGTAATTTGCAATGGACTAGCACATGGTCGTCCTCCCGCATGTACACTTGTAGGCAAGACAACCGAGGGGTAGATCGAGTGTGGTGGATTATGTGCTGGTAGCTGAGCTGGATATGCATATATGATCCATAATTCTCAAGTGGGCACATGCAATAGAGATCATTCCACATAATCAGTAGTTTGATGCTGAGTGTAAGGAACTCAAACGCTGGCTCCGCGAGGTCATGGATCCCACTTTATGCCCACATGCGGCTAGACAGTACCACGCTTTCCTAAAAATAAGAAAGTCAGGTACCTCACGGGGCATCAAAAGGAAATGTTTTATCTCTTGTACCATCATCCCAGGATCTTTTGGCAATGGGTGTTCAGAAAGCCAATAAAGCCTACAGTGAACATCTTCCAAGCAGTGGAGACAATACTTGCAGCAGCTCTATGATCCTCAGGGTGCTTGAGCAACAAGGAGGCAGATGTCATCCAGAGCTTACAACAATTTGCCAATGGGCAATATACATGTAAAGTTGTTCAAGTGGGCAGGTCCATCCATAGTACGATTTTAACTGCCTCGTTCAACAGGGCAATACAAGAAGGCTTCCCCCGTAGTGGATCACTAGCAGGGTTGTTCCCATCTCCACGGCAAGTGACCCACACGGCCCGGCCAATTACCGAACAATCATGGTCAGTTTGGTAAAGCTACTAGCTGGCACTCTCAAGATGGGCTAGGTGTAGCAGAGGTACGAGCCCTCAAGTAGGCATGATTCAGGCCCCAACACTCAACTATTGATCATATTTTCACACCATGGACTCTAGTTGAAGACAAGAGGAACGTTGAACAAGGTGTATTGTTGCTTCGTCAACTTCACTAAGGCTTTTGACATTATGACTCAGAAAAAGTTATGGGCAAGATTGTGGCAACTGGGGTCCCTGTGACTCTACAGAATGCAGTATACAGGCCATATGAGACATGCTCTAGCCAGTTGGAACAGATAGTTGACAGCAGTATTGGGGTCCCCCAGGGATGCCCTCTCGATAACATTGTTCGGGCTTTATAGTGATCAGCTGGAAAGCTAGCTTGCTGACAATGGGGGCGATGGAGCTCAACTTTTGCACTCGATCACAAGGCACCTCATATATATGATCATGATGTGGACCTCCTAGCTTCCCGGGGGGGATGCACTTATGCAAAAGGGAATATGCCATGTGCATGCAGAGAGTGACCAAAAACACCCCCATATACAATTTTTTAGAAGGCAAATTTGACCCCTTCCATACAAAATTTACTCCAACGAACAAAAATCCTCTTAACTTGTCTATACACGTGTGGAAATGGGTCCAAAAAACCCCCCTACAAGTCACTCAGACACATTATATGGCACCCAAAAGTGAATCTCCCTTGCCTATCTTACACTATGGAAGACATCATGCACTGCCATCTAGATGTGTTGAACATATTCTGCCAGGCCATAGACATGCTCCTTAATCTAGCCAAGACTAAGGTGGTGCTCATCTCATCCTCACATCAGCTAAGGCTTCCCTCATTCACTTACTAAGGTCAAAATGTGGAGGAAACACTCACCTACAAGTATTTGGGATTGGAGATTCCTTCTATCACATATTGTGACATTTCCATCTGGTTACACATGATAACAAGCTAGAAAGCACAGCATGCAATGTATAACAATGGCCACAAAGCGAAGTTGTATGACTACACCCATCAGTCGCACTTATTTAGGTTCTTGATGGAACTCGTACTTCTATATGGAATCAAAGCCTGTTCCTCGATAGTGTCCTTTGCTACCTGAAATGACTTGAAGCAGGTGCAGAAAGCCTTCTTAGCATGAGCATTGGAGTTAATTCACGGTTCCATATCAAATTCTGCTGTAGGAGACACGTTTCTTGCCTCTTCAGAGAGCAGCCCTTAATCGTCATATCGTCTACTACTATTAGAAGGTGGTCAATATGGACGATGCTCTTCTCTCCAACCTGGCTATACCATGGCAATGGGGCCGCAACATCTCGAGGTCTACTAGAAGGAAAACAGGGCTCAATGGCTAGTCAGATAGGATGTGCAGGAGCGTAATGCATACAGGTGCAAACAGAAGAGGATCACCATAGCTTGAGGCAATATCTTGACGATTGCTTCCTCAGCAAGCTTTGGGATGTCAGCGCCCTTGACCAGGTGAAGACAGCACATTACCAACACGACATAAACCCCATACTGAATTGGGGCCCCACAAAGCTACATGCGTGCACACCTGCTTATGAAAAAGTGCAGAGTCATCACCTCAATTCGCACATGTTTGCACCATCTTCGAATTGAGACAGGCAGATGGATAAGAGAGTCATGCCAAGACAGGCTTTGTCAATGCTGCCAAATTGGAGCCATTAAAAGGATGAATGTCACACTCTTCAGAGATGTCTAGCATATGATCACATCCGGGCACGCTACACTGAGTTGATCAGGCCCAACTATCTGCTGTATGTGGTATTGAATGCGCGACTTCAGTACAGTTTTTGGGATCATATCTTCAAGAGGTTATGGATATGCAGGCTCAGCTATATCCTTCGACATTGTCTTAATATGTACCACAATTTTCATGATGTATATTTGTACAGCTTATTAGCACTCTTATTACTGCCATGGGTTTCCCCTTGAAAACCCTTTAGATGGGAATTTTTTAATCCAAACAGTAATACATCTATTGTGCTCATTTTTTGGGTCTTGTAGGCCGGTTGATCTCCGTGGATAAAATTCTATCTATCTATCTGCATGCATGCCTGGGTTGTGTGCATGTTCTTATGTATTGGGGTTTTATCCCTATTTTATTCCATTTTATTTTATGATGTGGCCTTTCGTGAACCTACTGCATGGTCACCATCAGGCCTTGACCTCTTGTTTGTTTTGTTACGGGCTTAATGTCATGCTCATTGTATCATCCTATAGTCTTTTTGTGGCTCCGTGGACGTTAAAATTCTATTTACCTATGTATCTATCTATCTTTCTTTGTTTTGTTATTTCTCCTTAACACCCTGTCTCGATATTTTCATTCTAGGAATGAATCTGAGGCGTCCGATCAAGCATGAAGAAAGCATGTATGGCCGGTAACATCTTCCCCTGTTTTGTTATGACCATAACACTTTTGTTATCACCATAACAGCCTCCACAAGACATGTGGCCGAATAAAAATCTCTTGCCAGGGTGTTAAGGCTGATAGCAGCCTCTCCAGGGGCCGTTATGGGGCAGGAAACTGCCTCGGCCGTACTGCACACTGCCGTTATGGGGCAGGAAACTGCCGAGGTCGTACCGGGTACGGCCTCGGCAGTTTCCTGCCCCATAACGGCCCCTGGAGAGGCTGTTATCTAGCCCATATTTAGTAAGACTCTAAAATATCTTAGAATCCAAAACAAATGGCAACAAATAGCTAAACTAATGTGAATACAACAAAAAGTGTTATATATTATGTGTACTTAGAAAGAGCTAAGATCTTTATAGTTCTAACAAGCAATGATCCAAATCAAATCCCCCTGGAACTCCCTAAGATTGTGCTACATATTGAACTATACATACATCATTACAATGTCATTAGCATACCGTTCCAACTCATGCACGACAATACTGGTCATACACTTGCTTAGTAATTATTTGGCTTTAGACTTGCATATATAAAGCTGTGTGTGTTTTTTTTTTTTTTTTTTTTTTTTTAAGTAGTAGGATATTTAATTTCTTGATGTCAAATGCTTGGTTCACACCAAACCACACTAACATTGCTTTATGGTGTTATTCACCTTACACTGCATGTTCATGACAATTCGAGATTATATAAGACACAGGAGAGTGAACCAACAACTTAACCCCCACTCACTAGACAATATAAAACATGCATATTTGACAAAGCTACTATTTGGCTTTGAAGATATTGCCAAAATTGTAGTTGCTTATTGTTTCTTTTTTTTTTTTGAGAAAAAACATAACAAGTTTTCTTATCCAGCATCATTTCCCTTCTTATATCACTGTGGATCCTCTTTCAATTTTGGAAAAGTATTCTACATATATCTATTTTTTTAGAGTAAGAATAGGTTTTTCCATTAACTAGAAATTAGCAAGTACTCCATTAACTAGAAATTAGCAAGTATATATAAAGGCAGTTGCTTCTTTCTTAGATAGGTAGAAGCAACCAAAAGCAGCTAGACGGTCAATTGTATATGTGCTCGTCATGAAAGCTCATATATAATGATTTACAATATTTCAGTAGTTTGAAATAACGGAGACGCTTCTACAGTAGATAGATAACAATAGAAAATTGTAGAAGAAGTTTGAAACACTGGTTTTCGATATCACAATCGTATCTTCAAGCCGAGATTGAAGTGGAAGCTTGATTTCATTTGAAGAAATCCATTTTCTTTCAAAAATTGTTCGATGTATATTAGCTTGACACCATCACTTTGCACCTGTTGAAAAGAGATGCTATACCAAGAAATCAAAATTTGATAACACATGATAGTGAGCAAAATTGAGGCACAAATTCTACATATGTCTATAACTTCATGGTTCCCCATTGTTATTCATCCATATTTAATAAGACTTGAAGATGTCTTAGACCCCCAAATAAATTGCAACAAATAACAAAACTAATGTGCATTCAACAAAAATTGTCATGTGTACTTAGAAAGAGAGAAGGGTTTTTTCTTTAGCACACCAGCCCTACCGGGCCTACAGCCTTTCCTCAAATTCTAGCCTATCCACGTGTAATTTCCACCTCATCAAAATCTGAAGTGGCATCAATCTACACCATTGAATCTCTAGTTTCATAAATCAAGGGTCGAGGAAATTAGAAAATGGCCAAGAAAATAGAACGGAGATGGGAGAAGGCGCAACCCCAGATCCTGCCTATAGCATTCTGGTGTCGTTGTTGCTGCTACGATTCTTGAATGTGCATTACGGTGAAATTTCATTTCAATCTTCCTTTTCCGCATTTCTGGCTCTTGAAGGTTTACAGATTTGAAATTAAAAGCTTCCAAACTCCGGCCAACAGATGCGGCGATAGGATGTACTCACGACTCTCGTTTTCTTTTTTTGCTTTTCTTATTCTAAAAGCTTTGATATTAATAATTCTATTCCGTGCATGCCGGAGGTGCTCGGCACGGCTTCTGCATATTCTGGCCGGCCCGATAGGTTTTTTCCAGTGCCTGAGGATTCGAAGGCAAGATTCGTCTTGATGCATGCAATCCATTCTTAGAAGAAAAGAGCTGCATTCCAGTGTGTGGATCAAGGTCTGGCTATTGCAAAGTGTGCTCTCTCATTTTGAGACGCTTCATTTAAACCAAAGATCTATCTTGGTATAGGACCATTTGCAAGGTGGGCGCTTCTGATCTAGGTAAACATTCTGCTTTTTTATCTGATCTTGCAGCTTCTTCATTCGTGTGTTCGATTTTTATTCTTTCTGCATACAATTTTGTTTGTTCAACCCTTTCCTTAGCATCATTTGGCCTTTTGTTGCATCCTCCAGATCCGCCATGCTATCAGGTGTCACAAAATCAGAGGAGAAATGGCAAGCACTTAATCTTCGTTGGAAGGTACTTGCATAGGCTTGCAGAGCATCCTATACTAATGAAAGGTGAGGAGCTTATATTATTTTATTTCTTCAATCATAGGGAAAGCTTCGTCTCCAACCATGATTGGATGAGGCTTCAAGAATGCTGGATGGAGCTGTAAAACTTCCATGTCAATTATTTGGCGATGGGAATATCAGCATCCTTGTGCCACAGGAAGCAACATTACCTGCTGAGGGCGGTAGAGATCTCTTCAGAATGTTTAGGGAACTTAAGCAGTTAGTTACAAACGACTGGGGTGGAGCAAAACCTCATGTTATCGAAGAGGACAAGGAATTTATTGAAAGAAAGGAAAAATTGCAGGATCTTAAGCAAGAACTAATAGATGCATCCCAGCATGTAATTTGGCTTCATGTCATATCATTTGCAATTTTGTAGTTAACATTCTTCACTTAACTGTTTGCATTGTACCATTCTTTTTCTTCCTTAAACTCAATATTAAAGCAAAGCTCAGTAAAAAGTTGCAAGGACAGCTACGTGAAGTGGCATGGAAAATTTATGTAGAGAATAATGTGTGCTTTGTGGCCTTTGCATGCCAGACTGTTATGATTCCTTGTTAACATGGAAATTACATTCACAAATTTCGTCATTGGTATCTAAAAACTGAAGATTACTTCTTATTGGTAGCTTGTCCTTCTCTCATCTCTGTTTGAGCAGGCTGAAGTCCTGGTTCCTTGCTTTCAAATTGATTCATTGCTACACCAAGCAAATACGGCCAATGATAGCAGCAGCACTTTTAACTTTGTTATTTAATAAGTCACGGAGCAAGCACATATTGTTTTGGTATTCGCTGAAGGAGTGATTCATCAAGCTCCAATGTCTCGTGCTTCTTGTTAGAACGTTATTAAAACCACTTATGGACAATACTAACTACCCAGCCCTCCTGAAGTACTTAAGTTTGCTTCTGTATCCTTGAGCAAAGGATCCTAAAGTGCTAATCAAATATATTGACAAATTTTGTTTAAGAAGAACCGGCAAAAATAAATTTTGTCTAAGAAAAAATAGCCTAGAACTGGCAAAAAGTACTCTTTATGTTCACGTGAACTGCATATTCAGTTTGACATGGCATTGTTGATTGCAGGAAAGAAGTGGCCAAAGAGGTTATAGATTTGTTAACAAACACAGTGGAAGGTGCAAAGGGTGTAGCTGATGTAACTGATAAAGTGGTGCTATATGTTGAAGTTGCACGTATATTTGGTTCCATTGGCTATGAACGGAAGTCAGCGTTCTTTTCACGTGAAGTAGCACAACTTTATCAGCAACAAGAAAGCCGCTGGGCAGCAACTACTGCACTTCAGATAATGCTGTTGAATTCAAAAGCATACAATGTTGAAGGAAAAGGCAGTTTCATAAAGGTAAGAAAATACCATGAAACATCCTTTTGCTAGGATGCATATGCTAGAAATAATGTCTAAGCACAGTTTTAGAATAGCCCGACAAGTGTCTCTGATTGCCTCCTTTTTAGTATCTTATTGAACTTTTTATTCTGATAGCCCGACAAGTGAGTTTCCACATCCACTTGCTCGAGTGCGAAATGCAGCAGCTAATCGTGTAGGTACAAAAATGCTTATTTATGTTTCTTTTGAACCTTTTCTATGTGCTGACATGTCGTTTCTATCCAGTTGTCTTCCGCAGTATGATAAATGACTTTCGTAAAAAAAAGCTAAAGCTCCGTCCTGTTACATATTTGAGTGGGTCGCAAGGGTCAATTAACGACCTGCCAACAGGCTACATAGAAAATCTTTTTAAATGAAGGAGGGGAGCATCTTTTCTTGACGCAGCATTACTTTGCACTCAGCTTTAACATTGTACCCAAGTTTTTCTTTTGCCTTGTTTCTATCCGCTTTACCAAGTACCCAAAACGTTGTTGGCTTATCCAGGCTTCCATGAGTGAATATTTAAATTGCCACAGAAATAGTTCCTTCGTCACTATCTCTGGCTTACTATCCTTAGAAGCTTTGTCTTGCGGACAACTGAAATTGCGAAAATGGGACACTGACAATTGGATATCATTATTTAAGCCATGCTTATCATTATATATTTATTCCCATGATCTTCAATATGTTCCAAAGAGCCAGTGCAGTGTTGAACATCCTCATATGAGACTTTCTTCAGACTCTAAATATGTGATGGCACTTTTTTCGATGTTAGGCTCCTACGAGGGTTTGGAAGCTTGAGCCTGTAAAAGGTTACTTAGGCGAAGCACTTTGATAAATTCTTTTTTGTTTCTTCTTCTCTCCCCCGGTCACTCTTCAGAAATGGGCGTATTGTCTACTGCAGATGTTTTTTGATCTCCTTATTAGTTGCATAATTCTTTTATTAACATTTACTCATGACAGTTATGAATATTTATCCTCCTATCATGAGAATGTTTCTAAGATGGTGGAAAAACAATTTAACAAAGTTTTTTTAGCAAGGTGACAAACAATAAAATATCCTAATATGATGGAAAAAGTCTCAAATCATCTATGCAACAAACGTGTCATAATTATGGATAGATGGTTACTCTATGTAAGCATTACAAATGAAACTGCATATTAAATAGCCGAAACAATGGTGGACAAACAACTAAACTAATTGCATATATTCAGCCATAGGGAGAATAAATTACTATGGTGTGTCAAAGCAAGACCAAAAGATAATCATTAGCACCAAATTAATTTGACCTTCTTGTGACCTTGTTAAAGCCTTCTGGTGTGCTTTTTACTAGTTTTTTTTTTTTTTTTTTTTTGATGGACGACAAACTTTATTAAAACTCCAAGCCAAAAGCCAGATACAAATGCACAGTCGGGAATAAAATCTCAGAGATAAGGTTTTTATAATTCTACCAAACAATGAGCCACATTAGCTACCTACTAGTATGGTCTACTGAAGTGTTGCATGTTGTAGTTCCAAATTTGACTAGATGACTATAAGGATGACTAGATGTTTAAGATGGACAAAATAATGTATAAAATATATAGATAGATAGATAGATTATAAGAATGACTAGATGTTTAAGATGGATAAAATAAAGGAGGGATAGATATTATTTTAACGTCCACGGGAACCATATAGCAAGCCATGGGATGAATCTGTATATAGTATGACTTTGGGCAGTCTCGAACTTGAGACATACATGTTCCAAGACAAGACTAGTGTGTAACAACTAGACCAAAGATCTAGGCCTAGGAAAATGTAAACAGTATACAAGTGGCTATTTGTTGTGGTTGATCCATGTGAAGGCATTATTCATATTGATGTTCTAAGCAGGTTATGATAAGGCTAAATAGAGCTACCTTACTGTTACAGGCCAAAACAAGGTGTTAAATGTTAGGCAAATTGAGTGCTACAATGGTTGATGTAGACCAAAGGAGTATTTGCATCATATTGATTTAGACAAAAGAGAATGGGCTGAGATTGAAGTATAGATCTAATCTCATTGAGGGATTAACTCAAGTCATTTATAACTTCAACGTGCTTTTGAATTGGAAGTTGAGAAGTCATGGCGCTCAATGCAAATTGCAAGAACTAGGAACAATTGGAATGAGCGCATTCTCATAAGCATGGGCCCTGTAAAAGTTTGTCCTAATATGCAGTCAAAAGAAATAGTCGTGCGACTGATACATGAACTTTTGCTCAGTGACAACAGTTTTGTCTCGGTGCAGCTGCAAGTGGTCTACTTTAGCCAAATGGTGATGTAGTTGTGACTTTAAGGCAC